>OZ020222.1:4830346-5491321 GCA_963971325.1 Aphodius granarius | reverse complement strand
GAATCTACCCCTAGGATCTTGTCCCTAGATATAAACATTTCAAGACACCATTAGTTACAATTACTTAATTGGAATTTATTGTTTTCAGGTTTGACGTGAGGGGTCGAGCGGTAGAGAGCGCGATTCGGTTGTCCGACCCCACAGTATTCGGTCCCAGGGCCTACTTCATGACCGATTCAAGCCAGCCTACGGCGACCCTCAACATTGACCACGTCCAGTTGCACGACGAGGGCATCTACAGGTGTCGGGTGGACTTTCGTACATCCAGAACGACCAATTTCATCGTTAACTTGACTGTAATAGGTAAGTGAACGATTTTTTTGTAAACTGTCCCCATTTTTTTTAAACCCAATTACCAAATTCCTTAACATACAGCGTCATTTGCAGGCTAAACTCTTCGCCTGTTGTTTGCGATAAAATTTAGACCGTGTTATACCACACGCGTGCCAAACTAGCAACGATTTTTTTAAGTCTGAATGTTTATAGTAATACGTCAGACTGACGTGTGTACACGTGTGGCGCTGCGGGCGTGACGTGTATAATTACATTGTTCAGAGGGTAGTGCATGGGTTGGACGTCAGATGGCGCTGATAAGAGTGTCAGAGTGACGTAACTGACGTGTGTGTGTACAGTACAGGCCGTAATGCGATGTACGTAGGCGGCGCGAAGGCTGGGGGTTGGTATTGATTGGCGGTGATGAATAACGGGTAATTAAGTTCGAAATCCAGATATGAGATCTTGAATTAGTTATTTAATAAAGTGGAAATTTTTATTACTTTTATGTCCGTCAATATTGATTATTTATGATGTAAAAATAAGTTGCTAAGCAAGTATTTTTAATAAGAGAGACAGAAGCTATTGTAGACAAAAACGACGGATAAGAATCCTTATATATTGTCAGTACTTTTTACCAATCTGAAGTCATATGGTGAAAAATACTGTCGGAAAAATGTCTCCCATTATTCTCATCTGTATGGGTGTCCACTTCTTGTACCGTGGGCCGTGATTGATGCACTCAACCAAGCACTGTACGGGATATGATAAACTGCATGTTTGGCTGCTCCTTTTCAGCTGTCAGATGGGACGCCGAGCTGAAAATTGCTGTTTACCCTTCCTAATGCTGCCTGACATATTTTGCAGCCGATGCAATGCGGCGTGCTAGTAGTTACAACGTGTCTCAGCTATCACTTCATGCATTTGTCACTTACTTTGGATACAGCTGCACTTTTTAGTTAAATGTTGCAGCAAGTTCGATACAGGTTTCCCGATACAATATAGTTCAAAATATTTTTTATTCAGCTGTTAAGCAATTTCGATTGCAGTTTAAGTCTTCTTTAAAATTATATATTCGAGAAACGGTCGATTAAAAGAAATAGAAAAGTCCATTTGCGATGTAAATGAACGGAAGTGACATTTTTCTATTAAGTTGTTTCCAGTGTCGTAGCCAAACTTGGCTGGAATAGTCGAAATAACTGGATTAAACCGGGAGTAGGATGAGGAGGGGAATAGGGGAGCACACCGAATAAATCCCAGGGAATAAATCTTATCGACATTCGGAACGGAAAACCATTATCCGCGACTATATTCCGCCCGTTTTCCGGATTAAAATACAAATAAAAAAGCCGAGATGAAGAAACTAAACCGTGTCGTGTCCGTTTTTTAATCACGGGACGTCACAGGAATCTCTTCCATTAAGTCCCAGACGTGCGACAAATCAAGCGAAGAGCCTCCCCTCCTAGTTAAGAGAGCACAAGAACTGCAACAAAACTACTACATAATTACTTATCCGGAGTGGGGATGGGTACCAGCGATGGAAATCCTAGATTGCAGGATAACTTGCTAGAGCAGATGCGGAAAAACTGGCTCTATGTAGCATTCCCCCCTGTATTGTCTTTTGTAATTGTCAACAGCAGCTTCCGACTGGGCTGAGGGAGAGACATGGCAAATTGAAAGGGGTGCTTTGTTTCGCTAATGTTCTCGTCTACTACCATCCAAATCTCGGCTAATCGCGATGGACCATTATTTAAAAAAGGATCACTCTGAATCTGAGTCTCTACAAGTTTCTTTTTATGTGGTCGGTCATGTTTATAAATTAGGTGGTATCATTATTGTGGCAGGAATATATTCTAAGAAATAAATATATACATATTGTCGAATCAAATCGTAACTTATCGACATAAATGGGACACAAATGTACCATAAAGTCGAGTATCCAATGATATAATACTGATATTTATTTTTATGTATTTTTATAGTCCAATTTGGATATATGACATACATTCTCAAAATGGAAAGCCGGTTTGACCAAGAAACCGCTAGCTTATTTACAGATTAATCGTTGAGAATACTGTGTTTTTCAACTACTGGTGTCACTGAAATAGTTAGCAATATTTTGACAAATATTAACAAAAATATTTAGGGTAGCCTTCACCCTACTTTCTGACTATGTCGTTGGTACAATGAAATATCTAAACACTTTTGCATTTATTCAATTTTGTAAAACCACAGCCAATCTGGACCCTAACTAACGTCAGTGTTTATGATATAATGATCCTAACATTTAATGTCATTTAATGCCATGTAATACGATGGCACTAACGTTTGTCAAAATCTGATAATTTGCAACACAGCGACGAAGGCTATGGATTCTTTCAAGCCGCTTTTATAAAAGCTAATAGCGCCTAAACCGTTCATCGCACTGATCTGCAAATTTCATATTTAAAGTGACAAAGTAGTTATTAATCGCATTAGAGACCACACTGCATCTTTTGCTTAAAAATTGCCAGTTTTCGTTAGAATTTAGTTGTCCCAATGTTCATTGTATCCATGTAACCTATGTTTAGATTTATTGAAATTATATATGCGAAATGATACCAATATAGTCATAATGTTTCCAATGTCCATAAACTGCCGGTGGTGGAAAATAAATTCCAGCGTTTATCTCCATTCCAGTACCCTGCCCGCGTCCACCAAAAAACTATTGCCGTCATAGCTGAAGTGAAATTGAAAATATATGGTTATGCTTCCATTCGGACGACTCGGACGGCCCGAACGGTGATCTATGGCCTTTATGGCAGGGCAATCATTCTCCCTCCAGCATGCCGAACTGATAATGACAATAAAACCGACAATGTCCCGAATGGCCCCAAAACCACGCCATGCCGTCACATATAAACTTATCTAAGATTATTGGGGAGGTTGTGTGCGTGATCCGCACTATCACCCGCCCCCCAAACGCCCCCGGGGGGGGACTGTTTTTCCCCGTCGCGCGCTAGCAACCGTCAATAAAACCCGGAAGCCCTAAAATATGATGGCGCGATTTTAGACGCGTAGCGGGAGGACAGATAGCGGCTGTAATATAAAGGCAATTCCGAAAATTTATCAAATGTGGGGGAAGGAGGGACGCGCTACTAAACCTCCCGTGACGGGGTTGCCCCGAAACAGATGAACGGTTCCATTTAAATAACGATGAAAGCCTAGCTATTGTCTTGAGATGTTCACGAGCTAACCGACCGCATTAATGGCCTAATTGCGTGAATTGTGCTGACTATATAATACGAGCTACTGTCGGATTTATTAATGAAAAGAAGTTGGATGTTTGATAGTTTGCCATAATCAAAACGATATTGTATGTAACTCATGACATAATTTTCATTGCTTAGGCATCAACGGAGATATGATTCTCAGCAATAATATATGTGTATACACAATATGTTTTTGTTTGACTGTTCCAGATTAAAATCCTAAAAAAAAACATAATTCTTCTTTCGTTGGAAATTTCTATCTACATCGATTATTTTGTAGAGTCAATTAGATCACAGACATACAGATTATACATAAGGCGTTATATGTCGTATTTTGCTGTATAAATCCTCTTAAGCGGCTCTAAAATTCGAATAAAATCGTCTCGTAAAGCTGCAATTGTTTTTAAAGTATATCTGATACAAAATCGATACGGTCGCCGCTTGTGGAATGTTTTTTTTTTTCTGTCGACTACCTAATGCAGTATAGACAAATTATATGTATGGATACCTTTCCTTTATTCATGTGTATGTTATGCTATGGTCACACTAGGCTGTTTTACTAGCGTGCTATTTGCTACTTGCTGTTAACAGCATAGTGTGACCACTCAGCAGCGCTGCTTTACCAGTGGGCAAGTGAGTTTAGCCCACTAGCTCTTGTTTAACTTTTACAGCAACCAGCATGAATGTTAACTCAGGAAATTATGTATTTTTGAAATGTGTTTTATAAAATATTATGCGAAGTAATATTTTCCCAATATATAAAGAGGGCTTTAAGCGATACAGTTGTTAAGATACTGATTACATAATGAATCGTCGCCTGCCGAAAAGTTATGCTGCAACCTTGATTGGAATGTAAAATGTGGGGTGGTCACACTACGCTGTTTTAGTATTTTCTGCTTGCTGTAGATTATTAGCCGCTGTTAACCGGCATAGTGTGACCACTCAGCAGCTGCTATTTTTGCATGCCGACGAATAGCTTTGGCTGTTGCTTGTACAGTTGAACATGTTGAATTTCATTAGCGGCTATTTAGAGCTTGCGCAGCTAACTCAGGACAAATGTGGGTGTTATAGAAAATACAAACCATCGATTATAATAAATTATTTAAAGCAACAATTCATTACTTTTGTTAAATGTATAACTAATAACATAAAATTATAAATACGTGATTTATAATTTTTATTTTAAATAATATATTCAAGTATATCTTCAAAATTGAATAACCTGGATTATACTTATTTATGCATTTTATGCATACAATGCAAATATTATGTAATATTTATAAGTTGGTTAAATATATTGGATTTTAATTATATCAATTGTATGTTAAATTATACAATTATAGAATTGTATATTGTATTTTAATTAATAAATTGGACGGAAAACTGATTGAATTACTTTTGTGTTTGAAGTTAATATAAATAAAACATTAAATATAAAGTAGAAACTATATTAAGGATGGGAGCAGTTACTTTAGAACCATTTGTTATTTAGAAATATACTGGGAAACAATTAAAAACCTGAAAGATTTTTTTATGAAAATATATAATTTAATTCATAATAATTAAAATAATTATTTAATGAATAATTAAAATAATTTTGTAAATAACTAATTGTAGTAGAGCCATTGACTTTTCAACTAACTACTTCTAAAATATAGAATTTCTAATTTTGTTGTCATCGTGGCCTTGCTTATGTTATTTGCACTCGCGTACAGTGCTTTCAAAATTTATGTACGTTCAAGGCAGGTAGTCAATAAAACCCCACAAATTTGTATCAACTATGAAATATTTTATGGTTGCGACGCCTTCACCTGACAAAATACAATACATTGTCTAACTGTTGTATGTACCTACCTGGTGACATAAAATGTACCAGAAATAGTTGACCTTTTAGTTTGAACGGGGGCTTAGTAGTAGCTACGTTTGCTGGTAAACAGCGTAATGTGGCCACAAAATAACCGCTGCCTGCGGTTGCTGCTAGCAGGACCAGCAACTGGTGGCTAATAAAACAGCATAGTGTGGCCGTGGCATTAGTGCTGCGATCCGGATATGCACAGTCCGTAGAAACAGTTAGTAATAAATAGCGAATGAAGCATATCATCGATTATTTCCCATTAATGTACATAAATAGGTTTTTCACATGTGGTATTCCTGTCATGTTATTACTAGCACCATTAGGTCTTGCTAGAGAGTCAGTTGCAGCGGTCAGTCATCTATTTTTTTTTTTGTTAAAAATCTGTTTTTGTAAGCAAAACCTATGTTTGCACTACTATATTATTACAATTGTGTAAAGTGGAAAACACGTGCAGCTTATGTCACATGTGTTTTAAATGAAGGAATCAATAACGTCTTCGATCCTTTGAGAAGTATTGATAAATTAGATCATCAGCATAAATTTATAAAGAAGATGATTAGAAAAAAAAACATGGGGTGAGCTCCATCCAACTTGCACACTGCCTCGTTTACACATTAAAACGTTGAAATCTTTTATAATACTTCAATTCGTTGACACCACAACCACTCTGATGCCTAACTCAATGTCAGTCATAGAATAGCATGTCAGTTGTCTATGTTGTAGAAATAGGCAGATGTGAATTAAATCAGTGAAAAATAAACCAGTAAAAATGAGCAGAATGTTGATTAAATCATCCTCACGGATTTGTGGCTAAGACATGTATTGTATTCTACAGAATATAATAATTAAATAAAAAAGTTTGTAGAAGCGATAAGGGATTGTTATTTTGTGCGTCGAATTACATTACTGAAAGTGGTTTTCAAATTAGTGAAGTAGGGAGTAGAAGAGGGTCTGACCATGCTGCTCAAATTAAAATCGTATTCAATTGGAATTAAATTTTATGAACTGGATTCGTTACCGAGAAGCGGCGGTGGCGGGCGACACAAAAGGATGCCCAAAAATTCCGCCTACCTAGACGACGGCGCTGCGTGCGGCCCGTTTCCCGCGCCCCGGCGACGAGATAAATCATGAAAATTCTTTTCACGGTTTCCTCTGCCGCGGAAAATTTAACCATATTTCACTTAGGGGCCGCCTTTGTTCGGCGCTAATTACTCTTCCGCGAATTGTTAGTCAGTTTCAGGTAATTCTTCGGCGCGAATAATTTAGAACTTGAAACGGAAGAAGTTCCTCCTGCCGTTCCAGTTATCGCGACTAACGACTTTACAATCTTAATATTAAATCCATTCATCTTGTCTTATTAACGAACGGTCGCAACGCTTTTATTACCCACGAGTCTCTCCCTATACCCTCAACCCTCAAACAATCTCCCTCTTATGTGCAATTAATCCCATGCCATGTGCAAATACTAAAGTTATTAAAATTACAATTATTTATGTAATTATCATGATCGGATAATAATAATCCGACTACATTGACCGATAAAAATAACTATAATATACTGTCACGTATCCGTGTGTTTTCCTACGAGGTTCATTTCTCTACTTCTTGTTTATTTGTTCTTCAATCGCGGGACGAGCGATAATATTCACGTGCCCAAACCAATCGACATAGCGCCTAAACCACTCATCCCATTGATCTGTAAATTTGTATACATATTTAAAATCTCTGTAGGTAGAGATGATGTCAGTTTGGTCAAAATCGGATGAATCCCTAAGGAAACGCATGTAATATTTTCCACTTCCGGTTGTCAGATTGTCACCAAAAATAATCGAGTTTGTCCCCCGGTAATTCTAAATACGTATATCAAATTTTAGCCAGATCTGTTGTTCCGTGTGGGCACGATCGTGTTCACGGATATACACACATACATGCATTTTCAAAAAATCATTGCAATGGATACTTTCCTTCTAGGGACTAGTCGGAAAGAATTATTCAGTATCTATTGTATGCTTTTTCATACCTCCCTCCCAATACCTACCTATATAACTAATAATAAATTATTAATGTTGTTCCCGTGCTACTTTGTAGACTGCCCTAATTAAAATCACCCCCTATAACCGTCCCAGACATTCGTAGCCCTAGTGTGGTCCACCACTTCATTTCCTGCGCGGCGCGACAACCTCAGTGCACCCGGAATATTGGTCCGCCGCAATTTCCGGTTCAGCTGGTAAATAAGATATCCAAGCGAGTTAGGTGGCCAACCAAACTCCAGGGTCTACTACTCAAAGGCTTTGATGTTACCTGAGCAAGGGTAGACAGAAAACCCTTTTTAACCTAATTAAGGGGCGATTTACTCGCTACAACAAGAATCCCATTGCCATAATTTGTACTAATATAACGTGTGGTGTTGTCTACCTATATGACGGTCGATTTCGTAGCTCATAAATTGTCAACAAGTTGTTTTCTTTAAGTTTTGATGGAGAAAACATATGATATATTTATTATATTATGCTGTGAAATGATTGCCAATAGCAGAAAGAACGAATGTTTGTCCTCTCTCGCCATGTTGTTAATAATTTTATCATCGCCTCTATTTTGTAAATACCTACCATAAATCAAAAGACTTTATTGTAGTTTCTGAAAGTTTTCGCATACGACACGCGGGACTTAAAATTTTTCTAGTTTATGGTGTGCTTTTATATTACATCGGTGCATTAGCACCGGGAACTAACTGGTTGGCGAAACACGCCGAAATTAGGTTAGCGTGGGGGGTTTACATTTTAACGTGCCATATGTAATAATGCATAATTCATGGCGTGACGGAGCCGTGCGAGGTGTGTAATAAATCATAGAGGGCGCGACTGCCGCCCGCGGAAGGCCGCAAAGGCCGGAAAAGTTGGCCGCCCGCTTTTAATTTATTTAACTATGGTTTATTTATACGATGCGATGCGTGAAGTCACAATAGAGGCACACTGAGAGAAAAGAAATGTGAAATCAAATAAATGTATTTCTTTAAACATATCTCTTTCAAGCAAAGAGTTTTGCATGCGCTGAAAGAAATATTTTATTTGAAGTAAAAAGAAATAGTCTTCACTGAAAAAACAATTCTTTTACAGCAAATGGTTTTCCGTGATTTCTGTAATGTAGAAATTGTTTCGGTTTAATTGCAGAAATACGTTTGAATGAAATCAATCTAGTTTTATTTGAATAAAAAAGTGGTTTTATTAAAAATTATTGCTATGTCTACTGGCGGGGAGATGGCGCTGACAGTCTGTACGCACGCGTTGGCCTTTTTTGAGCTTTATATAAGCTGAGCTACAGCACGCAAGCGGTATTCTGATTACTCTTCATTTGGGAATAAGTGTTTACTGAAGATTACCATGGAAACTATGTTTGGATTAGATAATCAAGGTCCCATGATTATAATCCAAACATAATAAAATATTAATTAATGATTAATTCACGGTCGCAATATTGATCTAATTTGAAAGTACACTTTACTGAAACTAAAGTACCATTTGATTATATCAAAATTTGTGTTTTTTAAATCAACATTCTATTTTATAAAGTCAAGTACTAAATTGTCAAACCGTAAAGGAAAGTTTTTTTTACTTCAAAAGAACGTAGAGTTCTTGAAGCAAAATGTTCATTTCGCTTGAAAACATTATGTTATTGAATTTAAGTTAACTAACGTTCGTTGAAATACTATAGCTTTGAATTTAATAAATCTTACCAAAGAAATAATTTCTTTGCGGCAACTAAAGCTTTGTCTGTCACCATTTAAGATCGATCTTTGACTTGAAGCAAATTCGTTTCATTCAAATTTTTGTTCTCTCTGTGCGAACGAGAAATAGTTAATTGTGTTTAAATTTTTCATTATTAACATATTATAATTATTGAAACTGACATTAATTTAAAATGTAACAAAACTAAAATCAACATTATGTCGCTCATATTTAATTAAATATGTTACGCAGATTATTTAAAACGTGAAACATAATTAAATTTATACCAAAATTCGGAGTAAATCGGTCCTTCAATCCCTTTGTTACCCAAATGTCTGAATAGCGGAATTCCCAGAAGAACCCTTAATAATGTTCTACTGGTGTGCGGGCGAACTGGCAGTACGGGTCAGTGGCGTACGGCCGGCCGGACGGGACAGCCATGTAAACACCGATAGTCTATCAATTATCAAATCCGGGCGCAAACGTAATTAACAGACGAAAATGAATTAATCAAGCCGGTCAATGGCATTTGTTTGCGATCGCTAATTATCCTATGCCGCCCAACTGGATAACGCCGCTGCTGCTCTAGCGCCCTTTTTTAATCCCATCGCCCTGATTTAAGTTAATACGAGCAATATTGACGTTAACGAGGGATGTGGGACTCATGATAATAAAGTTTAACGTTAAATTCGGGACTAGAAATCGAATAAATTTTGCATATATATCGAGAAATTAAATTTGTTGTTTCAACTTTATCGACAAAATTTAGTTCTAACTAAACAATATTATCAATTATTTCATATTACTTTCGTTAAATCTCTGTTAGTTTATTCTGCCGATAAACCACTGTGACAAAAAACAAGCAAATTGTCGAAAATAACAAGTCCAAGTGTTATAATTAACCAGATTATTATTTGTCCTTTGCCAAATTCCCCTACTTTAACATTATACTTAGCAGAAGAGATACAGGAGTGTTCGCAATCTGTTCTGCCTACACGAAAGCTTAGGTTATCCGAGCTAAAAAGTGGCGCAGTCCCACTCAGGCAATTTGTCAAACGGCAACAAAACGCAAAACAAACCAAATAAATTTTTACACAGATCCACAATAGGCTAGTAAATCTCTTGGTAGGCAAAATCCACCCCGAGTTACAGTTGCTATGGGTCGGCTGGGAGCAATGAGTTAAAATGGGGTAGTGGTGGTGTACGATTATTTTCACACCAGGGGGCGCTATCGTGGGATTATTCCGCAATATGTTTAACGTAGTTGGAAGCACTGCGAGGCAACTGGCTGTTGCACTTTATCCCGCTGTAAATTGTTTTCGAATCCAACGGCTACGTTTTCGAAAATCCAACGCTAATTAAAAGAAGCCCTGGTTTTCGTTCCATTCGGCCTTGTTCTTCCTCTTCCCTACGAACCGAGAAGTAATAAATTATACAGACTTTATTTCATGAGTTAAAGTAGCCCGAGATATTCTTTGAATTGGATATTTATTGTTTACTAAACTAAATCTAATTTTGAGAAATAATTAAGCGAATACGTGGCTTTCCATATCATATTATCTTAATTAACAATCATTAGAATCCCAGCCAAAAATGGTGGTGGGCTTATCGATGTCACGTCCGTTTTCTATCCCTGCTAGAACTACTTAATGGCAAGCACGTTTATCCACAATGTGAGTTCAGCATAAATATCGTAATATTGGAAGTACAACAAATCGTACGTGAATAAAATGGATGCAATAAATAAAAAATAGTCAAGTATAACATCAAGACATTTTATTTTTTCAACCACATGTAAACCTTGACTAACCAATTGAGAATTTCATAAATTTAACCTTAATTTTCTGCTTTATTGCTCAAATATGGCGAATAAACAGGGCGAGAACCACTGTTCTAGACAATAATCATATTCGCTTTTATTTTTGCCTGTGTGCGGTTTCAAACCTATTTTTCTGTACGTTATTTACGTCTTGTGTACGCTTCAGGTTGAGAACTCATCAAATCATAATAAAATTGCGAATGAAAACATAAAATGCACATTAATTTCCTCAACTCGGAGGTAATTACAAAAAGCGGGACGCACGACTTCTAACAGAAAGGAAAACTTGTTAAGTAAGCCACCTCCACCCTCCCAACAGAGAGAGGCTGGGGTAGTTTGAGAATAAAGGAAACAAACAAGTTTTAAAAGCACCCAGAGCAAGTCCGTCGTCCTGACACTTTCCAGCACACTTCCTTTGCGCGAGATAAAATTAACAATCCAATTAAAATTAAAAAAAAAAAATAAGAGACGACACGAGCACAACTTTGAAATTGAAATTTCTTTTAAATTTGTTCAAGCTGTTCTACTGTCCCTCTCTCTATTTCTTTCTCTCTCTCTCTCTCTTTCACACACATACACTGCCAGCGTAGTGGCCGTTCCAGGCCTCGTTTAAAATTAAATCCACGTTGTTCACGCTTCGTATTTTCCCTGTTTAATAAACGCTTGTAATTATCGTACTGCTCTCTTGGAATAATAATTAATAAACCACACATAACTGACCAAATTTTTATTTGTCGGTTAAAATTCCATCAACAGTCATTATATTTATCAAATAATATACCTTATTATGAATTTTATCCGATTTGGTCATAAACATTAGTCCGAATTTGAGTTAATTCCAATTTTACTTTACAACTAGTACTCTAAAGTCTAGAAGGAAAGTATTGTAGTACTTACACTTCATATTTATTCACTGTTTCACATATTGAGAACTTTCCTGTTTATCGTTACGTGAAATAATCTGTTCTCAGATTTAATTTTAGTATTTTTTTTTTAAATACAATAACAAGAAATCGTTACTATAACTCATACCTACGTTTATGTTTCAGTTCCGCCCAATAAACTGCAAATGTTCCATAATTCTGGCAGGCTCGAATTGACCACGGGTGTAGTCGGACCATTAGAAGAGGGTTCTGACCTCATCCTCACGTGCGAAGTACGAGGAGGTAAGTCTCTCTTTACGTTTTATTTTCATCCGTGCTAACACATCTCGCTCTCAGGAGCGAGACGGTTAGATCTCGGGGCAAAATCAGATGTCCTGCGAAAGAGCGAGACGGCGCGAAAGGTCGAATCCTTCGAAGCAAATAGCAGATGGCTCTAAAGGTTTGAAAAAGCGGACGCCATTTGCCAGGCCGCTAAAACGTATTTTCGAACGTGAGAATTCTTGTGGAAGGAATTTGAACATTGAGAATTATTTCACAGAATATATTTCATAGAATATAATCCATCAAGATAAAAAATAGCAAGACATAAAATATTTTCACCAGTATATTAATTTTGACTATTATATAACAATATGCAGCGTGTACAAAACCACAAACTCTTCTGACTCAAAACTAAACTTACTTAGAATACGATTTACTTCGCCGCGCACAGAATGCAAAAATTAATGGAAACGTGATTAAGCGGATGGGGGTAAATTAGCATCGGTAGACCTGTGGCGCCACCTGCTAATCTGATTTTAATTGTTTGCCAGTGCGGTGCGGGGCAATTAATATCCGCAGAAAGAATGTTTAATTGAAGGGCTCTGGTGGTTTTCTGTCCTAGCCGCGCTGCCATTTCAATTAAATTGTTTCGAGTTATTATTATAGCTCGAGGCTTCACTTTGCAACAGCACGAAATCCTCGTGTTCGAACGCAAAAGGCACGACATCGGACCACTCCATCTGGAAAATTACCTCTCTAAATAGAGTGATCGACGTCTCATTCACCAATTGCCACAGAATTTTCCCTACGTTTTCCCCTTGTATGTGACTGCAACAACCTTTGTAATAGTTGAAGGATTACACAGGGGAAAATTTGCGGAACGGAATTTATTAGTCAATCTTAGTTTTCGTTTTCTGTATTGAGACAAGTAAGTGATTATCAAATATATTTTGAACAAAAATCATTCTTATATAAACCTTTCCAAACTGTTCAATAAGCTTAAATTTAGTATATAGTGGTGGAAGCATTGGTTGTTCTCGTCTTATCAATGGTTCATACACGATATTAGCTTTTCCTATGGTCATATTTATTCTCGACGGTCAGTTTTTCCTATCCCAATGTTCATTTTTTGCACGACTATCCAACAGACAAAAAAAAGACTTGCTAACCGCACGAAAAGCAAAAATATTTTTTTATTTAGGTTTAAATTAAAATAATTTAACTTAAACTATAGTTTGCTTTGCACGGTTTATCACGAGAACTGGAGTCAATTCAAACAAACTAATTATACGACGAGTACTTTATAATCATAGTCAAAAGTGATTATGAAAACTGATCCCGCAGGAAAATTTTTTTGTTGCCCTTGTTTTACATAAACTAAGTTTAATACATTCAGCGAAGTTGTTCGCTTGCTTTTTATTGATTAATTAATTTTAAATCAAAGATATATTCGAAGTTTTGGAGGCATACATTAGTAGGTTCTTTCTTGTGATTGTCTAAACTCGCTTTGTGCATAATTTACATTCAACTATTAGATGTCAACATCTACTAGTCACACTAGGTACTGTTATGACCACAGGGATCTAGAAATTAATGTTTTTCTTAAGTTTTGTGAAACTATAACTTGTACTAAAGTATTATTTAGCAATAGCTAACAAAATAATACATCATCTAAACGATGCCAGTTAACATAACTAAATTAAAGGCCCCACTTAACTCAAAGTTATATCTCGAGTGACCAAAAAAACAGTACAAAAAGTTAGATGGAAATGGTGGCGAAATTTCGTCTGTTGCGCTAGTTCGTATTTGTCGGCTAATGAAATCTAAACAGTAGACCTGCCTGCAAACATAATTACACGTATAAACTTGCGCGAAGACAGCTAAGGGCAGAAAAAGGAAAGTTTAAAACTGCATTCCTGAGCAGTTCGACTGGTGAGCGCTCGCGTACCTCGGAAGAAACTTGAGACAGGCTCACAAGGGATGGAAGTTTGGGTGCTAGAAAGTTCGACATAAACTGGCTCAGTGCTGATGTGAACACTGCAGGTACGAAGATGTATATTTACATGAACTGCAGTATTTCCTCTTTGTTGGAAGTTGTCGAGCATTAGAAGGTTCTTTGTGTAAAAGTATTTGCAGTAGCCTAATTTGATCAAATAGTTGCAGTGTTTACTATATTAAGACTGCAAGATTAGTGAAGAAAGTTGTATATATATCTTAGTTCACAGGTTGTGGTTCTTAAAAAGTGTATTTGTTGAATTTGGTCACTTATTTCTAAAATCCTTCGTACCAATTCTCAGCAAGATATTTTCCGTGCTAGAAATTTTAACACGCAGAAGAAAATCGGGCATACGAAGACAAAACGGTCTCACGTTCTACGATTCGAGGCTGTCAGACAATGGAGGCGGTCGCTCGTATGCAAAGGACGAAATTTCCATGCGGCACATATCCTGCTTGAAATAATAAACAAATATTGGAAACGCCTCGTCGACAAGGCGGACGCGTGCAAGTAACATATTCGGAGAGTTTGTGTGTATACAAGTACACACTGGCAGACGCTTTAGTTGCTTGCACACGAAGTCGCCGAACAAACAAGAACGAGTGCTGAAGCGACGCTACACTGAAAATTGTCCGGATTTTCATATTCATCATGTGTATATGTACAGCATAAACGATGTGTGAACAAACTATTTCTACTGGTTGTGGTAATGGACAGAATAGTTCTACTAGGATTTTAATTCAAACTAAACTCTTGAGAGAAAAACGGCCCTCCTAAAAATTTGTAGCGCCACTTGGATAATTCCAACGGTACTAGATGGGAAATTATCCTAAATTATCCAATAACAAAGATGTTGTAAAAATTACTTACTGCTGCTATTTTGGATTTAGAATTGGAGCTCTGGAAAAGCCACGGACACATATATATGCTGTATTTCCTGTTAGATCGGACTTTTAAGGTGGATGAAAGGGAAGCAAAAGAAAATGCCGTTTGCTGTTCCCATGTTGTGGCAAAAGCCTTCCAATCATGTAGATGATTGCTATTTTTGCACGATAAGCGTCTCCGGATATTCGAAGAAGGATAAGCATAAAATAAAATATCCAAATTTGCCATCAGCATCGCGACCTATCCCCCATAGATAGAACCATCCTCTACAAAGTGCTCCATCCACTTCATCATCTTCGATTTTTGACACAGAAGAAATTTTGCCTGTTCGAAGAAACTTGCCTGATTGGACGCAGTTTCTGAAATCACTCTGTGAAAATCAGGCAAGTCGTAATGATTCACCATTTGAAGTTTTAGGAACACCTCATCTTATAAAGTAGTGCGAACTGAATGATATGGTTAAAGAACTATGGTTCTAGGCTATAGGAATGGAATCTTTTCGCACGAGGTGTGACAGCGTCTTCATTTACAAAGTGTAACAAGCCTTTTAACGCATATTTTAAAATGGAAGGATCTTTATGTGTATGTCACGATGTTGAGGGTCTTATGAACGAATTTGATATTCCCCACGATCCATCGAATGGTGGCTTTTTATCGATTCATCAAAATACAGCCTGAAAGCAGTACTTTTGCATATTCTTTGAATTTATATAATTTACAGACCTGTTACAATAAATCCACTTTCAGTTTCTAGTTATGTGAAGCAAATATAATCTGGAACAAATATTTTTTTGTTGTATCAGAAAGTTGGAAATTTGTTCCCTTTTTTTGTTGACTATATTTCTATTTGCAATATTTCTCATATTTCAGTGGTAATATTTATTTTTTCATGGGCATATTTCTATATTATTCCCGAATATTTATCTATCTGTGAAACGTGAAAATCGAAATTATCGAGAGCAATAAATAATAATGCAACCCACTCTCATATATATTGTACTTTACATTCTAACCGGACATTATTAATTATTTACGGTTCGCCCGATATATTTTTACCCCAACCCCTAGTCAAACGTACAATTTACGACCGAACGTATCTGCCCCACTCCCCTGACTCACTCCCTTTCCAGGATTTCGGTGTTTATTTATCGGAATTTGTTAATAAATAAAAACAGATGGGATCTATGGATCGCACAGGTGTTTTTAGCGAATCCAATTACTGCATAACATGATATTAATATGTTATAAAATTATTGACCTCTATTTATGTACCTAATAGAGTGGGTTTCGATAGTCGTAATAGCTGTAAATAATTAACAGGAATATTGAATTTAGTATTTATATTGAATACCACTAATTGCGCTGGTAATGTATTTTAACATCAATATATCAAAGTGTCCCTTTGAAGGTATCGTGTATAATGCTTTATCGAACAACATTATAACTACCAAATATTTTCTGCATTCATAGATAGCCATTAAGGACATATTTACATATTCAAGTATACTTTTCTTCCTGCACATGTTGGTTCCCCAACATATAATGTAGAGGATTTTTATTTGATTCGTATACAATTTTCGTGTAAATGGAAAAAGTATTTAATGTGTACATTATTTCTTTTGCTTTATTTCATTTATTCCTTTATAATTTACCTCGGTTGTTCAAAAAAGCTAATGATCTTTTTGGTTGCAGATAGGATTAATAACTTTTGACTGCTTTAATCAAATTGCAAATATTGTTAATAATCCGCCATTAATTCTTGGTATTCAACATATAATTGTTTCTGGATTATGCACGGTTTTGGTCGCTTATTTAACAGCATATGCATACATTCAATTATTGTGAAAAGAACGAAATTCTAAGCCAACTGACCGTAAATTCAATTCAAAGTACTGGAATTGTAGGTAAGCGGTTTGAGTGGCTCCCTCTAGTATTGCAACGGATTACTGTATTGCGCGGTGGTATGTGCGAGGCCGGTGTAGTTAGGTACGTGTGCTGAACTAATTACAAACGTAAACAGCGCACCCTGGCGGTTAATTAAAGTGGGCACGTTTTGCCACAATATTTTCCAAAAGTTTCCGCCCGCCGACTCTGACGAAACTCCCGTAGTAAACCTGCTGCAATATCCGTCTTAACAAAGGCAATTTGGGCGAGTTTTATAATTGCTTAATTAATTTTCTTCGCCCCCTTAGGGGGCTTGAAGGTGGAGGCTTGCGGCGCTAAGGTGCGCCGTTCGCCGTCCCGACGGACCCCGTCTGCACCCCCATAATTTTACATAATTTTGCTGCTTCTCCTCACCCGTGAGACGTGAAATATACTTTAATTTTCTTTGATTATTAAACGTTTTCTGCATAAATCTTTACCTGGGCGAAGGGTCAGCGCCTCGTCCCTTCTGCCTACAGCGCTACAGGATAACACCCTACGAGTTTTATCCTTGTTCAGTTTCAGTGGCGTAATCTACTTAAAATTACAACTCTCCACGAAGTTTTAGAATTACGTCCAGCACTTCTTCGTAGTTGTTGTGTATAACAAGAGTACGTGAAGGAATTTGAAATGAGATAAGGTTTGTTTATCTCTTTAATTTATTTTTATTATAATTACAGGGCTTACCTTACTACAGTATTCTTGCTAGACTGTAGTACTAGTGATAATACATTTTTTGAAATTGGTTCATTTAGAGTTCCTCAAGGTTCAGTATTGGAACCGGTATTATTGACGTTCGTATATATCAACTCATTTTTCTCGAAAACGGCATTTTTTACCAAATTAAGGTAAAAGAGTACACGGAAACTGATATTAATGATCTGACGAAAAACACAGCTTAATGGCACGTTGACATTGAAGTTGTTTTGCGCGCCGCCTATCGGGTTTGTTTGCAAGATGGCGAGAAAGGTTTCGAGTTCGCTTGAAGAACGAGCCGGCGAACGAACGAATCGTAAAAAATGTGTAATTAATTGCGAAATCGGGCAGTCTGTTAAGCGAAATTTAATTACGGAAAAATCTCCCGGACCGAATACTTAATAATAACTTGACTCTGCTCCTCTCTCTCTCGAGAGAGAGAGAAAGGAGGCGGCTTCGAAACAAAAACAATCCCCGATTAAAATAATGAACTTTCAACCCCTCGAACTGAACCTTCCTACCCCCTTCTTCCTCGTCATCGCCCGCCGATCTCGCAGACATAATAAATTTGGATGCCCGGAATACGGGTAAAATTAAAAAGTCCTCTAATTAATTTTCAGATGTTGAACGAGGCGGCTCTAGTAAATTCGTACCGACGATGTTTACGGCAATTACTGGTTCTTTAAACAACTCACTAAAGCTATCTATTTTAATTATTTCTCCAACATTTCCATTAAATAGATTATAATCAACGAAAACGGGTAGTAAAAATCACTGAGAAATTTAAAATTTATATGTGGAGACTATACAGATACACATAAATACATACATTTTCGGCATCATTGCAATAAATTCTTTGGACCCCACAATGAGTATTTCCGCGGAAATCCCAAAATGAACCGAAAGACACTGAATTCCTAATCAGTTTGTTGCAAAACGGAGGTGATACAAAATTTCTAATTATTACTGATTTGTGTTTCAGGTCGCCCACCACCCACGGTATCGTGGTTCATCAACGATCGCCTTGTTGAGGGCGACTTAGAATCTATTAACCACTACATGGTCAACCGCCTAACCGTGCGCAACCTCGCCAGAGAACAGCTAAACTCCACATTCAAATGCCAAGCGAGCAACACAAAACTCATGGCGCCTGTCGAAAGAACCGTCAGATTAGAACTACTACGTAAGTTTCCTTAGAATCTATCAACATCAATTTTTACCAAATACAGAACATGACTTATTGTGTGGTAGTCCCATGATTAAACCATGTGGAGTTCCGCAAGGCTCTCTATTCGGACCACACTTATGCCAAGTCATTAAGAACTTTACGATAATTCTATTAACCGGTATCTAACCCTTACGTCTTTCTCATTACAGTAAAGCCTCTTACTGTTAAGATAGTGGACAAACCGGACCAGATGGTCGCCGACCAGGAGTACGTGATAAAGTGCGAGGTGCTGGGTTCGCGGCCAACAGCGAACGTAACGTGGATGCGTGACAAACGGATATTCCGGCGAGGCAGCGTAAGTGAATTTGTACTCGGCAAACGTACGGCCATACTAACTGTTGTCGTATAGGATTAGTTGCACGACGGGGGGGTGGGACAGATGGCTGGGATGGTTTGGCATGCTCGCCGTTTGTTTGGCTTGTTAGAGCGAAGATTAATATGATTAGGTAGGACGTTAGCGTTCGGTCTAGATGCGGTATCTGGACGCAATTATAGCGAAGAGGGTTAGTTATTGTTTTCGCTCGGTAAATATACTTTATGGTGTTGTAATTGTTATTATAATTAATATTATTATTATTAAGAAAATTTATATCTAATCCAAACAAATATCGAGTATTTCTTGTCGTTTAGGTTCCATGATATCCACCATCTCCAAACCACTAAATAAAAACCATAAAATGCTAGCACCGCACGCATCCATGCATGTAAAAGACATGTTAGGACCGTTCCGTTTTTTTATAGGTTAGACCCCAAATTGCCTTTGTTTTACTGTTGGCTACAACATCCTTTATTCAGACGTGGCGCATATCCCTACCAACTACGACACGAAATCCTAATTCCGGCAAACAAACGAGTGATCCCGGAGCGACTAGAAATCTTACTTCGTCATAATTGCTACAGAGTCCTTGGTACACTCGCAGGACTGTAAAGAGACCCGGCGAGGTAGTAAGTTCCTTACGAGGTTCCTTTGTAAGGCGCGTACACTCGTAATTTGTTTCATTTGCCGGCTGGGCCCCATATATCGTTGTTTTCTACTCCCAAAACACGACCTTGTTCTTTTTACTGTTACCTTTTCTTGACATTTATTGGCTCGGGAGTCTTCGTTACAGTATATTTATACATATTAGCCGAAAAAGGAGCGTCTTTTCATTACACACATTTTTCTTTACTAACGTCACGTTTATGGCGACACAAATGCGTTTTCATTTCTAATATATCGTCAGTTTCATATAAATCAATTTAAAATGCATCCAAGCAGTTGATTGCAATTATAATTTAAATTAAATGTTTTTATTGGTGTGTACACAGAGAGGAAAGATAATTTGAATGAAACGAATTTGCTTCAAGTCCTACCTAAACGACTAGTGTCTTTTTGTTATGGCTGCTGTCAAACAGTGACACCAGATACGTTTCCTTCGGGGTCGATCTAGCTTAAATATTTCACACCATCCCATTAAGTCTACTGTACTCCGTTTAGGGGTGTGGGATACTTGTTGAGATTTCCTGTGTTTACGGCCCTTTCAATAATTCACCCAGTCCTGGATAATATATGGAATTGCTATTTTGGTCCAACACAACAGACAGAACTGTACTTAAAGCTGGACAGTTCGTGGCTTTCCTATAATAGATGTAGTACATTATTATAGTGACGTTATTGTATTGAATATGGAATATAATTTACTGGATTTATTTTTATTTGACCCCTTTGTATTTATTAATTCTCATTTGACCCACTCTTGTATTTATAAATATTTCAGGTGGAGAACATCATTACGGATAACGATTCAATAGTTAGTTTGTTACGATTTGCCCCAGTTCCGGAGGATGATGGAACAGCTCTGAAGTGCAGGGGTGAGAATCCTTCGCTGTCATCAGGGTTGGAAGACACCGTTAAGCTGAACGTTGTCTGTAAGTAAAAATTATTGTACACGTTTTTGGCGTTCTTCTAAATTTGGTGTCTCAGAGATGATACTGCTCTTTAACTCAACACAGATGATATAATTTTAACTGATATTTATTGACATTTTTTACTGCTATGTACCTTTATTCAAAATACCTCGTATCGATCAGCCTGGCCTGGTCACCTGCGATCCGGTGAGGCAACTGGGTCGCGCCTACCCAAGGTCCTGCACTAATGTGTACCGAGCCTGACATATTTACGACGTCTACATTTCAGCGCACCGCCCATCGACGGCACGAAGGCTGCCGTCGACACGGTTGAAACGCATTGAAAACGCTACCGATACCCCATCTTATTCAGTTCGCCTCGTTAAATTTGACGAGACGCGGATAGGAAGCACAGTTGGTAAAGAAAAATACTACATAGCATATGCATGTGATGATTTCTGAGAGTGGAGTGGAGGTGTGTAACTATTTTCTGTTATAAAAGTATGTTCTGTGGGGATGACTCAAACTAAAACACTATCATTATTAATGCACATAATGAAGCAACTATTTCGCTCCTTCTTTTGGCCAAAGGCAGAGAAGAAAACAGATATTTTATGTTTTTGTTTTATAAATTCAGAAGTCAGCTAAAGGTACTGGCATCAGAACTCTTCTTAACTACGAAATTATGTTGGTTTCTTGATAATCTTCATACCACAGTCGGTAAAGAGAAACACGTGTCGACCTAATGCGAGTCGGATTTCCTTGTGACCCGCAAATAGGTCCAATTCGGTCCCTTCCTTTCGTTCGCGTTCGAAAATTGAACGTATTTACCGCTTGTGCACTCCAGTAAGGCGTCAATTTGTACCGGTGAAAGTTATATAGAGGAACCCGCACACATATCTGATGCGGTACATCCGTTCACAATGCCGTCGAGATCCGATTATGTGGCGGAAAAAATCCCAAAGCCTTTCATCGGCTGGCCACGTTTCGAAATCTAACGTGGTCGTGAGTTTTTTCGGGGTGAAATACGGGTACCTGGGGTGAGATTTTTTCAACGGTTCACAGTTCCTGCGTCCTTGCAAGGTTCGCTTTGGCGTCGTCCCTTTAGTGTGATTATTGTCATTATTGGCTGGCTTCCCGACAAAAAGGACCGAAAGGTTCAATCTATTTCCTGATATTTTCCAACGAAGAGAATATCACGGAATGAGAATGAATATTAATACTACCTACTCCTGTAATTGACACCTCTCTTTTACAGCATGCCACAGCTAGCGGCTATTTTGTGGTGACATTACACTGTTTACCACCAATAGTACTGCTGCCGCATCTTTTATTTCTTTCGTCATTTTTGACAACATAGTTCAAGTGTAATAAATAAAGGTAACAGTATTCCACAGCACGTTTCCAATTAACTTTCGAATTCCTTTGGTTGGGGGGCGATACTCATATATACAAGGTAAACGTCACGTTAGTTCCATACACTACCAGCAGGCCGCGTAATAATTCGCGTCTGCGGCGACACGCGCCGAGCAAAATCGTAATTCAGCCGCGCACCGACATCCTTTCCACTAAATTGCGGCTGCATGATTGCGAAATATTACGAACCGCGCCACGCTACCGCCATAGCAAGCGAACGGCAATCTGCATATTTCTCAATATGATGATAACACATTATGTTAACGGCAGCCGAAATTACAACGCCCACCGCGCGCCCGTTGTACACCGAAACTAGGCGATTATTCAAGGATTCTTGTTGTTGCTTTTATAGCCTATATCGTCCTTTAACTCCAAATTGCTTGATTCGGAATTAAATGGAAGATTGGTTCGGTATATATACCGTATAATGGCAGATTCACATGAAACGATTTTGCTGTGTTTTATAGGTTTGATAATGGAGTGAAATATTATTGAATAAAAACAGTTTATTGCTATTAGATATTAAAGGATTTGTTGCACGAAGTAACACTATAAACCAACGTAACGATAACTTGATCTATGAAAAATTATGTTAGATCAACATTGTTCCCTTATGTAATTGAACCTGATAAACTTACGTACGAGACAATTCGAGATTGACACAGTCAGCATCCATTCTCCACTTTCGGCAAATCCTTCTTATTTCGAACAGTTGGGATAAGAACAGAAGATCATGAAAGAATTAGTATGGGAAGC
This sequence comes from Aphodius granarius, assembly GCA_963971325.1. NCBI lineage: Eukaryota > Metazoa > Arthropoda > Insecta > Coleoptera > Scarabaeidae > Aphodius > Aphodius granarius. The sequence continues at coordinate 5,468,466 of OZ020222.1, read as the reverse complement.
ACAGGACGGGGGGCACGACTGCTGAATAAACGAAGGTCACGGGTCAAAACTTCTAAATTATTACATGCCGGATTAACTTCGGGCCCTCAGAATGGGCGGGGTGGGCGGCCAGATCCGGAAACTTATGTCCTTTGGGAGAAGGACCTGACGTAGGATTCAGCAACCGTTACGGGCTCTCCTCAAGCGTGGTTATTATTTACTTTATACTCGGAGGGTGTTAGATTTTTTCGTAAAAATTTGGGATTATTCGGGAAAATATTGAAATTTTCAAAATGGTAGAGATGCAGTGTTTTCTTTTATTCTAAAATTTTGTGACAGTGCTCTGTAAATCGCCTGACCTTGGGCTTGTATGATTTTTCTAACAGTACGTATAAATTTCACCGGCAACGATTTCATTGTATCAATTACAGTTCTATCGTTACAGTGTAGTGTGTAATAAAATGACGGATACATAAGGCTTTGCAAGCAAGAAGATAATACCCAATTCGAAAGTGGCACCGCACCTTATACGATCCGGGCAATTTGAATTATGCACTTTTAAATTAGTACGATAAATTCGAAGGGTGGAGTTGGTGTTACGGGCACTGTTGCTGCGGGAGTCGGTTTTAGGGCCGATAAAATTGCGATTCTTGCAGCGCTGCCAACTCATACCCGCCCTAGTTCCCCTTTCGACCCACTATCTCGCCCTGGGTTCTAAACTGTATTCGGTCCCGTGCAGATGTAAATGTTAGTGTGGTAATAAAGATGGAATTATATTGAGCAGGAATCGGCTGGTTTTACTCCGCTGGGTGCCCTGAGGATGGCTACTTTTGAAATACCTCAAGATATACGGAGGAATTCATTGTTAGATGATGACAATGTTTTAGTTTGATTAAAACTTTAAATTTCAGACATGTTATGCAGAACCAAATAAAATCTACCGAGTATACACACAGAGGGAAAAATTTATTCTATACAACACGAATATCTTTGAGTTAAGAATATCACTTGTCTCTATATCCGCAGAAACATCATTTGGTTGGTTCAAGTAAAATATAAAATTTTCAGAGTAAGAATATGATTTTCTTGATGTTCCAAGTACCACGTTTTCTTGTTTTAAGTATGAAGGAACTGCTTGAAAGGAATTACGTCTGTTTTAAGCGATACGTACGTATACTTTTTGGTCAAGAAACTATTTGTTCGTTGAAGCATGCATATTTTTATATGTAGAAGAATACTAAACTCTTAAATCGGAAGAATAACTAACCGTTGAAATAACTACAAATAAGTACTGAAATTCTTATTACAATAAAATATTATTTGGATAGCAAAAATATCATCTTCATGCCACACTATATACGCAAGAACAATTTTTCTTGATATCCAAGAATAGAGTTCTTTTTGTGTAGGCTATTCCACTACAATCCTGGTTTTCCTCATAGTCCTTGTAAGTCACCCATGAAATAAAATACTTATGCATAGATGTAAACAAAGAATATACTAACACTCAATATCGTCAAACTTATATAGCGGTAATATGTGGCAAAAGACGCGAGACACTGTTAGCGCCATCTGTATAGTAATTGCACAACTTTTTATGTATCCCTCAGAGTAAGAATCTTGGGTCAAGAAACTGTTTTTTCATTGAAGCATATAAATTTTTCGTCCAACGAAATATTTACGTTGTTGTAAAACGAACGTCTATTTTTTTCATAGAAGAATAACTTTTTCTTCGTCAGAGAAAAATATACTTAACATAAACATACTAAATTCTTAAATTGTAAGAATAACTAACCTGAAATTCTTACTAGAATAAAATGTTATTTGTATCGGAAAAAAAATCCTCTTCATGCTATGCTGTATACGCAGGCATAATTTTTCTTGATCCAAGAATAAAGTTCTCTCTGTGCAACGAGATTCTCGTTGTAAAATTTACAATGTGTGTTTCTGTAACTTTTCCTTTAATAATAGGTAATTTGAACCCCGATGTTATAATTTTTTGTTTAGAGCGTGTTGATGTATAGCGCTTTTATAGCACACAGGGAGTCACAGGGAAATAGATAATACTGCGAATTTACTATCTGACGCAAAGGGATTGAGTAATTTTAGTTAATTAATTTATGTCTGGTCTGGCAAATATGGGACCGGCCATTCCCGAACTATTCTAAATTAACACATATCTTTCGTTGAAATTCCCTCAGAGAATGCTGACTGGAATATCCGGCAGACTAATTGAGAATCAAACATGCGACGTCAGCGCCATCTCCAGGGCAGTATCTGTATTGGTTCGCGTAGCAAAGATTCGACAGTAATTGACACGGGTTCTCGACTGTACAGTACCAATGGTACAGTCTGTATTATGGCGAGAGTTTTTGCACTTGGGGATCGTGCTCTCGGAACTTAATTGGTATAGAGTGGGACGAAATGGTGCGCGGAGTTGCGAAGTATTCGCGCGGATCCAGTTAGCGAGAGATCTGGCCGTGCTCTCTGCTGACCGGAACAATTTCCAGAAGGCCATTTTAATTCCTAAACAAGGTCGACGGACGTCGTTGGGTGAGACGGGATTTGTGTGAAAATCCAGATTCGTAACCGCGAGAGGACCTCCAGAGGAAGGATTCTGTCAGTTTGAAGTGGTGGTCATTCGTGTTAATTGGTGTGAACGGATTAAATAAACGAATTCTCCCTTGGAAATTAGGTCAGACTAGAAGTTGTGACCAGTTGGAAAATTTGAGAACCCCTCATTTCAAAATCGCTACAAATTTACCAAAATCATTATTCCTTACATTTAACTTTTCATTTCAAACCGTAACATAACTACTATGATAAACTTTATTGCAACAATTATTATAAAACTTGACACTAGTATATATACACTAGTATATACTACATCTATCTCATTTACATGAAATTATTATATTTGTGTTTGGAATTTCACCAGAATTTAATTCCGAATAAACAACTAAAGCGCCGCCATGTAATTTCAAGGCTTGTCTGTTGGCAGGCACAATATTATTACAATTATTGTTCATTTTTTCGTGTTTATTCAGTTTATATTGACGTTTCGCTTGTTGGAAATTTATTGTTATGCTTGTACAAAACGCTCAACAAACAATTGGGATTGAAAATATTTCTCTGAAACATTCCAGCCTGGCGCTGGCTATCTGTCGCTCAAACTGCGAATTACACACGTAACCCGCACCGTCATCACGTCTAATAATGCACGTTTAATTCGATGGTAAAACAAAACAATTACGTGCAGCATCAACGTCGAAGTATGGCAACGTTAACTGGTCATACAATACTGCTGGATATAGTTTCACATTTCTTTCACTATACTTCATAATTGAAGAACTGATAGAAGACCAAAATAATGATAGAGTACTTGCCAGGCGAAGCTAAACACTTTAATTCGGACCTTATCCGAGAGTTTGCTTAATACTGAATTAAGTGTTTTAATTAAGTTTTTATTTACATAACCAATAAATACATACCTTGTATTGTAGTTAATATACCTTTCTTATTGAAGTATAAGAGTAGCTGACGCTTAATTTGGTAAAATAAGTGATTTATGATTTCTAAATTTCCGGGAGGAAACCGCGTCAATGACAATAAAGTTGTCAACTTTCGTACTCTGTCGCAAGAGCTATGCTTCAGGATGTAACAGTAAGAGAGCTACGACGAGAAGAGAAGAGAAGAGATTCTCTTGGTAGCTCTGTTACTGTTACGTCCTGAAGATGCCTCTTGCAACGTGTGCGAAACTTTTGATTTGCAACTCTTCAATTTTAGCTCATGCAGTGAATTATGGAATTATCTAACTAATTGAATTGAAGTTCTTCACGTTAGTGGAGACAGTAGACTACAGTAGACAGTGTACAGTATAATATGTACTACAAAAGCATGATAATTATAGGATTCAGTTACAATTTATTCACTTTTAATTGCCAATTTTTATTTCAAAACTCGGCTTACTTTTCACTGAAGCGTAAAATACATTTATTCTCGAATTATTATACAGGTATTCGCTCATAATAAGCTCTGCTGATCATTGTTAACAAACATGATAGTACATATTTCTACATTTATCAAAACAGTAATTTTTAATTGGGATATTCAATTTTACCGCTAACTTCATCGAAATTTTGGTGAGCGCGGCGTGGGGAGTGGAATTGATTTGAATAAACATAGGGTTAATGTGGATATAAACGCATAACCCGGAAAATACACTGTTTATATATTGTATATTAATCGTTTTTTTCGAATTTCGGCACGGGTACTTGTTATCGTTTTATCGGTTCGCTGCATTTAAGCAGCGATTTATTAAATAAATAATTGCCTAGGCAAAAAACAACAATTTTGAATTATTGATTTATCGTTAAATATAGAGGAAAGTATTGTGCAAATTCGGTGAGGTAAACTTCTACAAATTCAACACTTGTTCGTTGGCTTTAGGGCGTTTTGGGCATTAACACGGGTCTGCGGCGTTTTGCGGTTTTAGGTTGGTTCACGGCTAACCACAACGTGCTACTGCAACAAAATATTGGTTCAGAAGCCGTAAGCTTTATTAAGCTGTTCAGTACACCCGTACACGGTCATAAATTTAGTCCAAGTGTTGATCTTCGATAACGCAGCTTACCGCATTTAAAGTTTAAACCAATAGAAAATTTCTTCTCACGAAACATGGCATCATATTCAATATTATTTAAATAGAAATAAACACCAAATTGTTTCTGTAATTGTACAGATCCTTCCAGGACACGTCTTAAAACTAAAGCTTTAACAAAATCACATCTTCGAGCTTGGAAATCAGGTGAATTTTGCCGGCTCGATCATCAATCTTCGGCGTTTACCGGTCATCCTGGAATGGTCTGTCCACTGACCTGTGGACTTTGGATTTAATCGACAAAACTCACAAGCGCTCACATAAATCGCGCTTCTTTTTTCCAATAGTTTGCTGATTTTTTTTCTTGTTGTTCCTGCTGTAAATGTTTACACTGTCGAGAGGGTGGTAGCGAGCGCCCTCTGTGTGTTCCGATTGAAGTGTTTGATTTAATGCTCCTACGCTATTGATCAGTGGCGTGCACGCGAACCTTTACCAAGCTCGATACTGATTATGGGCAGTGTGGGCGTGTGCATGTTTTATAGTTTGCGGCACCAGCACGAATGAACAGCACATTAAATGCTAATGATGACCGATAGGTTTCCAACTTGAGGCAGTGCCAGGCTTTTTCGTTACCAAATACATGTATGTGAACCGGAATACTTTAAAAACTACGATTACCATGTCTAAAAACACTAAAACTACGAACCTATGAACAAATAAGAAATGAAAAAATACGCCCATGCTGACGATTTGATGAGAGCCGGGGTAAAATTGTGGTAAGTGGCATGATGAACAACATTAAACATAATTCTTTAATGGGGAAACTCGTGGAAGAGAAATCTGCGGGTCCTGAGTGACTTTTGAATGTGGAGCTGACAAGTACCGGTCGCGTACAAACTGCATACGGATGCATTTAATGCACTGTAATATCACAACCCAGTACCTACTCTACAGTTTTAAAATTCTGGATAGTAATTTATACGGAATAAGCTGGTCTATGTGCGCATATATACGACGTACGAACAAAAAGAGCAGCTAAAGCTGCTTCATGAAACCGCCAGTTTGCGTTCAGAATACAAATGAGCGCAGATAAAACCGCGTATGGCCAAATAAAGAAACTTCCGGTATATATAATATATATAGATATACGTTCGCGAGTTGGTGAGCTCACTCACCCACTCATACACACCGTACCCATTCAGTTCGCCGAAGTTCTAGTTTGTGGTATGCGCGCTAATGGATTTTAAACCAAACGCGCGGCTTCCATTTTCAGATTTAGTCCGAGTCGAGCTAAAACTACGCAATCTGTGATTCTTTTTGATATGCACCATTTTATTTCACCACATGAAACTTTTATGAACACCTGATGGATTTAAACTTAATTCTCAGTGCCAGTCCTGATGAATCAGATCTGTATATGAGGATCAGAATTAAAATAATCTAATAGGTCTAGAGACTCATTCATTTAACAAAAAACGTAGAATTGCATCAATGGAGGCCAAACTTTTTCTTTTAGCCAATCCGTTTACGATAATGAATTTTTTTTTCACTTTTTTTATCACTTTTACCCTTAACAGTAGTTAAGGAAAAGTGATGCAAGTGGGCATTAATTGATTGAAAATGCTTTTGGAAGAGTCCGTGATAACAAGTTTACTTTATTACATACAAGGTGTCCCGAAACTCCACGTCAAGCGGAAGCCAGGAGGAAGGGTGGTTTATGTACATTCTGGCAAAAAATATTAAAAAACAGGGAAAAAGTTTATTCCAACGCTATTAAAAATATCGGCGACATGCGCTACTCAAGCAGCAGAAGAGATCAATGCAACTCGCTACGCTCGTTTTATCAAACGATACAATGTAATTTTTCAGTAATAAAGAGTCAAAAATAAGCGACATTTTTTTTTTCAAACCACAACTCAAACAAACTGTCTTATTTTTATGAATGTCACAATTTTTTTATCGATTTGCGACTGCGATTAGGAGTACGGTTATTTAAGATCATATTAAGAAAAAATCGCAAGAGAATTAGGAAGGAAATTTGTTGCCACAGTAACTAAAGATGTGATAGACGTGAATTTGTTTGGTTACTCATTTTTCAATGTACATCAATTCTCTTGTCCGATATTTCTTAGATTGAGTACCTACCTGGTATAAAAGCGTCGGTAGGATATTCTTTTTTTTTTTTTGAAATAAGACAAAAAAACGAATAACAACCGCGTCGAGATCGTGATTTCAATTACAGTAGACGCGAGCGCATAAATCATGCGGATCCGGGAGCTGTCCGCCATCCGACCCGGAGTTTCGCCCGTTTGCAAAACCTCTCGACGAGCGAAACGACCCAACAGAAGAGAAAAAAAAACCTCCAACGAGAAGAAAGAAAAACGGCACAGCGAGGAGAGTAACGCGATGAAGTTTTCAAATTAAATTAAACGCTCGCGCCGCGTCTATGGCACGCCGCGCCGCCTCCCGTAATTTCATATTTATAATGCGGTGCGGTGCCAGTGGTGGTGGTACCGTCTGTTGGCCTACTCCATCTCGTACCTCCTAAAATATCGTTCCTAATGAAGTTCTTCCCGAATGCGTTATTAATTAACAAGATTGAGGGCGCTCCGGGGTGTACTCCATTTAATTTCGCGTATTTTTACCAGTTCATCTACCCGAATGATGTGAGCGACGTGACGTCCTGCTTTCTGTCCATCTGTCGGATTGTCCATAAATTAATATTAGTGTATTTTACGGCGAGTGCTTTCCAATGTACGAATGGGGATTAAGTCTCACAGATAATTTAAACATACATGGTTTGCCGTTACACAGAGAGAACTCTATTCTTGGATATCAAGAAAAACTATTCTTGCGTATATAGCGTAGGATGAAGAGGATTTTTTTCTATCCAAATATTTTACATCAAAAATATTTCATCGGACGAAAAATATATATGCTTCAACGAATAAAATGTATGCTTCAATGTTTCTTGATCCAAGATTCTTACTCTGAGAGATACATAGAAAGTGGTGCAATTACTTTACAGATGGCGCTAACAGTTTCTCGCGTCTTTCGCCACATATCACCGCTACATAAGTTCGACGATATTGAGTGTTCGTATATTGTTTATTTACATCTATGGATAAGTGTTTTATTTCATGGATGACTTACAAGGATTATGAGGAAAACCAGGATTGTAGAGAAATAGCCTACACAGAGAGAACTCTAATGTTGGATATCAAGAAAAAATGTTAGGAAAACTCACTTCTAGTGCTCAAGACCAGCGATTTCTGCTGTTTTTTTTAACGTATGTATGAGATAGATCTTTTATGTTATGACTGAACACACGTGTTAGATAGAGAGAGCAGTCTTGTTATGTAATTATTACTAATAAAGTTTTGAGTCCTGTGCATCACTGGTAAATTTTACTATACAATTTCCTGGACTTGTGCCTTTTGTAACATTTCCAACAATGCCCAGAAAGCTAATTTATCATAACTTTTATATAGAATGATATATAAAGGCAAATACATTATGATATCAATCTAATTTTGGCTTACTGAGTCTAAAAGAGTACTAAAATCGATTAATAAGTCATTATCTTCATACAGCCGGTAATTCTCTACGCATGTTTATTGTTAACTTTACTCCACATTCTGTCGACCTCATAATTACAAGTTTAACACACCATTTGTCGCCATGTGCAACATCAGCCTTTTATAGTTTTATCAGTGGATCATTATTAAGTATTTATATTGTTGTTATCGCTTGATTATACAATGCTATTTGCCTAGATTATGCAATTACCTCTTGAACAAACAGTATTAATTAACTATAGCAAATATGATTAACTAATCGCGCTTCGATAAACCAGCCCTAATTCTCGGGCAGGGCTATAATTCAATTTTCCGTCGTCGGCGTCGCTAGGAAGCGACACACCTCGCGAATCCGCAAGTATGTAAATCACGAGGATCCGTTACATTCGGTTATTACGTCGTACGCAACGTGACTACGAACAATTGCTTTATTAATTCGTCCGACCCAGATATTGACTTCGATGTCGTGACGTACATCTAGCCTACGTTCATAGTTACTCCTCTGTTATAATAAATTTTACGCAATCGCATAAACACGTCAACTGCTCACTCAGTGAGCATAGATAAGTAATTCCTATCAATTTGGCTGTGTTACATACCTACTAATGTATTATCATTGCATTGTTACTGAAAATGAATATATAGACAAAATGTGCATTTATGGAACGTTAGCAATAGCAGACACTATTGCTGCCAGAGTTTTGTGGTATACAAAGGGAGGTTGGTAAACGTACCCCCGACACCCAGTAGAGGGAACGGACCGCAACCCCAAGCTGTTAAACGCTTAGTACACAAGCACAATACAGGATCTCGTATCCCAACACAACGTCAGCACGTCACGTGCATATATACAGGCACAAAGCGTACATGTGTGGGTGTGTGTGAACGTAAAACGGGAAGCGTAGGTGTATAAATACACTTACGCGGCTCGTAAACGGTAAATTAAATGGTCGCGTCCTGCCCGACACGTCCCACTATTTTCATAACCAGGCCGCAGTATAAAATGTATGCGTGAAGTTGCCCCTTTCGCATATCGTAAAATGTGCCTTTTTATGAGGTGGCGTGGTAAAGCTTACGATTTTCAGGAATGACAAAATTCGAGATACCATTATTAACGTGAATATAACTAGTGACATTAAATATGTACACCATTTTACAGATCAATGGGATCATTAGTGATTGGTTAAGGCGTTGAAAACGTTCATAGAAGCAGTAGCTTTAAGCAGTAGCATTAACAGTAGCTGCAGCGTTAGTCGCTATTGCTGCGTATTGGAAATGTTGATATATTTCAGTAGCCACTGATAGTAGGTTGGGATCTAAAGTGGCTTAATTAAATTGCGATGAGCGCAGTTGGATCTGTACTCTCTAGAAAGCTCCTATAAGGCCATGTTCTTACGCTGTTGAGTTCAAATATTAATTTTATCCTTGAATACTCCGAGTACCTGTCCTATTCCTGACGACTAAGATTAAAAAGAAGTACGTGTAATCTTATAATACTGCATACTAGAATAGCATAAATCAGATTAAGCATGGAAATACGACCTCAGAAAATATTAAACTAAAACGCAAGTAATATAACGAAATCTTCATTTATCCCAGCTTTAGCCGTAATACTAACCTAGCCCTGTTCTCTCAAATTGCAGATCCGCCCCAGGTGACGCTTCACCTAGGCAGCACGCTGAATCCCTCGGATATAAAGGAGGGCGACGACGTCTACTTCGAGTGCAACATCAGGGCTAATCCGAAGCAGCACAAAATCACGTGGTACCACGACGTAAGTACGCTTCTGGTACCGTCTCTCTCTTTCTCGCACACTGACAAATATATACCACCACCCCCGGTTGCAAACCCGCAAAATGTAATATGCAGCGACGCCGCTGGCGTACGCCACTGATTAATCTCACCCCCATTCGCGTACGCCCTATTCCCGCATACTTTGGGCGTCCTGAACTTACAAAACAATTCCATAGACGTCGGAGTCCCACCGAAGGCCTGTCAAAGCCCAATTATCGCTTCCTAATGGAAGTGTACAGAATGCATCTGGTTAATTGGGTTGTTAGTTAGAGTGTGTCAATAATGTTGTTGCAAAAATAAGCAATGATTACTATGATTTTGATCTTTATACACAGAGAGAACTCTATTCTTGGATATCAAAGAAAATTATTATTGCATATATAGTGTAGCATGAAGAGGATATTTTTGCTATCCAAATAACATTTTATTGTAATAAGAATTTCAGTATATGTTTAGTATGTTTATGTTGAGTATAATTTGCTCTGACGAAGAAAATGTTATTCTTCTACATATATGTACGTATCGCATAAAACAAGCGCAATTCCTTTCAAGCAGTTCCTTCATACTTAAAACAAGAAAACGTAATACTTGAAACATCAAGAAAATCATACTTCTACTCTGAGAATTTTGTATTTTACTTATACCCACCAAATGGTCTTTCTGCGGGTATAGAGACAAGTGATATACTGAACTCAAAGATATTCGTCTTGTATCGAATACATTTTTCCCTCTGTGTTGGGATGAAATAAAGAAATCTCACCGTCTGTCGAATATAAGTACAGTAATTTTCTTATTTCTCTCCTATGTCAATCTTCCAAACTGATCCATAGACATAAAAACTCATATTGATGTTAAAATGGTACTTTTACAACATTTTTAATACTGAAGACAAAATTATTGTATATGAAGTCAATTATATTATTTTTGTGCTTTCGAAAGGGGCTCCGAATAATCAAATAATTTTTTTCATGACATTACATGAATAAATCTCACATAACCTTACCATAAAATAAAAAAAAGCTACGTAGAAAAACTGTTACCTCATGAAACTTTTTCGAGAATTTCCCTACAACTTACTTACATTCGGTCGTCGATTCAAAAGTAAGGTTCTCAGTAAATAACGGCTAAAAACTCTCCTTCAAGTAGATAAGTTTTCAAAAACTTACCTGCATAAATCTAGACAAGTGTTGTTCTAACCACAATGCCATGATGCGTCGTAGAAGTGACTGGGAACACCAGCTAAGGAAGTCTGGTACTACTGTACTACTGGTAGCGCCACCCCTTAGGTCGTGTTGCAATATTTGTGTTTCGTAGACTATAAAAGGTCATTATAAACTTTTTACACGGGCTATAAAACTTTGCCGTGAGCAAAACATCCCTCCAAGTCGGAGGGTGTTCCATGAGCCCCAATAACTGGGGAACGACTCCAAAAGTTGTCTCGTTCTATGCTTTGAAAATTTTATTACGTAATACTTGGCTCTATTAATTCACGACGTGTATTACAGCTAATATACAGCATCCCCCACTCCGCGATGTGTTTTCGCGCAATTAGCAGCGTTTTCTACTAGTACCTTATCTCCTGAGAATTTAGCTTTCTTGACAAATGCTGTTTTTGATATGAACGCTTCAAATAACTAACTTCGACAGCTGAGTTATAATAACAGTTTCGTGGAACAGCAGCTCCATTATTCAACACGATATCAATTATTATTTAAAGCTTCAGTCATTGCCTATGTTGTTACTGAAAAAATACTGTCATATTTGATTCGTATATAATAGATATAAATTGCTATATTAATTATCCAGATTTGCATATTTAATTATGTGCTCGTTGAGTGAATTTTATAAATTATAGGAAATATTGTAAGAATATTGTTACATTGTCTATGTAGTCTATAATGTATATACATTTCTGCTTCTATTAAACGTTTCTTGATGGCTGCTTTAAACGCGCCGATGTTATTAGTACCCGAGTCCCAATTTACGATAGACAATTTGGATGCCAAACGGAATTAATCTAATTTAATTATCGTAGTAGTAAAATTAGGCGAAGCCAGACGGAGTTCTACGTTCTTCCACGGTTCCGGTACAGTCTTCGTGTTTTTAGGAGCTATAAATTCGTTGAGCATCACATGAGAAACCAAATTAGACTGTCATTGACGTGTTAAAGTGTTTCGAGACAGCCGGTGGCGGAAATAAAGAAGATAAGTTTAATTTTCGCTTATAGCTTTTTATTTTTGACGAAATAACCTGGGGAATGAAATCTACTTGACAAAGTTTGATCGTCCAACTCGTCTTGTATTTTCTATAGGGATGTAGCTTAATATAAATAATTTCGTCGCCTTTGATTGCCGGCTAAATTAGAAAATTTCTCTGCAAATAATTGAGCGAAATTTAGCCGGAACTGCAGCCTGTATTCTTTTGATGTTTGGCTTTGATTACGGCTTCCGCTGCGTGTGCTAGCTTTTAATTATATTTCAGTCGCTCGTTTAATTTAGATGGTAATTTTTCTAATTTCTATCGTGTCTTTTTCGTCGTTTTTGACCTCCGTGCTCTTTTTTTTTCAGTCAACCTCTTCGTGGTTTTGGGTGGTGGCGGCACGCCTAGATGAAAAACAGAACATTAATATTCAGTTTTCGCGCGCGCAAATCGGTAGCCGGTGCCATGGCCACGATCGATAGAAAAAAGCTACATAGCGCCGCATTTGTTTGTTTTACGCTTATTACTCGACATGGTTTTTTTTTATTCGTGGTCGGTTTGTTGTGCTCACGGTAATGGACCGAAATGCACAAATTAGCCGTAAAAACCGGTGAAATTTCGGTACCTACGCGAGAATTTTCAACTGATAACTTACCAGTGTCACTGCAAAACCCGCGGAGGTTTGGGTAATTTTAATAAAACAAACATAAAACACCAGAGTTTTTATTTCTTTAGCTATTGCAATTGTTAAATTAGGTATTCTAAATTTGTGTCTGTATAGGATTTGTACATCAGCTAATTAAGTTTGAAAATGATGTTTAAAGCTCTTATTAGTGGTAAACGAATTTTCAAACTGATTCGCTTACAATATTTTCTTTCAAAAGAAGAAAAAATACGGGTTAAAAGCATGGCCCTGGGGAAACGTATCTGTTTGATCGGGTCTGACGGGTTTCCCCTCCGCTTTAAGCTCCAAGCGCCATAATTCCTATTTAAGGTTATCTTTGGCGGATATACACCCCTACAGAAAATGCCAGATGGGGGCAAAAAAAAACGACGATCGATCCGAACATCGCAAGGGCCCTTGATTTTTATTATCCCTTAAAAGTGACTGATTAGTCCACAGAGAGCCGAGATATTCTAATAGATATCAATCTTCGTTTTTTTTTCTTTCGCTCGTTCACGTCGATTTATTAAAATATGCTTCGCCGGAATTTTATTTAATCGCGTCGCCGCCATCACAAACAATGTTGAAAGGACCCAAAATGGATAAAATATAAAAGACTGTCACCATGATTCATCACATTCAATGAAGCTAAACATTAAGGCGCGTTTTTATAACGTCAACCCCAATCATTCGTTAAAATATAAACACAAAAACTAATCAAATGATCATAGAAATTAGTTGCCAATGGTACATCGGCGCGTTGACATATCAAAATAGGTAAAACTTCGTATCCTGTATTAGCTACAATCTGTCCTAGGAATGAGTAATGGCACTATAATTGGGACAGCGCCACTAGCAATGATGCATTAGCCTAAATATATGGCGATGGGGCTTGTCGCGTGATATAGGTACAGCGTTGTCGTGTTTACAAACTCTTTAACTACCCTTCAACCACCCCCCCGCCAATGGGTTCTGCTCCGACCGCCTGTGATGACGTGCCTACACATTGTTCTTCCAAATGACTGAGGTGCTATCATATTCATAGTGAAATTGATTACATTATGGCCTTAATTTTTGATATTAACACGCACATATCGTGTCACGTGTACATGTAGTGACGTACACCGTGGCCATATATCTTTTTATATACTAAAATCGATTCGATTTAATGAATATGCTTTCGGTTATTTCAACGATATTTGGCCGCCGACTTAATCAAATAACTGTATTTTAAAATTGTCATATTCATGCGAAAGCAATAAACTTGATACACAACAGAGATACTTCTGTGCCCCCAGACCGCGATACCCGTCTGTTTCCCCAGTTTGTCCGCAATATCCTTCCACTGTTAATAGATTTCCGTAGCTCGAGGCAAGAGGTGGAGATCAGCTGCAACCAGCAACATCGAGCCAATATTTGCGCTCACCCGGGCTCGCAAACGTAACCCCCGGAGAGGAAATACCGACGGCCGCTATCAATAACTCCGTCTTATAGATCGTTTGTTTGACCGATGGGGCCGACAAACTGCCATTTGCTTATGGACAGTCGTCCACGGCAATGCGACGTTTGTTTTCGTTCGAAATCGAGATTGCGATTCCAAGTTTACACGCTAGAGCGCGACACATTCTCCGACAAAGTTGCATAACTTAGCTTCCTTCGTTCGCTGCAAGCGAAATTCTAGCCGGAAGCATGACATCCCTACTCCAAAATTGTAAGAAGAGAATAGAAAGACTTAATATATAATTAAAATCGAACAATATATCAGTCATTTATGTGATAGGGAATTCTCTTAATAAATTCATAATGCAGAATATGTTGAACGCCTCTATCACTACATTCATTCATCTCAAGCATAGCATTTCTCGGAACCCCTCTTAGAATATTTAATCATTTAATTAGCATTTCAAATCTTAATATTCGCCATCATGAATAATTTATAGATGTGAGCATAATTTAATTACAGGGTATCCTGGTGAATCACAACGTGACGTACGGCGTTATAATCAGCTCGCACAGCCTAGTTCTCCAGAGAGTCACCAGGTGGCAGAGCGGGTCCTACACATGTCTAGCCGCAAATCCTCGGGGAGAAACGATGAGCCGTCCAGTCATCCTCAGGGTCAGATGTAAGTCTATTCAAAATGAATTTTGCTAACTTTATGAAAATCTATGCCACCGATTACACAGGAGAACATTGATTTTGCGTCATGAGGTTAATTAGGCAATTTTAGGTAATTCTGGTCTACTAAATATGAAAATAACAAAATATTTGTTAAATTGACTCCACTTTTTGAGATAAAGCCAATCCATTCATATTGTAAATAACATTAACTAAAAGTGTCCAATATATTTAATAGCTTTTATTCAAAGATTTCAAATTAAAATAACGCTATAAATTACCGTCGACATAAAAGTGTTAACCTGCTAAGTACATATTCAATGTAATTTGAATTTTTTACCATTCGAAAACATGAGGCGTATTACACAATTCTGATATTAACAATAAAAGAATTAAAAAACCACAAATTTAAATTAAGAAAACGTTTTGTGTGTGGTTTTCTATTGTATTTTTGTTCAGGACAGTCCCTTTCTAAGGTCCAGATGTAGTCTGCTATTATATGGCAATACCATCGGCCTTCATATCTTTCCTCCGTTATCTTGATATACTAATGAAACCGTTGCTCTTGTTCTTCATTGTAATTACTCAGATTGTCAGGAAATTTATCTAAATGACTATGAAAATAATGTAGCTTGGTACTCATATTAGTTTTTCAAAATTTTGAAGCATTTTGTCAACGATTTGAATTGTTAATATTGTTCAGCTTGGCGATTTCCAAACAAAATTCGATAACTGATACAAAGCTTGACTTAGGTGTATGACTTAGGTTGAACTGGAAGCATGAACTTCCAGTTGAACCTAAGTCATCTACTTTGTGACCCATCAGAGATACAGGCTTCTAATTTTCCTGTATTGAGGCCAGGAAATGATTAACAAATATATTTGGAACAAACATCATTAATATATAAATCTTTCACAAACTATTTAATAAGCCCAAATTTAGTATGTAGTAGTGGAAGAATTATTTGTTCTCGACTTAACAATGGTTCATGACCGATGTTACCTTTTCCTACGGTCATATTTATTCTCAACGGCCAGTTTTTCCTATGCCAATGTTCATTTTTTACGCGACTGTCCCAAAGACAAAAAAAACAGGGATATTTAGTGTTTCCATTTTGCTTACCCAATAAAAAAGCAGCAGCAAGTTGTAGAGTAACATCTTATATATCAAAAAGTTAGTTCAAAGATTGGTTTTGATAAATAAAGCCTTACTAGCCGCACGAAAGGCAAAACTATTTTTTATTGAGGTTTAAATCAAAATAATTTAACTTTTGATTGCATCGTTTATCACGAGAACTGGAGTCAATTCAAACAAACTAATTATACAACGAGAACTTCATAATCATAGTCTATCAAAATTGATTACAGAAACTTATGCCGCAAAAAAAAGATTGTTGCCCTGTGTTATTATTAATCATTCTTGTACTTACAAATTATTGTTAGGAACAAACTTTCCTTCGAATACACCAATGAGACTGTTGCAGAATCGCAACTTGGTGGTTAAGTAGCGGGTGCATTTGAACCGAAAAGGGGCGCGCTAAATCAGACTCCCTTAACGGTCGCCGGTTACGAATTTTAGTGTCGTGCGACACTCCCGACATTCGTATGGTGCGACAGCGGCAACGCTCGGAACTAATGTAAATGTCGTCTCGGGACACGGGCGAGGAGCGCCGCAAAGTTGGTCCGGCGCTCTCGCCGCGAAAACAATTCCGACGGCCATTGTTGTGCCGGTCTTTACTGCGGCAGTTCGGATCGCAAAGTGAGCCCCCGGGGAATCCAAACGCGATCACGTACCGGAGCGGTGGCGTCGCCGCTACCACAAGTCGAGCCGAGAACTTTAAGGGGCTCCGGCCCTTATCGTATCTTACGGTGGCTGTTTTTCTCGAACTAGATGTCTTTGCCCAATGGCTCCTATGTTTCAGCATTTTTCCTGGGACCTAAGGAACTGATTGGTGATCTAAAGTTTATAGAAGTTTATCTAAAACTATAAATAATATCTAGAAGGACATTTTTCGTTGCACAATGGGATTAGTGACAGTCAATAAAGACTTTCTTCCGTAATCATTTAACATCATTTTACTAGAATTGATTATTTTAAGAAAAAATAATTTATTGATGCAAAAGTGTTGTAAGTTACCTTTTAGGGCCAGTATAACATTATGCGTACGCCTGAATATGGACCAACAAGAACTAACCAAAGTAAATATAGCCTTTTTATAACCCCCAACCGCCAAATCGTAAATTAACAGTTGGTGTACGCAGCGGTGTTATGGTTCTTTTTTATGAGCCTATTGCGGCCCTGTTTAAGTGATTCATTCCGCGGTCTCGCATATTGGCTGTGCACGTTTTATAGCGGTGAACGTACCTTAATCGGAACGTCATTTGCCCGGTAATAACACCGACGTTAGTTCGAATTTTTAACGCCGGATTTGCGGTTTTAATGGACCACTAAAAGTGCAATTACAAGGCGATAATCTTGTTTAAGATGCACTAAGATACAGAAAAGTATTCTATCTGAGATGTAAGACTATTCTTTGGTCGAACAAAGACGTATTAGCTGAACTTCCCATCCAAGAATTCACGTTTGCAATCAGCTGTTAACAGCCGCCATATATAACCATTAAATTCGAATATAAGTGGAATTGATAATTTTCAGATTCTTTCTGTGCCACTGGAAACTGCTGTAGAATCCCAAATCGGTGATTTATATGGCAATATCGATTGCAATTTGTGATTTACTAAGGCAGAACAAAAGTCTTTTTCCTTACGAGATACTTTCTGTAGAAACTGTATTTTTATTTAGAGTGCGAATAGTATTTCCCCTGGCAGCGATTGATCGATTATATTGAATAATTTGAAGCATGTTTTAGGTACATATAAGAGTATCAAATTAATTTAATATACGTCTCCATATATATACCTCTTTGTTGTGTGTGTGTGTCACATAAATATCATTATAAATTGAAGAGTTGTAAATCAAAAAATTCTAAGTACCAAATATTTAGTTCCTAGGAAACTAACAAACTTTGTATAAAATTTCAAAATGAGTACTTAAAACAAAAATATCAAACCACGACACCTGAATACATGAATAACTTTGAATAATGACTCAATGCTCAACTCTCTTAGCGGCCGCTATTGACTATCAAATAAATTATCTCAAACCGGCCCTGCTATTGAAATCCCGGTCAAAAAGCGGTACATCACCGCCGATAGCCGAACCCGAAGCCCTACCCGCAATTAATTCAACCCCCCGGACGGTGGGGGTGGTCCAAAAGAGGTCCTTGCGTCTGACTTATACGACACATGAATCTCCTTCCGGGTCTCCTGAAGGATACTGAAACATCTCTGCGGATGATAGGTGTGTAAGGAAGGCGCTTTCTTCGCCCGGCTAACCCACCCCCGTCGATTGGGGGTCGCCATTCACCCCGTCCCCAAGGACTGCTTTATGATCAGAGGGCTTTTTTGCTTTTTTATGGTTTTGCTCGCGAACGCGCACGGGAAAATTTCTTCAGAGACGCTCGTAAATCCGCCAAACATGCCATGGGGTCTCGGGTAAGTGGTGGGGTTTGTATATAGGGATAAACTTAATTCAACATCGAATCTATTACATATTCTTTTAATTAATAAATTTGTTACCCTTAGATCCTAAACATAAACCAATCCATTGATATTTTTTTAAATTTTGATTTCTGCATCGACAAAACGTATATTTCAAAGTATTAACTGTATATAACAAATATATATTTCGTAAAGTATGCTTTATTTACCTGAATTTATTGGAATCTGTTGGAATTTGAATCACAGCAGCAGTGAATAAAAAAACATCCCCCATATAACAGAGAATACAGAAATAACAAAATATTATGACGTTTAGAAGATTTATGTAAGTCTCCACACAAACCAGTTCATCCTAGGTGATCAACTTGATAAGAGGAACTTAATTCCGATTACTTGAACTCAATTACCAGGATCCTTTATCCACATGAAGTGGATTTCTCGTCTACCCACTTCTGCAAAGTATTCCTGGAGTGGATCGCAAATTGTCTTCGTCTATCGACTTTGATCCCGGATCTCCGGTCTTGTACGTACGCAGGACAACAGTCAGGGTCCCCTAGAAATCACTCATCTCGCCTACGGGCCCTTACGGCGCGAACCCTAGGCCCTACGGCCAATTACCCCAGACTAGACGGAATGAGTCCTGAGCCTCTGGGAGACAATCCCGCCGAATTGACAGGACGACCGTCACGTCTAAGGTTTGCGCGTTTCGGAGGATGCTGAATTCTCCTCCTAGATGTGTCCTCGAAAAGCTATTAGAAAGGATAAGTAAGCTCATTTATGTTACTTGGTTACAAAGACACGATATAGGCTTTCATAAGTTCTTCATATTGGATGCCTTAATGCTTATGGCTCATCGATTGCAAGTTTTTTTTATTGTTTGGTGGAAAAATTAGTTTCTTTCAGATTCGGACCGATTGCACAGTGCTGCCTTCCCATAGCAATAAATCACAAAATGACTTAAATGATAATAACTTCAATTCTTAAAAAATATCTGTGCGTCGTGTCATTCAGGTTGGTTGCTATAGTTGAGAAATGACAAATTTTGATAAATGTATCAAAATCCTCAAAAAATACAAAAGTTGTTGGAGATATTTGTCATTTTGTGAGTAAATTAACGGGAATATTAAAATCGGAAATGATCACAGAAATTTACCTTCGTAACAAAGGAGGTACGAGACGCGTAAAGGTGTGTATTAAAAACGTTTAAGTGATTTTCGCAGTTCGTCGCGGACTTTTTCAATAATAACTTTTTTCATCCCTGCGAACTTCGCATTTAATTTCCCAGCAAAAGTGTTATTTACCTTCGCCCCGTTTTCTGGTAATTGATGTTTGCGCACGTTTTGGCTCCACGTCGGAGTGCTCCGAAATTACACACACCCCAACCTACGAACCAACCAGGACTTTTTCCAATTTCCTCCACCATCGTACCACGGCCCTTCGGCTTTAAGGTGAACACAAATACCAACTGCATCAGAGTCCACCAACCCTTTGAAACTATAAATTCAACTCAGACAACCGCACTGTTCAGGTCGAATATTCGGTTTCAAGTTTGACCAGATAACAATAATAATCAAATAACATACTAAACGCATGGTAGAAGATTGGAGAGGTATGCTCGTAAGCAAGTGGAGTGGGGATGAGTGTCCGCGTACGTCTTACCTGATATGTAGGCTACTTAATACGCGTAAGTGCATAGGTGTCTTTTAATCCGGTAGATGACACCGCTTGTAATTGTGTTGTGCAAATATGTCCGAAATAAGTGACTTTTTTATCCGATGGGGCAAAACTTTTAGTCTGATTTAGCCATAACAAAATTTACCATTATCCACCCTGATTAATTTAAGCAGTACAAATATAGATTTATGTCGTATTCTGGAACCAAAAGAGGGATGCACATTTATAATTGGGTATTAGAATACAAATTAATCTTAATGTGCACTACCATGTTTGAATTTTGCGCCTCTACTAATGTCCGATGGTCGATTACAATAGGATCGATTGATGTTTATTGTCGGACCATTATTGTCCCGTCTCTAACGATCTGTTCTGTAGCGATTTAAACGCTTTCTTGTGAAGAATGATACGGTCATCTGTCGAATGTAGTCGCGTGCCGTTTATTTCTTTATAATTGACTGTAATTTGGTTCGAGATTAGGGTGCCGCTGTACTATTTTACCACGTATCGGGGAAATGAAAGAAAAAACTGATATGGTCCTGTAATTGAGTTGAGCATTTGATGTAATGGATCGATAAAGCAGGGTAATTGTTATGGTGAAATTGTCGTTTGTGTAGTAATGAGTTATTTTTTGATGTAATCATAAAGTGAATTAAAAGGAACAGTTCTTTTGGAAGAAGATGATTAAAAGGAACAGTTCTTTTGGAAGAAGATATTAGTACATTTGATTGGTAGGTAGTTTACACACATCAATTTTTATTCGGACATACTGTATATATCCTAGTCGTTTGCATAATATATATTGTAAACTATATAAATTTAATATTATGTAGGTAAGTGTCAGGTATTATAGGAGAATATAAGTCCCATGCTATGCTCTGACCAAAAGAAGCATCTCTTCTGTCAAAAATCAATGTAAAGTTTGGCCAAACACGTTTACTCTTGTGCACGAATGTACTGTTACATGTAGTTTGTTCATCATCTTCCTCATTTATTATGTAATATTATTTATTTTCTGCTATACCTGAGAATTAACTACATTAATTTTGAGATTTTTCTAGAGTAGAATACTCCCACTAATAGAACATGGGTATATGTGTATTAGGCGGAAGAAGCGGTAAGTCGCAACAGCAAAAGAAAACATACAGAAGAAAACACACCTTAGAGGTAGAGACAAGAGTCTCATTGAATCGAAATACACCACCATCATCGAATAATGAAGAAAGTTATATATGTGTGGAATAAAATTGACGGGTAGTTCTAGATTCTAGAGGAATGCGTGGTAGAAATAAGGTGATCGAGCACGAGCGTACAGACGCTTGCGGACACCTGATTTTTTCTTATCTTTAATACATTGTTTCATTGACGTTTTATTTCATTGTTGATATTAACATATTTAATAAAATAACGTAAAATTTAATTATTAATTAAGTATAGAAATATTATAAAGTTTTCCAACTTTGATCGCTGCTAACGATAGCGATGCATACAATGTGTACAATGTTTTTTTTTTAATATTTTTATTTTTGAAATACATTTCACAAATTATTCCAATACCCGACACCGATATATATTGTCAAGAAATATTTGTTTTGCAAATTACACTCGTTATGGTATTTCGAGGTAAAATTCTATCCACCCACACTTTTTCAATGATAAATATTGCAGTGTATTGTGATCAGAGGTGGACTTTTCCACTATGTGGGGTTGACTCCCTCGGGTTCACATGTCAATCGAGGTGACCCGCGCTTACCCCTGGACATCCACTGTACGAGATTAAACCGGTGTCCGCTAAGCCGGCACAGCCGACTGGGATTGCTTATGCCAGTCGTGTCCGCGCGCTGTCCAATATATTTTCACAAACAGCCAGCGCCTTCGCCATTTCCTAACTAACTTTCCCGCGTTCGTCGCTCGTCGTTTTGGGGGCGTATGTCCACCACCGATGAGACTTATCAGAGGGTCTTTGCTTGACAACTTGGCTAAATATAAACTACCGATCGCTTCTTCCTACGGGAATACTAAAAGTTTTCCGATGATAGTCTTGATTACTTTTTGCTCTATTGATATTGCTTGGATTTCTCATTAAATTGCCTAGATGCGGATAGTATTCCAATTATAAGGAAAATATTGATCACAGCAATTAAATAAAGAAAAATATAATATTGGTACCCAGAGGGAAAATGGTATCCAGCGGGGTGCGTGTCGCGTACGCTCCAGCTTAAGCTCCCTTAAAAGCGCTACAAATAACGGAATTTAGCCCCCCCCCCCCCCACAGTCCGATCCAGCGCGTGCAAACTCGCAATTTTAAATGGCGCGCCCGCCAAAAACCATTGTTTACAGCCCGGCGCCGCCGCCATAAGCATTCCATTAAATATTCAGGCTTTTCAGTGTCGCTTAACGACTCTGGGCCAATATTTCCTGATAAACGGCAGGGAAATGCGTTTATTTTGCCACGGCGACCATACATAATATCAAATTTAATTTCATTGCTTCATATTTTTGAAGTTTCCCCTGGGTGGGTGGCCTGTCGTCTCCGAAGAGCTTATTTACATCCCTCCATCGATATATCCATTGTAATATAAGCTGGCAGCGGTAGTATGTCGTCGAAATTTAATAAAAGACCAACCGCGGCCCTTTGCTTCTTTTCATTTGCAAAGTAAATTGAATTTGTTATTACTTTGTCGTGTTTCTTTTTTTTTTTTTGAGTTATACCATTGCATCACAAGTTGTACCGTTTCCTAATTCAAAATTACATATTGTTGAACTAATTTGTAATAATAATAATAATAATAATAATAATAATAAGAATAAGAATAAGAATAATAAGAATGTCAAGTCGGTGTCCCCGCTAAATACACAGAACGCGACATTGATTACGAACAACAATCGCCATCTGGTGTACGGGCCCACTTCGTTAAGATGTAATTAAGTGATACCGGCTTGGAGAGAAAACGTTTTAAAAGTTAATTTGAGGGCCGGGGCGTGTTGTTGGCTGCACTTCGCAGCGCGCGATTGTATTTAAAAGTAAACAAAGTTCAGTAGAGGCCGGTCGACCGATCACGGAAACTTTGTCGGGCTAACGACGCCTTTCGTTAAACGATAGCGTTGCGTAGTCATGTTTAAATGTAGCCAGCCGATGTCAAAGCAAACTGAACTTTGTTGACAAATAAATGGCTCGTTGTCGCTTCTATTTAATAGGTGTGTTTAATGTTTATCATCGATAGTAGGTGCACTTAAAGGGCTACTATTGCCCGCACAAGATAAACAAATTATTATCGGTGGGCTCTTTACTAGTTATTTACCAGTTATTATTTTCTACTGACACGATATGAATGACTCCTCATTAAGTCTGGAAACTTGTGCCTCTCTACTATATGTTAGAATCCAACTGTATAAGTTATTTCACAAAAAAAAGGAATAAAATAAAATAAAACAAATACTTACGAGTATTGAATTTACCTACCAAGTTAGATGATCACCGTTGGTAACAATATACGAAATTTCATGCTCGTACATCGCTCTCTGGGTTAATCAATAACCCCAAACATTTACAGCTCGGATAACAATCTGGGTCTGTTGACTTGGCCGGCTATGTTCGCCTGCGTCGGGATCTCTTCGGATTCTAGTTCGTCGTCGTTCTGACTGTATCTGTCATGTTTACAAAATCATTAATTAGAAGGAGCGACGGCAGCATCGGGGATTCACGACCCGAATGATAATGCGTCATCTACTTCGCATCATCCGCTAAATAAATATCACCAGTCGGCGACGATGTGACGATGCGACGTTCGGGTTATAAACGGGATGACATTTCGGAGCGAGCGCCTCAAAGAACCGTGTTTACGCTGGCAGGCTTAGAGCTAGCAGTAGACCTTCCTCCTACGACAAATGATGTTAACTTTTATCTCGCCCGGGCCAAGACAACTTGTGTATCGGATTTCCCATTAGTTTTCATCTCGGGCTATGCGGTATAAAGGGTACATTGTTTGCGCTTGGGGCGCAAGGACTTCTAAGGACGATGAGAATGTATGTACGGGCCGACGGTGGGTGTGTCGCCGTTATCTTCGTTTGTGTGTGGACTCAGGATAAAGGGATTTTGTATCGATATATTTTTCTACAGTTGACCTAGTCTATTAAATTTATTGATTCAGATGGTGTAATGCTGGCTATATGGTGTTATCATTGCTTTCGCTTTGTCTACCATTAGATTTGATCGTCTGTAGAATTATTTGCTATTAGCTGCAGCAATACGCATTTTTTTATACACATATGAGATATTACTTAGGGTTTATTGCAAAGTGTTTTGAATATAATAATAATGTCCTTTGATTCATTTCGATGTGTTAGTTTTCATGGATTGTAGAAAATATATGCACAGAGAAAAAAGAAATGTAAAATCAAATAAATGGATTTCTTTGAACGAAATATTTTATTTGAAGTAAAAAGAAATAGTTTTCATTGAAAAAAAAACGATTCTTTTAATTTGAAAGTAAAATTTACTGAAACTAAAGTACTATTTGATTATATCAAAATTTGTAGTTTTTAAATCAATGTTCATTTCGTTTGAAAATATTTTGTTATTGCATTTAAGTTAACTAACGTTCATACAAGTACGATAGCTTTGAATTTAATAAATTTTACCAAAGAAATAATTTGTTTGCGGCAACTAAAGCTTTGTCTGCCACTATTTAACATCGATCTTTCTTTGACTTGAAGCAAATTCATTTCATTTAATTTTTTTTCTCTCTGTGTGGCATATTGTATAAGAAGTTGTAAGAATAAGAAGACATCTTTTTGGTGATCACCACAGCGCTTGTTTTTTTTTTCTGACAATCTTATGCAAATCCTTTTGAAAAATCGACACAATCGGTCTGGAAATATCCGAAGTTAGACCTTCAATTTACAAGGTTTCCGTTAATTGGAATGAAACAAATGCTAATGTTTCTTTAATCTTTATTAATAGCAGTCTTCGTACGTTCAATGTTAACCCTTTCAAATTAGGTTGTAGTTAGCTTGTGCCATGTTCTCAAATTCTTGACATTTCCATTTCATTTAACGCGGTGTTATTTTTTAGCCACAGTGATTTATGAGAACAGTTCATCGATCGATAAGAAAAAAAAACATACAACGCAACAAACCGACCATCTTTGACCTCCTTGGATCGCGTGCTTTTGTCCCAGACATTCATGAATACCAGTAACGGCCACGTAAGAACTTATAAATTTTAATTATTTCAAACTTAATGTCAACGCGCGACCGTTGGGACGGTCTGTAAAGGCGATTCAATTTCTGCTCTGTACGAGAATGCTTTGTCAAGTACCACTGTTCATGAAGTAATGTGCAGCAATTATTAAGTGATTGTACATTTATTATATGTAGTGATGCCGTCTCAACGACTAATGCTATCATTTGTATTCGGTTTGATACGAATCGTGGTACATACTTTATGCTAAGGGGTGCATGTCATAACATAACGCAGAGCTCGTCATGCAATGGGAGTTTATTTCTAATGTACAGTGATGTCAAAACTAAAGATCCTTTTAATGACGTAAAGTGCACAATTTTAATCATACTTAAGTAGTAGACGTTGATGTAAAGTCTGTCATTTAATTATTGGACTGTAATAAAGTTAACAAAACTCTCTACTGTTACAAATCCGTATAGTAAACCACAACAAGCAGAGAAAGAGAGAGACCACGATGAGTACAATATCAATAATAACGAACCTATATAAATTTATACACCTAGCACAAAGAACACTTTTCTTTTACAAAGGAATCATATTGAATGTGGTGGTAATATTGGATAGAGTCAGTCTCTAATGGTGATATGATAAATATTTAACAGAATCATTTCGTTTCAAAATTGAAACCTGATTGTATCGAACACGCCACATATCAGCGTACATATTCTCTTCGTCAATTTATTTGTAATTCGGTCTGTTTGTATTCTAGCATTTCCTGGATATATTCTTATATTTGAATAGTTGAATTGACATATGAATGATTGTATATAATAAACGAATCCAAGACAATTCGACTAAATTTTCTTAGGTTAGTGTATTTCTGTTGTCTTTTGTAATATCAGATGTGAATTTTTGTACTATTGTAGAAAATATCCATTTTATTTCATATTTTCTGGCAGTTATTTCCTGTCCGTGGGTTATTTCTTTGAATTCTTTTCTCGCTCAACGCGCGAAAACATTTTTTTGCTAACCGTTTGAGTTTGCCAGATGGTGAGTGTATTCCACATTTTTGAATAGAACGTCTCTAAAAATTAAACCAGTTTCGCGAAATGGTGCTAGTTGATGTTTGTATGTTCTTACAATTTCGATACCACAATACATCCAAAACAAGTTTTTGTTAACAATGTCCGACTTCGAGCAAGCCAGATGTTGTGTATTTTGTTGGTTACACATTTCTTGTTTCGTACTAATAATTGATATACTGTACGTCCTGAGATATTCTTATACAAGACCTTGTGGGTCAGTTACTTCCATTTGGATTGTTGTTAAATTATCATGGCTTACAAAACAACGTCAAAAGTACAGGATGCCGAAAATTGGTTAGTGGACGTGTGGGTAAATAAAAATAAAACTATGTATAAAGTTTCGTATTTATTTAATAAAATTATATGTTTTTAATAAAATTATATGTGTTTAATAAAATAAGGGTTTAGTTAACATTTTGATTAAGCAGAATATTTTTAACCCTTTGAATAAGTTAAATTTTAATATCTATATCTTCTACCTGGCTAAAATTCTTAAGAATATTTTTCTTCCTATACATTACATTGATTTGTTTCAAAGAAGATGTTGTAAAAATCACATCTAAAAAAAATTACAGAAGAGGTAAAAGCAGCTTACTCTGCTATTTTGGATTTAGAATTGGAGATCTGGAAAAGCCATGGACACCTAATATATGCTGTATATCTTGTTAGATCGGACTTTTAAAGTGGATGAAAGAGAAGCAAAAGAAAATGCCCTTTGCAGTTCCCATGTTGTGGCGAGAACCTGTGTGTGAATCATGTAGATGATTGCTAGTTTTGCACGATAAGTGCCTCCGGATATTCGAAGAAGGATAGGCATAAAATCAAATATCCAAATTTTCCATCAGCATCGCGACCTATCCTCCATGGCGAGAACCATCCTCTCCCAAGTGCGCCATCCACTTCATCATCTTCGATTTTTGACACAGAAGAAATTTCGCCTGTTTGAAGAAACTTGCCTGATTTGACAGAGTGTCTGAAATCACACATTTGAAGTTTTAGGCACACCTCACCTTATAAACCAGTGCGCCCTAAATGATTTGATTAAAGACTTAGATTTATCAAAAGTAAAAGCCGAGTTATTGGGTTCTAGCCTACCAGGAATGGAGTCTTTTCGTACGAGGTGACAGTGTCTACATTTACAAAGTGTAACGAGCCTTTTAAAGCATATTTTAAAATGGAACGATCTTTACGTGTATGTCACGATGTTGAGGGTCTTGTGAACGAGTTTGATATTCCCCACGATCCTTCTGAAATAATTTGTTAACTGATTTTGTTGCCGTTTTCCTCAGTTTTTTTTTTATAATATCACTGTATCTATAAATCTAGACCTATCACAATAAATCCACTTTCAGTTTCTAGTTATGTGAGGCAAATATAATCTGGAACAAATATTTTTTTTTGTTGTATCAGAACGTTTTTTTGATTTGCCACATCCATTGTATAAATTTTGCGACTTGTTTACTTTCATCTCCGCCTTCAGATGATGATGAACAAAATGTGTACGTAATCTAAGCTCATTAAGTTCATTTTCCATGTTATATATTATCAACACGTACGTTGTAACCAATACAAACAGAGATCCTAGTTAGAAATACTAGTACTTGTTAATATTTACTTAATATTTAAAATAATGGTTTGTTTGATGAACATTATTACTAGCATCTCTGCTTACCTGACCAATCAGTCAAAATGTAAACGACTGTCGATGCGATCGAAACAGCAGACTACATATGTGTTTGTTTTAATACGATCGTTTAGGTGACGATGATTTGATTGACATGTTCAACATTATTTTAAATGGACCCTATCGAATAGTAAACGGTATTTAAGTATTGATTCTATATTTACTAACCAATCAATCACGACTGTCGGTACAGACCTTGGTGCAATCAAAAGCCGAGATTTGTCATAAACAGCGAGGAGGTGCCCTAACATTACTCGTAAAACAAGCAGTGTCAATAGGGAGCAATGATAGATTTAAAACGGTGTCTGTTTACAACCGCTGGATGCCATAAAATCTCAACTTGAGTAGCCCCTGATGAGAGCGTCTACCCCTCATGTTACATCCTTACCGACTTTTAAGTGTCTACATCATAGCTTTGATTACCAGATCTTCAAAACTTGGTGTCATGGATTTTTGAGTGTTCTATTTGTTCCCTAGTTTATCTGTATTTCTGATTATGATAGCACAGAATAACAGCAGCATAAATACTACATGATTAATATTTCAAATACTTGAAAGTCGTGATGTTTTTGATTAAAACGTTTCATTTGTTTTCAGATGCTCCAGTCTGCACTGAATCTGAGATAGTAGTGATAGGAGCATCACTAGATGAAGTCCTGAAGGTGAGATGTCACGTTTCGGCCGACCCAAGCGACGTGACCTTCATCTGGCAGTTTAACAACAGCGGAGAAAACTTCGAAGTTAGTCCTATCAAAGTGACAACCACGAGTAGTAATACGAGCGAGCTCATGTACGTTCCTAGCCACCAGAGGGACTATGGCACACTCACCTGTACAGGAAAGAACTCCATTGGGCATCAGTTAGAACCTTGTGTCTTCCAAGTTGTACCAGCATGTAAGTATAAGAGTTTCAATGTGTTGAAGAAAAATTTTAACATAATGAATAACTCATATATAAAAAGATTTATAACCTGGACAATGTCAAATGTAGTAGATATAATAATTAAACTAGCTCAACACCGCAAGGTGTGATTGGGCGACTTAACTCTGCAGACTGCAGTTATTAATTAAGAACAAATATTTACAGAACCTAATCCAATTCTGAACTCTCGAAGTTATCGACTTGTGAAGTACCTCTTGCCTTGTTCGTACTTCCGAAAACCATAAATTAAACATTAACGCTACTTAATTAAGCTGTCGAATCAAGATCTGGGTCGGGGCCCAGCTATGGCCCCTATTGAAGTTTTTAATAACGCACGTAAACGCGCTCTGGCTTAATTGGCTTGGCTGTCGCACTGTTGGCGTTACCTGTCGTAACTGCCACGTCACGAGCTGCCTGAAAGGATTTAATTTCGAATAGCGCTTTGCTTTACGTCTTTGCACATATTTTTATATGAGAACCGAGGCCATAAAACCACGTTTAATGCTCTGACATGTATTCGGAATAAAAGCGGCCATTTTATGTATGGCCGGTTGTATTGCGCGGCCTAATGGCGGACGCGGTTATTTGTCGGTTTATTCGTTGTTTGCTGCTGTTGTTGTTTTGTTTTATATGCTGCGGCACAGGATGTAAATCAATAACGATTTAGCGCTGTTAATTGTGCGGTATTAATTTTCCACGCGGCCGGTAATGCGGTAATCGTATTTTACTTTTAGTCGTTCTGTCGTTAACATGATTTAGCGAGTTTGTTCTCCACAGCCCTCCACTAAAGTAATCAAATTTGAAAAATAGCCTCCACAGAACTAAATAAACAATCAATTCGCTTTCTGTTTGATGTATTGTTGACCTATTCACCCAAAAAATCGGTTATACTGCCTATGTGTTCAAATATTGCTTAATCTTCAGTACTAAATTATTAAAATTAAACAACCCCCATTATAAGTTCTTCAAAATTTTGTCTTGTACTATACGTTGATTCATTTAGAGGTACTTTTTTCAATGAGAATAAGAAGTGTTTACAAATTGAAGAGTTGTAAATCAAAAGGGTCGAAGTACCAAATATTTAATTCCAAGGAAACTGACAAACTTGTACTAATTATACTATATACAATTTCAAAAAGATTTTCGACCGGATTTACCCTCGTAAGCGTTCTCATCAGTTTACGTTTGTATGTAGCATGTATGGAGCAAATGCTTGCCACCTATACTAAATGGGGATGAATGGGATTTTATGCTGATACCGGGCGATATTTTGATGTTAAAAGGTTTCTTGTATGTGAACATCAGCAAAATTATCATCTCATTTAGCTAGAGCTATTGCAAAAGTTAAACCGATCTACAGTATGAGCATTTGCCAATATAGATGGATTAAATTATTAAAGCATTTATGTATAATTGAAGAGCTGTAAATCAAAAGGGTCTAAGTACCAAATATTTAGTTCCGAGGAAACTGACAAACTTTATATAACGTTTCAAAATGAATACTTCACTTAATTGTTTTTACGCCTAATTAATGTTTTTAACATACTTGATTTGTGATACAAACGTTATTTGGTTAATGTGCCTATTTAATTAATTTTGTCGTTATGAACTTGGAGCCTTGCAGAAGGGTCTAAGTACCATCAGCCGAGATAATCAAAATAGTCCAACTGACATCAGATTATTTCAAACATAAATCAGGTATATTTAGATTGGAGACTTCCGCGGTCCGAATCACTAAGTTCTAAATTTCCGGGAGGAAACCGCATCAATGACGATAAAGTAGTCAAAGTTTCGCACACATGTTGCAAGATGCATCTTATTACACTATTACAGTAAACATTTAACGTTTCACATACAATTAACATTATCCTTAACATAAAGCCTTTAATTATTTCTTCACTTAAGTGAAGGAAACAAATCATCATTTCTCTGGCATAAGTAGTATTAATGCAAATAACTCATCCACTTCAGAATCTTTTTCTCATTACATCCTCGCCTCTTCATTGCAGCAAAGCCAAGCCCTTTGAGCAATTGCACCCTGAGGGCGGCCGCTAATCAGAGTTCGGACGCACTGGAGGTCGAGTGCCGGGCCGGTTACGACGGCGGCCTTCCCCAGAGGTTCGTCCTGGAGGCGTACGACTCCCACACCATGAGGATGCGCCTAAATATGAGCAGCGTCGGGGAAAACCCCGTCTTCAGGATTGAGCTGGGTGAGCTGATGCCGCCGAACGGGGACGGTCTACCGCCTACCCTCAGGATCCTCGTCTTTTCGCAGAACGCTAAGGGTCGAAGCGAAAAGGTCGTATTGGAGGATATCACGCTGAACGATGCCGAGAAACGCACTGGTAAGTCCCTCAGATAAATATTAGCGTTATTGTTGATAGATCTAACTAAATCAATAATAAAATATTTGCATAATCATAATGTTTCTTTTTTATTTCTTGTGCTTATTTTCATGGATCCACGAATAAAGAAATAATAGTGTGCATGACCATTAAGTATTATGTGCTGGACATATTTTTATTTTTTGATAACTTATATCCAATACTGCAAAGTGGTAAGACGTTCAAGGAATAAAGCAAGGGAATTGGTGGCGTATAACCGGATAATACCGGGTTTCGTAAGCACATACACGAAACCAGCACGCGGTGAGATTAAACTTTTACTCCGGTTAAACTTTTACTGTTCCCCTACAGCTAGGAAAGTATTATTGAACTCTTGCGACGAGACGGCGGCACGTTATAAACTTCTGGTTGCTAGCTGCAATTTATCCGGACATGCAATTATACGCTGTGGAGTTTGGGGTTGATTTGCTTAAATTGAGCCGACGATGTGAGGTGAACTTACCTCTACCCGCTTTATTGTACTATGGGTATCCACTTCCATGTACCGTCCTGCGTTTTAACTTTGCATGAGTTTTGTTTTGGCCTTATCTGAACTAATTCAAATGGATTTAGCCAGACAGTAAATTTCAACTTTTATAAGAACATATTATCTTTCTTAATAACGTTGAAACGTTTGCTGACATTACTTATAATTGTATTTCTTCTAAACCTAAATGCAAATCGGTTCATTGATTTGCATATTAGCTTTTCCTACGGTCATATTTATTCTCGACGGCCAGTTTTTCCTATCCCAATGTTCATTTTTTGCACGACTGTCTCACAGACAAAGAAAACAGGGATATTTAGTGTATCCATTTTGCTGATCCAATAAAAAAGCAGCAGCAAGTTGTAGAGTAACATGTTATATTTCAAAAAGTTCGTTCAAAGTTGTTTTTGATAAAAAAAAGACGAAAATTTTTTTTATTCAGGTTTAAATTAAAATAATTTAACTTATACTATATTTTTGATTGCATGGTTTATTACGAGAACTAGAGTCAATTGAAACAAACTAACAACGACTACTTCATAATCATAGTCTGTCAAAATTGATTACACAAACTGGGATGAAATATAAATATCTTGAGTATCATAGATACTTATTCTAAAAATGATCATTCTGGTGCAATGATCATGAAGGAAGCTATTCGAAATAAACATAATATAAGCGAATAACCAAAGAGATTACCTCCAAAGCTCCATATATCCAAGATGCTTTACGTAAACCCGTATTTAATATCGCAACATTACGCGAAGACTACAAAATAAACCCGAAATGCGCCGACCTGATGCAGAAATAGGTACGGGTAAACGCGATATTCCATAAAGCCACAGCACAGGCTCTCAAAGCTCGCTGCACTTTCCCATTGCAAAGAATGCGCTTTCGCAGTAAAATATCGCTCGGCGACAAAAGGTCGAAGGACGTCTAGCTTCTCGGTATATCGCGGCGTACCGTGCACTTCGCAAAGATAACGCGTTTAATCTATTCCATGGAGTGCATGAACTCGTGAAAGAGGTTCATTTTTACCATGTCCATTCGCTCTGAAAGGTAACAGCCTACAGCCGTAAGCGCTTTTGCTCCCGACGTAACCTAAAAGTTCGAGCATCACAATGCGGTCCATTACGTCCAGTTTGTTGGCTCCTTAGAATAGCCCTTGTGCGATAAATTCGGAATGTCCTTTCTGGGTCGGCAGCAAGTCAAAGAATGTCAAGAGTTTACCTATAGCAGGGTATCCCATCCATTTTTTTGCACTCGAAATCCACACTTTTAAAAATACAATGAATACAATATTTGACAGTGGCTACAACGTAACTGATTAACCTTTTGCATGCATCTTTGCAATAATGTTGTACGTCCGTCGAATGTTTTCCATTATTTTATAATAGCCGATATTGTATTAATTAAATTAATCAATTCCCGTTGAGCTTACTAAACCTTTGCAAGATTTAAATTATACACTCAATCCACGAAAGTTTCCGAGAGTCTTCAATTCAGGGCAAACTTTGCACAGCAAATTATTCGTAATCCGGTTTGAATATAGCTCTTGTGTATATTGTTCTCCTTCTCCTCAGTTATTATTGCTTCCGAATTCCACTCGAGAGCGCTCGTTTTCAATTGTTTGCCGCTTGCGATAAGGGTCGCCCCACACTCTCCTCGCCCTTAAAACAAAAACCTACTCGAGCCACGTCTTCATAAATCTTGTTATTACTTCCTTTCATATTTTAAAAGGCATGTAATTTTGCAGAAGCTTGGTAAATTCTCTTGTATGTATCTGCAAAATATCGATTATTTTTTTTAGATTAAAATAATTTTTCCCGGCTCCTCCACCATTATGTTATTGCTTTCTAATAATAATTATATAGTTGTTAATTTTCGATATTTTGTTGCAGATGGCAGCACGAATATAAGCATTCTACCCCTGGCCGCTTTGCTTACTGGATCGCTGCTCACCCTTGGTGTGGGTATTCTGTTTATTGTGGTTTTGGCTGTGCGAAGAAGACATAGACACTGCCCTGGGGCGCATTGCAACCATCAGTTGGATAGTACTAAGCAACCGAAGATAACCCCGCAGCCTTCAAGGCCTAGTTCGATGTTGGAGATAAATACCGGTGACCACAGATACGTGGTTGCCTACACGCTAAAGCCTGTAGGTGATTGTGCCACCCCCATAAACACTGGTGTTGAAAGGCAACCGGATATATTGAATACGCCTAGAGGTAAGTCTTGTTTACATCATGTCAGGTGTTGGATACATTAATCATTATTCAACACAATAACAACAAAATCATGCTACAATGCGCATAGCCGTGAATAGTGTTTAGTATGGTACCTGATGACACTTATATCTCATCAAGTTTTCATTTATTTACAGTTGAATAGTTGTAAATTAAGAAGGTCTAAGTAGGTACCATTTTTATGTTTTTTGAGGTTTTTGTGTCAATGGGTTCTATAGGCCACTGTCAGTAACAATCAAAAGATGGCATAGCATGGCAAAAAGTACCATGCGTCGTCTTTAACACGCCCACCCTCCAGTTTACAGTATTCATCAAAGTACCGGATATACAACGAGATAAGCTAGAAGACCTAAAGAACGTAATGGAGTACTGGCCAGGCGAAGTTAAACACTTTAATTCGGACCTTATCCGACAGATTGCTTAATACTGAATTAAGTGTCTTAATTAAGTTTTTATTTACATAACTAATAAACAAATACCTTGTATTCTTGTTAATATACCTTTCTTATTGAAGTATAAGAGTATCTGACGCTTAATTAGGTAAAATACCTGATTTATGATTTCTAAATTTCCGGGAGGAAACCGCGTCAATGACGATAAAGTTGTCAACGTTTTGCACTTTCTCGCAAGAGGCATCTTCAAGACGTAACAGTAAGAGAGCTACGACCAGAAGAGAAGAGAAGAGATTCTCTTTGTAGCTCTCTTGCTATTACGTCCTGAAGATGCCTCTTGCTACATGTGTGCGAAACTTTGACAACTTTATCGTCATTGACGCGGTTTCCTCCCGGAAATCAAGAACTTAGTGATTCGGGCCGCGCAAGTCTCCAATCTAAATATACCTGATTCATGTTGTGACACGATGTGGCACATAGCCCATGGGTAGGTTCAGACGTCAGTTGGACCGTTTTGATTATCTCGGCTGATGGTACTTAGATCCTTCTAGAAGGCTCCAAGTTCATAACGATACAGTTAATTAAATAGGCACATTAACCAAATAACGTTTATATCACAAATCAAGTATGTTAAAAATATTAATTATGCGTAAAAACAATTAAGTGAAGTACTCATTTTGAAACGTTATATAATGTTTGTCAGTTTCCTCGGAACTAAATATTTGGTACTTGGACCCTTTTGATTTACAGCTCTTCAATTATACATAAATGCTTTAATAATTTAATCCATCTATATTGGCAAATGCTCATACTGTAGATCGGTTTAACTTTTGCAATAGCTCTAGCTAAATGAGATGATAATTTTGCTGATGTTCACATACAAGATACCTTTTAACATCAAAATATCGCCCTGATACCGGCGTAAAATCCCATTCATCCCCATTTAGTATGGGTGGCAAGCATTTGCTCCATACATGCTACATACAAACGTAAACTGATGAGAACGCTTAGGAGGGTAAATCCGGTCGAAATTGCGCACGAGATACACGAGTGTACTCCGAAACTGGAACGTTATTCATGCCCGGACAGGTTACAAGCTCCCCGCGCCTTCCTCGGATAAATCGCGCAGTTATTCCCCTTGCATACATTACACGGCGACCTGCGCTAGGTAGGAAGGGTATTGCAAGAGACGCGAGTGCAGGGGCATGTATTTAGTCAACGCACTTATGCGGTGAGGCAACGTTGCACCGCTTTCTCCACCGGGGATGCAAACTAGTCGTCACCGGGCGTCTGGTGCATTACTCTGGAAACCGCAGTTCTGAAACAGATTTCCGCTAACCTGACAGCATTTCGCGTAATACGGTCGGCCAGACGGTGTGGGGGCATGACAGCAGATAGCTTGATATGGCGTTAGTAGGATTTGTCTCACTTGGATGGCCCGTTTTGCCACATTTTTTCTCACTTCGATATTTCAGATATATATTTTCTCTTAATACAATGATATATTTTTTGGCAGCCATATTTTTTTCGGTGGTGTCATTTGCCATGACAATTATCACTAAAGCATTAGTATATGCCAGATATGCTTCACCGGATGACGTAAATTCCTAACAGATTTCAATTATATTGATCAGTATATGAATAGGTTTATAGTATCATAAAAAACCTTTTGTAATTTTTTTCTACTCATTCTGCTTGCTTTTTAACACATAGGTATGAGTTTCTTAACTCCAGGGGGTACCATTACTATCATCTTATTTATCTATATAAATAAATACCAACCTGTATTATTATGGTATTTGAGAGTATGTATTAATATCAAAGTGTAAAAGGAATTACGACAGAAATAAGTATCATTATTGCAGTGAGTTAGCTCATATCTTGATTTAACCAAATTATGTCTATGCTACTAAAATAGGTGTAATCAATGTCCATAATAGCCCAATTAGTGATGTATAAACACTGAGTATTTATTTTCCCCGGTATTTATTTTCAATTTATTAATGTTTACGCATGTAATATACGCGATATGCGTAAATATTAAAAATCCATGGTGACCCCTACACAACTTTACGACTAATTTATTGACACTAGCCACTCTGAACGGCAACCTAATGTCAGAATAACAGTTGTCATGTATATGTATATGACATTAGTGGCCACTGATGTTTATCAAAATGTACCACAGCTACGACTGCTGTGGATTCTGTCAGACTTCTTCTATAAGCGCTTCTAAACCGCTCATCTCATTGATCTGTAACTTGGTTTCGTATTTAAACTTATTGTTTATTTTGGCCGTGTCGGGAAGCCAAAGCCTAACGTGTCGAATACCACACAACAATAACAACGGTCGATCTGTTGTATGTACTACTGATTTATTGAATGAATGATCTTGTATTATTCCCATTTGTGGCTTTTTATGTTCAGATTTTGGGTCATGTGTTGTGCTTTGCAATGCAAGTCATTGCACCCAGACTCGGTCTCCTAGTAACAAAACATGGTCTGATTTGTGTTTTGACTAGGTTTATTTATAAATAATTAATTGATACACTAAAATTTAACACTAGGAACACTACTTAAACTAACTCTGTTATTTAGTTGGGTATGTTCCATGACGCATGCCCGCAAATCGCTTGACCTTGGGCGAGAATTAAGTGCGTAACACTGCCCTCCTCTTACTGTTTCGCCCCGAAATAGGTTTGCCATGGAGATATAAATTTACAATTAGCTATACTTCAGCGGGTTGCTAATTTTTTGTAACACAATCTACAGAGCATAACCTTTATCTTAGCGTTGTTGTGTCAAACAAAGGAACATGAGATGTGCGACTGTATTACATTATAATTTACATTTTATTTCCAGGCACCGACACAACTACGACCCCACCAAACGCTGGCGGTCCCCTTCCTAGACCAGACGCACTTTTTACCCCTCCGGGAGATCGAACAAGGTTTAACCCTACCTTCAACAACTACGTAAGTATTATTAATTAAATTCGAAAAACAGTTATAAAAAATCACTAAAATAAATGTTCCATTGGCTTGCGTGGTAAAGTTCAAAACCTAGTATTCCTATTTTCGTTTATTTCTTTTTTTCCTGATATTTTTTCCAGGCTTATCACTTCTTTTTTTCTGTTCTATATTCACAGCAAAATCATAACCCTGACGGGGCATCGCCAAGCGAATTGAGCAACGGCCACCAGATGGTGTCCTCACCTCCTACCACCACAAACACGACGACTCTTGGTCGACCCAGGGGGCGACAACGCGTCGAGCAACCCTTCCCGAATTTTGCTACAATGCGTCGAGATCACATAATAGCGGACTCGATACCAGGACCTGAGAGTTGTGTCTAAGACTATGAGTTGTTTTCAGTGGGTGTGAAGTGCGACTAGGTAATAATGTGTTCACAATTTTTCTGTTCTACGGATTTTTTATTTGAATAGACTCTTGAAAGGAATGTTTAGTGGTAGAGACATGTTGTGCTGGTAGATTTATAAGGGCGATTGTAATATGCAGTATAACAAACTTTTCTGTGATACAATATCCGTTTCAAAAGGAACAAATTATTACTGTAGTATAGATAACAGAAAGAAAACACGTAAGGATTCTAATACTACGGTCTCCTCAAGGCTAAATACATTTACAGTTCAGCATTCGTATTTAACACGACAAGACTCGCAAAGACGGCTCATAATCGAAATAAAATTAGTTAACTCATACCTCACATAATTTAAATTTAAATCATTTAGTTATTTAAAGATAACTCTGCTTATTAACAAGGTATCCCTACAATAAATAATAAATAATCATATCTCCGTTTTGGTCCGCAAACCCCTATGAATTTTATCATAAAATATTCAATACACGTACCCACACCGAATAAAAATTCAATTTTCCTTTCCGCCCAGCATTATTCCCGCTTGTATATTTGTTTCTGCTCAATTCCGTGTAGGTGGCGCTGCCGTTCAATAATCTCGCAAGCAGCCTTTCGGCGAACCTACCAATCTTCTGTTCAAAGACCGAGAAATATTTGATTTCGCCCTGCTGTCTATAGGTTCAGAGAGAGAGAGAGATTATCAGTAGATTGGAAGGTTTTGGCGGTTTTGTGCATGATAAATAGGCGTCAAGCCTAATTTATTATTCTATTTGCTCGCTTGTAGACCGTGTGGGTCGCAATGTATAATTCAATGTCGAGGTCCGTGTGTAGATCTCAATGCGGTTGTCGCATGCCACGCCTGAAGCTGAAATCGCAAAGTGTCAGACGACTTCTTGGTTTGATTTGCGGTTGAACTGGACTTGACACAACTAATTCTATATGTTTTTTCTGGTTGCGTCTTTAGTTCTATTGCAACAATTGAATTGTATATTTTTATATAAAAATCTTCTGGACATAATTAAAATTGACAATATCTAACTGTTCAAAACTTCCTATTCTATACAGTTTTGAGCGCACAAATTTAGGGCACAAATGTAGGTTCTGGCTAGCTGATAACAAAGTTCTTTTATCAAATTATGCTATTCTTCTTAATAACTTAAATTTAAAGAAATTATTGTTTGAGAACTTCATGTGGTTAATGACTATAGGGATTAAAATGGATAAAAAAGTCTCTCATTTTACATGTTATCTATTACTTTATTTTTGTATTTACTCGCTATGTAACGTGTAGAATATATATTTATAACCAGTTATTATAAAAGATTGAATTTTATGGTCAGTAGCTCAAAATCTATCCACAACACTTCTGCCCAACGTCGCGTCGTTCTGAATACTGCAACCTGTGTCAACCTCACCATGTCAACTCATGTTATCTTATTATCTGTAGATTTTTATTTATTTGTGAGAATAATATGGGGGTTATAACATAGCCAAGGGAAAAGAATTTGTTTTTTTGTGAATAGGTGTTCATCGGTCAACTAAAAATAAAAACTTTGTGATTACTTGAGAGGAAGAGGAATGAAATTTACTGAATCTATACATCCGTATCTATACTACGACAAAATGGACATACTACAATTCTCCTCTGTAGGTGCGATGTATCTCCCCCGTTAAAACAATTTCTCCTATCGAAATCTGTACAGAGCTCCTGTACAGTTTAGAGTTTAGAGCAATGCGGCGGCGTGTTCCGATTGTCAACGATTCAACTCGAAATTAACAATTAGCGGAGTAAACTTCGGAATTGTCCGCGCCCGTTGTTCAATTGCGACACTGTTCTGTGGCGAACATGTTGAATTTCTGGCTGGAAACCAAGACCGCCACCGCCGCCTCCACACAGAGAATTCAGCAAACAATACGACTAGAAAGCTCCCAACTCGAAGCACTTAGAACTTTACCGGAATCCAATTTTCCACAACCCCACCCCGCAATTGTATATTATTATAATAATAATATTAAAAAAAAAACAGTAATGCGTTATAGGAATCGAAAGATTTAATACAGCTAAATTATAATCGCCCTTGAAGAAGATGTGTTTTAGTGAGTTGAAATAATGAAATGAAGCAAAAAAAAACAGATAAAACTCTGTGATACAGGGACTAAGTATTTCTAAATCAGAAATAAAACTGTAAATAAAAATTCAAACTGTCGAAACAATCAAGGACTAATTCTGAGCTTAAAAATTTCTTTTTTTGCGGTGAATGCGTTCTATCTGAAACTATCAACGAATGATTCTAGGTGTCGACCATGTATCTTAAAGAAATAGGCCTACCTACCATTGTGAATACTATTAAAATATAGAGTAACTTAATGTAAAATTGTAAACTAGGTAAAAACACTTGATATAAATACACAAATATATATAATTTTGTTACCGAAATATTCTAGGAAATCCATTGGTTGTAAAATGTGGAGTCTATTTATTGTATATCGATGTATGTTATCTGAACTTAATATTATTACTTCTCTAATAAAATAATAACCAAACAATGATTTGACTAACAATAAATAATGATAGTAAGTTCAGAGAAAGGAAAAGTAGATTGTGAGCCTTTTACTAATAATAATTAATTGTAATAAATTATAAACAAATGACGTTTTCTGTTTTATAATTGATCTGTAAGAGGACGCTAACAAAATTAAACAAATAAATAATTAATTTGTAAATACTAGCTGGAATTTATGATGTAACATATTAAGGGCTTCGTTACTGTAATATATTGTAAGTTTTGTATAAAAACACATAAATAAACTTTTAGACATTACAGTGTGGATAAAAAAATGTGGTCTACAGTGTTGGTGAAGTAAAAACTTTATATGCGCTTCGTATATGTACATAATTATGAACCAAATGAAAGGGTATTAATAAATAATACATGTCCGATCTGTGTATTTTATGTTCCATCCCCAACCATTTCTTCTAGACAAAACCTGGTGTAGTTTTGTCTGCATGCCAATAGGCGGTCGGACGCGTCAGTTGGTTGTGTGTAAATGTGTTATTTTCTACGGTACTCCTGCGCTTTTTTAGCTCTCCTTTTGTTGTTTATGCCGTGTTGTTGGATCTGTGGCAGTTTGCATCGTTGTTTACAACCACTGTTTGGTGAGTAATCATTTTGTTTACTTAATTTTAGCCTGCGGTTGGGTCAATAAGGTTGATTTTCCTCTGAAATGGCGAACAGCTGATTGGTTTTTCATCCCAGACCGGTTGGCGACATTTGAACACATCGTATTTGGTGAATTATACTGCCGATGATATTCCATTAATATTAATTTATTCCATTACTCCTTTGTTTTTACTATTCACGTCGCCCGTTTTACCTTGTTTGTGTTTCTGATTGTCAGATTGTTACCAAAAACGCATACCAAATTTAAGCTTGATACTTCGTTCCGTTTGGGCGCTATCGACTAGTCGGAAATTAAAAACGGTATCCCAAATATCGTATCTACCGTCCCGCAGTGGGCAACTAAATTTGCCCAACAGATTACATTCCTACTTCTTTACTTGTTTATTACCAAAACTGTCGTGGACTGCGTTCAAAGTTAAATGATTTTTACACCAATGTTTGTGTCTTTGATTATGATATTATCATCATCACTGTCTAGTGGGTTTGTGGTTAACTTAGTGACTCTGAATTATTGCTTTTCAACATGAGCTTGTGTGTCAACCATTGGATACGAAACATGTAAAGCAGTTGACCCAAAATATTGATCATGTTCTTTGTAGACTTGTAACTGAGTGGAAGTTTCTTGATGTTGGCGTTGATTGATACAATAATTCTTCTGATCGTAGACTAAATCATGCCACGTCGGACGGTTGTGGATGTATGGATCGTACAGTAATGTAAGGGAGTTTCGATTGGTCAAATGGCACATTTCTCGGTGGACAAATATTTCCATCGAAATATCATCGATTGCTACGACTTCATTTTCCATTCCGCCGGCCATCGCATGCAGATAAGCTGGTAATACGAGCCCAGTTGGCGGGTTTCCTGTGACTCCCCATTACGATCTTGCATGTACCGAGGTCATCTCCGCATCCGTTCAATCGCCCTTAGATTGTCACGCTGACGCTTTGCACACGCTCTACTCATATTTATTTTGTTGGTGTTTGTTTTGGCACTAGTACTGAGAGCGCTTTACCCCTGAAAATGTGTATGAATGGATTAATATAAACATGAGAATCCGCTGAAATCTCAGAAAAAAAAAACCGAAAACAATACTTTTCTTGTAGGGTACTAGGCGGAGAGAAAACCGCGTCAACGACGATAAAGTAGTCGACGTTTCGTATTCTGTTGCAAGAGGACGTAACAGTAAGACAGCTACGAAGAGAATGAACTGTTACGTCCTGAAGATACCTCTTGCAGTCTTGCAACAGAGTGCGAAACTTTGACTACTTTATCGTCGCTGACGCGGTTTTCTCCGAAAATCTAGAACTTAGTGATTCGGAAGTCTCCAATCTAAATATATCCTTATGAATTTGTGAAATATCTGCCCAAATTCTCACCTGAAAGATAAATCAAATTTCAAATTAATATATTGCATAATTGTAGATACTGTTGCCTCCATGAAGTCGCAAACCGCTTTGTAGAGCAATAAAAGACCGATTTGGCAAAATAACATTAGTAAGATTGACCTTAATCTAATACATACTCATAATAATTTCATATCTTCCTTCGAACAGGAATTAATCACTTCGTGGTATTGCAGCACAATCTACGTAGTAGTATAAATATTAATAGAAATGTTACAACGGATTTTATTAATACTAATATAATATAGACTTTATTCAGATGACATTTCATCAGATCTGTACAATTATAATTAATAATCAATATTAATACTTACACATTGCATCTTTATCGTGGAATTATATTTTCTTTTTAACAATGCTAATGCTACAACATTTCTGGAGCAGGGGCAATTTTTTCTATTTTATTTCCTAAAAATACCAAAAGGTCATTAGTATTAACAATTTTGGAGCTCAGAAATGTAAAAACTATATTTTGTGGGACCAGGATACCATTTCGATACATTTTTTTTGTAAAATAAAATTATATGAACCAGTGTTATGTATTATTTATGGTCAAACAACATGAACTTAATGTTAATGTTGTTACGTGACAATATTACGTGAGCTACGTGACAATATTGAACGTTAATATTGAACATTAATAGAACATGATTTGTAAATAGTTCCAGAGCATCGTTCAGCCGGTCTGTCATTTCCCTTAAAAAAGAAAAAACGCGTCCCAAAATAAAAGATTTACTCCAGCGTATCCATAAATTGTGTTAAGTCGATTCAAAATAGCACCTACAACACGATTATTCCGGCCAAAGCTGCCACTTTTCGCATTAACCGCTCGACATTTTTTTCAACCACCATCCCCTGCCAGATGAATAATACATACGCGATCCATTGAAATTTTCGTCCAAATTTCATTCTCGCGCCGGCGGAAAAATCTCCACCCTTCGGCCTGTATGCCTCCACACATTCCACCAGTATGCATATCCTCGCTTCCATCCCATCTCCTAAACCTAATACACATACATATGCAGAATACTCGCCATCCCAAGATGAAGGCAGTCGATGGAGAAGGTGGCTGTGCGGTGGTAGCGGTGTGGTGGTAGCGGTGCGTTACTCGTGCGTGCCCCCCGTTGCGATTTTTTATTAGCACTTCGCTCACGGCTCGCCCATAAAGCGCCTTTGGAAGCGGAAGATGATGGTCTCATTCGAGAAATCCGGGACCGAGATTTCGGAGCCCTGGAGATCACTGGAATGGGCAAGCCGCCTTGCCTCGGATTGCACGGTAATAGCTTGTGCCCACCGTAGAGCCTGAGGCAAGGCCCGCACTTTTATCCACCCGTATGTGGAAGAAGATATTCGTATATTCGATATACCGCCGAGCGGCACAGATGAAGCTATTTCGGCGCTCTCGCTGTTTTGTATAAACGGGGCGTGTTAAAGAAATGATGGTGTGGTGGTCGAAGAGTAAAGTACGACTTTGTCTTCGTTACATACATACATGAAACATAGTAGCTGATATAGAAAAGCAATTACATCGCATCATATACAG
Source organism: Aphodius granarius (assembly GCA_963971325.1). Taxonomy (NCBI): domain Eukaryota; kingdom Metazoa; phylum Arthropoda; class Insecta; order Coleoptera; family Scarabaeidae; genus Aphodius; species Aphodius granarius. The sequence continues at coordinate 5,424,408 of OZ020222.1, read as the reverse complement.
GGTGTTTATTACTATTACGTTCAGATTTGAAATCACAGCCACCAATAAAAATTTTTTTTTGCTTTTTTTAAATTTTCACTATTTGAGAACAGTTTTGTAGCGGCTGATTTTAAATGATTCTCCTTAAATGGTTTCTTAGATATTTGTTCAAATTTCCGGTAATGTTCGCGATTTCGATAACGTTTCCAGCGCTTCTTTAAAATCATTACAAAAATTACCGTTTTCTTGGTGCGCTTATGAAGTATCACAACGAGTCCATATATGATTAATAAATCGTCGAAACGCAATGTTTGAAGCATGAAGATCGATAGATAGATTATTTTGAAAGCTACCAAGCCAACATACGTACAAAAATAATTTCCTAATATCCGACAGTTGTGACATGATTCCGTTAAAGCTCCAATATCCGGTTAACGGATGTGGCACACTTAAGGCGAAAAGTGAATCGACGTTCTTCTTTTTTCCTGTGCGATCTTAATAAATGCGATAAATTGGTAGACGCGATGCTTTCATCGTGTCGTGGGGGAGCGTAAGGCGCACGTATGGGGTGCACCAACCCCCATCCCACTCGTTTGTTTATGCAAAGAGGCTTATACCGGCGTCGTGCTATATCGGGCTGTACGTGAACGAAATCTGGATTGGTTGGTTGGCCTGGCACACATTTCAACCTCCCAACTACCATCCCCTTCGCCCGTGTACCCACCCCCAGATCCTTGTAAATTACGCCGAAACAATATACTTACATTGTGGAAATTTCTCGAGTGCTTTTACCTGTATTAAGGGTGTCGCTTTAGGCGGCACCGTCCGTCAGTATATCACTGGGAATTACTGGGTATGTAAGTAGATGTTGGATATGAAACGTCAAGGGATAACAAGACATAATACTCTGTTCAGTACTCTATTGATAACAGCAAAAGTGTTGAAAACTGTATTTGGAATATTAAAAATTGAAAATATTTTTGTTGTTTGGCTATTTTTATGTTTATATTTTATATAACTTTATTTTCATATGATTATTGGTCGTGATGGTAAGGCATAAGACTTTTTATTACTGTTATTTTACTGGGTAAAGTCTTATGATCAATAAACTCCAAAGATGCGATGACGTTAATATCACTGACTGTTGTTACGGGGTTAAGTTGATAAGGAGTTATAGTATAGGTACTATAGTATAGGTAGTATATGTACCTACTTATATACCTATATACCTACTCCACAGAGTGGAGAATAGAAAATACCCTGGTGGCAATACACAGTCTCTAACAATGTAAGAAACTTAAATATTACTTTTACTTTGGTAAGAACTTTTGTAGAAAACACAATGCATAAGAGTATTCTCTAGCAAAAATAACGCAATCAATTTTGTATACACAGGTGACAAAGAAGATACCTAGGGAGTTATTGGCCGAAGTTGCGGAAAACGGCCGACGTAAAAAAAATTAATTTATTATGAACATTTTGAAAATTTCTAGCATTTAGCACCACCTACCGGTAATAAAAAATTGTTTTAATTAAGTGAGTCACTTACGAAGACAGCTTCCTATTGAACGCACATCTTCCGCAAGAACGATGTTAAATTCGTGGAATGTAGAGGGCGGTAGTATACATACAGTAGACATAATGGCGAAACGAACCCTGCGGAGTACGGAATCTGCGCAGTACTCGACATTATTTGGCGATCAATACGAACAGAGCTTTGAAAGCTCTATTTCAGATGCCGTTGTATGTTTTTAACAAGATACATTCTAATTTTGACTCCAATATGTCACATTTACCATCTGAACGATAATAATTTAAAATATTGTTTTGTTGAGAACAATAGGATTTAATTTTTTTCAACGATTGCTTTAAACGCTCCGTGTGCTAGTACACTACGCTATAATCATGTTTCAATCTGGCTGAATGGCGAGATATTGTGAACCTAAAATGACACAATCCTCATTCTTGGTGTTGCCTAAAGGCAAAGTTAAAAATTAAAGTGTCTTACCTACACTTATCAGCTCCCAATATTTTAAATATGGCATTATTTAATTTATTCAACACGAAACATTATGTGGGTATGTTTTTATATGAAAGCTAGTAACTATTAAGTAACATTTCACTGAAATTCAGTGTGTTCCGTTATATCTTCAAGCTTCAAGCTCAGCTGAATTTAATTTCCCCCGCTGCGACAATACAACCGTGAACATCTGCCTTCTAGCAGTACTGCAACTGTTCCCAAGGAAGTGTAATCTCGTGCGCATTAAGGAATACGCTATCAGCAATTTCCAAACGGGAAATGATTATGATAATTTAACGTAAATGCACCGTACCACCAAGGAAGCTCTGTCGTAATGTCCCCATTGTTTCCTTGTGCGTTACTTGCAAAGGTGCTTGTTCTTTTCACATAACTCCCATTACCATGAGTCTCAGAAGAGCAAATTTGTAACTGCTGTCTTTTATTTATTAGAGAAATAATTTTAAACAGTAGAACAATAATCATTCTGGCACTGAATTTAACATTATATGCGGAAATGTCCTGCAAAATTTTGCATCCCTGACATGACGGGAGCAGTTTATCGCTATGCGGATTGTTGGATGTTTTGATCCATTAAAAAAAAGTGTCAATTTAGCGGAAACGAATGTCCTGTGGGATTTGCAGTCGGCGTCGTCACATCCAGTGGAAACGGGACGGGAGTGGTGTGAAAATCGACTCGTCCGTCGGTCCGAGCAATTCCGTTTCCACCTGACCTGGCGTAATGAATTAATACACTAAAACGGCCGTGGCGCCTGTCGACGACACCCGCACCCGACCAAAAAAAAAAAAAAAAAAAAAAAAAAAACAGTACTGAAATTGTCACGATCAACGCATGGCAATTGTTTATATCGACAGTCAGCGTTCCGTGCTGTTCCATTTTTTTTTCTGTTGGATATTTTATGACAGCTGTGAGAAGATTATTCATTTGATATTGATGAAATAATTATTGTATTTCACAAAACGAAAGATCATTATTTACAATTTGATTTAATGTTACTTATGAGAAATTATGTCACCCATGTGACATAATTCGTGGGTCTTGATTACACACTTCAAGATGATTACACAAGGGAACAAATATCCAACTTTCTGATACAACCAAACAAAAAATTATTTGTTCCAACAAAATCAGTTAATATAGTTAAAATATATAAATTCAAAGAATATGCAAAGTACTGCTTTCAAGCTGTGTTTTGATGAATCAATAACAAGCCACAATTCAGAAGAATCAGTGGAATATCAAACTCGTTAATAAGACCCTCAACATCGTGACATACACGTAAAGATCCTTCCATTTTAACATATGCGTTAAAAGGCTCGTTACGCTTTGTAAATGAAGTCACTGTCACACCTCGTGCGAAAAGATTCCATTCCTGTAGTCTAGAACCCAATAACTCGGCTTTTTCTTTTGATGAACCTAAGTCTTTAACCAAATCATTCGCACTGGTTTATAAGGTGAGGTGTTCCTATCCAATCAGGTTAGTTTATAATAATAATAATAATAAATAATAATAAATAATAATAATTAATAATAAATAATAATAAATAATAATAAATAATAATAAATAATAATAAATAATAATAAATAATAATAAATAATAATAAATAATAATAAATAATAATAAATAATAATAAATAATAATAAATAATAATAAATAATAATAAATAAACCCATCTTAGATCAAGAACATTCCATTTTATGATTATAAGTACGTATTTCTTAATACCATTTACAATAAAATAGTATGTAGTCTCATTTATAAACTTGTCTACGGTCACCAGAGCAAGAAACCTTAACTTTACACTCCGACATCGTTCCGTCTCGCAACCAGATATTCAATCATAGTCGCGCGAGTGAAAACATCACTCGGCGAAATGAAAAACACGAATTCCCTAATATTACAGGAGCGCGTGGCACGCGCGCGCTGCCGCGTAAACGCGTTATTAAAAAAATGGTATCATAATTCATAATCTCAACGGAGCCTTTTTCCATTTCTGTGAAAGCACCTTTCCCGAAACCCGCGAACCGCCTTCGCCCAACTGCTCCCACCCCACCCTGTCGAAAGGAAAAACGAAACGTTTCGCGTTTTTTCTCCTTCGCTCTCCTTCACACTTCATCACGCAAAATTGCGGCCATATTTCACCGTGACACGACTTATGAAACAAGAGCAACACATAGGCCAGAAACCGTATAGGTAACCAATTTTGCTTCACACTTTGCACTTGTATATATATTCCCATATCGGAGATTTGTTCTCGCTTTTTGACGTGTTTTTCTTATTCCGTAGTATAATGTATCATAAAGCCGTATCTCCACCAGGACTAGGAAGGCAAGCAATGTAGAAATTGATCCAAATTATTCAGGTATAATTGTAATTTTCAACAATACAAATTCCAAATTCTGGCAAGGAAGACTGATTGGATTTTCTGTGATAATTTTAGTTAATTTTTTTTCTGCGACATAATTTGTTTGAATTGACTCCAGTTCTCGTGATAAACCATGTAATCAAAAGTATAGTATAATTATTTTAATTTAAACCTCAATAAAAAATATTTTTGCTTTTCGTTTATCAAACCCAATCTTTGAACGAACTTTTTGAAATATAACATATTACTCTACAACTTGCCGTTACTTTTTTATTGGGTCAGCAAAATGGATACACTAAATATATAATTATAGACCCTGATGAACCAACGGACATTGACGAAACGTCACAAAACTATTAAATCAGGCATATTCACTTGAAACAAACAACTGTTGAATAATACATATATCTGCCTACCGCCACTTCACTACAACATGAACAAAGTCAGCATAACATTGTGCAATTCGTACTTCCTCTTCAGTTTCATGGGAGTTACACTTCTGCATTGGTTGAGAAACTCGAATCGGAAATTAGACGTCGTCTGCGAGTTTGAGATTAATTAGGTTTCTAGTGTGCCGGTGTGCGAACATATGTTGCTACGCCTAACAACAAGCGGAGTGGAATAAAGGCATAATTGATATGTGCGCTCAGAATCGGTCTCTTGTCACCAACACCATCAAGCAACCATACACGTGTTTCCGTATATGTGTATAGTGGCAAGAATTCTAGAAGCAGCTTAACAATAGTCGTTGTCTTAGCCACTATGGGTGCAAATTGACAAATTTTAAGATGCAACCATAATTTTATTGTCTAAATTAAATAATAATAATAATAAAATAATAATAAAAAATCTTGTTTCTCGAAATTAAAAAACCAAGGTATTCTATAAATAGAATTTTCCGCGGTCACGTATGGAAATGGGAAGTGCTGAAGTGCGGATAAACTGTTCTTGGGGATTTTCGCGACGACGACTACGACTGCGAGAGGCGGGATGAACAATGCGACGGTCGTGACAAATCGCCCGGTGATTTTTTGCGGTCCTTGGAAGTTGGAAAACTTGTTACAATACGGAATGAACTATAACGTCTCCATTTTGATAGGGAAATTTCGTCCGGATAGAGTTTTTCGTACCCGGGGGAGCGACAATTTATATTCCCATCTCGGATGAATATAGAACATTTCGCTCAGTGCAAGAACGGGAGAGCACTTTCAGCGGAAATACCGCATCTTTTTAGCAGAACTTTTCCTGTAAAACAGAGCGAAAGTTTGTTTAACGAAATGATAGACGTAAACTAGTTTTTATCTGTTATATTTAGTATTTATATGTTTCTGACTCAGTTCTGTTCATGGTTTCGTAAAATATCCTCGCCAGATCCGGTTTCGAATTTATTTTTTGCCTCTGAATGTTTTATGCAAATCGGGTTACATCGATATGGGATATGATGGGCCATATGGGAAATACTGAAATTTATACCGGTTTTGTTTCCAGAGCCTGTACTCCTGCTAATAATGCCACTCTTCCGGGGGTGTTTCACCCTCTGAGAGTGTTTTGTGGGATGACACCATAAAACAAGAGGTACACCCTCGCAGAGTCTTTTTATAACGCAGTAAACACAGTACTGGTAAATGCGGGCTCAGCGCAACTGAAATTTTTATGAATTTTACTCGAAATTACTACACACTGAGGTATGTTATAAACTTGTTTGCAGTCGGTCGTATACTTTTAGTCATATCTATGTAAGGCAATTTTGTTAGTACAACTCGAAGATTATATCATGTAAATCGCGAAAAATTTAATCGACCTTACAACATAATTAAAAAAAAAAAACAGAAAGTTTAAAGAGAAAATTGCTTTAGAGATTTATTGTAGGGAGTATTCTTTGCAAAGTTGGGGTTGGCGGCGATTCCAATAGGGTTGATTAGGGTAAATTAAGATTAACAGCAGGCGCTAAGAAAAATGTACAACTTTCCAAGAATTTTAATTACAGAATTAACTCTTCACGGAATTGTTTATGCTGACCGCAAATATTTTGTAATTGATTTGAAAGTTAATTATGACTGTTACGCTTAGATTTCTTTTTTATCAAGGGAAATGACTAAATACGAAAGCATCAGTCTTAGTTTGGACAAATTGTTATATACTTTGTACTTTCATGTTTGCAGTTGAAACTTTTGTAAGTAATCTACATAAATTCCGGCGTGGACCCCACCCAACTTTCTGACAACAAGTGTCTAAACGCTTACTATTATTCAATCTAATGTGAGTCATAGAATAACACAATGTCACGTCATGTCATTGTGTTATTAACATGACATTGTGTTAACCACTGACGTTTGTCAAAATCTGCCAATTTACAACCAAAAAAACTGTGGATTCTGTCAAAATGCTGCTATAAACGTTTTTAGCACCTAAACACGGGAAGGTGGTTTCAAAGTTTGCAAATAATACCTAACAAAACATTAAAGTACAAAATTGTACCATAAACTTAACAATACCAAGCTACATTTTGTAACAATACTGACGTATGTCGTAGCTATTATTATATTGAGTTTTAAAGTGTTGATTTGACTTCAAGAATAAAAAAAATAATGGCCTTGTTTTGTGAGCTGTCTTCGGGGGCTAAAAACAACAATGTCACACAAAGACAGAGTTATTAATTTGATTGACACTCAACAACAACAGTATTAAACATGATCTAAAGTGAGTAATCTGCTAGTAATAGAATAGTAAAGCTAACATAATTGTTTTTTTTTAATTTCTTCGTCATTAAGAATTTATGAAAGTAAAATTCTGCGTAGTGTTTGTTTTTTTTTTATTAATGTGACACAATTTTAGTTAGTTGTAATAATAATATAGTTATTACTCACTACAATTCCAAGATAAAAATATATAGTATTTTCTTAGAAGCTCTTTCACGGAAGTAGGTTACCTCACTTCAATGTTTTCTCCTACAATGGAGTCACGTTCCAAGACAATATTTCAACTTTTCGTTGCGCAACACAACCAACGAGTGTAATACTTTATGCGCTAAGCAAGCACGAGTTACTGAACAATACTGCACAAAAATTACCTGCCATACAAATCTCAACAACAATAGGTCTCCTGTCTTCTTACTCTGCCCTCCCTCACAAAATATCTTGACCGTGGAAACATGAAGCTACTCAAATCTGTTTTCTATTTTACATAAAATTATCTAAAAAACAAGTTACACTGCATATAACCTAAATTGCTAATCTGAAATAAAACTTTGGTATAGGGCAATATTTGTTCCAGTCACGGTAACCGCCTAAAGACCCTCAAACATCAACCCTTCTCTCGCCCTTCTAATACGTAAAGGGCAGTTCACAATCGGATTAACGTGCTTGTACCTCTTACCCCACCGAAAACCCTATTATTTATAGCTTATAGCATGACATTTAATGTGCTGACTTTATTTATGGGGCCGTTGGACCCTACGAAGAGCTACTTAGCGCCACTGTGCGGAGATAAGCGGTGCTGTTCGACGGATTGTATCGGTCCTGAGGGTTAATTCATCGTTAGGTAATAAAAGTTGACAACATCTGACGCCGCTAAACACGTCATATTGTCTGTTGGGTTAAACACCCTACAGCACTTACGAGATATAAAAGCCCGTAGAAGGATGGAATATCGAAGATGGTAAAGTTTTAATAGAGGCTGATAGCCACGCATCGACAAATTGATGGGAAGCCTGGTAGACATATTTTTATGCCTATGTCTGTGTCGTAAAATGCGAATTTTTGATCTTACATGCCGGGTGTTACAGAAATTACGGGGTTTTTATTTAACCCTGCATATAGAGTACGTAATTTGGTATATAATGTATATAATAAGAAAATACGTTGAAAGTTCAATACCACACCGATTATAGCGTCGAGTTCGTCAGAACAATGCTACGTAATCACAAATTATTATCAAATTCGGAATTTAATGCCATGCCAGGAGTAGTCGTGAATATCCGCGGGACGGTGCGATGGTCCACGGGGCCGTTACGGCAGACTGATTCCGACAAGTTCTAAATTAAATTTTAATTAGATTTAATTAATTAGGGGCGAAGTTGGCCGGTTCGCGTCGCTGCCCTTCTAGGAATGTTTCGAGTCCTCAGCTGCAATTAACTTTTAACCCAGGTCAGCTAATTCTGCAGGTCTCCCTCTAGCTCTAGACCCCGGCGCTAGTGTCCGCTATAGGCTAATTTGAACACACAATATCGTAAGTGCTAAATAATATATGAGAGCCCCAATATATGGAGCATACGTTGTTAGTCAATATACCCGCTGAGTGTGCTTTTATGTCGGACAAAACCAAAAAATATAGAAATGATATTGCTTTATGCTAGTTCTTATTACTATAATGAAATGTATAAACCTTTGACTAATTTGTCAACATTTCTTAGTGGCCTGTGGACTGTTGTTGGTGGTTCTAAATACAAATTTGAATTTAAAACTGAATATAATATGATAACTCAAACGTACTTTTTTAAGCAAGCAAACAAATACAAATGGAGCCTTTAACGCGTACAAATGAATAAATCCAATACTTTTCAAATCATAGAAAACAACATAAGAAGCAAAACGCAGCTGAGCAGCTTGCAGTTGAAGAAAAATCTAAGGACAGGAACAGGATAGCCCAGGATTCGAACCTGGACACGTGTTCTGTTCTTCAATCCTTCTCTCCGTCTTATAAGGATGATCCATCTATCAAGGATAATAGAGGTCTCTCATGTGTAATGTAAGTGTCAATCATAACATTCTATGTATTTGATGTGGCAAAATATTCTCTCCGTGTCCAATGGTCTCGTTAGCTTAAATGGTAAAGTAACATGCCGGGCACGTGATTCCATGTTCGCCCTGGGCGAGGCTATACTTTTTCTACCTTTTGATATTTTTTATCAACTTGGCACCATCATTAAGTGCCACTCTACAAAAGAGAGTAACACGAAGTGGAAGCAAGTGACACAAAAGTTATATGATTTCACACGTCACTCATGGTATAGGATGTTACTAGGTTTCATAAGATGTTACTTACCTTCATTACGTGCCACTCTGTGCCATTACGTGTCAAAATTTCAAAGCGAGTAACACGAAGTGAAAGCAAGTGACACAAAAAGGTATATGATTTCACACGTCGCTCATGGTATAGGATGTTACTAGGTTTTATAAGAAGTTACTTACCTTCATCATGTGCGACTCTGCAAAATTGTCAAGCGAGTAACACGAAGTGGACCCAAATGACACAAAAAGGTACGATATGATTTCACACGTCGCTCATGATATATGATGTTACAAGGTTTCATAAGAGTTACTTACCTTCTTACGTGCCACTCTGCGTGTAATGAAGGTAATAACTCTAAACTGATTTTTCTCGATTATTTTTTACACACAAGTTCCTTTTTAAGATGCAGGGTATGCTTAAAAATAAAACAAAAAAAGAAATCAATGCCAGTTCATACATAGTTTCGATTTTTTTTATTAAAAACAGACAGAAATAAACATGAAACATTCTTAGATCTCAGACCAGACCGATGCGCTTTCATCGTTTAGTCCTTAAGTCGGTTCACTTAACTTTTATAATCCTTAATTACATTTTATTATGATACATCATGATGAAAAAACACACACAGACTTAGATACAGCTCTCCTGTATCCTATTCGATGTGGTGACCACTTCGGGTCCCCTGTATTTGTGCGTCAATGTATGCGAACCGGGAATTGTGGCCACTACCGGCGGACGGCAAGGCCTTTGTAGGCTCCGGTACACCTGTAACAATAATAACATATTTCAATAAATAAATAAATTGTTAAGGCTAAATAAATGTACAAAAGGTAACTATAACACTTGTGTGATATTAAATACTAACATTTTGGAGGTACGACAATGCAATTTCATAAATTATGGTACAATTTATCAAAAATGAAGCTTAATATAATTTTACTGACAGTACATCACGTATGTATTCAATAAAGTTTTTTATAAAATCCTTATATGTACATATTTAAAACACACTTGCGTATGCCAAACATTATAAGATCAGCCCTTTTACGTTGTCTATTACTGGGTCTTACCATAAAATAAAAAAACATGCATAGAAATGCTATACATCTGGTCACCCTACAGCAACGTTTAGAATTTATGATGGAACATTGGTTTGTACGCAAAAAGCTTGGGATAAGATTAGCAAAACAACCGAGGGACGGATAACAAGACGGTCTCTGTACCCGTAGACCCATCTTACCAAACTCAGGATGTGACAAAACAATGGACGTCCTAAAGAAGCGGAGCGTAATCTTTTGTTTTGAGGGCAGAGGTTCGCCCTTTCAGAGGTCAAAAGCAAAATATTATTTTAGAAGGAATGTTTACCTTAGGATAAGATAAGTATTGTCATTTCATTATTCTTTCCAAATGTTTAATTACACAAGGGAACCAATTTTCAACTTGATACCTGATACAACAACAAAAAAATTATTTGTTCCAGATATTTGCCTTACATAACTGAAAGTGGATTTATTGTAACAGGTCTAGATTTATAGATACATTAAAAAATGAGAAAACTGCAACAAAATCAGTGAACAAATAATATAAATTCAAAGAATACGCAAAGTACTGTTTTCAAGGTGTATTTTGATGAATAAATAAAAAGCCAGACGGATCGTGGGGAGCATTAAACTCTTTCATAAGACCCTCAACATCGTGACATACACGTAAAGATCCTTCCATTTTAAAATATGCTTTGAAAGTCTCGTTACGCTTTGTAAATGAAGACACTATCAGACGTCGTACGAAAAGATTTCATTCCAATAACTCGTTTTTTTCTTTTGATAAACCTAAGTCTTTAACCAAATCATTCAGTTTACAATGGTATATAAGGTAAGGTGTTCCTAAAACTTCAAATGGCGAATCTTCACGATTTGCCTGATTTGACAGAGTGATTTCAGAGACTCTGTCAAATCAGGCAAGTTTCTTCAAAGAAACGAAATTTCTTTTGTGTCAAAAATCGAAGATGGTGAAGTGGATGGCGCACTTGGGAGAGGTTCTCTCCATGGGGGATAGGTCGCGATGCTGATGGCAAATTTGGATAGCAGCAGTTAGCTGAAGAAAACTTGTTCATTCATAATATTTTGAACAATCTGTTCTGAGAACATATGCACAGAAGGCTACTTCAAGTGAAATATATGACATGATCTATGAAAAGCGATGTTAGGACAACAAAAATATCTCATCCCTGTCCTGGCTGTAAGACCCTTGTTCCCTTGTGTTATTTAAGCTTGAGCATTTCTCAAAGATCGATTTGTAGGTAAATATGCGTTCATAATTGTCAACTTACTGTTTGGTTGGGTATATGTGTCTCTTTGGCAATTTGTCGAAAGTCGTATTCTTCAGTATCTTCTTCATTCTCTTCATCCAATCTCGTATGAGCAGGCTCGTATATTTTCATGAAGCCACCTTGACCTGTTCTCCTTTCTGTAAACATTGAACTATTAATAATACTAGAAACCCCCAAACTACACTATGCTCAAAACTATCGCTAAGTGGGACAAACCTTATAATTTTTGGTAAGACATCAAGCATTAACTCACCGTACTGGTTCCTGATGATATCAGGATCGGTGGCCTCTTGCGAAGATCCGTTCCTCAAAGGCTCTGATAGCATTGGTTCACAACTCGAAGGACTCCTAATACCAGTGATCGATCCATCCCTAAGTATGTCATCAGCTGGTATAACTTCCAATGGTAAGTGCTTACTGCCATTATCAGGTCTATGGCAAGGTCTGTGGTAGTGCTTCCTGCATAACGCAGCCAGGACAATGCAGACCGTTGCTCCCAGAATACCAGCGATGGCTAATAAGCTGAGGAAGAGTGGATTTACCGGCATCGACGATGTCGCACCTATGAAGAAATAAAACATCAGTTAGAGAAAAATTTTGTTGAAGGAAATATGAAGGTGATAGCACACAAAGCAGAAGTGCTGATGGGAAGCGGTGCGATGAAAATTTTGTTAGTACCAATCGGAAATAAAGCACACAGAGAATGGATGAGGAAGCACATCTAGAACAAACGAAAACGAAAACACTCTTAACGTGCTCTTAACATCACTCGGATACGTACTATCTGAACTCTGCCAGTTGTGTACTGGAAAGATAAAAGACAAGGATTAAATTTGATCAAGACCATCACCAGGTAATGAATGAAATCAGTCTGATATAAAGCAACATATTGGACAGGTTATTTAATAAATTGTTATTAATGTATAACATGTGCGACTATTGAGTGCGACGTTTGAGTACCTCTTCTTGCTCTGTGACAGATGTCACTGCTACTAGGGTAACCCATCAATCATACCTTCAATCAACTAATGTCAAATTGAAAACGCACATGACAAACAAAGAGTAACCTAATATAAAACATGGCCGAGGAACCCCAGTCGACATCAGCAATGAAGCCACCAAAATCAAGAAAGCAGTTTCGTTTTCACGAAGATAATATGGAGCCCACAGATAGCGAATTTAATGAAGCCTTTGATCACTATAACTACAGGTCGGCGTGGTTCCTTCTGATGTTCATCCTTTGCTGTCTACCCACGTTTTGCATAGAATGCGAACGGACTGCATTGATCATATCAAAGAATTTCGAAGGCATGTGTATATTTCCTGAATTGTTGGCGAATAACTGGACAGTAATGATGACTAATAACTTGACTAGGCCAATATATGCGACCCCCTGCAGTTATCACATGTTTAATTTCGATGAATTAAGGACGATGACGTACGAGCAAGCTATGAAAATGAAGAAGAATATGGCAATACTACCACCCGTTGGAACTTGTTTGATGCCTGTGGAGCCGAAAAATTACGCTTTTCTCACGCCGAACTTTTTGAAAACTTGCGCCAGTGTTGGATTTAAGATCAGGGCGAGCACGTTCAGAACGTTGGGCGAAGGTTTCAGCAGTGTGCTGATGGGCATAGTGGGTGATCTATTCGGGAGGAAATTTGGATTTATGGTGAGCTTCCCGATTTACGCGTTAGGATTGATAATACAGCCAACAGTTAGTCATTATTATACACTACTCTTGGCAAGTTTCCTCGAAGGATTTGGTTCAACTGGATTATCTATTCTTAACTACATTCTCCTAATAGAGATTTGCAATCCCAGTTTGAGAGGAATGTTCAGTTTGTACATTACTGCTTTGGAGATTTTGGGACGGTTTGTTGCGTTTTACATCAAACACATCACGTTTACTTATTCCATCTCCACTATTATGTGCTCAATACCTTCTCTGTCGCTATTATTTTATTTGATGTATGTCCCGGAATCACCCAGGTGGCAGTTGAGCTATGGAATGAAGAGGCAAGCATGGGCAACGCTGGGAACGCTTGGTGTAAAAATTTCTGGACAGGTGTACCTTCCTAGGATTACGCTAGGCAAAGGAAGAATTTTGTACGATAACATGCAGCTGTTATTCTTTACGCCTAAATACCGCAAGAGTATCCTGATTGTTTCACTGGCTATTTGTATCGAAGGCTTAATATACAGCAATAAATCATCTTACATATCAGTTGGGAATTTGAAAATTACCTCGCACAGGGCGATTACCATTATGGGTGACTTCTTCAGCTTTGTAAACGTGCTTCCACCGTTTCTCATATTTGGTAGATACATTTCCATATTATTTATATACGGATGCGTTTTACTTTTAATGATAATAATGATGTTCTTTAACGATTTCACGGTGCTGTTTATCATCAATATCCTGACAGCAATTACTTTGTCATCTATGCAGTTTGTCGTACTATTGTACTTTTGCGAACTTATTCCAACCTGCACCAGGGCAACAGCTTTAGGCTTTACGTGGCTTTTTGCTAAAGCAATGACAATAATTATGCACTTTATCCTAGGATTAATTCCATTCCAGAGAACTTACAAAAACAACAACTATGTTATGTTCGTACTGGGTTCTTGCTGCTATATTGCATTTTTCTTGATGCCACGTGTTTACGTACACAATCTTCCAGATTTTAAGAGAAGCAGAAGTGTTGTTGAGATTTAACAAGCAGTTTTAGTTTTTTAGAATGCATGTACAAATCACCTCATATATGTACCTTTTATATTATATTCTTGTTCGATAAATAATAATTATACAATTTTCAATAAACCATTTATTAACAGAATGTGCCTAATAATTTTTACTTTCCGACTAGTACAATAGAAGGAAAGTATTGTAATCATCGGAAAAAAATCGAGATTTCGGCGAAAATACAAGTTTTCGGGTCCCCTGAATCGATTGCAATGATTTCTGGAAAATGTGTACCGATGTACTTTAAATAATTTTTATATTGTATGAAATATATATTTGATTAGGAAAAATAATGAGGGAAGGTCTCTATATGAGTAATATTTTAGGTTATTGGCATTTTCAGTGTACAATGTCCGATAAAGTTAATTCGTTATTTAACGGAATATTGTATAGGAATATCCTGAACGACCGGTAAAGGAGAGCAGGTGAGTGGTACATCGTTAGTTTATTCACATTTTATGTCATGTATGCTCAATTCTGTTTGTGTTGTATGTTATGATCCTGATATAAATTATACCTTGTGATATACCTTAGTTTACTTACCTACTAAAGTTTCTAAAAATTAAACAAATGTCTCAAGTATATCCTCTGCTGTGATTGCGGTGCTTCGCGCTGTATGTGACATAAGTTAGATTTGATGTAATTTTTGAAGAATGTCCTTATGTCCGAATGTCCGTATGTAATTGCAAAGGCTATCATCGTTTAGGGAATTAGTGGCTTCCAGGTTTAGCTGTGTCTTAAATTTGACTTCTTCTACCTAAACTACGGCAAAACCTGGAAGCCTGATTCTCTATTCTGACCTAGAAAACTTCCGGTTCCAGTCGTTAAATAAGTAAAACCATGAGAAACTTAAAAAAAACTTTATTGTGGCAAACTGTTTATGAAAATTAAATTGGTGTTATAAAAAGACTTAAAAATACTTTAAAGTACTAGGTTTATTCACCTACCCATAAAGTCCTGAATAGCTACCAGTCAGTTAATTTTTAGAGCTAATAGATAAGATGTTGTGATGGCAGTGTACAGAACCTGAAAGAAATCGTAAGAGATACGTTTTGCACACCTTTTCGGAAATATATTTGCATGTACGTGTTGTAGAACAATAAAATTTGACGCATTTGACAGATCGTCAACATTATGGAGAGGTGAATAAATCCGCCGTAAGTGGGTCAAATGTCACTTGCTGTTTATTAATACTTATTAGAATTACATTATACTAGAACATATTATTATAGAATGATTACAAGGACTACAAGAAATATTTATGCTAGTGGTATTATTACCTTGTCTTTCAGGGTTCTAGCTTGGATAACGTACACCCTGACACTGGACACATTTTAAAAAGTATTGCAATGCCAATAAATAATATGTATTTGTATAAATACATAACTGTTCCCAGTATTCTTGAATTTTAATTTTGGATGCCTACACTTATTACTTATTTATGTAGATTGATATTAGTATTATTATATATTATAATAGTAATAATGTTTACTTTATTTGTATACGTTGTATATGTTGTATTGTATGTGTAACGTGCAGCCTATTTGACTGGCGACCTGCTTCCAGGGTGAGGATTTGCTTTGCTTTTCCTCATTCCATGGCGAATGGTGGGAGCCAAACATCATAAGACGTTCCACAGGTTCGACTGGTACTATCAATAACTCAGGCTGATGCCCCTGTAATTGGCAAAAGTTGTTGGGGGATGTTACGGCTTCGATTATTATTATATTTGTCTTTATTATTGTTTAAAAACATGTTTAACAAACAAGTATTTTTATTTATATTGACATATTACTGTTTTCTCTGCAAATATGTTATAGGATATGTAGAATTAAAAATTATATCACTTATGATAGTTAAATTTAAACCTTTTTACCTTTACCAATCGCACTGTGCATTGTATTAACCATTTTTATTAGAATAACTTATTTAATTAGAAGTTCTTATTTGTGAGATAAGTACTGAATAAGGAAAAGTATACATTTGAAAAATAGAAATATTGGGTTATTGAAAATAACAATACTGCCTTTATAAAATCATACATCTAACAGCCATGAAGTATTTCAGAATTGATCTTTGGCTGAACATTTTTCTTGGTTGTTTATTTTATTACGACAAAAATATTAAATTTTTTATTAATAAATGTTTCCCAAATATACTTTTATTAACTAATTTAAGGCTGTTTTAATTCTCTTCTAATGTTCAAAAAAATACAATATTATCCTTTGTACCTCTCAAACTGTAAGTAACGTAAAACGGAATCACTCACTATGAAGTTATTTTATTTAATATGGCTACAAAATAACAAATACAAAACGACACTAAAGAAAATATAACAATTTAACTATTTGTCACACCTCCACAACAGTCCTGCTCCTCTTGAAATCAGGTAGTTGATAAACGTACAAGTTCGGTAAAAAGCAAACCGCCACCAGAGAACCAAAACCCAACCCAAAATGGTAGTAGTTCAAGTATTTTATGTTTTCATGTAGGTTAGCAGAAGACATCGAGACGATAAAACCCAAAATGAATGTAAACGCTTTAGTCATCACCCAGATTAGTCCTACAGCAGTTGCTCTAGTACATGTCGGAATCAGTTCGCAAGAATACAGAAGCAAAATAAACTGCATGGACGATAAAGTAACAGCTGTTAGAGTATTTATGATATACATAGTGGCCACCCTGCTGAAGCACATACCCATAATCATATACGTCATGCCAAAGAGATGTATGATTATTATAGAAATATACCTGCCGAAGATGATGAACGGTGGCAACACGTTAAAGAAGCTAAACACTTCGCCGATAAGGAGTATTATTCTATGGGATGTAATTTTCAATTTATCAACTCTGACGTAATTAGATTTTTGATTGTAGATAGTCCCCTCAACGCATAGCACAACCGAGATAACTAAAAGGGTTCTGAGATATCTTGGTGTGTAAAACAATAGCTGTAAGTTGTCATAAAGCACCTTTCCTTTGCTCAACATAATTCTGGGAAGATATACTTGACCAGAAGTATTAACTCCAAGACTTTCCAGGGTGGCCCACGCTCGTCTCTTCAAACCATAGCTCAGCTGCCACCTGGGTGATTCCGGCACGTATACTAGGTACAACAATAACGTTATCGATGGCACTGAGCACATAATTGCTGTGATGAAGTATGCATGCGAGTATAACTTGATATAATACGCGCAAAACCGTCCAAAAATTCCTAAAGAGGTAATATACAGGCTTAATATTCCTCTAGACGAAGGATTGCAGAGCTCTATCAGGAGGATATAACTTAGTAGTGATAGTGCAGTTTGTCCAAAACCTTCTAAGAAAAAGGCCGTGCATAATGTGTAGTAATGTCCAGCTATCGGTTGCATAAATAAAGCTACAGCGTATATTAAAGACGCAATCCAGACACCAAACTTTCTGCCGTACAAGTCTCCAATAATTCCCATCAACATACTGCTGATTGTCTCTCCGATATCTCTAAATATACCAGCATTCTTTCTGTATGACAGGCTGGCGCATGACCTCAGGAAATTTGGAGTGGTCCAATGGTGACTAGAAGGGTCTGTAGGCATAGAGCAAATACCAGTAGGTGGCAAATTCTCCATATTCTTTTTCATCTCGATGGCTTCAATAAACGTCATACCTTTCAGTTCGTCAAAATCAAACATCAGGTAGGAACATGGACTCCCTTGTTCAGGAATTGTCAAGTTATTCGTCATCGACAAAGTCCAATTATTCTTTAGCAAATCAGGAAAAATACACATTCCCTCAATGTTCTTCGAGATTGCTAAAGAGGCACGCTCGCACTCTATGCTAAATGTGGGCAGGCAGCTTAGGATAAATATCAGGATAAACCATGCACTCTTCGAGTTCAGATTATCAAAGCGTTCGTAGAATTCCGCATCTGTTGGCTCCATGTTGTCCTCGTGGAAGCGAAATCTCTTGCCTGATGTCGATTTCAGAGCTGAATGTTGAGGTCGTTGTTCTTCCGTCATGCTTCAGATATACTATTTTCGGAATCTATTGACTTTTCTTTGACTTTTTAGTGTACGTTCATATTGATTGATGATTCAGTTTCCTTGGTAGTAACGCCACAAAATATTCAATAATGGACAATGACAACACAGTTGTATAAACATCGTGTTGGTTAAATTGTTTGATTACAATAAGTTTATCATAGAGTTTTATACTGGAGGCAAAATCAAAATTTCTTAGAAAAAAGTCGTCTTGTATTTACTGTCGCTAAGTTCGAAACAAACTTGTTGATGAGGAATGCAAGAATCATCAAAATCGGATTGTCTATGAAGTAAAATAAGACATATACAAATGGAAAACGGCTATTATGTATATTTTTATCAAATCCGCCACATAAATACTATAATAAGGTTTCGTTTTTTTTTTTCATGCTACGTTTTTATCCGAATTTTTTCTGTTTGAATAGGGTATGATATTAGAGCGGACGCCGACGTTGGCATCTAGCATAAATACGGTAATATTAATCAATCTCGGTCTATAACGTGGTCATAGCTTGCGAGGTCCCTCCATTTTTGCCCGCCGTTCCTGTCATTCGTAGCCATTCCTCATTTCCATACGTTCCACCCGGACAGTTCATGTATAATTCATCTTCTAGGGACGCCATCTCGCGGAAAAACCGTCAAACCAAGCTATTTTTTTTCGGGCGGCTCAGCCCACCTTTGATGCGACCGGATCCAACTTAACAACAGTCCCGCAGAAGGAAAGAGAAGGAATACCCTTGCACCGCAATCAGTAAATCGACTGTCGTTTTGGTTGTCGTGTACCTTTTGCCAGGCAAATCGTTGAAAATTTCCATGGGTCCAAGCGGTGATTGCAAACGGGTGGGGGTTTCCGGCGTCACAGAGAGGATGCTAGCAATTTTCCATGTCCAAGATAATTTGCATGGAAAATTTTCAGGGTTTTTTTCACATTTCTACGGTATTAAAGACGAAAAGATTTGAACGAGCGATATTATTAATCACTAATTTTTTTTTCTCATCCAGTTGTAATTTGAGTCAGTAACAAGCAAGGAAAGGAGTGTTTAGCAATGATTCTGAGCATTTTTATTGATTGTTATTAATATAAATCGGTCATCTGAATATCACAAAGTGACACTTTTAATTCATGTCAAATGGTGTTTACAGGCCTAATTGTAATACGTATGTAAAAGAAATGTAATTTGGCAAGGTATAACATTGTCAAACTGTCGCAAACTAATTTTGTATTTATTTTTTAAAGCATATTTATAAAGTAAACCTAGTTTCCAGTTCTCAGAGAAAGCATCTAGACAGAAGTACGACGACGACGTCATCTTTAACTGTATACTTCGTGCTATAGCCGTTCTGATATTGCTTTTAAATAAGGGGTTGGTTTTGCTATTGTGTTTGTTCTCCAACCCCCACCGGAGCAAAATAAATGCCGGCAGAACGCCAGCCAGCGGTGCGGTAGGTCGTGACCCCCTATCTGGAAACTTTTTCCGGAGAGTTAGACATTGAAATTCAGCGAGCGGGTTTGCCTGCAGATGGCACCGGTGTCGCCAACATCGCCGGCAGCCAGTGTCGCACAGTTACCAACCCCCTCTTCACAAAAACCATCACAAAAGGAAAATATTTTGCGCCAATCACAAACTTTGCTTTTTGAAGTTCACTTAACAGGACAATTTCTGCTACAAATTGTGCATTCTATTAAATTTCATGTTTATCTTAAATTGGGTTTTGTCAATCAGATATATTTCATTTCTTGCAGAATGTCTTAACTGTCATATCAAAAATTGTTGTATGGCTATTTTAACCGAAATATTTATAGCATATACAGTATACAGATAAATATATACAGTGTATGGTTGGTCTGGTTCTTACCTGTATATTTGGCAACGCCCTTGAACGTGACTGCGTCAAGTATTGTGGGGTCACTTCTTCCCTTAGCGTTGATGGAGTAAAGCATGATTCTGTAACTGGCACCGGGCTCTAAACCTTCGACGTAAAAATGCGGAGGTGTCTTTTCAGTGGTCACGTTCATCCTCGACCTCTGCGACGGCAATTCCCAAATCTCCATCAGGAAACTTTGCGGCAGACCGCCATCGAAATTTTCCGTGCATTCCACTTGCAGCGATTCCGACGTTTGGTTCATCATTGAACAGTTTAGTAAGGGGAATGGCCTCCCTGTAAATCAAAAGTAATATAATGTTTTTTGTTGTTGAGTCAAGATATGATTAAAAGATACAGTAAGACAGTAAGACACATGTACTTAAAGTAAATGAAAACGGGAAAATAGTATTGCTGTTCACCGAAACAACTTGAAAATTCCTTGCGTTCTCTCACAAGACGTCCGACGTTCAGTCAGTGATGTAATTAACCAAACTCGTTTATCTCTGGCGTCTCCTCATTGTAACACTAATGATTACAGCAGGCACTAAGTGCATTAAGAAAACTTCACGAAAATAACTGGAAATTAAGTTCGCTCCGCAGCTTAGTACAGAAAAGTAGGTACTACCGCAGAAGTAGAAGCGCAGTTAGTTATCAGGAGCAATGTTGAGAGGCTTCTTATTCTGAAGCTTTGTTTATACTAGGCGAGTGTAGTGAGCAAAAAAATACAGTTCTTTCGTGACTTTTGTGGGCAACGTTAGCCAATCACCGACGTTAGAGGCGGGCCACACGCACCCAGAAATTTTGTCGAGCTGAGGGAAATTCCAACCACACCACAGTAAGAATTCTTTAACGTGCACGTCACATCATGACAACACAGTGGACCACCGGCTTTACTCCCTCGTCCAATGAAAAGCAATGATAATTAAAGACGATAAAAGTAATTACACAGTTTCATAGACACAGATTTATTCTCCGCACTGCAGAACACAAAAGAAACAGAAACCTACATTGTAGAATTAGACACGATTATGCATTGATTGTCTCTACTGAATTTCGTCGTCGAATTAAGGAAGTGTTCCCTCTGGAGCATTACTTAACGTGGTTCTATTTTAAGAAACAATATTAAAGGGGCTGGTAAGGCCTAGGTTCAAATAGTTCAGCAAGATGCTGCTGGCGCTGCGCTCCGTTACTCCTTATTTTTGCGGCGTCGACAAAATTTCCTAGGCAGAGAACAGAATCTATTTAGCAGTGGCTGAGAGAGATGGCAGAATCGTCGCCGGAGAGATCGTATTTGATTAATTTTTGATGCAGACGTGAGTCGTTGCATAAAATTACTGAATGAGCTCTTTGATCAATTTCTAATTTCCAGAGATTGTGTTTTCTTTCGAGAGTCCGAGATTTAGGTGAAAAGATACACTGTAACGAATTAGTTTTGCAGTATCTGCACATTTTCTTACTAAGAAGGCGCAAATTGTAGAAAGATTTGTTGAACGAATCCTTAATGATTCGTGAGTCGTCAAAAAGAGTAGATTTATTTGATATAAGAATTTTGTTAACAGGTAACCAAAACCAATAAATATCCTTCATTTTTTTGCACTCAAACCCATCAAAACCTGTATATAACTTACAAAGTTCTATTCAATATGAGTGTGAGATGCTATCTGGCATCAAATGTAAAACAAATGAATATTAATAAAATTTATTAAGTTCAAGTTATTAAGTCCAGTGGTAGAATTATTTTACCATAATTCGTTTACCATAATTCATGGTAAACGGATGTCAGCGCTTTCACATTGTTCGCTTATATTTAATAATAAGTCCATCATACTTTGAATACGAAATATGAAACTTTTATGATTAGATTATAAATAATAAGATTTACGATGCTAGAGTAGAATTCTTAGTTTAGTAGCGAAGTTACGTAACATACTTAATGTTTTCAAATTAATTCTCTAATAATTCAAAACTAAAATATGCCAAGATTGTTCTGCTATAAACTAAGTCCTTTATTAATATTTTAACACTTAAAGTTTTATTTAGAATAAACACCATCCTTTCCTTAAATATTCCTAAAATCCGGTTTAAAATATAGTTTCAGACCACAACCCACGTACATAACCGCCGACCAACCCTTCCATAAACTCCTTCAAAACCGTAAATCGGAATAACGCCGCAGGGCCGTATCGCACATATTCATAGATTTCGCCACAATCGCCGGACATAAAAATTCAAAATAAGCGTCCGAAATCCTCAGCCGCTGGTAGTAGGATGTCCGTCGGGCCACCCTCAACATAAATAAAGCGTCAAATTATCCCCGGAAACGGTTTACGTCCGCCGGCGGTCGCTTTTTATTAGTTTCAGAGGGGTAGGTTGCAGAGGGTGTCTTCTTCCACCCACGTCCGCGTGATATATAGGGGTGACCGTTGTCACTTGCACGTTGTTTCGCTTGTATACCGCACCGAGAAACTCCGGTTTTCGTCTTAGGCACTCTAGTTTTGCCATTGCATTATAATGAGAATGCAATAACATTATTTTGTCATTTTGGTGGAGGCGCCGGGCACCAAATTATTTTTAAATTGAATTATTATATAATGGAAATTGCATTTTTTATATTTCAGAAATGAATAATTAACACCTTTTGTGCACACCACACCGTATGGTATGTGATTTTCTGGGGATGAAGCTTGAGTATGTTATCCAAGGGATATTTATGAAGTATTACTGGTAGTATTACCGTCGACCTATATGCGTCGGAGCTAATGGTTGTATGTGTTAAGTTAATGGCCATCGGTCATCGGCCGTGAGTAAAATATGATGCCCGAGCATCACGTTTTATACACCAGTAGGCTAATTTGATATATGTATTTTACACGACGCCCGCAGTGTTATCGAACTATGTACGTTACCGTCCGATGCATTCTAACGGCTACCCGAAACGTTTGCTAATTTTCTTCCCGGTTTATGGTAAACGCCGATAATAAACACGAAGCTGCGGTGGCCATTTTAGCTCAATGGCCCGGATACTAAATCGCAATTCATAAAGTATCGATTAGAAATGGACCTCTAATGTGCATTATCAGGCACGTTACTCGATCCTAACACGAAGTCCGTTGGCGTTGTTTAATAATATACGAACAAATCATCTGTGAAGTTACATAAGAGGTCTCGTAATCCCATACCTATTATTAATTTTATGACCCATATTTAATCAATCTTTTCTGTATACAATTTCTTGCTTTTTAAGATACATTGTTTCGGAATTTAATTAAAATTCAGCTAGATATTTATATAATTATACAAGGAAATAAATTTCCAACTTTCTGATATAACCAAAAAAATATTTGTTCCAGATTATATGAACGGATGAAAGCTGGCGCAATAAGAAAAACTATATAAATAATAATTACATTTGAGTTTATTATGACACATGTGACATATGAGTTGGTTAACTCATAATACAATCAACATCGTAAATTAAAGTTAATAAAGTCGTTCTAGATTCTGACTTTACTAGAACGACTCATATATGAATCGTCCATATAATTGCAGCATGGTTATGAAATAGCACTGTTAAGATAGAGATAAGCCCGTCAGCACTGTTGCCAACAGTATGTATCGCATGAAATCTAGTACCTCATCTGCACACCTATGTGCCTCGCTCTCCCACACACATACACGCACAGTTGCAAATACTTACATGTATATGCATGCATTGCTCATGTATGCACCCGTTCTCGGCTGGCATTTACCATAGGGGCCGATGAAATGAATTACAGTTATAGCCCTATACTGTTGTGTAATTAGTTCCGAATATGTATCATGTCTTTCCTAATGGAACACCTACCTACTTGTACACTTCCTCATCTATAGACCACAAATAGGATGAATATATCAATGTAAAGTTATTACATTAGCTGAACGATGATAAAAATGAATATTGATTAAATTATGCTTGGTTTTATAACTTTGGAGAACTAAATTAACTTTGGATTTCCAAAATTTAATAGCAATTATGTAAACATCTAACAATTTAAGTTTTTGTCATAGTAAAAGATGTGTCATTTTGCAGCAAAACAAAAAACGGAAGGAGCGACTATATGTTTGCTTTTAATGGAATATTATAGGCAAAACTGACAGTTATATTGACAAAACGACAGAAAGCTTATATTCTTTAATATAGGTTATAACTTTTCTTTGATTAAACTAGTAGCAAAAGTTGACTGTTCACCAATTTACGCGTTAGCATACACATAGATCCTTTAGCGATGTCGAACACCCTTATCCAAGTGTTAATATAATCCTTGAAACTAATCCTCATTCGCGTTAACATATAATACAGCCGCGAAACGTAGGATGTGTCACAGCAGGACTAGACCATAATCCCGAAGACCCGATCCAATATCGTACGGTTGACGGATCGTGTGATCAGAGGGAACTATCATATTAGCGTTAGGGGGTGGATAGGCGAGTGACAATAGCGCCCCCAACCACCACGTTATGAAATTAATCAACGTCTATCCGTCTAGAACTGCGGTTGAGCCAGCCCTGTGCCGCCGACGCCGGTACATCAGATAGATCCGAATTTCCGTGGACCCGAAATCTGCCGCGCGCATTAACATATTCATAATAGGGAAGAATTTAATATGCGGATCGTTGATGTTATTTAGGGTGACTGAAATTTGCATCGTGAAGTATAACTTTGAAGTTTGTTTGATGTAGTCTGTGGTTTAATGTCGATTATCCCGCTAAGAATCTATATTTATCAGCTCGATAAAAATTAATATATCAAAGAATTCTTGTAGTTCTTATTAAGAGAAACAAAAAAAACGACAATAATTCAAATTTTAACAGCAAGAAAAGAGTTTTATTCCTTCAGAATGAACTTTATACAACAAATATAACAATTTGACTTACCAGCGGCGACGACCTGAAAGACGCATGGTGCCTTCTGTTGACCGACCTCGTTTCTACCCCAACAGGATAACGTGCCGTAGTCCATGTCCGAAACAGGTGTGTAATTGAGCCTGGATGTGGAGAGTTCGTTCGTGAATCTCGAAACCGGAACCTCGGTCAGGTCGCCGGAATTGTTGAACGTCCAGTGGAAAGTTACTAATGCCGGATTTGCGTCCACCTGACACTTGAGCGTCACCGTCTCCTGCTTCAAGGCGCCATACAACTCGTCCTTCTCCTGGATACATACGGGAGCATCTGCAAGTGAACAGTATTGTTTATTTTTAGGTCACTCATTTCGTGTCGTTGTGGACTATTTTTATCCACCATGGGAATTTCCTAACACTGACAGAACCGCACTGATCTAAATAAATCAAATGATAGCTCTGGGTGATCAGATCTAAAAAGGGCATTTGAAAAAGCGACATTCGTGAAGCCCCGTTTTCATTCTCCTCCAGTGTGCCATATATAAGATTGGTATGTAAGATTCAAATGTAATTTCCATGTAAGAGCAGCCAGCTGTAGCAACCGGCACGAGCAGCCAGTGTATTCTGGTACCGATGCGAGAACGAAACGCAAATATACACGAATTGAATTATTTGTCTGTAGGTGAAAAAGCCGGAACCGCATACCACGATCTCACTATATACAGAGCGTAAGTGCATGCATTGTCGACCGCGATGGAATCGAACACATCTGTCCCTATGAATATTTACCGAATGATTGATAACATTGCTAGTCGGGCTGCGGAATGTGGGGTACAGTTGAGAAAACAGTACCACTGTTATTTTAGGGGTACCAAAGCATACAGAGAAGTCCTTGATGCATAACAATTTCACCAGAGAATATTTTAACTTTGGTTTTTGAACGTAGTGGTGAATAAATTGTGGCAGACAAGTCAGAATACTTAAACGATCTTTTACTTTGTACCTATTAACAAATATATTTGATCCTGTCAGCGCCTCAGAAGTAAAGTGCGCTAAGGTAAACTAAATTCATTAATCTGGACATACTTGAATTATTGCAATTTATTGTCAGATCCAAATTGAAATTTCAACAAATATACGAACAATATATTAATTCAAAGAATTGTAGTTTCTGGTGGAACCAAAAAAGCTAACGCCTTTGATGCTGACGAAAGCCAGTAAACGTGTCTCCGGCGGTGCGGTGGGTTTTTTCCATGGTTAAATGTGAAATTAAAGTGAGCGGTCGTTTTTCATTGTCTGTGCGAGTTATGAACAGCGGCAAATTTGCGCGAGAGGCTGCGGTTGAAATTGGGTCCGTTTTTTTTTTCAGCGACGGGCGTCGGCCACGGAACGTTGAAAAAGTCCAGACGGCAGAAGTTTGCCCCATCACGGCGGACCTTGCTGCCCAGTAAATTATTCCTAATTAATGTACGGCTCTTTAAACTCACGGAACTGCGTTTGGAGCTGTTGTTTTCATTCTCAACGTCAATTATAATCCGTTTGTTTTTGTGTTGTTTTTTTTTTGCTGTGATATTTTTTTAATTAGCAGGAGTGAATTTGGGTCTCGTGTTTACAGCTGTGGGGAATTTTTATTGCGAAAGTGTGGTATGACATAAAACATCTCCCGCACTTCGGATTTTTATTACTTCTGGTTTCTGTATAATTATATGCTTCTTCTTCTGCCTTTTATGTACCTACACTTTATTGCGACATTATGAATTTATGAGTTAGACACAAAAAGCATTATCTTGATTTTTACGTTCAAAATGGAAACTACTAATAACTTAAACAAAAAGAAAGGATTTTTTTGGGTTGTGTATTGTAGACCACAAAATAAATAAGTCTCTGATTTTTGTGTAAGCTGGTTATATTGAAAGCTTGATCTAGTCACAATCTAAACAAATCTAGTCAGGGGTTTAAGTGATTTTGTTGCCGTTTTCTCAGTTTTTTTAAAGTACCTCTGTACCTGTAAATCTAGACCTGTTACATAAAGCCATTTGCACTTTCTAGTTATGTAAGGCAAGGTTGGAAATTTGTTCCCTTGTGTAATCAAACACATTGTGTTGGAAAATATTTTCAAAGACAATATTACACATTAATTTTGTGAGATATACGACTCGACTAGTCCGAGTTTATAGAAGCTCTGCTAGTTAATTTGATTTTAAATGAAGTAGGCCAAAAGACCCACAACGGTCTGAGCTTTATTACCTCCATGTACATCAACTAGAATTAATTATTTCTACGTTCCGTAGTACACTGAGACAAAACCTACCTTCAAAAGTCATAATTAATTTTAAGATTACAGTCCATGTTGACGTCAGATTTCAAGAATTACTGCGAGAAAATCTAGAGTTTTATCTACCAATGCAAGTAATGCTGCTGGTTCACAATTTACCCAGAATACCTCCAGTTTCCCGGGACGGGAAAATAATTAAATCAATTATCGATCAAATGGATACACTACGGAATCAGAATTAGCGCAATACAAACCTTTATAATGTAGGTATATCAAAACAATTCGGGCAATACCGGCCGCTACCGATTAATAATTAGATCAATTTGGTTACGCCAAAATGAAAACACAATGGCCTACAATAATACCTACAATGCGACTGACCCTATACAATTAATACTATTTTTGCGAACAAGTTCTCTCTGATTTTGCATTCGACATGTCGACAATAGCTGAAAATTGTCGACTGCAGCAAAAGTCGGTGAAGCGAGTCAACCAGTGGCATTTCCCAAACAAATACACTGCATTGAAACAGAATAATGTTACTTGAATAGGTACATAACATTTTTTTCTATTCGTACTAAAGAAGTGGTGTTTTGAAGAGCTTTTAGAGGTCAATTTTTTATGCAGAGTTTTTTGTTCAGTATTGGATAAAACTTTGCTCGGATTTGAGTGAAACCATGTTAAGTACTTGTCTAAAAATTAAATAACGCGTTTCAACGAAAAGTTATGCAGTACATCCATTAAAAGTTAGCACTTGACGATTGTGTATACGCGGGCGCGCTTCAATCCAAATCGTTACCCGGTTGAAACTTTCTACTTACATCGTACAGTCAGCGTAACAGGATTACTACTGCCCTTGCCCTCGACGTTCGTCGCAACGCAGGTAAATTCGCCCGCTGTCGCTCTGGTGACACTCTGCAGCACTAAACTTTGGTCGCTGAGTATGACGCCCGCCGACACGTTGTGGTGGATCTCTTCGTTCTGCACAAATTATAAGTTTGGTTAGTTGAATTGTGTGAGAACGTTTATTACTGTTGGTTTAATGTTATGAAAGTTGGCTCTGTTGATAGTTTCTGCCATAATACTGACAAGAATGGCGCTATAAGTACGTTTAATTTAGCATTTTGCCATCTTGGTGAATGATTTTATCATGGAATTTTACTTGCAATGGACGAGGAAGTATTTAAACAAGATTTTCAAAGAAACGCTTGACGTTGTTTTTTTTTTTTTAATTTGACGGAATCTAGCAAAATTTCTATTCATGAAATCTGCGAAACAAATAGCGAATTCGTTTACCTAAATTCGAAACAACTTATCTTAAAATGTAAAACGTACATTACCCACTCACACCATGCTAAGTTCACACCACTTTCTGTCATTAATATTTTACATTCTGCATTTAACCAAACCGCGAAAATAGGTGACGTGAAAGCATCTAAAATTATCCAATTCAGGCTGCACTTAGTGCGGACATAAACCCGTCCTAGTTGTCACCGCCACTCATAACCAACCTTTATGCTAGGTAAGTACCCTACTAGTAAAGTTCAACAATTTTCGCCCCCAAACCCTACTCTAAGCACCGCGGCAAAACTTACGTTGTGAAACCAGGAAAGTTTGTACGTCTTGGGGTTGGCCCTGATGTTGCACTCGAAGTATACGTCGTCGCCCTCCTTGATGTCCTCCGGATTCAAACTCGACCCCATCTTCAAAGTTACAATTGGCACATCTGCAAAAGGAAAATGGGCGTTTATGCGGTCTCCCTTTGAAAAATCACCTAAGGGGTTGAAACATCCCCTTTTACGTCACTCACCCACCCCCGTGACGCGAGGCGAGGGCTGTAACGAATTCCGATGTGTTATTTTGTTTAGGAGAAGCCTTCGCACGCATGGCTTCCCGTATAAAAATGCGACCGTATGCGGTCGTTAGGGATGGTTCGGGGCGGTTTTCTGTTGTTTGTTGGGGAGCACACCCCCAGGCCGCATATCCCTTTTTTATGGTAGGTTGAAGTATAAGGGGTGGCGATTGAAAGGTAAATCAAAATAAAGGAACAGTGGAATTCAAAGGAGATTTTTAGTGAAATTTTTAGAGAAAAAGTGGGAGAATTGGTAGGGTTTACAATATAGACAGATTGTATGAATGATCTGTGTTAATGTAGTCGGAAAGTTGGGTGGGGGCAACACCAGATTTTTTCTTAGTGGTCTCCTAACTTTCCTTGCAGTATCACAGTTTCAAGCATAAATTTAGAAGTTATTAAGTCACCTCCTGGTTGCATTAGCTGAGAAATCGTTGGCGGTAGTATCCCCTACTGTGGTACAGGTACACAGTAAGGTGCCGCAGTAACCGCACTTGCGGCCCCGCCGTCTAGCAGTTAATGCTCACCGGGGCACCAGAATAATCTCCAAGCGAGCTTCTAGGTCCTGCCAGGACCCCACCGCAAAAACCTCGCAGGTCGCACCTGCGACGCAGCGATTTATCTCGGGTGCAGCAACCAGGGCGAGACATTGCCGCCGGAAAAACCTTTATGGAACCGTTCTTAATCGCATTTTGCGCCTCGGAATTGCCAGGATTTACCTGGACCTTTTCCGGTTTAAATTCGAGACCGGGCGACTTTGAGTGGGTTTTTGTCGTGTTTCTTTGTGGGGGGTGCGCGAGAGATTCTTGGGAAAATTTATTTCGAGCTTTCACCACTGAAAGGCACCTGATTAATACATCCTAATGCTTACAGTTTAACGAAAATTGCATTCACTTTATTGTGTTTGTTTTTCAATGGTTGATGACACATTGCTAATGTCTCTTATAAAATTCTTCTTGTACTAATTAGCTAAAGTTTTTTTAAATGGTCGGAAGCGGTTTGTGTATATTTATTAATTAAGTATTATATGGCTAGGATAGTGTGTAGTTATTGGGAGCGGCATTCGTCAACTGTGTGTTTATAACTCTTCGGATTTATTAAATAAATTAGATATACTGAGCACATCGTGATTTGTGAGATGCGCAAATAATGAAATCACTCCCGGAAATTTATTTTGAACAATTATCGCCGTTGCCCATTTTGCCGAACGTGTTATTTGACACTGTTCTTTGTGTGCGATGGACCTCATTTACAAACTGCGCGCGTGTATGTGGCCGAAGTTTGTGTTGATGTATGTACATGTATCAGCAAATCGTACTAAATTTCACGTTTCCATTTAGGCGAATTTATGTCAGGTACACTCAGTTGCGTAAATAACGATCATTTTCGCAAATTTGAAGCGCGAAAGCACGAATTCAATGCATGTTGAATGTTGTTTTCGTGTTTTTTTTGTATTTTAGAGTGCAATTTTTAACCACTCCATCGCATCGGTTTAGATACCTATCAGACTGATATTACAGAGTGGTCCGTCATCGGTTCATAAGCAAGCTGAACAGTTGGCGTCTGCATTTTAGATTTTTAAGGCAAATCTAGAAGGTATGCAATATTTAAACTAACACGTATTTTTAGAAACATTCTTTAAGATTTTAAAATTATGTATACCTATGAAAAAATATAAAATATTTCTTTTTTTCACGGTAATTGGTACACCATATTCATTTTTGAAGTTAGTTTGTCATTACACCCTTAGAAATAAAAGTTCATCAAATTCTACCAACTCTTTCTATTTTTTTCCAAAATTTGTACTGAATCGATGCACTGTGCGTCGCCACGTTCTGCCTGTAAATTTAACATCATAAAATGATACAAATAACACAAAAAATCACGTAATTTTCAAAGCGAGCTAAGGAGGGAAAATATATGATAATTATTAGTATTACATATCGATACAAATATCAGAGATGTATCAAAAAGTCATCCATTTTGCGATAGTTTAGAATGGAGCATTGCAATGATAACAAAATGATTGTTGGTCAGCTTGAAGAGATTAACAGAAACAAAGAAATTCCACTGACATTTGAGATTTTCCATCTCCGAAACACTGTGACGGTCAATCAAGAAAGAATACTAAAAATTGTTGAGATCGACTCTCAGAACTTACAGTGGACATTGAGTCTCCACTTATCCTCTAGGGCGCTGTCTGAAATGGACGGGTTCTCCGCTCTGCAGGTCAAGTACTTTCCGTCGTCCTCTACAACCGGCTCGAAAGTCAGTATGCTCAATGTCTGGTTGTTCGCCTCCGCAAACTACAACAAAATACAATTATTAGCACAGCAGTTCGTTACTATCACCGTATCTCCAAATAAATGAACCTTCTGCATAGTTGGTTGTGGCTCATTTATATATTTGGAAATGCGGTATGTTGATGTAAAAAAATTAAACAAATAAAATATGAAAAATGAGTGAAATAGTATAGGTAACATGAAATGATATTAGCTGAAATGGAATACTGCACACATAGTTAAAATACAATGAAGAAATAAATTTTAATTTGTGTCGACCCGGTAATGCCGCTAAACGGAAATTGAAGAAATTTAGTTCAATTTAACGAAACATCCCGTAAGTTGTATTCAATAAGGGATGGACATAATTCTAGCTAGGGCGTTCCACCTCGGTAACGTCTGTCGGGCACTCAGATCTTCATTTGAATGCCCCTCGTCGAGGGCTCGAAGTGTTTATGGGCTGCAGGATACGAATCCTATTTCCACAAGACCTGAATCCCACTAAGCCGGCGCTGGAACTATTTTGGAAGCATAAGACTCTCCTGGTCGCCTTTCACTGACGTTAAAGTGATTATTCAGGTAGAATTTAATGAAAACGCCATAGAAGCTTGTTTGACTAACTACTTCTACCCATATTTATTTAACAAAAAAAAACTAGAATTTATCTAAGGTTTAAATACCATATATTTTATTGTTATGTTAATATAGCGGAATTCCGATAAAAACCACATTGCTTAATTTAAGGTGGCGGTTGCGCCCCCAAGCGGCCATCTTGGAAACCTCTTCGCCATTTTATGCCTTAACTTTTTTACCGCAACTCTCTGTAATGAGTAGTTTCCGAGATACAGTACTTTGCACGCTTATTTGGCCACCCTGTACATGTATAATTTGTCTGTATAGCTACAAAGCAAACATAATTTGAATAAAATTCTCTTTGTACCAAAGAAGATTATTTTCCAGAAGGGCAAGTCGACCAATAAAAAACACTAATCGACTGTAATTGTGTTGACGACATTGACAAATTCTTCGATGAATTCTATAGCCGAAATTCGGATGAATTTTATAAGCGACTTGCAGCTTTCTCTCTCCGACACCCCATTCCGCATATTAATTGGCGGGCGTAATTTACCCGGTTAACAATTGCAACTTTAATTAGGTGGTGGTGGCGGTGCTCGTGCATTTGCATAAAAACGGCATAAATGACGGACCCTGGAAATGTGTACGCACGCATTTCAGTACCAACTACAAATACACGACGCCAGGGGGGAGAGCAATGTTTTGCAGCGTGCCCATTTGTTTACTTGATTAAAAATGCGCGAAATTAAATTTCGCTTGTAATCTATCACTGGGACATATACTGCAGTCGCGTGCAGCTCCGAAGCGAAATAACGAGGACTCGTAACTACCATTTTAGTGATCGTTTACGTAATTAATTCCAGCAAATTTCGAAATAATTAAAAACATTAGCAGTTGTTTACTCGAAATATATGAAAATAACGGTAATTTATTAAATTCTAAAAAGAATCAGAATGACTTGAAAAAATGAATAGAATATATCTTTATTCAAGCATAGCCTGTAAACGATTTGTATTGTTAATATTGTTCAGCAAATTTTTTTCGAGAACTGATACAAAGATTGTCCATGCTTCCAGTTCAACCCAAGTCATGTGATTTGTGGTCCATCAAAGATACCGGCTTCTAATTTTCCTGTATTGAGGCCAGGAAAAAAACAAATATTTGGAAAAACACCATTCTTAGATAAGGCTTGCACAAACTGTTTAATAAGCCCAAATTTAATATGTAGTGGTGGAAGAATTATTTGTTCTCAACTTATCAATAGTTCATGAACGATGTTAGCTTTTCCTACGGTCATAATTATTCTCGACGGCCAGGTTTTTCCTATCCCAATGTTGAGTTTTGCACGATTGTCCCATAGGCCAAGAAACAAGGATATTTAGTGTATCCATTTTGCAGACTCAATAAAAAAGCAGCAGCAAGTTGTAAAGTAACATATTATATTTCAGAAAGTTAGTTCAAAGATTGGTTTTGATAAAGACTGGCTACCCGCACAGACAAAAAAAAACTAAAGAAACAAAAAAAAAACAGATAA
The DNA here is from genome assembly GCA_963971325.1 of Aphodius granarius. Lineage (NCBI taxonomy): Eukaryota > Metazoa > Arthropoda > Insecta > Coleoptera > Scarabaeidae > Aphodius > Aphodius granarius. Next base: position 5,390,657 of record OZ020222.1, on the reverse strand, counting down.
AAGGTCACCACAAATGTCACAGTTTCCTTCATCGATTCTTCTCATTGAGAAACGTCTATGTCAAACGTCAGGAAAGTAGATGGCGTTACTGTACAACAACTGACTGCGCTATCTGACTGATTTTCAACGTACGTACGTTACGGAGGCATAAACGTGTGTGCTTAACCATTTCGATTTAAACCTTCGTTGGAGGCAAGACACCGCCATAGCAGCCAAGGAGAAGTGAGAACCTCCCTGGGGAGGCTTTGTCGCACATACAGAGATATATAAACAGATTGGACAAGTTTTGTACTTCTCCCAAGTTTCCAACTTGTGCGATAATCAAAGCATTCATGTACAATGTACATACAATATCTAACACGCTTAAGTTTGCAAATGTAACGTCTTCGTATTTAATTTCATGACCACATAGTTGTCTCAAAATCGCTTGATAATGCTAATATATAAAACAGGAGTGAGCAAAAGGTACTCTTCGTACTTTTAGCGAAAAAAATTTCTTCTAAGGAACAATTTCAACACTATTTATACACTGATTCAGCAGAAAAATAACTATTTTTCGCATGCCTTCAATTGAGAATTTATAATTTATTAACAACCTTAGTTCCTGCGGGCTGAACGTGTTCCTGTCAAAATTAAATAATGTAAAGTAACGACGGACCGGAAGGCGACCCGCGGGGCGGGTTCTGCTCTCCTAGCGGTCGCTAAAACTTCCCTAAAACTTCCTGCCGAAAGCCAAATTCATTTATATTACAAGTTCAGTGGAAAAAGTTGAACGTGCTTCGCGATGTTTTGTGACCACAACTCGTACCACGCTATCATAAACAAAATACGGCGCTCAACTTTTGGCTCAGCGAGCTTCGCGGCATGCACTGTTGTGCAGCCGAAGTACCGCTGTATGTTTATTACTAACACTTGACGACGCCAGATGGAGCTCCTGTAGCGTTCACCAAAATTTACTTAGGAAAGTTATGGGGGAACACGCTGAAATTTTGCATACAAGGTGGTGGGAATGTGAGTATAGGTTTGCTCTAAAAATGTGTTCTTGTTATTTTAGCTGTATTAAGATGTTGGTATAGAAGTGCTAGAAAATATCACAAGGGAACAAGGGTCCTACAACCAGAACACTAATCACATATTTTTGTTGACCTAACATCACTTTTCATAGATCAAGTCATCAAAGTGTTGTTCCCGTATTTAAAACACGAAATACAAAATATTTAATACGAAACCATTACTTACAACCTTGGCGAGTTTCTTGAAGGGTCTGCTGCCTTTCCACCACGTGATAATCGCGTCTGGCCTGGATCCAGCGGACCTACACTCGACCTCGTACCTCTTGTCAGCGGAGACGTGCGGCTCCTTGGTAAGGATGTTCACGGATTGGGGTTTCACTGCAAAACAAAAGGAAAGAATCAATCGGCGTACCACCAAAGAACAAAAAAAAAATCGGACACTATGTGTAGGAGGTAAGGCAAAAAAAGGCGGCTCGGTGAGAGGTCGAAGGTTGCAGCACGTGCCCGGAATCTCAGATCCGGGCAACCTCCGCCAGAACGCTACCGGAAATTTAAAATAATAAATTCTGGGACCTGCTTCTTTCTTTTATTCATACTGAAATCGCCATTACACGATGGGCTGTTGCCATGAATCGGCAAAGTTTAGGGCGCTGCCGAAGAATTCTGGTTGCTATCTCGGTATGGCGAAACTTTTCCCGTTTGCATATAAATGCGGCTGATTTTTTCCACGGATTTCACGCTTGGTCCGCGCATTTTTTTGTGCGCTTTTGCGCGACTCGGTGAGCCGCTCACGTAAAAATCTTTTAATTGGAAGCATTTGCATCCGAATTGTTTAGCCGATGGGTGGGTGAAATTCAATAGTAACTACTTTTGGCTATATTGCGTATTGAATGTAATGGAAAATCTATGTTTCTATTTAGCTAAGTGCCAAGAGAATTGAAATAAAATGCATTCTTGTGGTACAAGAGTGTATGCGTCTCTTTATTTGAAAGAAATCTATGCTGCAAAATTGTGCACAATTTTCAACACAAAAATATTCCCCAGAGTACCTAAAGAAATTAACAACTTCAATTTTGCAATACGTCCTTCCTACAAATGCGGACTATTCATAGTTGAGTGGATTGTTGTCGCAGTTTGATTTAGTCTCCCTAGGAAGCGGATATTTCAAAAGCGTTTCGGCAAGACTGCTGTGCACACATCCCACTGTCAATACTGCTCGGAAATTTCGGAGATTGCGGTCGGCGAAAATTGAAATATTTCGGTAATATGCAAACTGACATTCCGTGAATGCAAATATTGAATTATATCTCGGGAAGAATTGATGTGGGGAAGGACAGCTACAGCGGGCGCTCCGCTGATCTTCGTCATTTATATTTACCGCAATGTCAGTAGTGTCTATGGAGGAATTATAAAAAAGCTCTACAGGAGTGGATCGATTATGACAAAGGAATACTTTTCACAGTATACTTTTAGTATACTGTGAAAAGTATACTAAAAGATCTACGTTACAATATGGAGAACCAGATCTCCTCCTACGTCTACATCCCAATTTGATCTCACAACTTCTGTAATATACATGTGCTTGACATTTTTCATCAAAATGTTAGACGCACGCATACAAAAACGCACTCGATCAAACTGGAGAAAAGAGAGAAATCTGTGGTGGCGGCGGCTTGTTTACAAATAGAAATGTTTCAAACATGGCCGAAGGGGGAACGACCGTCGACACTTCTGACCCACGCTGTAAGTGTCAGGTTTTGTGGGGTCCATCCCCGCGACAATGGACTTTCAACTAGCCAGGAGATGCGCGGTTCCATCGAAAAGGAGTCCGGATTCAATAAACTCGCTGGGTAAACAGACGACACGCGGACAAACGCCTGTAGATGCATTCTTAACGTATCCGGGGCACCCGTGCGTGGGACACCCGCGACCTGCCGGAGGGCCACAAAATCGGCCAAGCCGAAATGTGGGATATCGATTTTTTAGGATGGGCTACGTAAATGCGACGCTTGTCATGCGTGTATATTCACGAATAATGATGCGTAGATTATACAACACGTAACATATTTAATAATTATACAACACGTATAATTTTGTTTATATGTTTTGCTTACATGAACTTATTGGATTTGATTCATTTTATTATCGACTATCGACAACGTCACCATTACGATTGTTGCTGCCGTTGCATTTAATTCCGGTGTGACAATTTTCCGGCAAACTTTGAACCGCACTGTTCAAGCGCAGCAAACTCCTTGAACTATTTCGTCCTCAGTAGCACGAATTCGCGGCACCGAAATCACCGCCAAGCCAACTTGGTAGGACATGCGAACTCATTCGGCGCACAAATCCCGTCGGAATATTATTTGACGTCCCGTGGTGGCGTCACGCCACGTCACGTTAACTTGCGGCGTCACGTGACGCCTCCTTAACCTATCTACGATCGAGATAACCCGCCGAATAATCGTAAATCAAGAAAGTGGCGGTATCTGGCGGCGCTAGTGTCGGCAATTAAACTTAAAGATAACGGTAGCGGAATCGTGCGCCCCCTTTCGCCCACACAACGAATTTTAATTCCTTAAACGTGTTTTCCCTAATTAGCGTGGTGTTTTGGTATTTCGAGTAAGGAGAGATTATTTATTTCACTTTTGTGCTCGTTTACGCCTGGGATATATTTTACACCGACCGGGACCGACGGCTTTTCAATTGAACGAAAGGCATAATTAGTTTTGAGAGGCTAACCACGGTAAATATAGGCGCCTTTAACTGGAGTGGTGGCGTTTTGTGGTTAGAGAAAGGAAGATTATTTATTTCGGTCGGGGTTTCAAGAGGTTTTGCGCAAGAAAATAATTTTCTTTCATGCTGCTAATAAAAAAATATATAATAATTTGAAAGCTCGTAATTATTTTCATTATAAAGATTTACGTTTTTGTACGTGCAGGGGGTGTGAGAATCACGTTACACCAATTAATCTGTAATAACAAACTGATTCGTTTCGATTTCAAAATTAAACCCATCTGTACCATACGCCAAATAAACACACCCTGCACATAACAGGGAAGCGTATGTTCGTTGGGTTCGGGATTTATTTGTACGACCTCTAGCGCTGGAACGAACAAACTCGGCAAATAAATGCGAGGTCGCGTTATTTACAATCGCAAGTCAAACAGCTTTGGAGGCATTACGGCGTAACTTTTTTCAGACTATATGGCGTGGTCTAAGGGCGCGCGCCGTGCGCTTTATTGCCCACTCAAAGTCGTGCATATGTCATATTACTGGGAACTCGAGACCCCAGGGGTTGGCCAGAGAAACCCGTTAAAGTTGAAAACTGAAATTGCTCGTGAACCGGTTTCTGAAAAGTTTTGCACAGTTAGAATTGAGGAAAACTAACGCTGAGATGCTGAATTGAACTCATGAAATTGTAACGATTTGATTGTATATTCACTAAAAACAGATAATAAAGCTAAATTCCTATCAAATGGATGCAAACTGCTTGGTGAAGGTGAGATTTCGGCCACGCACCCTTAAAATGACCAAAATTAATCAGTCGTTCATAGTGGAGAGTTCTACCTCATCCAGCCAACCCCTCTCAACGAAGAGAAGCAACCCCATCCATTTATTATATTGGTCGTCTCGGGGTTTATCGGATAATACCGCAGTGTAATAAAGAATAATCACGAATCACTAATCCGAGAGGCATTACGTGCTATAACGCCGTTGGATCGGGTAGTAAATCTTGGGATTATCGCAAACTCGCACTCGCCCGAGGTATAGGTTCAGTGAGCGGTTGATCTTTGAGCGCCAGTTTTTTTACGGAGCTTATCACCTAGCCCCAATTTGTGCTAATTAATAATAATAACAATATGAAGAGATAAAACTTACTGATAATGAGAATGATTACGAAAATACTTACAATTTATGTTGAGTACGACCATTTTGTTTGCAGGTGGGACCAGGTTTGTGTTGCTCGCCTGGCAAATCAGTCTTTCATTGAGGTGTTGTCTTCCGACGTTGGGGAAGGTAAGGTGATTGACGACGACTCCGTCAGATCTCGTCTCGTACGAGTCGTCGATTATGCGATTTTCAAGAAACCATACGATTCGAGGTCGCGGACGACCTGAAAAACATGATTTATAAGTGTTTAGGATTACAAGCAGTAGATGGTGCCAGTAGCAAGAGTACAGTGGGGATTTACTGTCTTATTTTATAACATAATACATACATTCAGTCGTTCTTGACATTGCTTACTTTACTCTGCACGTTTCGCATATACATCTTTTATAATATTATGCGATACAGTTGTTAAAATACTGATCACATAATGAATAGTCGCCGGCCGAAAACTTATGCTGCAACGTTGATTGGAATGCAAAACGTGGGGTGGGCACACTACGTTGTTTTAGTATTACAGCTGCTTGCTGTAGATTATTAGCCGCTGATAACCAGCATAGTGTGACCACTCAGCAGCCGCTATTTTTGCATGCCGGCGAATGGTTTTGTATGTTGCTTGTAAAGTTGAACATGTTGAACTTTCATTAGCCGCTACGGAGAGCTTGCGCTGCTGGCTCAGGACAAATGTGGGTATTGTAGAAAATACCAACCATCGATTATAATAAATAATTTAAAGCAACAATTCACTACTTTTATTAAATCTATAACTAATAATATAAAATTATAAATATGTGATTTATAATTTTTATTTTAAATAATATATTCAAATATTTCTTTAAAATTGAATAACCTGGATTATGCTTATTTATGCATTTTATGCATACAATGCCAATATTATGTAATATTTATAAGTTGCTGTGGCGGGTTGAGCTTTATTTGAAGTAGAAATGTATATATACTAATATATTTTGTAAAATATATCGGAAAACTGATTGAATTACTTTTGTGTGTGAAGTTAATATACATAAAACATTAAATATAAAGTAGAAACTAAATTATTATGCGTCTGAAGGATTCAAACTTAATAAACTACGATAGTCAAAGATGTCCTCCGATGCGCCAAGTTATCTCCAAGAGGTAGTTTGAATATTTAGTCTAGGTATAGCTGTAAGTAGAGTTCGATGAAAGGGAAGACCGATAGTACCGATAGTACATAGGAAGCCTGTCAGGCTTGGCTGCACAGGAGCAGACCAGGCAGACCTTATTAAAACTTTCTTACCTCCGCTAACTTCGCAAATTAAGTTGACGTCAGAGCCTTCATTATAAGGCTCTAATAATGTAGTCCTGTCTCTCCGCTTCCCATCGTAAATTACTGGCCTATCGGGGGGCACTGCAACATGAAACAGACATTAGAGGGGGGCCAAGCGAGCAGCCGCTGGTATTAAAGTACAATTACCGGCCCAGGTGTGAGCAAAAACGACCCACCAAACCCAAAACCGGCCGACATCGAAATTGGATACCCACTTCAACCCCTTAGCGAAGTTTCTACATAATTAATTACCCTCGCTACAAACGAATTGAGTCTTATGCTTTGTTGATATGTTCCGTCCAGCAATGTTACATATTGGCGGATGCGCCGGTATGCACAAAGCCTTTTTTAATCAATAAATGATTACTTAACAGGAGTAATAATTTACATTTTATTATACTTATTAATCATACAAATCCCATTTAATACTACTTTTTACATAGTCTCTATTACTTCACTCCTTACTTCAACTCAAATTTTCACAACCGTAAGTTTAATCGCACAATTCTCCTCTTGAAATTTACGAAGCGTACGAATTTCAATCTGTGCCGGCAAGGAGAAGTAAAAGTGCCGATAAAGAAGTCAATTGGGCATCGTACGTTGTGGTTTTAGCAGGGTGGCCGTCGAGCAGCATCCCCAGTCGCAGCAACCCTTATAAAGCCACTCAACTCTACACTCGCCTTCCCGTATACAGAAAGGCACCCTTCTTATCTAGTCTGAGGAAGCAGCTGGTGATTTTGTGACAGTAATAAATCTGCTTATGCGCTCTGTAAAGCTTTTTTTCTATATTTAAGTTGCATCACCTTCCGGGGAGTATATTTTTCGAGGGATTTTGAGATTTGAAGAGCAGCCTACTATACACCTTTTAGAATGTCATCTAAAAGTCAACTATTAGAAAAAGAACAGCTTGGAAGAAGTAGTACTGAAGGAATATGTAGTTAGAACGGCTGTGGAGCGACGTAATTAAGCAAATTTAGACAGTGTTCCGTTTTCTTTTCGCACCACCAGAACGCCTCTGCTTGCTCCTCCGCATAATCACCCAGACTCAACTGTTTGCCCTGTATAATGTAATCAAATCGTCCAGATTTATATTCTGCCCGTTCTTTCTTCCTGGTTTTCCGGACGGGATTGTATCAGAGAGAGAGAATATTTGATAAGTGACGTCGGTTATATAACATACTTTCTCGCACCGCGCCCAGAGGGGTTTATATCCTTTGTACGAAAGACAGTCATGTTAGGTCAAGTACAATCAACTATTAGAAAGAAAGACACAAACGCTGTGTCAGATTTGTATTGGAATGAAATGCAAGAAAACACATAACAAAAACATAACTTTTCTACTTGAAATAAAACTTACTTCAGAAGTCCAATGAATTGTTTCAATAACTTCTTACAATAATTGTAAGAAAACAATAAAAGAAACATTTCATTGAAGTTTTATTTCAAGTAGAATTACATCCGCACCAATGATAATGGAGTTATTCATAGCTAAACTATGATAACTATATGATATGTACATACATACATTTACGATTATTTTTAACATTGTAAAAAATATCGATTCTATTTTGTATTTTCTGGCTGTTATTTCCTGCTCGTGGGTTATTTCTTTGAATTCTCTCAACGCGCGAAAACAATTTTTTGCTAGCCGTTCGAGTTTGCCAGATGGTCAGTATACACATTTTTGAATAGTACGTCTCTAAAAATTAAACTCGCTTCGTGAAATGGTGCTTGCTATGTTGTTTTTATGTTCTTACAATTTCGATACCACAGCACATCCAAAACAACTTTTTGGTTACAGCGTCCGACTTCGAGCAAGCCAGATGGTGCATGTGATGCGTACCTTGTGGTTTACACATTTTGCATAAAAACATTTCCTAAAATCATGTTTTATACTAATAATTGATATATATATATATATATATATACTTTATGTTCTAATATGTATAACATTATTGATAGAGTAGATCTTGTGAGTCAGTTATTTCCATTTCGATTGTTAAATTGTCATAGTAGATAATAATGTATAGATTAATAAAAGCATATAATATTAATTATCAGGTGTTGCTGTTATATATCCTTTTAGGTCGTGAAATGTTTGAAATTGACCATTTGGACAGTATGTTAATAACATAATGCCCCGAATTTTTTTTGGAGAGGTCTATCTAAGTGCGAGCTTGATATATCATTTTGCTGACTTGATATACTTTTGGGATAGTATCAATCAGAAATGTTTTTGTACTTTTCAGATCAATTATATGTACAGATTTATATTCTCTACTGATCTTCATGGTGGCTCCACTTCTTCTTTGCAACTTTCGTGGAACCACAAAAGATTAGTGTTTGTTGGATCAAAATTTGTAATATTGTTCATTTCAACAATTTGAACTATACATTTCATCGAATTGAACTATAAATCGCAAGAACAGTGCAAATACATGAATTTAATACATATATTGTGACCTTACACACCTTATTATTCAATAAATCGTCATTTTTTTAACAGTATTATACTATTGGCTAAGAGAAAGAGTTGCTGATGGACTGATGGAATATAAGCGGGCCTCGCAATCATAAGTACTTTTGTATCCGAACACCACTTGGCAGTAAAGGCGTTTCAAAATGTGTATTTAAAAAAAAGCAACCCTTCCATAAAATTCTGAGTAAACCCAAGACAAAACTGAACTTATTTTCGCATGGAAAGCGGCCGATAAAATTGATTAATCACCTGGGCGGTGCTTTTGCAAAACGCAACAAATGGATTATGTTATTATACACGAATTTATTAAGACACGCACCTGGATGAAACGTATTGATTGGAGTTGAGGTGAGCCTGTGGGAAAATATCAATACCACTTTTACTAATGCGAATTTATTAGTGGATAAAGAATAATAATAAATGGTAAGGCTTTCAGATTTTTTCTTTATCGCTTCACTCCATGAAGCGATAAAGAAAAAATCTGAAAACATTTTCTTCTCAATCTTCTCAATAACTCTTAGATGTTAATACCTTTGACAAGTCAGGATAGTGACACTCATCACTCTCATTAAGAAAAAGTAAATAATCTCGAGTCTAAAATTCGTTTGTAAACCTTGCTTGTACTGTCGATGTTCTACTATGGATATTACCGACAGTAATTACTCCGTTACATCTGCAATTTGCAATACAAGTGTTATAATGGTAGCCCTGATGGCACGACTCGACTGTTAGAAGCCATGGATGCTGTTGGTAAACCAGACAATGTCTAGCGCCAGTCACATTAAACCCGTAAATAAACCGCCTAAAAGGCTGTATCGACCAATTTACATAATAGACGAGGACAGGGCGAAGACAGCGGTGTCAACAGGGGTATTTCTCCGCTAATCCTATGGCGAGAAGCGATGGAAAGTTTCTGTTGCACGCCATGGGACCACCGTTTGGAAGATGTGACGTATCGATGTGTCGCATTGCAACATTTTACAACGTGCATGAGTGAGAATAATAGTTTTAGATTAGGTTATGTTGAGTTGGTCATCTGGTAAAGAACTAGTCTTCTCTGATTAGGGCATGGAAGAAGGAAGGACAGGTATCCAGGTAAACATTAAGTAAGGGAATAAATAATAATCACTTCACCACACCAACAACATTCGAATTCTTCTTCTTTCATTATCAACTGACGATTTTTCGGGATAAACACTTCAGACTGGATTAAGAATTGTAAGCAGCGAAGGTACGAAGGATTAGTATTTCAGAAAAGACTCCCCCTTGTAATTAATGGACGGCTCGCGGTAGAGGGGGTGAAAATGGTCGGTGGGGTAGTAATTTTTCACCATCGTTAAAATATCATTAGGGAATTATGCCGGCCAATTAGGGGGAAAGTGCTCCACCCCCGCCGCCTTCCTCGGGGTTTTCGCCGATTCTTTCGCGATGATGTTTCTTTTGAAGTGGGGTAATTATTCACCAGGTGCTCCCTAATGTGATTTTTTTCAGCGGCCTTTGCAACGAAACGTATAATTTCATCAGAAATAATAAGCTGAACTGTGAAAGGAATTCTTGCGGTGTATGCTTGACAGATTTATATACTGCGTGTGCAGTATTAAAGTCACAGTGAATAGCACTTTTGTGTACTCAATGTATATTTAACACAATCAGGGAAATAAAATTAGAACAGTTATTTTATTTGCAGCATATAATACCTATGAAAGCTTGTACAGGATATTTTTCGACACATTTTTGATCAGCGTAGATATTGATATCCGTAATGGGTGTACTATTATAGGTATTACAGTAATATGGGAGAAACGAGATTGCATAGAACAATTACATTAGTTAAAGTGCAGTTATGAGTTAACTGTAATTGCGATACCCCATTGCGGGCAATTTATCATACCTAGATGACAGTTTTGAGCATGGTGTGTAAAACAAACAGATACAACTGTTCCGTGCTGGTTGCCTCCGCAGCCATGTTGCCATAAAGGACTACACTAGATATGCTATTAGTGCGCTCTGTTCTGCACTATTAAATTTCGATATCAACACACACCCTCAGGGTGGTGATATCGAGATGAAGGCTTTACAGGCTTGATTTTAGTATTATGTTTACAGGATGAGTAACATAGATGGATGAAAGTACTAAAGAGGAATTATCTATTTTAGATTTGATTGTTCGAGTTAGCAAAACTATTACAATTATTATAAAACTATCCCACAGTTTATGCTTAGAATAGGACTTCGAGGGTGTAATTTATATTCACAAAATTTGCTACAGAACAAAATATATGTCACCGTTTAACATGATTGTATGTGCACATTATACGCAGTATCGAGTTTCTCACAATTACAGCATCATTTACAGCTTTGAAAATTATATTTTTACAGCTCATTATATTAACAAAATCGTGCTTTTATTTTACAAATTCAAATGCTCGAATTCTTTGCCTTCAGCACGAATATAGGCTCTTCGGCGTTGTCCGCATCTTTTTAATGTCTTGGCCACGAAAGGACGCATGGGCGTTTTCGCTCATAGCGTCAAGGTCGAGGGGGTGAGAGCCTCTTCCATACGCACGGGTAGGAGAAAAAAAGTAGCTCTACGCTTGTAGCGTTTCGCCAGGAGCGAGCATTCCGTGGCCGAGGCATAAAAATGACCGTTTGATAAAGATTTTGTTTAATATTTTGGAAGAACGTACATAAACCACCCTCTCTCCTAGTTTCCGCTTGACGTTGAGTTTCGGGGCATCCTGTATAATAATATATACTTTCTCCGGCCTGAAAAAGTTTTAAAAAGTCATTTTGTCATCGCCCCCTTTAGACCAACTACAACGACCCCGCTAATAACACAATTTTCCGTAACTTATGCCAGTTTTGCGCCGGTCTTCCATTCCGTACCTCATGAATACCATTCCTTCTTTAGTCCTTCCTTCCAACAAGGATCCCGTCGCCATCATCCTGACACCTAACCGTAATCATGCAAATTAGATATGCAAATCTGGATTCTTCTTTGTCCCAGCTCTCTCGGTCCCATCCGCGAATTTGAGATGTTTAACCTGCAATTTGTTGCAAACGCGTCCTCTCGCTGAATCGAGTTAGACGAAAGACGCAAGGACTCGGATCCTTCTCCTAATCGAGTTAAACTCATTTGCGGCATGTTTCCCAAGATGTGACACAATAAACGAGATGATCTAATTGACGAAATGTAAACTCGTTACTTTTCGGAGAACGGATCGGTACTGTTCCGCTGCTCAGCGTCAAGCGACTCATTTATAACAAAATTTGTAGTTTACAGTTTCCAGGTGTATCAGGTCTCATGGTAAATCTTCTATACTAACAGTATAAGTGAGGTACCCTCCATGACAATTTGCGGGACTTTTCTTAAATTACCCTTCTGAAATATCTGAATATTAGTATGTAAGTCACTGCTTTACACCCTTGAAATAGGTTGTACCATAGACTGTATCAACCATTAAAAAAGGAACTTCAGGGGCAGACAATGGGGGTCAATTTCGAATATTCATATTTTGGTCATGCACGTCGTGCAGCGTATATCAGTGAGATCCACACGTGGGGCTCATCGAAATGACCGACGAAATGGAAACATCGTAATTAGAAATTCTTCGCATTGTGTGTAAATGTCAAGTACTCTTGGCGAGAAGGTCAAAAGGTGCCTGCGTTTGTTCAAAGTTTCTACCCGCTTAAATATATTCTTTCCCAACTCCAAATATTTACATTGTAGGTCGGGTGGCGCGGTCCGAGAGCCCAGGACGGACCGGACACGGTATAACGACGGGAAAATTTGCAATAATACACCGTATTTAGTCGTGGTAATATAACGAAAACAAGGGACGCTTACGGTCATTTATATAAACACGGTTCCGCTCACCAGTTTTAAGTAAATACGGCTGATATATTTGGTGGGTGGGATAGTGGAAAGTCGGTTAGGTTGGTACCAGTACGGACGCACGTACATATATACATAGTAAAACGGTAGAAAGAGAACCTCCACATGTGATGTCACGGAAGGAGTCCATGCATGTGTACTGTATCTATCTGTGTAGTTGCTAGCAGGTTTTACGATGCCGTATGGGCGTTGAATTTAGACAACGATGCTTCCCCGTCGACGCCATTTATTTGTTTAATTAACCGACTGACGCTTTTGTTGCGGGTTGCAGCTTTGGCGATTTTACTGGAAAAGCTTGGACATCTATTTCATTGCAGCACAACAAAGTGTATCCTCTGAGAGAAAATAAATGTAAAATCAAATAAAAAAAAAAATAAATAGTTTTCACTGAAAAAACGATTCTTTTACACCAAATGGTTTTCCATGATTTAATTAAGAAAAGATTATTTTTTTAACTTAACAAAAATTAATTCACGATGGCAATATTTATCTAATTTGAAAGTACACCACTGAAACTAAACTACTATTTGATTATATCAAAATTTGTAGTTTTTAAATCAACATTTGAATGTATTATGTCAAGTACTAAATTGTCAAACAGTAAAGGAAGGTTTTTTTTTAAAGAACGTAGAGTTCTTGAAACAAAACGTTCATTTTGTTTGAAAATATTATGTTATTAAATTTAAGTTAATTAACGTTTATACAAATATGATAGCTTTAAACTTAACACGTTGACTACCACGAATATCGTAGTTCATGTGCTAGCTATGAGACACTATGATATATCTCGTAGTTCTGCAGTCAACGTGTTAATAAATGTTGCTAAAAAACTCAAAAGATAATACTGTTTGTTTCTGGAAATTTCACCTAGCTTAGCATTTCAACGAGCAAAATCCTCTAGAGTTTACTGTGTCAACTACAGCTCGTCGGTAGAATGGTTGGTATCGGAAAAACAATTACCGAAATTTAAAACCGTATCGCGTGGACAATTTTCACGTCCCAGGTCCAGGGAGTTTTGGGACGCTCGAAACCCAGTCCTTGGAAAATATTGCCTGTGGGAGGCGGTGAGGGGATAGGGAGGCACTCCAATTTCGCCTGGTATTTTCATTCGAACTTGACGTATGTTTATGTGCGGTCGTTTCCGTGCGCACACACGACGAAAAATATGCCCGGAAATGAGAATTTTATCTGATTGGGACAATAGATAAGCGAATACCCGGTTCAACACTGTCCCACCGACAACCGCTCGAGTCCCGTCCGATTTGTGTTTTTGCGGTTGGACGATAGCTGATTATATTCGTGCTCAAACGTGTCGGCTGGTCGTATTTATTTCGACTATATTTGGAAATTATATGGTTTTGACAAATGAAACGCTGACGAAAAAGTGTTTATTCGGATTCGGATTGCGATATTATCGGTTATTAATTTTGGTACGTGAAATATTTGTTGAAATTGAGGGCTGACGTTGATATTCAACCATCGACAGTATAATCGTTTTTAGAATATTTAACATTTTATTTTTCCCAATGCATTAGAGCTAATTCTGTGCATGTAATCGCAGAAAACGCGAACGTAATCATCAAAGAAGTAGTAGCTACTCGTGCAAAAAACGACAAAAAAATAACACATGCTCTGCCAACGCAACGCCTTTTGGAGCCTTTCAGAGCATCGAAGTAGATGACTTCCTCTTTTTCTGTTTTCCTATACGCGTATCGTACTCCGGAAGCAAATACGCAAAAGGCTTCCATGAAAAAGGCGAACGAGTCTTGAGAAAAGAGACAATATTTCCAATGGATTGAGAAGGGGTGGTTTGATAGGGACGGTTGAGGACGGGTGGTGCAATTTCATTTCCCCATTTCTCACCCTACCGTGTATGTTGTTTTATCTTCCGAACGCACACATGGCAAAGGGTGAGGGATATCAATGAGGCAAGAAAAACAAATTGTCATTGTGTGAGGGCTGTCGTCCTGCCTCGTCCTACTTGAGGAGCAAGCGTGCGCATTTTCCCGCTAGGTAAACAATTGATAACTTGGGCGGTTTCCGGAATCATAAAGTAAATATTTTGCGGAGAAACGACGACGTTGTGTAAACGGCGATGGTCGTATTTATTTTATTTTTTCCCTTTTCGCTGCCAACCGTGCGTGTTTTTATTTTACCTGCAAAGTCGCATACAGTATTTCCACGAAATTGAGAAGAAATGATGTGTATTCTACGTAAAGGAAATCGAGCGTTTGTAGAAACAGAATCCGATGTATTTGCTGGGGTATCGCTATGTCTTGAAACATTCAAATAAGGGCAAATTATTGTTACAGAATACAAATTTTGATTTAAATATTTATAATATCGATGACGACTATGAAAAAGGAATTAGGGTGACGTCAAAACATTCTACAATACTTCATTCGTGAAATCCTAGCCACTCTGAATCCCAACCATATAATCATAGGACAGCATTAATGTAAGGTCGCGACATTACATGTACCGATAAATTATTCTTGAAATGAGCAGTTCTGTTAAGATCTATGGCGTAGCCAATTAAAGGTAAATCCCCTATTTAGCCCTCTCTAGGCTGATGAATTATTAAAATTATTAAACAACCACTCGCCGAGGCTGAGGTACCTACAATTTTTAGAATTGACGGAAATGAAAACCTATTAACTTGATTACCAGCGTGCTCGTTACGAAACTTACACAAGAGTGGAGCTTTCCACATATATATACACGTGCGCCGGATCATAAAATATGCAAATTGCGAAGGCGAGGGATGCAACCACCGGGATAATAAATGCTAATTACCGAGTTCGATACTAAGTAATTATTAAGGCAAATATTGGACGAGCTACTTCGTTAATTGTTAGCCCCATGCGGTTCTCGTTCAGCTCCGGTAATATTCCCGGAACAATCAACAATAAAAGTTTTCTCCCTCCTTAGGGTCTTGCAACAAATCCTCGTCAACAAACCCATTGGCAATGAACTTTTTAGATATCCAATAACGATGTATGTTAATAACCACGCATCCTTACAGTTTCATACAAGAAAACTCCCCCCAGAGTTTGACATTTCCCACAATTATCACAACCATGTTTAGAAAATTTGTACTCACCGATGACTGTGAAGTTCACTTTGCTGTTCCTGGTTGGTGAGTTCTTGAAGTCAACCCTACATCTATACTCGCCCTCGTCCGTCACTTGTATATTGTCGATGGCGAGTGCGGCTGGGGTTGTGGTAGCCCTGAAGTATGCTCTGTTACCGAACATGGAAGGCGACGACCACAGTTTCGCTTGATTAAATTGACGCCCACGTACGTCAAAACTGAAAACAAAAAAAGTATTTGAGTCAGCTTTTGTTGAACAACAAATTGACATTCACCAGATACATTTTGAATCATTAATTAAAGAAATTATATGTTATAAATCAATTATTATAATTATTTATTATTATTATATTATATGAGAGGATTGAAGTACCAATCGCCCCTTAGTATCAATAAATCTTAAAATGTTAGCACACAGTAAGTAATTAAATACCCCACAGGAAATTCATTAGGTTTATAGTGAAGGGGATGAAAACAGGTTGTAAAGACACCACCGGGCCATGTTATAGCCGCGACCCCCATAGTTCGCGTCGTTCCATAATTCATAGTGAACACACAAAGACAACCAGCGCCCCTCCTACCCGTGACTTGGACGACTGTTCGAGAAATTAGCGACGAACTACTATTCGAACTTAACTGTTAAATCACTCGGCTCCAAACTTGATTTGCAAGGGCCCATATCATTGAGGATTCGAGATTTATAATCGGTATGAATATTCATTCCATTGGAAAGTTTGATATTCGGCTTTTCTTTCTTGGGTAAGAGAATGTTGGACAAGGTAACTTTGTCTCAGGAATTATGTATTTAGCAAAAATACATGCAAGACGAATGCGTTTAAATTTAATATAGAAGATAGATACAGAAAGTGGATTTATTGTAACAGGTCTAGATTTACAGATATAGCGATACTTAAAAAAACTGAGAAACCTGCAAAACAGTCAGTTCACAAATAATATAAATTCAAAGAATATGTAAAAGTACTGCATTCAAGCTGTATTTTATGAATCGATAAAAAACTACCATACAGAAGGATCGTGGGGAGCATTAAATTCTTTCATAAGACCCTTTACATCGTGACATACACGTAAAGATCCTTCCATTTTAAAATATGCTTTAAAAGGTTCGTTGCGCTTTGTAAATGAAGACACTGTCACACCTCGTGCGAAAATATTCCATTCCTGTAGCCTAGAACCCAATTACTCGACTTTTTCATTTGATAAGCCTAAGTCTTTAACCAAATCATTCAGTTCTCACTGGTTTATAAGGTGAGGTGTTCCTAAAACTTCAAATGATGAATTTTCACGACTTTTTTTTTAACATTTAACAGAGTGATTTCAGACACTCTGTCCAACCAGGCAAGTTTCTTGAAACAGGCAAAATATCTTCTGTGTCAAAAATCGAAGATGATGAAGTGGATGGCGCACTTGGGAGAGGATGGTTCTCTTCATAGGAGATCGCGATGCTAATGTCAAATTTTCTTGGTATGTTACAACTCATTAGAATAATGGATTCAATCATGGTGTACATACAGAACTCGTCACTTGTCTCTTCTATTCACGTTCTACACACTGCCACTACCATATTTCTGTGTTAATGTAAAAAAAAATTGAGCAACAAAATCAACTTATCTGACACATGGTTAATCAGGAACTTATATGCCGGTGAATAAACTTACCCTAAATATCCCATCACTAGCCGAATACATATTTATACTTAAAACTATTTATATCTCAGAGCTGAAATCCATCTAGCAATCTCCGGTGCGTCCCTTCGGAAATACACAGCCACCAAAGCAAAATCCCCATTAAATTTTGAGTAATTACTTTACGTCGCGTCCCATCGCGGCAAAAACGACGGTACGCAAGTAAACCAGCCACTATGTATAAATTATTAGTTATTCTGGGTTGCTAAACGGCCTCCCCCCTACATTATCTTCGTTCACGCTAACTCGTACCCTACTCCCTATCACACCGGTTTTTCAGCTAGTAACTCAAGATCTAATTCCGTCATGGTGCACCATGTGAATATTCATAAGATACAGAGGCGCGAGTAATATTTGCTTTAATGAGTCGGTAATTGCCGGAATTGTCTGAAGAGGGTGCTCCCTTCTTCCAGATCCGTTCACGGTTAAAAAATTAGACACACTCTATAATAACTGTTATTAAACAAGAAAGAAAGTGTTTTTTTGGGGAAAGAAATTTCGTTGGAAAGAATTCCCAGTATATACTAAGTACGAAGCTACTGAACGAGCGTCGGTATGCATCACTGAATCATTTCTTAAGTATAAAAGAACGTACTCAAAAACCCAGTAAACAATTTTAACGAAGAATCCGAGGCTGCTCGACGGTAGAACAGTCAAGAGGCGATTTCCTACGAAAATCCGCGAAATGGCGTAACGAGCAAGAATCGCCGGATCCCATCGACATTCAGGCCGAAACATTAGGACTCGAGGCTGCTGGTTCCGGGTAGCGTTCAATTTAATTCGCCATCCTCCGCGAACGGTAAAACAAAATGAACCATTAATTTATCTATGTAACGCTGAGGGGCACTCAAAGAGTTCATAACAACTTATCTGTATCAAAGATCTATGATAATCCGGCACAGGGCACTTAAAACTTTAAATTGGAGAACTGTACGGGAGCTGATGTTGCACCAGGATGGATGAAAATATCGATTCGTGCTGGCGACCCTACCGTGCCGCCGGTGGTCCTTCCTAGCCATAAAACGTAATGTATTGCGGATACGTTGCACGTATGCATCTTGCGGTAATATAACGCTATATCTTTTTCGGAGGTACAAAATATAGCATGTAGAAAGAGTTGTGTCGTTATCTAATAAAAATATTATGTTACTTCTTATAACTAACAGCTTTGGTGAGCTTGGTTTATGCCATAAACGCGAAATTATTCAATTTCTTTAGCATGTGATTCATGATAAAGCGAAAATCATCACGCCATATTAACGAGACCCCATGGTAGTTCGTTCCTTCAGGTTATGTCTAATGCTGCTTGACACCGGAAGTTCGTAATCAAAGGATCTTTATTAAAAGTGTAGCAGTCACGTCAAACTCGGGACTCCGCAGTATCCATCTCGTCTCGGCCACCGCACCGGAGCGGCAAGCAATTCGAAATACTTTCAAAAAGTTGTAGCAAGTTTTAATTAAACCCGTCCGTCTAGATTCTGGACCGCACTCTTTATTCCTCGTAGAGCATTAAGCAAAAATCGGCATTGTTGAAATTTCAGAGCACAGGAGGTTAGTGTGATAATTTCTTTGGGTAGCTTAATTAAAATTTTGATGCCTACCTAAAAATTTAACAAATTTGGATCGTCATACAATTTTTAAAATAATTACGTCTACAGCGCATCGACAACCTCCACAATTTCTAACAAAAATCTTAATTAGAGTATTGAGTAATGTGTCAAAATAAAATCGTTATAATTCAGTAGATATTGAAGTGCTAAAAATAAGGAATCTATTGGAACAGTTATCACCACATGCGGCTGGAAGATGTGTGGTTTTACCGTTTTCCTACGTCGAAAATCTACATTTATCATGTGCAGGAATGATAGATGTGGCATGCAGTAAAATCGAAGTTTTATTTCAGCAGCCTGAAATTGGTTTTCTTGCGGCGTGATATCCTGCTTTATCCGACCAAAGACATTACATAACTCTTGGAACAGCTTTCGATCCGAAGTACAGTTCTAAGTTTATATCTATTTCTGTGCAGCGCCAATTTAGAATAAATTATCTTACTTATTAACCTCAAATTTTATATATTTAAACATGTTTCAGTCAGTATTGTATTGTTTGTTTAACATTTTCGTTATATCGACTGGTAACTGCTATCTTGTTGGCAACACAAAGTAGGCCATTAGATCCTGCAAAATAAGTACTATGTGTGTTTAATGCGCAGTAAAAGTACGTACTCCGTGTCAGTCGTAATACTACCAGGATTACCAACTTTTCTAATATTATTCTGATTCGGTGTGCAAAGTTGCTGTATCGAGCTTTCAACGATAGCGAATAAAACTGAAATACCCGAAACTTTGTATCTATTGTCTACTTTAGAAGAAAAAGTTGTCCTCGACTACAAAAAACTATCTAAAATGCAGTATTCATCATAAAATTGATGTTTATTAAAAAAAAATTGTTTCCGGCGCATCCGCCAATTTTAAATATTTCTCATTTTTAGACTTTTGAATAATATTACCTGTACAAAGGCTCCAGGATCGACTCCTTGAACCACAGGACCATGGCGACTGCGTCGTCCCTGTCCCTCGGTGTAATATCACACGGAAGACCTTTCTTTTTTCCAAGTACACCCTGCACATCCTCTGTTGGTACTGAAACAATAAGACACTTCAGAAAAACAGTTCACTTCCTGATGGTAGCTTGAATTTTAATTATTTTGTAGAGATACCTTAGCGTCTCAAAGTCATAGAACATTTTCTTACATAAGATTTTTCCTAATTTGCCTTCATGTAATTTTTTTAGCGTTATGTAAAAAATCAAAAATACAGGAAAATTTGAGGGTATAAATTTGATACCTGGGAGTGAAAGGTATGTAGAGTTGCGTAATTTTAGGTCACTTCTGCTCCAGCATCATTTAATAAAAAGTTTTACGATTCTCGCCAGGCCGAAGGGACTTCCACCTACCAGGAATTTTATTAAGGGCTTGTAAAATATCAAATTTTGCTCTCGGGGAAAACTCGAATCCTCCCAGACATAACGACGGTAATAACAACTTGATTTTCGAGCCCGTGTCATCCGATCCAGGGATGAAATTATTAAAACGGAATGCGCCGTGCTTGCAATAAATTGGTACTCAGCCGATATGTATTCGATATTACGGAAACTTATCAAATTTAATATTCGCGAAACAAGAGCAGCTCGTCTCTAAACTTTATATAATATCGATCGTCAAAGCAGATTATCTAAATTGCTTACTTTGTAAACATTGTAATTGGAAAAGTTATTCACCCTCTTTGACAATGGACCAACGCGGCACGCTGACAGTGCTGTCGATAGCCACTCGCCGATCAAGGAACTTACCCCGATAATCGACATTATAAATTTATTTTGATATGCGTTGAAAGATCAGAATATCTCGTCGAATTTTCATATTAATTAGGAACACATATATCAGTTACCAAGCGACTGCATATTTGGATCTGTACTGTACTTCATACTACATTATTACACAAGGGAACAAGGGGCCTACAACCAGAACAGGGATCACATTTGATAGATCAAGTCATCAATGTGTTGTGACAGGTCTAAGATCCAATTTATTTGAAGTCATATATTTCGCTTGAATTAGCCTTCTATTCATACTGTGTTACAAGTTAAGTATACAACCATTCTGTGCATTAAAATATGGCAAGTGATCAAAGAGGTAAAAGCAGCTTACTGCGGCAATTTTGGATTTAGAATTGGACATCTGGAAAAGGTATAGACACCTAATATATGCTGTATTTTCTGCTAGATCGGACTTTTAAAGTGGATGAAAGGAAAACAAAAGAAAATGCTGTTTGCAGTTCCCATGTTGCACCGAGAGCCTTCCAATCATGTAGATGATTGCTATTTTAGCACGATAAGCGTCTCCAGATATTCGAAGAAGGATAAGCATAAAATAAAATATCCAAATTTGCGATCAGCATCGCGACCTATCCCCCATGGAGAGAACCATCCTCTCCCAAGTGCGCCATCCACTTCATCATCTTCGATTTTTGACACAGAAGAAATTTCGCCTGTTTGAAGAACCTTGCCTGATTTGACAGTGTCTGAAATCACTCTGTCAAATCAGGCAAGACGTGAATACCCACCATTTGAAGTTTTAGGAACACCTCATCTTATAAACCAGTGCGAAGTGAATGATTTGATTAAAGACTTAGGTTTATCAAAAGAAAAAGCCGAGTTATTGGGTTCTAGGCTACAGGAATGGTATCTTTTCGCACGAGGTGTGACTGTGTCTTGATTTTCAAAGCGTAACGAGCCTTTTAAAGCATATTTTAAAGTGGAAGGATCTTTACGTGTATGTCACGATGTTGAGGGTGTTATGAACGAGTTTGATATTCCCCATGATCCTTCTAAATGTTGGCTTTTTATCGATTCATCAAAATACAGCTTGGGAAGCAGTACTTTTGCATATTCTTTGAATTTATATAATTTGTTAACTGATTTTGTTGCAGTTTTCTCGGTTTTTTAAAGTATCACTGTATCTGTAAATCTAGATCTGTTACAATAAATCCACTTTCAGTTTCTAGTTACGTAAGGCAAATATAATCTGGAACAATTTTTTTGTTGTATTAGAAAGTTGGAAATTTGTTCCCTTGTGTTATTGCTATTGTTTATTCCAGTTTTCACGTTGAAAGTTTCCCAGACAAATAGATCTATGTACGTATCAAATCCAGCATTCGGTACGAGGCAAATCCTTCTGCCAATTGCCTCGTCCTGTTGATTTTATAAACGGATCTTACCAACCAAGGTTGACGGAGACATCTGCTGAGAAGAGGGTGCAATTCAGCTGGATGTTCCACCCTTCTGTAGAGCCTTCGATGTCATCAGATGCTGGAGGTAGATAGTTTACTGTGTCAAGGATATGTCTCCATTAAAATGTAACGTCGCGCGCTCTCAAAGAGCGACAGGAAGTACGAAATAAAACGAGATAATATCGTAGATGGCAATAAGATAAGGAAGGCGGGCGCTCCACCGTTCTTCGAGCCACCGGATGATTTAAAAAGACAGCTCTCGTTTAAGATGGGCATTACGTGTAATGGCCCAGTTTATAGACGGTGAAATGAAGCCGCACTTCCTTCCAGTAGACCGGTCGCCCGACTCTAATACCGGAGTGGCGATGTTACTTTTGAGACACTTTGTTTGCTGAATTATACGTCGTGACGGATGTAGGTAGTTTCCAAAAACTAATTAACACAAAACCAGATTTTAGAAGTTGGTCAAGACGTGTTATCAGTATTGATATGACGTGCTGAACTGAGTACTTACGGTCGGATCTCGTTCGCTGGGCTTACCACGGCGGAGGTTTCTTTTGTTTTCTTCCGACGACGTCGCCAAACAAATATTCCCCAAGCCAATAAGCCCGTCGTCGTTGGGGCGCAGTTAGAAATGAAAGCGGAAGCGCGGTTTCAGCAGGGCGTGAGCGTCAAAATTGTATTGCGAACTCTGTAAAATGTCTGGAGACCAAAGTATGTATAGGTACTATACCCACTACTTCCACTGGTTATATTAGTTCGGCTTCCCAAAGCGGATATATTAAATTTTATATTTTAATATATTTGCCACTTACCACTGAGATCGGTTACATGTAAGGTAGCAAGCTTATTATTAAGAACGAGTACGTTGACTACGAATTTAAGTCTCCAGCGACGTTCCAAATTTCATCCAAACCGGGAGATGCTTCCACGTTATTATGATTACTTCAGTTGTTAGTAATATATCTACTGACAAAATTCAATCAGGTTTATACAAGGGAAATATTACACGCTAAAAATTTCGTGGAGTTGGTCTTGCTAAATCAGCTGAATACATGGTCGATAAATAAAGTTTGAACAAGAATATCCAGGCCGCATTCAAACTTGGAGTTCTAAAGGTGATATCCATATATTTTAATAACTCATTAAATTATGGTTTCAATATACATATGTCTTAAAAACTATTTTTAAAAAGTTATGTCAGAATACTTTGCTCTTTATAAAAGTAGGACTGAAATCAAGAATTTAATTCTATCACTAATTTTTCTCTAAAAATGTCAGTTTGACGTTCACGTTCATGTCGGCCATTTGTTCTATTTAGAGAAATCACACTTGAAAATGCTTTCTGGTTTATCGCCCAGAGAAATTAATTGAGGGAATATTGGAAATCGGAACAACATCCTACATTCGACGCAGTGAATCCATTTCCAATGACTACACAATTCAACGAAAAAAAAAAAAAATAAAAAAAGAGGAGCGCATTAATCACCCCCTTACCCCCAGCATAAAGAAACAATCAAGCATCAGCATTATTCAGCACGGAAATTCACAAAGGCACGTCCCGTCAGTTTTCGAGTTTAAAACGCCATTCGGATTGACGAGGAAGGGGGGGTCTTACAACCACTAGCCCACGCTTTCCGCTCTCCCCGACGCCGACGCTGGCGGGCTGTCCAAATCGCATTAAGCAATTACTGACTTTATCTCGTTTTTCGAATTTGCCTGCGGAACAGATGGGAGTAATCTGCGGGCCGGGACCGAACGGCACAGAGACCGGCACAGAACGGGACAAACGTGACGGTCGGAGTTAACGTCGTTTGCCCGAATTAAGTTGAGCGATAACGGGCGGAATTTTTGATTTGGTCAAACCTCGCGAGGATGGAAACGGGCGCGCACGTCAGTCGTACGAGGGGTGGCACATCAAAGGAAACGCCGCTCCTCGCAAATTTTATCAAACAATGGAAGTAAAAAATGTTGTTTTTTTTTCTGGGGCCATCCAGCAGGTTTGAGATTGGGAGAAGACTTCTCTGTGAGACAAATTTTAAAAAATCATGATCATCACGTTGCAAAATTATGTATCCTAAATATTGGGTGATTTAATTATTACATATTTATTTTACAAATGATTTAGTAATTCGCTTCAACGACCGAAAGAGTCGCCGCTCTGGTGGTGAAAGTATTAACTAGTGTCTTCGGGATAATTTTCATAATTTATATGGTGTGGTATAGGACTTTGAAATTACAAGGTACGTTGAAAATGGACTTAGTGGGTTAACACAACAAATGTATTGGACACTTTCATCTAATGTTATTCAAAATATGAATGGATTGCCTTTATCTCAAGAATTGGAGTCAATTTAACAAATAATTTATTATTTTTATATTTAGTAGACCAGAATTACCTAGGATTGAATAATAAATCCCATGCCGCAAAATCAATGTTCCCCCCTGTGTTATTAATTCCATACTTGTTAATTATTCAAAGCTCAAACTTTACTTAACACCCATGCTAATACCAGCCTTCATCGTCCTTAACAAACTTTTTCTTTTCGATAAGAAAAGACATAAAGAAATTTGAAAACAAAACACGTCAAAACATCAATAACCAAAACGCTCCGCCGGCCTGTGACGTTCAATATTCCTGTCAGATTCAAAATTTTTCCAATATAAGTTTCACGGAACGTTAGCGCCCCGTCCGCACGACGTTACCATTTAATTAATCTTTCTTTTGTTTTATTAAAAAAATAATAACGCCCTCCCGTCCTGTCTCGGCTATATTTCGCACGCGTAGCAAACTTCTGGCCGACTTGAGTCTTGAGCTCGCTACCGAGGCCCCGCTGGCTCCATGATATTTCCGTTATGAGTGGTGAGTTGCAGCTCCCCAGTGAGCAGTACCAAGTAATAAAATAACCCCCTTAGACAGGACTTCGCTTCTTGCGGTACTGCAGGGTTCGCCAATGCGGAGATCAGTATCTCGAGGAGATGAATAATTACCAACTGAGGCGATAACCGCTTGAAATACCGCGCCGGTAAGTTGGACAGTAAGTAACGGTATGAATGCCCGCATTGTAGGCGAAATTTTGATTTATGAGAAATTTGCAGTTGATGGATCAAGAATAGTTTTTATACAAGAAATCCAGTTCCAGCAAACATGGGGGTCAGGGATTACAATAATTTTTTTTTGGGAAGTATGTATCTCTGCCAGGAGTTTGCGTGGTTCAAACCAGTATTGAAAAATATTATATTGATCCGAGAGCTTCAAATAGAAATCGCCTGAAAGGGACCGATCTCATACGGCTGAGTAAATAAACTGAGAAATTGAACTGGTTGCCCTAGGGAGTAGACTGAGCTTATTGGCGTAAAAAAGATGAAGGATCATAAATGATACTTTACTACTAGGTATATGGAAACCGCTTACGTATACCTGGCAGAAAATCATTAGAAGTTGTTCGATTTCTTACATATCAATAATTAATTCTTTACTTTTCGTATAAATTTTACTGTTTCTGTAATACTAAAATATTTTGACGACAATACCATATAATTAACGGCAAAATGGATTACTAAATTGGTAAAGTCGATAATTGAAATGCTTTCATAAATTAGCTCAATTTAAAACGGTGGGTGTAGTCCCGTTATTAAAATGATTTATATTCTACAAATAATGCTTGCGCTGTATTTGCACCCTTAAATCCATAATTGACATGTGTCAATTTTGCGATATTAATCACCCGTCGTGCATGTTATTGTAGTAGTTGTGCTAACAATTATTAATGTAAACTAGGTTCACCAGAATTGTAACTATGTAATTTTGTACGTCATTGTAAAGGCAAGATTGGTATCCAATCAACTTTAGTAAATCTGACGCAAACAAAACAAAGAATAGAATGGAGTTCAGTAGAACTTATAGTACAAGATCTGGATCTAGATCAACCTTCCTTCATCCATTTACTTAATCAAATCTATTTCTTTACAATATAATGTATAAAAGAACACAATGTCCTAGAGTTGCCGCCCCATATCCTGGCAAGGCTATTTTAAATAAAAAATTATTGAAGCTATTTTTTAATAGTGCGGTCATTATTTTCTTGAAACCTTTAGTACCAATCGAGAGCCAAGACGTACAAAAAGTGCCAAACTAAGGTTGCCTACCTTTCTTCCTGACCCTGACCCATAAACTGGGTTTCCGCGTTTAAAGGGCTGCATTGGTACTACACAGACAGAACTCTATTCTTGGATATCAAGAAAAATTATTCTTGCGTATATTGTCTAGTATGAAGAGGATTTTTGTCTATCCAAATAATATTTTATTGTAATAAGAATTTCAGTATACGTTATCGTTATTTCAACGGCTAGTTATTCTTCCGGTTTAAGAGTTCAGTATGTTTATGTTGAGTATATTTTGCTCTGACGAAGAAAATGTTATTCTTCTACATATAAAAAGAGTAAGACGTTCGTTTTACATCAACAATATTTTGTTGGGTGAAAAATATACGTGCTTCAACGAACAAACAGTTTCTTTATCCAAAAGTATACGTACGTATCGCTTAAAATAGACGTAATTCCTTTCAAGCAGTTGATTCATACTTAAAACAAGAAAATGTAATACTTGGAACATCAAGAAAATCAAATTCTTGCTCTGAGGATTTTATATTTTACTTGAATCAACCAAATGATCTTTCTGCGGATATAGAAACAAGTGATATTCTTCACTCAAAGATATTCGTGTTGTATCGAATAAATGTGTCCCTGTGTGCGGGATGTGGGGTGGCAACACTAGGACAATGTTCATTTATACATTATATTGTATGAAATATATAGATTCACAAAATTATGGATAAATTCGTCAAAATTCTTTCTAGCTAAAGAAGTTTTTAAGATACCTTAAATTTTTACATGTTAATTGTCCAATAAGATACCGTGTTAAACCATAAAATATGCACATTCAACTAAAGTTAACTTACGTATCTCTTGCCTATACAACAGTGCGTTTAGAATTGCTGTTCCGCAAATATGGTGGTTCGCCACATTTGTGTGTCTTATTATTACATAATTTACTCCGGCTACATTCAGGGGTTGTCAGTGTTAATTAGATCCATATTATAGACTCTCGTTACTATGAACAACGTCTATTGTGAATTGTTTCGATTTTAAACGCAATTGCACCCTATTCCACGCCAGAGGCAGAGCAAAGGCGCACAGGGTGACTGCAGCGCGGAATACGGTAGTGCATTGTATGTAGTCGGAAATCGTTACGCAAACCTCCGAAACAATCCGTTCAAACAATTCGCAGTGCCGTTCGTTTGTTCGTGTGCACACAATTGCAAATGAAGCAATAAGTTTTCCGGTGTGCCGGGTGGCAGAACCGGGAGGTGGGAGGCAGCGGTTGAATCGACGAATCGATTCTAGTTAGGTGGAACCCACCGAACGGGACGATGTATTGAAGTGTCGAAGACAATCGAACCGTCTCCGGCAAAATTTACTGCTTCCAATCACGCACCGCTCTCCGGATTACCGCGGGCGTTCACGGCGGCGGCTGCCTCGTGGTCTTACCCCCCTCCCATAATGGAACAGTGACGTACTTCTTCTCGTCTATTCCCGGTCTATTCTCAAATATCATTTCAGATTTTATTAACTTTTTATTGATGACATTTTACGATGTATAATATACTATTGTGCTGTCATGATGCGAAGTGCATGTTAAAGAACTCTTACTGATGATGGTTGGAATTCCCTCAGTTCGACAAAATTAATAATTTCTAATTCCTGATTATCGCAATAACGCAGAGTAGTCCGTCGCCGGTTTAAAAGTAAGCTGAACAGTTGGTGTCTGCATTTTTTATTTTGATTTAATATGGAGGCGATCTAGATGGTACGCAATATTTAAACTAACACGTATTTTTAGAAACATTCTATAAGATTTTAAAATAATATATTATTTATGAAGTGCAGTACACAATGGAACTATGTAATCTTTTGAAAAATAGCTCAAAAAGGCTCTCTGGGATTTTTATGCCATATTATAGTTCTATTATTTTATTACTTGCACAAAATCACTCATGGTGATTTATTCCATACTTGAGCTTTTTTCTTTTGAGTTATCTACAGGAATATTATCTGCAGAGGCTTTAGAAGCTGCCCACAAAGAAATTCGAATGCATCGTTTAAGTTATACAAGAAAGACATCAAGGAACCATTGAAATACGGATCTAATTAAAATGTTATTGATATGGTCAGATCCATACATATATAGTCTTAGGAAAGCTACTTCTCATGTAACACATATAGACAATGATATGGTCCACATACTATGATATGTGGAAAGCCAGATATTTTTGAAAGCGATATTCACAAAATATATACACAAAATCGATTAAGCGTCGAAGTGTCTACAATATATATTTTTATCTACTCAACGAAACACGATAAAATAAAAAAGATTTTTTTTCACGGTAACTGGTATTCAAATAACATACTCATTTTTGAAGTCTGCTCATTACACCCTTAGAAATAAAATTTCATCACATTCTACCAACTCTTTCTATTTTTTCCAACATTGTGTATTGGGTCTATGCACTGTCCAGATTAATCGAGATTAAAAAAAAACAATAGTACAGTTATTAGTTCATAAATTGTTCATCAGGTCAAAAGTTACTCCCAAAATTGTGTATTTGGATGCTTTACAGAAAAACTAAAAATAATCACTTCTTGCTGTTTTTGCTTATAACTTTTTTCTTCAGAAAAGTTTTGTTGGCAAAGTTCAGAACCGTGTTTAGCACCCACACACTATACAACTCAATAAAAAAATCAATCTTTTTTTTGTGCTGTACGTTACCTATGTCTATACATAGAATCTATCACAACGACTTTACGTTTAATGTTGGACCTGTGGGAATTCTAACACCGAACGAGAAGCTAAACGTTGCCATTGTTTCCACATACCACGGGTAATTTAAATTCGGACCCACATGACTCGCAGGACCAAATCGCGCGTAGGATATCATTAATTCAGTGTACGGAGCTAAGGGGTCAGTTTAAATTCCAATCGATCCGAATCCCGACCAGTTAACGGTCACTTCACGCCATGCTGCGACCGGCCCTTCGGGCGCTCTTCCTCCTAAAATCACGTTCTAAATCACGTGACCAGTCTGAACGACTCAAGAATCCCCTATTCTTGCGGGCAGAGCTTTCGCAACCCGAACTCGTGTAATATATTTCGCCTTACGTAACGTATTCCAAACCGATATTTCCTTTGATTATGTGCGTCTCAATTGTATCTTACAATTTAAACGGGGATAATGAGGGACTATTGTACAACGGACATAATACGCAGCAGTGAATAAAGTTTGTTGTAGTATACTATTACATTTTCTTCACATATTTATGCATTACTTCATATCAAATCATCATTAACACAACAATAGCTGATAAATACTATTTTCTCCGTCTAATCTTTATTATTTCATAGGAGTAAGTTTTCGTTATGAAAAAGATCTCACAAAACTACTTTTGTTACTGCACGTAATTCAGTCTTCAGTGTGTATAATGGGGGTAAAACTTTGTTACAATTGAAGTCGCGTGTCTCCCTTCGATTAGCGATTCCAAAGCTTCTCCTAATGACCATAGATGGCACTCATATTCAGTAAAACGCGATTCTAGTGCGCTATCTTCATGTCGCTACTCAACTCCACCTCTGCAAGAGATATAAAGTCGAACAAAATTTCATCTACATAATGTTGCAGTTCCAACGATCGGCCCATTTTATTATTCGCCCGACAGAGGGTGTTGCCGTTCGTGTCGACGCGGCAGGCGGCGTAGGTGCTCACTAGGAGGCGAGCAAATTCGTATGGCGGTGATCACCTTTTATGTGCGAATTAAATTTCGCTTTATGCGTGAGATGGGTCGCCCTCTACCGTTATGATTGAAAGTTACGGTCGAGTGCGCCCAATGTCTTCTTTCTATTCGGCGTGCTTAGGACCCGCGTTTGGGTATCATAGAATGGTTTAACGGCTTTTATACGGCTAATGACATTATCCCGGGCTGGAAATGTTGCGACGTCACGGCGAATTTCAACGTTAAAACATCAAGCATTAACATTCCTGAAATGTGACCTGATTTAGTGCCGGATTTTCATATGAAACTAGCTTCTTTTATAGACTTTATTTGAAGTGGTTAGTTAGCTTGTGAAAGAAACCAAAGAAATTAAATCAAACAAATTAAACCATTATTAATCACAATTTTCGGATTTTTATTTACCGTAAACTGTGTCAACAGTTTTAAGCAGATAGGTTATTTTGAATTCTGGAAACAATTAGTTATATCAAAATGTAATATACATATAATCAAAACATATAACAAAATGTATACAAAGAATAATTTGGGGTTAACATTTCATCATATTTTTAAGAATTTGGTGACCTACAGAGGGAATATAATATAAAAAACTTTTAACGTATTATTACTCGGTCTTCTTACAAAACAGAAGATGCTATTTTGAAAGAGTAAACTAGGAAAATTACATTTTATAAGGCCTCAGTAGGGTGGTTTTTGCGGACCACGCGTCTCACATCAATTTCATCACAAAGGCCTTCGAAAAGAAACTCTGTATATAAATATTATACGTCAGAACCAAAAGGACAGGCTGGGACAGGCGCTCCGTATCAAAGGGCCCTTTGATCTTTTTTGCCAGAGTAAACTTGATAATTGAATATTCCCCGGCCCTCGATGGATACAAGAAACTTCATAATTTTTGACTGAGAGACCGACCTTTGGAGTCAGCTAGTTAGTTATATTGCGGCATTAACTTCCAATAATAATCTTAATGGATTTTTTTTGGCGTATTACTTTAAGCATATGCGTCGGAAAATTATGTTTCGAATTGCTTCAAACAATATTATCTTTCGAATAACATAAGTTAATACTCAGTACGTAAAATATGCAATTTTATAGGTATGATAAGAGGCAATAATATAATAATAATTGCAGAACAGGTGTCAATATCTCAAAAACTAACATATTTAACTAAGGCGTATTTTGTTTAAAACTGTTCAGATACGCAGTGTGTTGTATGTAATTACCATTTAAAATATTAAGTTATATACAGGTATCTCTTCAGGTCTATTAGAAGTTTTTGACGTGTCGCTTACTCGACATTTTTTAAACTTTGTAACGGTATTATATTCCATCTGAACTTTCAATCTAAAATGCATTCAGCTCCACTACAACTTCCGGTCACCGGAAGTCGACATCAACTTTGTTATTTTAAATGAAATAGTATACTTTTTATATGAAATATGAATTCTGTGTATGAAAATGCATCGATTTTTATCAGGGTTCCTTATACTTAGATGTCACCGTTTTTTTTTTTTACTTATTTTGATTTTTCAATAATTTTTGTTGTTTTCAGGGTGAAGATTAATGTTGAACATATCGATTAGCTATCACTTTCATATCTGGTAGGCAGACAGTCTAAGGATGTACCATTAGAAAGGTGTCTATTTTTACATTATATCATGTACAGGCTGTTCAAAATGTAAAAATTTATTTTGACATTATCAAATGCCACAAACTCATTTGTTGGAATATGAATATATTTGTTGGAAACATGGAACAACCTGTATATGAATAAACCATTGGAAAGAGAATTGTTTTCTCTATCAATCAACATTCAGAAGGGTTATTGCTGACTTTGCAAAAATGTATTCACAATTGTTGATTATTTTATGAGGTAGATTAATATTTTGGATCATGCTGCGTTTATTATTATTATATTTTTTATAAGATTAAAGTGTGAGAAAATATCTATCGCGGATATTTAGATAGAATTTGTAAATTGATTGTTCTGTTTAAGATTTCATGTGTACATGTTCTCCAACTTCTGGAATCTTTGATGAATTTTTTAAATTGTCTCAGTAAATTATAGACAATGTTTCGAAATTCTGTCCAGCTAAAATAAGTAATTGCTTCTACAACTTATTTGATCTGTACAACTGAGCTGATGCTTTTGTGGTCTAAGTTTGGAGAACGTTTCATTTTACCTGGTTATATAAATTGCCGAAATAATCATCTAAAGCCAGCAAATATTATAAAACTTAATCGAGATAAAAATTTATTAAGTTTTTATGTGGCCGCTTTTCGAGCTAGTAGTGCAGTATACATGATGGACTTTGTGCCAGGTTTAATTGGCAAGAATAGGAAAGGGAAAGTGTTATCTGGCGTAGTCGTAACCAAAAGCTTATCTAAATTTCAAAATTTCCTTCCCGTGCCTCAGCCCTGCTGTTCCAACCAACGTACTTTAAAACGAATTTCGCTTATCTTCTTTTCCGATCTCATACGCCCTGCTTCAAAATAACGCCATTGTTCTTTCTTAATTTTAAGTAAAAATCCCAAATAGTGTAAAATGACTAGGAAAAAAATAATTAGGAAAAATTAAATGACGAAACTAGAGCCTCTTTGAGAAACGCTGATAAAAATTAAAACGACAACTCATGTGGTGAATTTGGAGTATTTACCCGCTCTGCAGGCCAGCTCAACTCGATTTACAGAGGGATGAAGCTTAAGAGTATCCAGCAACCCCTTTCCGCACAGTACGGGAGAGTGTATGTGCATGGCGTAAAAAGCAATTACTATGAAATATTCACACGGATTCGCAATTAAAGGGTTCGTTGGCGAGGGACGGCACGTAGAGCGACCTGCAATATACCGCTTCATGCAGGGGGTTGCAACCCCCGCGCGACGGTTAGTTTATTACCTGCGGAACGGAACAGAGGGCTTTTCATGTCGCGCAAAAACTTTTCGCGAAACTGAATTTTCACTGCAGTGAGTGCGCTGCAAGTCGTGAGTGGGCATTGTTTCTCTTGGAAAACTTTTCCAGGGAAACCGTTGAGGTGGTGTTCCGAGTCAGGGTTAAAGAACTCACTTCTTAATTCCATTATGGTGAAATGTTGAAATTTTTATTTAAAACTTTCATTCGTCTGCGCAATACGTTTGACTAACGATATAACTTTTATAATAAGATTTTTCTGTAAAGGGAATTGATGTGGGGCTTTATTTAGTTTAAGGATTATGTGATTATGATTATATAGAATGTGTGTAGTCACAATGCTCACTTGTCTTACAGAGTGGCTATGGCTTCTTAAAATTCAACATTTAGAAAAATATTTAGATACTTCAATGTGTCAACGATGTAGTCCGAAACTTGGTTGGGGACCATCCCAGATATTTCAGAATATAGTCACCTCGGAAGTGACATTTGCATTTTTGTTGCAATTTCACTAGCTTAGTGCAAACATACGCGTAATTCAACTAAAATATGTGATCCTTAAGGGTTCTTTGGACGAGAGAAGCTCATTTCAGGAGGAACGCGCGCATCCTCGTTCTAGGTCTCATCGGACCGCTTCGGTATAAGTGGGTTTACTACCATTTTACATAATACATATATTTACTAGACGTTTTATCGAATATTTTATAAGACATTCCTTATTCTCTTCTGCCCGAAACATGATTATATGTATGAGGGAGCATCCTCTCGTGTGTGTGTATCCGTGAGCGTCGTTTGCTGCATAACGAACCCTCTCATATATTAAGTAATATCCCAACAAAATTAAATTTGAATCTATCCGAAGGGGACTCAGCTTTTGTGCCGGTCGTCCCTTTACCCTTCGCAATATACTTACGCGGAAAATACAACTCCGTCGTAAAAGTGTTGTTTGAATATTTTGCTCTTTGTGCGCCCGGGTTACCCTTTAGCATATTAAAGACGTTCTGTTGTTGAATTATTTCTCTGTTATGGATCTAATTTACATAAATTGGAATAATATATACATTAAATATACCAAATTTACTAACATTTGATTTCAAATCCTGACGCATTCACCATTTCTGTTTGACATTCTATGAGTATTAACACTGTGTGTATAAAATTCTTAACAATTGTGCATGTTTTTTTATATTTCTTTGCAACTGTATGCCAGGCGCAGATTGGAAATTCCATGGGAATATTTATAGCGTTTCTTATCTAAACGCATCTTACGTGCTAAACCGAATCGTGCGGTGCTGGCAGCGTTGCAGCGAACCTCGGCTGTCGCCGACAGCGGGCGACTTTGCAGACGCTCCGATAAGTCCCACGAACTTTTAAGATTTATGTGTTTCGTCGGTGGCCACGAAAAGCACCAGAATCCCACAATGGACACTTCCAAGCCCCGCGGAGTACCATAATTACGTGGTCGGAAATTTTAACTGGCGATTATTAAGAGTTGACGCGACGGCACGCGTCCGTTCTATTTAAATTCACGTCATGGGAGGTGTCGACGCGACCTCCCGTCCTTTAAAAAGGAAACGCGCCCTCTCAAAAAAAGTTTCGGACGTGCGGGTAATACCTATGCGATTTAATTCATTCCGGATAGGCTCTCCCTTGACGCGAACGACGGAGAAAACAAGAAAAAAGAAACAACAAGTTTATTAGAGCGGAATACGACGCTGTAAACTTTTTTAAAAGTGTCGGAACGGACGGCTCTAATCTCATTCAAACTCAAGTTTATTACGCTTTATCCGGATCGTGTTATGTGTACAGAGGGCCAAAGGATCAGAAGTCCCGCTCCTACCTCAGGAAAGATCCCTAGTCAACGCATCAAGTGTAATTAACAAAGTTTCAAGAAAGGTAAACCTTTCTAAAATATCATTAAAAAAGAACACAAATGTTAAAAAAGAATACAAATGTTGTGTAATTGGTTTTGAGTACAAGTTTCGCTAGAATTTTGTTGTTTAGTGTTGCTTTGTTTAAGACAAAATAGAGAAAATGATTTGTAGTACCTGACCGATGTCGATGTTACCAAAATACACCTACATACCTATGCGTATAACGCGTTTTCGTTCTTTTATTGTCCTTTTCGTCGGTCTTCCGCATCGTGCGTCAACGATTTCAATCATGCGAACGGCAGGGGTGCGATTTCGCCACAGCCAGCTTTTAAAGTTCGCAGCAAATTTGTACGGCCGTAAAAAAAATATTTATCGCCGCACTATATTACGCGTTCGCACTTTTGCGGACACCCTGCCGCGAGACATTCCACCCCCTATTGCAAGATGTCGACAAAATGCTACACGTATTTATTACTACCATTACTATTCGCAAAAGATTGTATTTTTCCCGTCGATTTAGACCCAGACTCGACAGATATAGATGACGCTCTTGGACACAATAATAATAATGTGAGGGTGTTATAGCTTCTATGGAGGACAAAATAAAACTTTAACAGGTATATGCTAATATCATAGCAAAAAATGAAACCTCCAGAAAATTAATATCATAACCTATATAGCACATATAGTTGTTTGCACTATTTTCATCGACAAATTTTTGCTGTAGCTATGGTGTAAGCAGTATCCAACATGAGATTAATCCGCATCTTAAGAACTGGTAATATAGTATTGGGGCAAGTCCACTTCCTTGCGGTACTCCGATGTCGATATTGCGCAAACTTTTGGGGCAACTTCTTATTATTATTGTTATTACAACCAGTCTAACACGGTCTTAAACATTAACCACTCCTTTACCGGACTATTAAAGATGTAATAAGATATTCATAATTATTTTTGTTACCTGCAGAGTACACCTAAGTAAACGGAAGTTAATGAGGCCGTAAAGGATCAAGGATCAAGTAGTATAAAGCAGAATTACCATTAGGGATTCACCAGGCGGGAATAAACAGATCCTGCTAAGGTTCCCGTTAGCAATCCTGCAGGAAATTTAAAGGGGGGTCGGCGGATTCCCGCGACGGCCATAAGGTAAACAGATAAGAGTCGATCAGAAAGGGAGCTATGGGTCGTAACTCCGAGGCCGGTAATTGCTACGTCGATTCGCTTTTTTTCTCGCTCGCGAATTCCGTTTAATTCGTTTTTATTGCAGGCGCGTTTGCCTCTTTTAGTAGCGGGAAGAGGCGGCGGCGGCGGACGCAAGGTTTTATTGTTTGCCCTCCTGCCGTAAAACGCGGCGCGGCCGATGCGCGAGCTACGGAAGGAGCGACCGGGATGCCGGGAAAAACGGAAAACGAGTCGTTAATTTATCTATCGGGCACGATCTTCGGTTTACGAGCGTGCTTTTCCGCTGAAAAGGCAGGAAAAAAGAGGGTGAAAATGTGTACGGACCGATGCAAGACATTAGAACTACACCCCAAACTACACTTCGCATCCTCAACACTGGTAAAATAAAACAATAGTTTTGGATCGAGAGAAACATTGACTTGATCTAGGGTCATTCTGATTATCTATAAAAACAATACGGTTCGTGCCCCCGTTGCACGATAATAACTTAAATTCTTAAAAACGGCTAAATAACAAACCAAACATCTCAACTGTTGGATTATTTTGTTTGAATCGGCTGGACATGAACGATGGGCAAGGCCTAAACTTATTCATTCCTGATTATCGCAATAACGCAGATACGATAAACGTCTAACAAACGTCGAAATGTCTACAATAGTTATTTTTATTTACTCAACGAAATATTTTTGTTCACGGTAACTGGTATTCAAAAACCATATCCATTTTTGAAGTCAGCTCGTCATTACACCCAGAAATAAAATTTCATCAAATTCTACCAACATTTGTATTGTCTTTCAAAACCATTTTTATTCATTTATTTTGTAGTAAGATTCTAGTAAAATATTCGGAAAATGTCTCCAAGCGGAACCAACTTGCACTAGTACTGCTGTACTGTAAAATAAGCGTACTAAACTAGGCCATAAATCAAGTTTGCACTTAAAATGGCAGCCCATAAATAATTCAATTTCATATTGCACGAACCGACGCACGGCGTCTTTCGCCCCACTTATCGACTCTTTTTCTAGCCATCCCTTCGAATGCTTTTAGCAAACAACGGAAATATGAAATGGGTACGGCACACAACAAACTATGTTCAAATTAAACAGGAAGCCGCCTTGTTTGTTCCAATTTACCCGTTTGATGTTCCAACCGAGCGCCTCTATATTACTCGAATATTAGAACTGCACTCGGTCTTATAATAGGAGATGCGACGGTTAAAATCGTGAAAACAAAAGCCTTAGCAGTACGTAGTTTACCGCGGCGATATGAAATTTGTTGTGCAGAGGGTAGATAAAAGGTGTATGGTTTCGTTTTATGCTTGATATTACATTTCACGGTACATAACGTCACAGCATATTGCCTATTTCAGACTTCATCTATTTTAATTAAATATTCCAGTTGTATAATATTAATAATCAGCACGCTGCTGAAATACGCTATCCTAGCTTATATGGAAGGTATATTAGGAAACATGAACAACTCAACAACAATTATTCATACACAGAGAGAGAGAAAATTTGAATGAAACGAATTTTCTTCA
Organism: Aphodius granarius; assembly: GCA_963971325.1. Classification (NCBI taxonomy): domain Eukaryota; kingdom Metazoa; phylum Arthropoda; class Insecta; order Coleoptera; family Scarabaeidae; genus Aphodius; species Aphodius granarius. The sequence goes on along the minus strand of OZ020222.1, from coordinate 5,353,128 downwards.
AGCCAAAGAAAGATTGATGTTAAATAGTGGCAGACCAAGCTTGCCAAGTTGCCACAAAGAAATTATTTCGTTGGTAAAATTTCTGAAATTCAAAGCTATCAAAATCGAATGTTGATTTAAAAACTACAAATTTTGATATAATCAAATAGTACTTTACTTTCAGTAAAGTGTACTTATTTATTCAAACACATAATCTTTTTACTCAAATCTATTATCTTTCTCTTCAAAATGAAATATTTACTTACCTTAAGGCCGATCTTTATTTCAAATAAAACCAGATTTATTTCATTCAAACGTATTTCTGCAATTAAACCCTAACAATTTATACATTAGGAAATCACAGAAAACGATTTGGTGTAAAACAATCGTTTTTTTTTTTTTTAGTAAAAACTATTTCTTTTTACTTCAAATAAAATATTTCTTTCAGCCCATGTAGCTGACATTTTTCAATTTAAAAATACTTATTTGTTTCAAACATATGTTCTTCCCTTGAAAGTAATATGTTCAAAGAAATACATTTTTTTCATTTTACATTTCTTTTCACTCAGTGTATACTTTTTGTTGTTGTCATTATCGACGTAATATGCCATTAAAACCACAAATAATTCCCGCACCAAAAATTGCCTAGTGAAAATGAACGACCGACGTTACTGCAACATTTGGTTGTGTCAACGAGCAATTTTCGCAAATGTAGGCCGTTTATCCTATTAGGTTTATGTGTTCGTGATGCGTATATTTCGTGTTGACAGTTAAGGGATGTATCTCACTTTCGCTTGAAACGGCCTTAGGTCGCGCGGATCGCACTGTGTCATGATCAACCTAAACGTCCCCTAAATCTACCCCTGAGATGGGAGTTGTCCTGATTTACGATTTCTTTAATGGGAACCATTACGTTAGCATTAGACGCGCGTTTATCAATGGCGAGGCCTCAAATTGTGTCCATTAATACCGTGAAAGCCGTTTGCCAAGAAGTTTAACAATTGTTTGTGCTACAGAAAATTATGTAGCATCAACGAAGTTTGTCTATCATTTTTCAAAATACAGAACACAAATTCTATTAGAAAATATGCAAATGTCTATTAGATAAGAAACGTAAAATTAAATTAATATTTACCAATTATGTACTTGGAATAACTTTAGTCCTCCACCGTATTGTTTAATTTTCTTTGAACGTCCAGAATACATATACATGAATGGACCAAAAGTGGCTCCTTGGCATGGTTTGCAGTAAAATTAGCATGTCATTAACTGAGACAATTGGTTAGTCGTTTCATGAATGTGTGCAGTGCGCCCTTCTGGCGACTTTCTACGATGCCCTACCGTATTCGGGGGCGGTTTTGTATGCAATTCAACCGATGCAGACGTTGCGGGCAAGAAGTAGGAATGCGCTCAGTACTTGTCCGGCATACCGTAGCGTTACGGTTTTCATTGAAATTCTCAGATGCGCAGGGTAAATTTTATTACCTCTTGTGTAGCCAGTATTACAATATAATGGATACGAATGTGCGGTCATGTGCTGGGACCCCGGTACAAAATGAAGATGATTGAGGTCAATGTTCTAGTAATGCAAAGATGCGAATGTACATATACTGAAGTAAACTAAAAAAAAAGATAATTCAATGAAATAGAATAGTTGATTGGTGTTCATACAAAAAGCTTACACATCTCAAACATTCAGGTTCATATAAATTTCAATATCACAGTCAGATCACTGAAAAATTTCACCAATAATGGGGACAGTTATACATAGCAGAATAGTCATTGCTCAACACATATTTTTTGCATTCTACCTCTTAATTAAAATTAATCCTCACCAAAAAAGCGTGTTCAAGAAACTTATTAGCGCTAGCAATACTCGAAGGAAACATAAACGTGCGTAAATGACATCAAATAACATCAAATATATCATCAATGATCAGGCCCCACGTTTCATTGATACATTTCGTGTCTATGAGATCGTACAAAATTAATTAACCACCGAATCTGTTCCCTGACTGCAACTGGTAATACAGCCACTGCAACATCGCACGGAGTCATCTGTTGGTAGGTACGTTTGGATTCATTAATTGAATGATTATTAATTAAATTGAACGCGCGGGCCTTGTAACGCGTGTATATACATGGGAATATACACACAATATGGCCACAGTACCAGCCTCAGCGTATTGCAGCAGGGGTAGAAATCAATGTTCGAACGCTTAATTGATCAGAAATAGAGGGATTATACCATCATAATTGGTCTAAAAATGATTGGTAAGTATATTTTTTATTGTAGGTTAAGATGTAAACGAAAAGCGCTTACATTAGCCTCATATTTTATTTATGAATCGACGATAAAGACATAATTCCCAACCGACGAAAAGACAACTGAATTAAACTCTAGTTTGCGTCAACCAAAACAACCCCTTAAATATTATTTAACCCGCACTTCTGGTGGAATTGGGCCAAACTCCGGAAACCATATGGGCTTTGGGCAATAACGCAAACATTTTACGCGTCTCGGGACCCTACTCTCATCCAGCTACGAACTAGCCAGGAATCGTTTAGATATTGCAAAAGTTGGAGCGAGGGCATTCTGTTCTTGTTACGAAGTTTCATCCCCGCGGAGAGGGCAGCACGGGTAGTCGGCGGAGCGCACAAAACACCGGCCATTAACAATCCCTGGAGCACGCCTTGCCTTGGTTTTGCTCTATTTTTGGACATCCCTACGTAAGGGTTTATGTCCGCTTAATGTCGATTTAAGCACTACACATGCACTTGCAGGTTCGTGGAACACGGAGCTGTACGTTCCATCGCTCCAGTGGTGTAATTGGTAACGCATTTGATGGCGTGACTTTTTCCATAGTCGATTATGAAATTTAACTTCTATATATAATCAGTTGTTAATATAATCAGTTGAGGGAAAGTTGATAAATTTATAAATGTCGGATGGGGATAAAAAGGAAGCAAGAAAAATATGTTGGCTTTTTCGTCCTTAGATCTGTTTATGGTTATTTCATGCCTTAGGCTTAATGTGCCTCCGTATTTCACGAAAATTATAGATATTTAATAAAATTATATTTTAGTGTGAGCGCCGAATACAGAGAACGTCGCGTCGCGTCGTTTACTTTCCGCGTGACTTTCGGGCCAAATGCAGTGAATGATAATAATTAACATGTCCAGGCAGTGACTGACAAGATGTGTTTACAGTAAACATTAGTTTAGGTGCTCCAAAATTATTTTCCTTTGGTAAACTTAGATTTGCTGATACAAGGTAACACATTTCGTACAATTTTATCGAAAACTTATTGACGCCAAGGCGGGGTCAGTTAAATCATGCTACAGTTGAAACATTACTGATCAGTGGAGATATGTTGTTAATGAGATTAATATGTAAGGGTCATCCGCACTTTCGGAATATGCTTATTTGGTCTTTATTCACATGATTTGCTTTCAATGACGAAGTCACTTCACAATGATTATTTCAGTAGAACTTGAAGACAAAGAAATAGCATTAAGGGCAAGTTTTTGAATACTGGTTTATTTCTAAGTTCTACTGAACTCATCTGTAACCATAGTAACTGTCAGATTCATGAAGGCTGATTGGCTATTGTGCCCTAAAAAGCAGTACTGAACTTCGGTCATGGTTTAATCCAATATTGAAAAACTAACTCTTAAGTGTTTCTGTCTGCTAATTAGGACAGCATTCAGTCTCAAAGGAATTTCTTGGTATTCTCATCAGGTAACAGGTAAGAAGAATTAAGATTTTTGAGTACAAACACATCTACTATAATTTTCTTTAAGAATAGATTGCATACTTTGGACAAAGGAAGATCAAATTACATTGAGTAGGTACTTTCTTTATAATAAGTCAATTTTCAATAATATTTTTCAAACGTTAATGTCACAAAGTCACCAAAACTAACACATCGAGTATTTAATCTATTATATTACAAAACAGCTATTTTACGACATTTTTTCCTTTCCCACATTAGTACGCTCTATCGAGCAAAAAAAAAACATTTTTTCAAACAATTTGTTTAGCACCTTGAGGTAGAAAAAGTCTAACTTTTGAACCGGTGATCGTAGGGCTGTGAACTCGCATCCAAAAAATAGATCTCGACGAGTAGGTACATCAAAAAAACTGACGACATCAGACAAAAACGCCAGAGAATTGTTACTAACGAAAACAATCAAACAGATCCTAACTAGACCATTTTTTAATGAACTCACTATATATTTCCGTTAAAGTTAATGCACATTTTAAATCTGTCATAAACAGCTACCGTAATCTCTTCGGCACAGCATGTATTCATGGCGACTGAAGTTGAAAGGAGAAAGTTTTTGGGGAAACTTATGAGTCAGGCTAGAATCGATTCCAGAGATATTTATTGGTGAAATGACACGGAAAGAATTTACGATGGAAGTTCCGTCTGTTCAAAGCATGCATATCCGGCGTCCAGAGCTGCCAAATGCTGACAAAATTCTGGAGATAACTTTATTCATAATTCATATTCACCCTATTCTCTCGACTCTATAATCTTAATTCACGATCTATTATTGTCGTATTACTTATCTATAATTTTCTTATTTCGATATAAGTCTCCATAATTGTGATATTGCCGTATTCAAAAGTTCGCGATGCATCGCAGGTTTCCAGGCGTTACCGTTACTTTCTTAGCTTTTCGGTCGCACAATACGAAACCGTGGGTTACGGGGGGAATGTGGGCCGCGCCAAAATTCAATATCCCCGATCCTGTACGTAAGCAAAAATGCAACTTCCTCAATAGAAGCGGAGATGTAGCCCCAAGGTTGGAGTATATGGCTCGGTGGGTTGGGCCGTTCATACAAAAGCAGATATGCCCGCGGCCATACGAGAGGAAGAAGAAGAAGTACTAAAGTTCGCGCTGGGATTGCTTTCTTAGTTCAGATGAGAATTCTAGCTGCATTTGTGGAGATATTTCGCGTGTATTCGCCAAGATACCGTGAGAGAAGTATACAAGTTACAAATTAAAAATGTTTCCTGTCTTAGTTACTATTTTTGTATGTAGTACAGATGTGATGTAATTATCTTTTAAATTACAACCTGTCATTTTTTATAACGAATGAAAGAAATATGTACTTAGGTATTCAAAATACCTGTACGTATTTCTTTTTTTACGACAGTAGACCTGACTGCAAAGCTTCAGTTTACAGTAACAGTAATTCAGGCATATGCGAAAGCCGAAGCGCTAGCTTAATGCTTCCCACGCACTGTGTTTAAAATAATTGCGTACGTAATTGGCGGAGGCGCCGGGAGAGGGCTTTTCGCTTCCTGTTGGGAACGCGACGCGGTAATGGTGGCGTCCGCTCGACCGCACGAAGGCGTTGGCAAACCGCACGTCACACCAGCCACCCTTGATATATAGTAACGTTGTTTATACGAAACCAACAGGACTGCGTCTTCGAGTGTTAAAAAAAAAGAAGTTTCCGTATGTATACTTTTGATCTAAGGTATACCTTAGGTGATGTAATTATGCTTTTGAAAAAAATTGACAATTTTATTTTAACCTAAAATCTACCAGTACTCAGATATTGGTGAAACTCTTCTCAAATATAACTTCTCAACGTTGCTGTAATTCAATCTTTAGAACTTTTTAGAATTTCTTTCCTGTGGGATGCGTTTCCGCGATAGGAGGTTGCTGGGACGCAATGGAGAAAAGGGAGATGAACGGTTCCGGCCGTTGCCGATAAATATCAACGCCACTCGGCTCCGTCCGCCATTGTGTGCCGGCCCTGCGGCTTTCATTTTAATTACCGGAGGTCCAATCAGTCGGACGTCCGTTTCCTGACCAGGGCTCCTCAATTCAATGGCCACCTTGATTGATTCCTCGCTTAGGCGAATAATGGACGCCCCCTGCACGGGGTTGATTTGGGGGAGGTTGCCACTGCGATTGTTTGCACACGGCTAATTAATTGATATTAATATTGATAATGTCATTAAATTTATAAAATTGAAGCAGTCGTTTTGGGGAATAAATAAGCCTTTATTTCGCGATTTTGGCTAAAAATAACAAGGTTTAATATATCTCGGTAATTTTATTGTATTTAATAAATCAATATAATTTAGATATTCAGTTTGTACCAATGCAAAATACAAAATAACATTTATACAGTACAGTTGTCACAGACTCATTGTGACAATTGAAGAGTTGTAAATCACTCCAGTCTAGTTCAGACGGTACTGAAATTAAAACGATTTTACTATCGGACAAGTGAAAAGAGAGACCTATATAGTAATGGCAAATGTCTCTTAAGGTCGCCTGATCCATTTCAATAATAGAAACGCCTGCAACACAAGCAACTTTGTCTGTGTGTGTGTCACTTCACATACATACAGAGAAACAAAGGAAGAGGTAGAGAGGAGCATAAAGGCGGGAGAAAGCCGGTCAACATCGAGAATTCCCTTAACGTCGGCGTTTCGCAACTGTTATGCGCCAGTACAAAGAGCTTTGTCCCGTTCAATGGTGAAAATATTCCGGTTATTTGAATTTCATCGGGGTGTACGGAGACACGAAAAAAAAATCAACGACCAGCAGTGCACTGCTAGCGAGAATGGTGCAGGCTTCTTTGTGTTCGGGTTGATTGCCAATGGAATAGGGGGCGCACCTGCAACGAGGGAATACAGAAGGCGACGGCATAGCGTACCCAGAAAACAAACAAAAACAAATTAGAAGCGTAATCAGCCGGGCAGAAACGTTTGGCCTTTCGCGTCGCCACTCTTGAACATCAAAGATACTAAATGGATTATTTCGCTGCACTTTGCAATATGACGGCAACCCATTTTGTGATTAAAATTTCAAAGAAAAAAGCTCAAAAATGACATTGTTTAGCATGTTCAGCTTTGTATTTAGTTACTTTGGATGTTCGTAATCCGTAATATTTTGTAATGTCACATTTTGTTATTCAATTTGTATCTTACATCAAGTATAAAAAAACATACAACGCAATGAAGAATTGTACAGAACCATTAATGTGTGTAATGGCGCGGTCACACTAGGCTGTTTTACTAGCGTGCTATTTGCAACTGGATGCTAACAGCATAGTCTACCAGTTGTCGAGCGAGTTTAGCAGCAGGCAGCCCACCAGCGCTTGTTTAACTTTTACAGCAACCAGCATGGATGTTATCTCACGAAATTATGTATTTTTTAAATGTCTTTTATAAATATTATCCGAGGTATTATTCTCCCAATATATAAAGAGGGTTTTAAGCGATACAGTTGTTAAAATAGTGATCAGATAATAAATAGTCGCCGGCCGAAAAGTTATGCCGTAACGCTGAGAATAACACGTGAATTTTAAGGTTACGAAACAAATATACAAAAAGAAGGCGGTTTCATTCTAACATGCGTAATAGGTAATAGGTACATCAAAAATAACAGCAGGAATAATTATTTTCAGATCTCGTGGATTATACTGTAGATAACTTGTTAGATGACAAGCTTCCTGTATGGACACCAACTTCAGGTTTTTGTTTGGAATTTGGAATTTGTTGCATTTTGACAAGCACCTTTAACACATTTATGTCACCGATGCGAAAACCAATGTACCAGAAACCGGCTTGTGTGTCTATGTCATTAAATACTATTTGTATCCTATGTCAAATATCCTGAAGTAATGTCCTTATTGTATTCATTAAAAAGAGAAATTCAAAGTAAACAAACATCAGAACACCACTGTAGTTATCCTAGAACCCACGTTCGAATCCTAAGTAACATAAACACATCCTCGCTACCAGCACTCTCAAACGTAAACGTTCATCGACACAATCGATCCGTTCAAGTGACTCGGTCAATTGTAGACGGCCAGTTAACACAGTGAACCAATCCTTGCACCTCGCACGAAAGATGTGCGATATTGCAAGTCGTCTGCCGGCCGTGAAGCGTTTCCGGATCTGTCAAAGTAACAAGCACCGCTATCGCAGGTAGCTCGTGCCTGCAGTGGTGCGGTCTGCCGTCACCGCTGGTAATTACTGCTGGGAACCGGGGAGAACGAGCAATCCGAACGTGCTGCCGCCTCCTGGTGGCGGAACTTTCTTTTTGGTGTGGGGTAGAACGAGGTGGAGAGCGTTGTTCTCGTTGGAAGTTCAGAGGGAGAAGTTATTTCTTAGTTTTGGCGTTGTGATCTTTCAAGCTGATTACGCGCGATCATAAAGCTTTGGGGTGTGCTTCGGGGTGCTTGGAAATTGAGATGTTGATTAGTTTTGATTTTTGATGTTGTGCAAGTTTCTTTATTTTCAAATTTTAATTGAGAATTGGGCGATTTAAGTAAAGCCTAAAATTTAGTTATGATTATAACAAAAATTTAAATGGTAGGTAAATTAGTATCATTATCTGTTTTGCTATTCAAAATTCCAAAATTGCAATTCCTGTTTTCCAATTACAAAAAGATAATTATTTGTTCCAGATTATAGAGAAAACGGTAACAAAACAAATTATATAAATTCAAAGAATATGCAAAAGTGCTGCTTTCAAGTTGTATTTTGATGAATCTATAAAAAGCCACCATTCAGAAGGATCGTGAGAAATATCAAACGCTTTGTAAATGAACACACTGTCACACATCGTGCGAAAAGATTCCATTCCTGTAGTCTAGAACCCAATAACTCGGATTTTTCTTTTGATAAACCTAAGTCTTTAACCTGTTCTTAAAACTTCAAATGGTGAATCTTCACGACTTGCCTGATTTGACAGAGTTATTTCAGACACTCTGTCAAATAAGGCAAGTTTCTTTAAACAGGCGAAATTGGGAGATGATGCTTCTCTCCGTGGGGAATTGCAAACGGCATTTTTTTCTTCCCTTTCATTCGCCGTCTGATCTAACAGGAAATACAGCATATATTAGGTGTCTTTTGCCTCTTCTGTAATTTTTTTTTTCAGATGTGTCACTACTAACAACCGCACGTGTAACAAAATTTATTTGGTGAGTTTTTACAACATCTTCTTTGATCACTTCCCATATTTTAATGCACATAACTTAACTTGACAAAATAACACAAAAAAGTCAGTGAAAACATTCGATTTAATAACAGTATATTGAGCAGGTAGTAATCAGATGAAGCCCGACAAACATCAGCTGATGTTAGTCAGGCTTGGTGTTTTTGTTCTTTGCGAGTTAAACCAATTCATTATAATACTACCTGTGCGCTTCTGAAAAGTGACTACCCGGAATACAATTTTAAGGATACAGACGTGAACATACAAAGGGAATTTTACGTGTGCCTGAAATGCATACACACACGGTTGCCACGTACATGCCAGGGTTTATTATTCTGTTTACAAAGGTATTAAACACAGATTCAAGTCCGCTTCTCCTGGCGGCGTAAGCGCGCGTGTGAGTTCACGAACTCACTCGGGCTGTAAACTTTTTCGCTTAATTTCTCTCCTGGTGCGCCCAGGCTGCCGCCACACTTTTATATTAACCTTCCCTTTTTTACGTCCGCGGAACATTTTAAAGCCTTTGTTGTTTCCTGCCCTGTTTTGGACGTATCCTACTGACAGTTTTATATTTAATTAAAAGAATCTATCCGGCGTGGAGTTTGCGCGATTCGTTATCGAGTTTTTGTGGGACTGACCTTTTTGTTTTTGTGAGCATTTTATTTCACAGAGAACGACAGATCCAATATAACGAAAAGTCATCATTACGCCATTTGCGCTTTTCATAATTCCTACATTCATTTGATTCATAATTAGGATTTGCTTAGGGTTAAAGTAGCTCAATTTTATTAATCAAAAACTTAATTTACCATTTCAAATGCAGTTTATATAATTCATCTCCCCTCACGATCTCCTAGAGCATGATAAACTCGATTTTGCGATTTTATTCCTAAATTGGCGGATCCGCCGGGATATTTTTTTAATCAAATCCCTGTTAACGTTTACTCTTATTTAATTAAACCGCCATTTAATTAGAAGAAGTAAGCGTGCGTTGTACGCTTCCGAGATACGCCCTGAACTGTGGATTATTTCTGTTCCGGGAACGGCGGCGCGTCGTTGTTTCGACGCTATGAACGTTTGTGTCAGCGGAACGAGCCGAAGCTGAAACGCTGAAACGAAACGAGAGATAGACAGCTCAAGGAGATAATAGGATTTGTTGTGGCTTACGGGGTTTCATGACAGCTGAGGGGGTGTATAACGAACCCCAGTATAACACATCTCCCCAGTACATCGCGCGCGGATACAGATGAATTACGGTTTTCGGATTAGTGGCCGGCCAGAATCATTCCGATTGGATTCTGAGGCCGTACGTGAGCCTGCGATCGATTCTTCTTTCCCTAACGCGCGGATTAGCGTGCATAAATTATGCCGCCGTCCGTCCAACAAAGTAAAATTTATATAGTGGACCCAGGATTAGACGAACCGAACATGTTAAGTCTAAACACCCGAATAAACTGCCCCGTAAATTAATTTATTCGATAAATTTTGGGACCTAAGGGTCTTAAGTCAACTTTGGTGGATGTCAAACCGGACAGCACTTACACAGCTCGTCATAATAACTCAGCCAAGAAAAACGTGTCTTATTCTGTTAGAATAAATAAACTTTATTAGGAAACTCTCATCTGGGCTGCTTAGTACTAGAGGCAAATGCACATTTAAATATCTTCGTGCAGTTCTTGCGAAGTAATCTCATCAAAAAGTTTCGAGCGCGGAGACAGTGACAAATTCCTCCGTCTGCAAGACAAGACCGAATCCCGGAGTCGCGCGGCGCTTCGTATTCCCTAATCGACGACTATTATCTGAAAGGAACTTAATACATTCCTGACTGTATCGTATTCGTATTCGCAGGACTCTGCTCGACAAGGAGAATATCTTTGTTTAACATTTCGCCCATTATGGCCGCCCTGCATTTGCCACTTGGTATTTGTCCCGAGTATTCCCCGGTTGGAGATATGCCTTTATCAGCTAGTTGCAGTAAGACGCATGCCCCGGAGATTCTGCGAGCAGTAAAGCGAGAGTATCGCCTGAGGGGAGACAGGATAATATGCCGCAAACGGCCCTGATGTTGCTCTGTCTAATGTAGACAGACTAAAGCAATATTTTCGTTAGATTTGAATATACAGAATTACATAGAAAACATGCACTGTTTAGTTCACTTTCTATACTTTATTTATATTGAAATCTGCAGTATGTAATCATCAGGGTCTAGATTCTCGTGTCCAGGGCGTACTCTCTGCACAATTTTTTCCCTAGTCAGAATGATAGACATTAGGGGTGACGTTTGAATGAAATAAATCTCGTTTTATTTGAAGTAAAGATCGGCTTTGAGGTAAGTAAATATTTTATATGAAATTATTTGGAAGAGAAAGATAATAGATTTGAGTGAAAAGATGGTGAAAAAATGCGGTTTCATTAAAAATTATCGCTGTGTCTACTGGCGGGGAGATGAAGCTAGGAGTCTCTAGGCAAGCGTTGGCTTAGTTTAAGCTTTATATAAGCTGGGTTACAGAACGTGAGAGGTATTCTGAGAGGTATTTTCATTTGGGAATAAGTCTGTAGTATTTCCGTGGAGAAAAATAATCTAAGTCAAGTACTAAATTGTCAAACAGTAAAGGAAGGTTTTTTATTTTAAAACGCTAACACATCCCCACGCACTCATTAGGGCCCGTCCAAATAAACTTCTAATATTTATAAATGAGCACTGAATAACGTAATAATTATCCTTATTACGAGTAAGTTACTGTATACCATGACATATTATTATATGTACCTATTACAATATTGAGCATACTAAAACTAAAACTTATTATAGGTACATTATGTCTACATGACAAGATAAAAGTCAGATATAGCTACATTTTTCAGAAGTTAAGGCCAATACAGGTTTCATACTCTTTTGATATTATTCATTTCTTTTACTTAAATCAATTAAAATTGTTATATCTCTGTATATCTGTTAATAATAGCACTTATTGTACGTACAGTATAGATAGCATTTCTTCCTATATTAGTACAGAATGCAAATAACGCGGCACCTGCAATGGTTCATTTGACGTACCTACCTATCGACACTGCAGCGCAAGTACTGTACTGTGCTATGGGAGCGCTGCGCGCCAGCGCCGCTATGTCAACTGTGTTGCTGGATTTTAAACTCGAGTATCAACGCACTGACACACCAAAGCGTGTGACACAATTGCGCTACACGGTACACTGTTACCCATCTCTAATACACAGGGCTCATAGTGCTTTAAAAACTTAAACTCATTGAACAAGACAGCAACCTTAGCATCATAAAAGCAGCCCGTTTATGAATAAGTAGACTGTTAGCGATATCTGTACTAAATATAAACGAAATAAGATGTTTTATTTGTTAATATGTCAAAAGAACGGACAAATATTTCCAATAGCCGCATCAGGAACTGTTTTGTTGCTAGTTATATACAAATATCTACTTTTTACTGTTTGATCTTTTACTTACAATCCAATAAAGGTGAGTAAGTGGAATCCTAAATGCTTACCTGCAACAAAAAATAAAGAAATAATTAGATACATAAAACTTACTTTATATTTAGTTAGGTTGGACTATCAAATGCCTGTACGTATTACGTGTTACGTATTACGTGTCTGTAATACGTAACACGTAATATGTCTGGTAACACGTAAATCGGGCTGAAATTTGCCGGAAGTGGCAAATGTTACATGAATTACATGAAATTACATGAAAAAATACATTAACAGTTTCAACCAATGTTGACCAAACTGATACCAGTTCATCCTCCATGACTTTAAATATGCATAGCAATTTATAGATAAATGTGATGAACGGTTTAGGTGTTATAGGCGTTCATAGAAGCAGTTTGACGGTGGCCGTAAGCTTAGTCGATATGATTGTGAATTAAAGTCGCAAAAAATCCTAAAGCATAATTCTCACATCATGATTTACTTCATAGTGTGTCCTGGGCATTAATATACAAGAGAGATGTTTAAGGAAAAAGTGTACTTTAATATTAAGAAAGCTTGCCAAGAAAGAATTCATGCACAAGAGATGCCCGTAATGAGTGAGCATGGTATGCCAGATCCAGGCAGGCTGTGTGTGCATTCCGCATATATAGCATCTGGGTCGTTACCAATAATGTTCACATGAAGGGGCACAAACGTATTCGCAAACAACGCATGCGGAAACAATTCTCCACATCTACCTCTTCACTGCGCCTCTACCTCTCTCTCCTTTTCCCATATATTTAGCACTATATTACTTACTCGCGCAAGAAACCACTCAAGCTCTCACGTATGCTTATTATCAGTAAACAGTTTGCGCTTCTCACCGATTCTGGCTGTTAACAGCAAATGTTGAAAATATATTAAGTTTTTGGTTGTTTCTTATATTATCTTTTGTGACATGCATGTTGATAAAAAGTTTGTTCTATTTCCGTTTGTATCGTACACATATTCCCGCTTAAATACAATTTTTTTCGTCGACTACATTCCTTCTAGGACAGCTTGTCGGAAAACAAACAGTAAAGTAACGATTGTTGCTGTAAATCGGTGAAAACAAAACAATCCTCTCCCTTCGAATTTATAACTTCTGTTACCCTACGGGGGTTTCATACGTCTTCCACGGTAAATATATACGCTCAACATATTGCTCTCATGTTTTGAATTTTCAACGTAGGAATATATCCATATAACGCGAGCACTGTCGCTCCAGCAAGCGCAAACACGTTCGGAAAGAACAACACGTCACGACGTGGAAGAACAATAGACGGGCCCGGGCACATGGAGATCCGGTGAGCGTTTCAACCTTATTGAGGCTGTTTTCAATGTATAAATCAAAACTGCGTTGCCGGCGCACGTCGAGAGGTCGTCGTTGCCTCTGCCATCCAGCGCTTTGCCGCTGATCGCACCGTAAAAAAAAAACAATTGGACTAGTTTCGAGAAAAATCGTTTCAACCGTCAAAGCGGCGATATCGGCGAAGCTATTTAGGTACGTTTATATGGAAGATGGATCGATACCTCGGAATATGTACTCAATACGAATGTACGTGCGCTATTTTGATACAGAATATTCAATCTTATTTATAAATCGGAGAAAGGTAAATGTGTTATTTGTATGTACAGGACAATTTTGTTGGTCGTTTGCCTAAAATTTGACAAATTTTTATCTTAGATTCGTAATAGTTTCATGATGCCTTCAGCAAATTATACACAAATTCTTTCATGAACACGTTAGTATTGGGGTGGGCTGGAGTGCTATTTAGATAAATGAATTTGGCTTAACATGTGAAGTAATCTTTACTTTATTCTTTAGTTTATAGGTTCAGAGTCAATACCAGGCACCAGGCCTGTCTCTAAGCCTTTTGACCAATTACCACGCATCCACCAAGTGAATATATTACTAGCAGTCTTTATGTCACCATAGGTCATAGCGTGATCGTCCAGACATCCACTGTTTTGAAAATCTGCCCCCTCACAACTGGCAAGGATGCACGGATCGTAGTATTGTAGCTAAATTGGCCGAGCACAAAGTGATTCACTTCGATAAAACTAACCGTTTCCAATTGAACGCGCCGTCTGCTCGTGCAGCTTCGCCCCATTGTGCTCCCTCCTGGTAACCGTTTAGAGCTCGTGAATACTAAAAATCAAGTAGGTATTCATTCGACAGGCGAAAATCGAGCAGGAAGTGCGTCCCTGGACAGCTCTCTCGCCCGCACAATTACGCCATTGCAACAGATGCGAGCTAACAGTGCAGAATTTCAGCGCGCACGTGCTGCCACTGCTGTGCTTTGCTATAACCAGAGGTGACCCAGTTCGTCCTGACGATATGGCTCCTTGCCGGCGAGATATATGGCGTTACAAAACGGGGCCGCGAAGTGTTGGGAATAAATTTCTTGGCCCTTTCCTTCCAAAGCCGATCCACTCGAAGCTCAATATCAATTTCCATATATACGTTGTACAGCGGTTGAGCCGTATCTCGCTAAATTTACTTGGGAGAAAGGAGTAGACGCCTCCCGGAAGATGATAACAGGATGTTACCCATCTCGCGGCTCTTTTGTTTTTCAGGTATTTCAGGATGTGATTTGACGAGGGGTTTCCGCGGAATCTTTTGTCATGGAAATAGATTTTGAACCATAGCTTTTGTAAATCTCAAGTAGCTAAAGCTCTTTTTACTTTCTGACTAGTATCCTAGAAGGAAAGTATTGTAATAAACGGAAAAAAATCGAGATTTCAGCGAAAAAACGCGTTTTGGGGTCCCCCGAATCGATTGCAATGATTTCTGGAAAACGCAACCATCAAGATTTAATAGCAAGAGTGTTATACAGCCGTGGCTTTACCAAGGTAGTCGTGGTTCTTTTTCTTTGCATTCGGTTTAAACAGATTGCACACGAATGGAAGGTAATAGGCAGATTTATAAAACCCTTGAGTACGCATAGCTTAAAGCGTGATATTTTGGGAATTCATGAATAAAGAGGGTCAAAAACAATTAAATGTATCATTTCGGGGGTTGCAGCGTTACATGTATTATGATATAGTAAAAAACTCTTGTTATTGGCTACAACGTTTTAGGAAGAGAGCCCTGATCTTTCTTGTACAATTACTGAAAATGAATCTGTCTGATTTTATAACCCGAAGTAAAATGTAGTTAGACTAGCGCGTTTATTATTACCTTCTATCATGCATATTCGATTTCCAAGACTTCATTTTTTTTTCAAAGGTTAATAAAGATTGTGACGCAATCTGATAGAATTTGGCATTCATTTTATATATTTTTATAATGTTTAGTACATATATTCTCAAATATGACATATGTACTATTATAATAAATTATTAGAAATGGACCACCATTGCCATACTACCAGACCTACTTATATCATAAATTGAAATAATAAAGTCGAAACGGCATCTGTATTTACAGAATATGATTCTTCTGAATTCCAAATTAGTAGGCCAAATTTTACGAGCTTTATAGGTCTGCGGATAAAATTTGGCAACACATTTTAAGTAAGTATTGCCCTCGCGAATACACGTTTTGCGTTTGCGTTCTAGAAATTTTTCGCGCGTGGTAGATTGATGGCGGTACCTTATGGTGCCGTGCCGTTCCTGGATATTTTGCACTTCCGGCGGGGCGCAAAAGGCCAATAAATTTTCCATCGGCACCTAATAACACCTTAAAAAGGCGACGGAGCATTTGATTTATTCGCGGCAGATTTGAAAGACGCCGACCTCTCCGTTTCCTCCATCCTAAGCGAGCAGCAACGCGGATACAAATTCCCATCGGAGAAACCACTTAGTACGTACTTGGCATCCATCTGGTGATAACCATTCACCAGGCACGATTCCTCACCCCCCCTTCTTCCACCGATGTAATGGTAGCGTCGTTCTGAGGTTATATTTCCTCATTTATACATTAGATTCTTGTACTCCCTCCCGAGTTCGACTATATTTTTAGTCTCTCATTAATAAAATTATGTTAAAGCAGTCTTTTAGTCTGCTGCAAAAATAAGAACACAAACTAAATTCTTATATAAACATTCCATATATAAATGCTTTACATATATTCTTCATACTACCACAAAAAAAAAACGTTAATATGATGATTGCATGACGACAAAATATCTAATACGCCATCCAAGTAAAGCGTAGGTTCCGCCCGGTGCCTAACACACGACGTTCCGGCCTAAATTCAATTTGCGGAATATAATCAATTTCGTCGTGCATCGAGGACGAGTCGAAGGGGTCGCAAATCGAAAAGGAGGACGCGCAGCAGGAGCCGACTGACTGAATAAGTTTCACGGTATCTCTGTGTGTGCCGACGCAAACCCACATATTTACCTACTCGTTGGCTGGCCTGGTTGGGACCTGACCTCATGGGGGTCGGGCCCTTATCTCAAGGGCCCGACCCCCAGCAATCGTTTCAGCCTTATACGATACCTTCTGAACCGTTTGTATTTCGAATGAGGGATGCTCTTGTAGTGGCGAATGAAATTCAAGATGAAATACAAATATTTTGTGCGGAACTCACAGTTTCTGTGTGAGTTATTAATTAAATATTTTCCTTCCTGGGGAATTGCCAATCTAAAAGTGTGCGTGGGTTCGACACGTGTTAGCCTAGCAATATGACTTGAGAGTTCAACATCTTCAGTTCAGTATCCTCACAGCACATTTTGGCCTCTTTTTGTTAAGATATATGATTAAAAAACGTCAGGAATCTACTTATGATATTCCTAATATATGTTTTTTGGTATCGACCAACTAAATCGGTCCCAGTCAAGATATAGACACGTCACAAACTTTTATCGAAGGGGAGGGTGATTTTCAGGATTTTGACGGGAAATACGGGTATACGGGATGTATTTATAAACCTATAAAGAGCACCATCTGTCCCGAGTGTCCCAATTTAATAATGTATAGTGACGGAGGTGGCGACCCCTCCTGGGTCAACGCAAATGTGCGGGCTTCCCGTCTCTGACGTTCATTCGATCTACAACAGGCACAAAATTTCAGGGCGAGGCAGATGCTATCTAATTTTCTGCGTAGATCATTTAATATATGTATATCCTTTTCCGCAAAATATCTTTTGTCAAACTTGCAGCAGATTTCGAGGCCTCGTATTAGAAAGAAAACTCAGTTTTAATCCAAAATATCATATTTAGTAGCATTAAATGTTAAGTTACTACTAATATTGAGTTTTAAACAGATATATACAGGGTGTTCTTATAGTGTGATGTCGGGAGATGGTACATTTTCTTAAAGATAGTATTAAATAAATTAAATTTTCTTACATGTGGAAAGCGAAAGTAGTCATCTTAAAACTATTTTTCTCTTTACAGGGTGTTGAGCAATGACAACAAAAATTGTATAAATCAATTTTCCTAGCCCTAATATTCATATTGTTCATCATGTCAGATGATGAACTCTGTCAAATTCATATTGTTCATCATGTAAGATAATGTCTTCGCCAGTAACATCAACAGATGTGTCCAACAAAAGACTGTTAACGTTTTCATCGAATGCGTTGTCCTAATAAGAGCCACTAACTGCGAGTGTTGCTTTTTGAAATTGAAGATATTAAAGAGTCAGGAGTATATAAAAGAGTATTTATTCTATTTTTTTGCAGTTTTTGTCCCACCACATCGCTTCTTGGAACAAAAATGGTTTAATGAGGGATGACAGTCAGACAGTAATTTTCTTGAAAGCCTACTACAAAATTGTTAATTTTTAGTTTTATCTCTGCTTTTTCGTCCGTATTGTATGCTTTTCCTCCAAATTTATCAATAACATAAGAGGATACCGCTGATTTTTTGTCGCTTATACTGTTTTCTTGCTGCCCACATTAAACAGCACTCGCCGGTATGCGATCACAGCATCAAAAAATATTATGTAGCATCATTATATGCAAGTTTCTGCAGCAAATTTGAGTTGCATATCGTACCGAAATATTTTCTCTTTTATAAAAAAAATAAATCAAACTGAATATAGGTGAATACATAAGGTTTCAATCCAACTAAATAAAATATTATACTACATTTACAAGGAACGCGGTGCTACGCCAAAAAAAATCAAGATTATTAAGTCATTTACATAAAAAACTACTGCATACCTTTGTTTGTGTTATCCATTACGACAAAACTTAACAAAACAAACGACACAGGCAACATGCACATACACTTGATGCACGCACGAAGACAGCTTACAAGTAAATAATTCTAGTACCAATAAATGAGGTTTGGCAGCCTCTACTTGTTAGCTCTAAGTACCAAACCCTTTTTTAATAAAATCGACGGGATCCGTGGGATTTCTGTAACCAAACATACAGAAATTCTAGGATTTCTGTTGACAGCAGAATTTGGACTTTTGCACGGCTATATTGTCAATTTCCACCACTGTGCATCAGAACGTGGCGGTCAGCGGTAGAAATTCTTGAAAGCAACATTATGTTGGGAAACTAACCGTAACAATGTTGGTAGTAGCGCAGAGAAATGCATCATTAATAACGCAGCATTCCGACGGGGAATGTCCAGAAATGAATTCTCCGCACAAACCGAATGGACGACATACCGTGTTTGCAGTGCACCGCATTTTTCATTCTACATCGAGATAGGGCTGACAAAAACCACTAATTCGAAGAAAAAATAGCGTACGCAACGTACAACTACATGGGAACGATTTTTGTTTATCGTGCTTTTGGTTTTGTGTTGCAATTTTCCGCCAAGAGAAATTCCTGATGTGCGGAATCGATTGCCCTGCAGATGCCGCAGCCATATGGAGCGTTTTATGGCCACCAGCATTACCATTATTGTTTTACGACAGACATATAAAATGGCAATTATTTCCAAGATAACTAAGGTCGTTTATAAAATGTGCCCGGCACCTTCACCATTCCCGTCAATGTCCTGCCCATTCACTGTTTAATGTTTAGAGCAAAGAGCTGTGATAAAACTTTAAAGCATTACTAAACGTTTCTGTCAGACAGCAGCAGTGATTTTGACGATTGCATAGCTGACACAGGCGCTTTTCGGAACGAAATGACATTGACGTTTTTATAATTACTATCCTGTGCGAGGAATGTGCGACCATCGCGCTAGCGGGCGTTCAATCGCTCGCCGGACAGGTGACGATTTAGTAATAACGGCTTTTCGGTAATTCGCTTTTTTTTCATGTGATATTGCTCGCGTGAAAGCAGCAATCTATCGCCACCCAAATTCAATTTGGAACACCGTCGTGGTTGGCACATGCGGAATAATTTCAATACCGGCGTAGACTCGTAATTTGATGCTTAATTTAGGGGATATATCACTTTTTTTTAGTATTTTGGTAACAAGGATTGTATGTATTAATATGGGAAACAAACGATCTTCCTTTTGCTCTTAACTACTTCTTTATTTATAAGTTAGTTAACACTATATTTAATGTAATTGGTTAAGAATAATGGAACTGAATAAAGCAATTAGAATCTGAATAAATTTTTACTTTCCGACTAGTACCCTAGAAGAAAAATATTGTAATCGACGGAAAAAAATTCGAGATTTTGGCGTTTTGAGGTCCCCTGAATCCATTGCAATGATTTCTGGAAAATGTGTGTATGTGTACATGTGTGTGTGTATGTGTGTATGTGTGTATGGTCGTGAATACGATTGCACCTAAACGAAACAACGGATCGGGCTGAAATTTGGTATACATATTAAGAATTATCGGGGGACGAACTGGATTGTTCTTGGTGACAATCTGACAGCCGGAAGTGGCAAATGTTACAAGCGTCTTTTTAGGGACTTATCCGATATTGTCCAAACTGATATCAGCTCACCATCCAGTGACTTTAAATATGTACACCAATTTTCAAGCTTTTACAGAAACAGCTTGACAAAATTCACAGACTTCGTCGCCGTGTTACAAATTGTCAGATTTTGACAAACGTCAATGCCACTGACAGGACATGACATTAAATGTCTGTATGACAAATGCCATTGTGTCCTAGAAACTGACGTAAGGTCCGATCCAGATTGGCTGTGGCTTTATAAAATGGAAATTGAAAAGTGTTTAGGCACTTCATTGTGTCAGCGATGTAGTCGGAAAGTAGGGTGAGGGCCACTTCAGATATTTACTTTTTTATTCTTAGAGTGCAAGTTAACAAAAATAAAACATAAAATTTAAACTTGCAGGGCAAGCTCAACAAATAGTGTCATAATTCTATTATCCAACATTCTGTTCATCAGTGTAAACTAAATACGAGAACAAAAAAGAAAACTGACAACTAAAGCCTGCTTGAAATGTATTGTTCTGCTTATTCTCGTTCAAGTAAACAATGCTTCATCCGCAATAAAAAACAAATATTAATTAAGCCAGAAATAACTCGCATTTCTTTGTAGGTAGGAGATCTCGTAGCAATAAAAGACTCGCGAATAATTGTGTGTACAAACGCGGATTCGTTACCCACTCTCAGAATTTTCCGTTTCTAGGTGACCCCGGTTCTGTATTCGCTGCCTATGCAGACGGCGCGAGCAGATGGGTATGTTTAATTAAATTCTTATGGTACAAATAATAAAATAGTGATACGTGCAGCGCTTGGGCAAACAATTCCGCTTTGTTATTACCCGCTGTGTTGGTTGGCCGAATGGCAAACTTTTCCTGAACTACACAACGCGCGCGCGCTAACCAGAATAGAAAAATTTTACGCCCTTTTATAACCAGCTAGGCATTATTAAACACGGGACCACGTTTTCGTAACTTCTTGCAGGTTATGCACGAGGAATGTCAGAAATAGTTTTGTTTTATTTGTATACAGTTAGGTTAATAATAGGTCATGTTATCTTCACTTAACTATTCTATGATTTCACTATAAAAATAAATATATTAATGGTCAAACCAAATGGTGCATGCTTTTTGTCATTGATTGGAAATCAATTGTGAAATAGGAAAGGTAGCAATATAAGTTCCTGTTGAGAGGAAGTGATACTCAATATGAGCTTCCAATCAACTCCGCCCAATTGATCAACTCCGTGACACACACTGTCCCATTACACAGGGAACAAATTTTCAACTTTCTTATACAACAACAAAAAAATATTTGTTCCAGATTATACTTGCCTTGCATAACTAGAAACTGAAAGTACATTAATTGTAACAGGTCTAGATTTACAGAAACAGCGATACTTTAAAAAAACTGAGAAAACTGCAACAAAATCAGTTAATAAATTATATAAATTCAAAGAATATGCAAAAGTACTGCGTTCAAGCTGTATTTTGAAGAAGCGATAAAAAGGATTTATTTAGAAGGATCGTGGGGAATACCAATTCTCGTTCATAAGACCCTCGATATCGTGACATACACATAAAGATCCTTCCATTATAAAATATGCTTTAAAAGGCTCGTTACGCTTTGTAAATCAAGACACTGTCACCCTCGTGCGAAAAGATTATATTCCTGTAGCCTAGAACCCAATAACTCGGTTATGTCTTTTCGTAAACATAAGTCTATAACCAAATCATTCAGTTCGCACTGGTTTATAAGGTGAGCTGTTTCTAAAACTTCAATTGGTAAATCTTCACGACTTGCCTGATTTGACAGAGTGATTTCAGACACTCTGTCCAATCAGATCCAAATTTAGATATTTTATTTTATGCTTATCCTTCTTCGAATATCCGGAGACGCTTATCGTGCAAAAATAGCAATCATCTACATGATTGGACGGCTGTCGCCACAACATGGGAACTGCAAACGGCATTTTCTTTTGCTTCCCTTACATCCCCTTTAAAAGTCCGATCTAACAGGAAATACAGCATATATTTGGTGTCCATGGCTTTTCCAGATCTCTAATTCTAAATCCAAAATAGCAGCAGTAAGCTAAATTTACCTTTCCGTATTTTTTTTTCAACAAAACTTATTTGGTGAATTTCTACAACATCTTCTTTGATCACTTCCCATATTTTCATACACATAATGTCTGTATAACTTAACTTGATAAAATAACGCAAAAACGTCTTGTTGATTCGTAATATTTTGAACAATCTGTTATAAGAACGTATACAAAGAAGGCTAATGCAAGCAAAATATATGACTTCAAATAAAATAGACCTTAGACCTGTCACAACACTTTGATGACTTGATCTATGAAAAGTGATGTTAGGTCAACAAAAATATGTAATTCCTGTTCTGGTTGTATGACCCTTGTTCTCTTGTATTATTGTCCCATAACTTCAACAAACGTAGAGTAAGAAATTTTGGTCAAAATTGCTCTATCCATGCTCTTAATTACTTCGTAATTAAATAATTCTTAATGGTGGGTACTTTGTTGAAAGCACAAATTAATTTCTCATCATCATTTTTTTGCCATATATAAGTTTGTATAAATATGTACTTAAACCTAAGGTTACTTTTACGTACAATCATCACGAATACAACATGAGTAAGCTATTTAAATATTACCTTAACAAAGTATCACGTTTCATTGCATAGCGCCAATTATGACGCTTGCATGCCGACGTACATATGCGGTTTTATGGCGTTTGTAATCCGATAAGGTAGCCGCGGTGGTAAATCGAAGCCTACGTGGACCATTTGTCATCCGGAGTGTGTGGTCAAGTTGTCACACGAGAAAGAAATTAGCGTCGATCTAGCGTGCGATGCTTTGCGCATATTAACGATAAGGTAATATGGGCTTTTATTTGTTTTAGATTCATCTGGCATTCAATGGAGTAATTAGTGTTAGGTTACCTCCTTGCGATCTGATCTGATAAAATGCTATTATGACACAAGCATGTGCGAGCAATTCAGATCCATGTAGGGTAAGTTATATTCATTATTCACTTCCCAGAAATAATTCTTTATAAGAGGTTAGAACGGGGCGAGTGGCTCTAGCGGTAGAGTGCTGCTGTCCTGCTAGGAAGTCTTGGGTTCAAATCCAGGCATCAGCTGTGAAGATCCTCGTCCCACCGCCTTTCGCAGAGGCGTAAAACCGTGGGTGCCGGCAACCAGTTGAACACCTGTGGTTCTCGTTATCAAACAGTATGTAAAAATGGGTAAGCACAAAGGGCCAAGAATTGGCCTAGGTGCAGCGGAATAAACCGCACCCAAAACAACTACAACAAGAGGTTAGAACTTAATTTTCAGGGCAGTACTTGACTCTCCTCAATTAGAGTTGCTATCGAGCAAATGGGGTTAGTCAAGGTTAACAAGTACATGTTTTCAACTTAATTGCTTGGAGCAAATTCAATTAATACAGTTTTGTCATATAAAATTCACTGCATTTATTAGAAGTGGTTATGTAGACAAGACAATTTTGCATTCAAACATTGAAATTTCAGGTTCATTGCCTGGAAAACTTACAAGCAAGCTATCAAGGGGAAGCCAAATACAAAACCTGAAACATCTATTTAATATTCCACCGCGCGAGTGTCGAGAAATCAATTTCGCGTAGAACAGAACACAACACTCCTGTTGCCTTTGCCTGCCGCGTCGACGACGACGGCGAATACCTAAATCGATGTCAATATTATCATAGCCGACATGGCGGAGGCCCGCTACCCACGTTTATGATAACCCACCCCAGCAAACAATAACATCCCGTGGAAAAGAATCGCCAAAAGATAACAAAAATGTCTTAAAGGTAACAAATGACATGCGTATTACTTATTCCCCCAAGTTATTGTTGGTTTTATTAATAACGCTAAAATTATGTACATACATATATTCTATTAATAGTAAACCGTTGGCTTTTACGGATTCAACGGTGTGTAGTTTTTCAAACTGATTTTCTCTATGTCAATCGGTTCGAAAGATATGACGTTTCGAAGATTGGAAATAATGCTAAGGTAGTGCTGCACATAAGCACATGCTCCAAAAGTTGCTTTATTACGGTCAACTATAATGTTGTTTAGCACTGCCGGGCAATTTTGCTAAAGTTGAGGTGTATAATATAATCGTGCGTTGTCGGTCGTTTTAGATGGCGACCGCAGCGTTGCTGGTGCCACCGCCGGCACCGTGGCGGTCGCAGTCATGCTACGTTGCAATTTAGTCCTCTCGGATCGGTTTAGTTTGGTTCCGTGTTCGCCTATCTGCGCCTTGCAGGCGGTACACAAAACCGACGTGTCATGCTAATGTACCCGAAGGGGCAGAGAGGGCATCACCAACACTCCCGGTAAACAGCTACTGGCGGTGATACTTTTATTATTAATAATTTAGGGCAAAATTTGATTCTTTATCAAGGGAAGATGACATTTTCTGGGCTTTAATTATGATTTTTTTCGCGCAAAACTAATGAGGAATCAATTCGTTATGCGCTTTCCAATGACTGAATGATTAAAATCGGTTAAGAAAATAAAAGTTGTGAAATTTCGGAAAATAAAAGGGTCTTTCCTTTGCAACTCGAAGGTCGTGTGCACAATAGCTATCATTATCATCATACGTAATCATTCTTATTCATCGATTTGTTTCATTAGTTGCAGAGGACCTATAAATTCTGCCAAATTACGGAAACATTTCCTGACCTGTTTTGCATATTTCGTCAAGATGTTGAACGCATTAGCCCCGTTCATTACGATAATACGTTTTCTTCATTTCCCTCCCGACTATTACCATACATTGTATCCCATTACCATAGCTTTTATGGCAGTTAAAGTTGTATCAATGTGGGCAATTTAGTCTCAGTCCGGGCGAACAAAGTACATAGTCGCTATAGTATTTGCATAGATCAAACGATAATAGCGGTAATAACGCGAATTAGAACGTTCAATATGAAGGAGGGTTGAAAAAGTCGAGTGGTCACGTTGGGGTCGTGGAATGAATGGCGATTTTATTGACATTTCTCTTGGAACATTTTATTTTTATCACCAGCTAATAACGAACACTCCCGCGAAGGAAGTAAATCAGCCGCTGAAGAGGTATTGGATCGGTTTGAAAACAATTCGATGAGGTCCTGTGTAGCACCCGGCTCTGGAAGGAGATTTATTATCCCAGCAGAGAGCAGAGCGCGCCCTTAGATTTAGAAGGTCGTTAAAGAAATTAATAAGAGCTCGAGGTCTGTAAATCTTACCCAATTAATAGACAATTTGAAAGAGTCGTTTACATTCTGGTTCGTGTGGGGTATCCTTCACATGGGTACAGAGAGGGAAAATTTTATTCGATACAACACGAATATCTTTGAGAGAAGAATATCACTGTTTCTATATACGCAGAAAGATCATTTGGTTGATTCAAGTAAAATATAAATAATAGCGTAAATAATAGAAATACATTAACATGGAAATCAATTCACATCTTCAGGAAAGAGGTCACAACATCGAACACCGACCATACCGTATTGATTTTGCAATAATGCTAAGTGTGCTTCTCCATTTAGTCGATGCAAAATACAGCAATGTCCTGAATAGATAGTGGAGGGGAGTTCTCGGTGATCTACATGCCGTCGAGATTCAATTATCATCTAAACTCGGACCGACCAACAACACAGCAGAGATAGGTGCCGGCAGGATGGGACGCGCAAACTTTTCGACTTAACCCAAAGTAGTGTCCCTTGGTGGGATCCTGGCGGACGCAACGACCCACCAGTTAATTGAATGTTATGTCACAAGCCCGGCTAATCTCACGGCGGACCGCAACGTTGGTTTTGCTTGGAGCTTTAACAGTTAAGGAGGCCACTATGAAGGAGTACAGGATACCGCAGACGTCCGTTCTTAAGTGGACTGTCGGCTCCGGTAGGATGTTTGTCTAGGATAAACTGTGTTAGAGGACGGTACTCTTGTAATTCGAGAGCTGCCATCAGTTATTAATTACATTGGAAGATTAAGCGGCAGGACGACGGGGAATCGGACGGGAGGAGCGCTTGTTTGGGATTTAATCATTGAGGTTCCACGACGACCAGCGTATTTTGAGACGATTGCTCGAGTAAATTGAATCTGCTCGATAGACCAAATAATGTACTAAATCTGTTTCAATTTTAAGAAACATCTAAATGTGTGTCAGTTCATAGAAGAAATCAATTATGTTTTTAGTAATGTGCTGAGTGCTGACATACTAAATTTTTGCTTTGCAAATTGGTATTGTTCTGCTAATTCTGCTGGTAAGCAAAAAGTGTTTTCTAAAATAACCACCCATTATATTTACAGCTGTAACTGCTTTCTTATAATGGCTAAATTATATAAGGTTGATAATACCTGATTTGTAACTATTTCTTTCTTATTATGGCTAGTAGAAGCAGTGAGCAATAATGGTTACTAGTCGTTTTCATTATAACATCAAAAAACACAGTTTAATACCTTAATCCAAGGTAAGAAATAAATTTCTGTAATGAGCAAGGGGTCGATTTCAACTTCCGGGTTTAATTTGTAGATAGTTACCAGGAGCTAGTGGTTCTGGAGGATGACCTCCGTTATTACCGTAAGGCAAGAGTTCGCGAGACCCTGCCGTATATAGCGTTTTAATTATTCCGAACCACTTGCCGGTGGAGAAGCCGGGCCGGGTCCTACCACTCAGGGACAATTGCACTCGATTTCGGGCTTTCGAGGATCCTCATTCGCCAACAATTAAGCGGTCTAAACGATATCAGACGTGTACTTAGGGCATTCCCGGATAAATACCGGGTTTTGCTCAGCTATTTCGAGACCGCGCTACTACAACGATATTCCAATATAGCGATTATGATCATCGGGCTGTATTGTTATACAATATAAACCAATTTAACTCTACTACGGATTCTTCATTAAAACATTTACTAACAGAGTTTTTATATTTCGTCACTTGTACTTACCATTCGTGGTAGGGACGCGATATTTTTAGTCAACAACGACAAATTAGAAGACAAACCGATACTCGTATAGCAAAGAACCCTTGTCGAATGCCGTTCCCTTTCAGATGGCTGTAATTTCAGATTTGCGTGTCCACAGATCGTTACTCTAATCGCCGGGTATCGCTAACAAGATCCTGACGCAGGACTCTCAGCAGGCTCGCTGCCCATATGTACGTTCGTAGGTCGGCTGTGTCCTCATCAGGGTCTGGAGGGAATCAGAGGCGCGGCGACTAGCCGATTGAATTTATCGACGTGGTGGCGGTGCTAACACGAATTAAGGATTCGTGCGCGTCCATCTAAGTGGGTTAAAGGGTTTTACGTGTTACCATTTGGGAGCGGTGTAGTAAATAAGCTGATTATTGTATTGTGATTAGGATTAATGTTGTTGTGGTTATAGGGTGACCGAATCGGACGTTATTAGATAGATATAATCTTGTGCTCTTATTATTAATCTTGGATTTGATATCATCGAAAAGGCATCGAGAACTGATCATGTAAATAATTTTATCGCAGCAAATACACAGAGAGAACTCTATTCTTGGATATTAAGAAAAATTGTTCTTGCGTATATAGTGTAGCATGAAGAGGATATTTTTGCTATCCAAATAATATTTTATTGTAAAGAATTTCAGTACATGTTATAGTTACCTCAACGGCTAGTTATTCTTCCGCTTTAAGAGCTTAGTATGTTTATGTTGAGTATATTTTGCTCTGAGGAAGAAAATGTTATTCTTCTACATATACAAAGAGTAAGACGTTCGTTTTACAACAACAACAACAATATTTTGTTGGGTGAAAAATATACATGCTTCAACGAACAAACAGTTTCTTGACCCAAAAGTATACGTACGTATCGCCTAAAACAGACGTAATTCCTTTCAAGCAGTTCCTTCATACTTAAAACAAGAAAACGTAATACTTGGAACATCAAGAAAATCACATTCTTACTCTGAGAATTTTATATTTTACTTGAACAACCAAATTATCTTTCTGCGGATATGGAAACAAATGATATTCTTCAGGCAAAGATATTCGTATTGTATCGAATAATTTTTTCCCTTTGTGTAGCAAATGCTACTTACTGAACATCAATTCGACAACGTGTAGTGTGTCACGTCAATAGCCTTAATTATAATTTAAGTAAAACGAAAACCAACCGGAAGCTGCTAAAAACCTGCAAAAAAAATTAAAACCAGGTTGTTTAAAGACTCTCCTTTTTCAGAAACCCGTCTGTAATACTAAGACCGGTGCGAATATTTATAAAATTTCAGCCGTTTATGATTTATATGCGCTCCGTTGAATATATTAATTTTTCCTTGGGCGTCGGCGTCGCGTCGCTCGAAAGCAATGCAGCAGAGTTCAGTTCAGCTGAGGAGAGGACGAACATAAATCTCTTTAATGAGAAAATTTCCAATGTGTTGCACGACGGACGGCCGCAGCCGGTTCCAGCATGCAAGAAAATGCATCAGGACGTGAAGTCGCGCGCACCATTTGAGCGTTGCGACGCGTCACGGCGGCGTCGCCCGCCGTCGACAGTTCCGCCCCGCTGAAAAATCCTGAAAATCCCATTCCCGGGCGAATTTATTGCTCGGAGACAAAGACCCCAACGAAGCCAATCCACCTCGGAACCCGTTCGCTCGGCGTTATTGTGAAAGGGCCTTATCCTAACCGGGACAAATGTTTATATTTGATAAGGATCACCGTGGATTTTTCGGATACCGATCGCTGAGTCGAACGCTCGATTCGTAAAACGGCCAGCTAATGATCTTTATCGGTTCCATCCAATTCCGATGTAGAAATTTTTATGGATCTCGTGGACGATGTGAATTCAATATTATATTACTTTCTGGACTGTCGCGCGCGCATTATATTAACGTTTTGTAGTCTGGATGACCAGCAATGCGATACCTGTATATGTGGACCATTCGATGCTATCTATCTCTTTACAACATAGGTCGACGGAAGCAATGAGCTTGTTTCGTATAAGAAATAATCTTCTCTGTAGTAATAAACTGAGAATTCATTTTGTAAGTTCTGAATAAATTTAATTAGGAAGAAGGCACGTTTCTTGTCTTAGGACTTTAATTAATGCTGTTTTATCAATACATGGTTTTTAATAATCACAGTAATAGTGAGTTAAAAACACGCTTTGGTTCAATTAAATAAATTATAATAACTATTGTATGTATCACAATGATGACAACAATAGCTCACGACCTAATAAAAAGCGTCACATGGGACAAAAAACAAATTACTAAAACAAACATACATATGTTTGATTGAATGCCTAAGCTCGCATCAAAGCTTATATGAGATCTGATCGAATTACTATTCTAATCAATCCGTTCGCTGTTATAAAGCTGGATAATCAATAACGCACGACTTGACAACGTTACTCACGACTTTGGAATATTTTTTTTTTCTTGCATGCCCGCTTAGGTGTAAGCGGGCATGCAAGAAAAGCAGTCATCAAAGGAACCGAGAGTAAACATAAACAAATCGGAGCAGCTTTTAGTCGCACACGTGCTGACTTCGATCTTCACCAAAAAAAAGGTTATCTTTTGTATCTCTCCTTAGGCCTTTCTACTCTTGTAAACATGCATGTCTATTCTAGAAATTGTACCGGTTAACGGTAAAAAGATGGCATATCTTTCATACGGATGTATGTATGCATGTCGCAAGGTCTAAACCGATGGATATATCAAGATTGGAAAGAGATGGAAGAGGATGCTCGCCTTTGTTATGAATGGTATGGTAAACTGGTGTTGGCGAAGTTGCTTGATGCGATAAATTTCGTTTTGTTTGCTGCGAACGATGTGTTAATGCTTGTTTGGCGCCGGAAATTTAGAAGTTTTTATGTGTTCCTAGATGAATTATGAACGGTGAAATGTAAGCAGATTTATGATGTGAACCATAAGGTCGTTTTGTATTATAAGTTATGCGCTTCAGAAATATAATTAACCTAAATAATATCGTTTTATAAATGCATAAAAGTTATTCGATATAACACGAATATCTTGAGTGAAAAATATGACTTCTTTCTATATCCGCAGAAAGATCATTTGGTTGGTTCAAGTAAAATATAAAATTCTCAGAGTAAGAATATGATTTTCTTGATGTTCCAAGTATTACGTTTTCTTGTTTTAAGTATGAAGAAACTGCTTGAAAGGAATTACGTCTGTTTTAAGCGATACGTACGCATACTTTTGGGTCAAGAAACTGTTTTTTAATATTGTTTTAAATCAACCTAGAAATTATAATAGTTGCATAACTATAAAAACTAAAGAGCTTATTTTACATTCAACTTGGACTTCCGTAATTTAAAATGGTAATCGTTATCGTTCGCCGTTATGCGATGATCATCGATAAGGTATATATATAACACGGCAAGATAAAATTTTAAAACCGTCACTCCTCAAACCGAAAGTTCATCCCGGCGTAGAGATTAACCGGATTAGGCGGCAGAGAAGGTAGGGCGCCGCGGGCGGTACGCAGGCGGTAGAGTCGCGACGGTATCGGAACTCCGCACCTTCCGCATCAACATTTCTTGAATGGGACGACTTATGAGGCCCGCGCGACCCATAAAACCGCCCCCGGGACTGCCGTCTCCAAAACTTTACGTGTGATCCTAACGCAATTATGTACGTCGTTCTTGCGCGCCTAATGAGACCCGTTTCGAATTTTACGCAAGGTCCTCCATCTCCTCCCCTGGCCTTCCGCGACGGAATTAAAGTCTTCGGGGGTTGGCTGGAGGGGAACGCGCCAGGTAATAGCCGCCCTGCTTGGCTGAGCGAGGTGACTTGGCGAATTTTAGCGTAAGTGGGTTACGGTGTCCCCCTCTATACTAGGTATAATGAATGTACTTATTCGGGGAGTAGTTTTAATCAAGTGCTTTTCACTACCCTGCCCCCGGACTCGTATGGGGGTTGGGGGCTAACATAAATGCCCCCCTTCCCTAGTACCGAAATTGGGGACACGCTAATGGTGAGATCTCGTGTCTCGCGACGGAGGCGGCGTCAATTTAGCAAGGCACACGCCAACGTCCAAATTGCGTCATATATTAGGTGATGTGCGGTGGCAGCCGGCAATGCTGGTAACGCCTTCCACTTCATGAGATCTTTCTTCGTCTAATAACAAATTCATACAAATAGCAAACAAAATAATTCATCAAAAACGACAAATGACATTGAAAATGTCCAATAACGTGTTTAAAAGAACATAATGTGTTTAGTGTTTTAAGACCATCATTCACTAAGCTCTGTCAGTTTTGTTGCTTCATTGTTCTATTTTTACATAACTGTAATTTTAGTCTCTGAGCAATACCAACAAATTGGATAAATTATTGCTATAACAAATTAAATACCAAAGGCAAGGCAAATGCTCTACTTGCGCTCAGAACGATTGTAAACAACAAATCATGGCTTTTCTAACTTATATGCACAACAATTTTATACGCAACGTTATTTATTGGACAAAAATTACAGTTTTCTTATGCATATTAGGAAGCCTACATAGCAGGCGAGGCGTACACGGACACTTATCCCCACTTCAAATACTATCGAGCATACCTTCATTATGGAAGAAGAAAGCTTTCATAAGTAGAAGGATCTTTATAATGGACGCTGTCGAAATCTGTCAGAAGTTTGCAACATTGTAATTCTTAATTAAGGCAGAGGATGTTTTATTTTATGATACACAAGAGTAAGAAATACTTTCAAATTACTAGTTTATGTTAGAAATGATGGAATTACTTCCATTTAGAAGAAGATAATAGTGTAATCATAAATAATATTTGTCTATAAACGTATTACAAATAGGCCTTGAACTCTATTAGAGATACACCAAAATATGTCACTTTATTAGTATGGAAATATAACTAATTTAATTATAAATTGATATTTAGTTGTGTAGATGATGGATTATCATTAAATTATATATTATGCCCTGCAGAAAAATCTGTTTACAAATGATGGGTCTTGGCATGTCTATTATATAATATAGGAGCTATAGGAGCTTATGCTTGGTGCTTAAACCGTAGTTTACATATAGCAGTAGTTCAGTTAATTATGTATCGAATGCATTAACTAATATTACCTCAATTAACGTGGGGCCGCCCATCCTTTTGATTCATAGACTTAATTACCATTTTAATTACTTTCTCCACAACAAACACCGAACAGTACATCTATTATATAGTTCGGACAAAGCTAAACTCGCGGCCCATTCACCTAATTCCCCAAACAAACCGTCTGTCCATTCATCAAGGTTCGCATGTCAACCAGACGACAGAAAACTCCTCCATCCGAAACGTGGACTTCGAGAGTACATTAATATCCTGGACCTATCATCGGTTCCTGCACACTGTAACACTTAAAAGCATTACTGTGTAGAACCAGCCCGCACCAGCCATCTCGCCGATCTCTCTATTAGATTATATCATTGTGCAATATGTGGTAAGCTGCACAGCGGCAGACTAATGGATTCGTGACATACTAAGCACTAAGCGGTTCGAGAAGAAGAATAGTTTGTACCAGAAACCGCTCCGTTGTGTGTGGATGTAAATATTTCGTGCTGACCTAATTTCGGATGGGACGGGCAGAAAATGAAATTAGGATTGCGCTGATAAATTAAGTGAAGGACAAAGGATGTGACAAAGGACGCTTGCCACGAACACGAATACATGATGGAGTGAATTTCTGTCAGAAGTTTTAAACAAATTTTAACCCAACACTACCGCTGACACAATACACTGTCCGCCTTTTCGGATATTATACAATATTGATTCGTTTTAATAAAACACGTAATAATGAAACAGGTATGTAAGAAATTTTTTGAAAGCATGTTACAACATTACGTGAAGCAAGATTTAGCCATCATGATATTAATCGATCGGAATGTCGGAACAAAATTCTCCTACGCACACACACACATCGACAGGCACGCGAACACATACCAATGCTGTTAAGCGTTCGCGATATAAAGCGAAATGCGGATTCCCATTTGATTAATGGTGATTGCATACACATTGAAACAGAATCAAATTATTGACGTATCGCAGGCATAACGGAAACACAACATCAAGGCGTACCTTTCACAGCGAAGAAAATTCCATCCCCTCGCAAGTAATCTAATTTCACCCATGAACAGGTTTATAAACTCCTCAAGGTTAATTTTCTAAATTTAACGATGTTGGAATAGATTTTTGGCATACATATTTATTAGGAAAAATAATAGGTTTGGTAGTAAGTATTAATTAAGTAAGAAGAAAATGTTCTAGAAGCAGGAAATATCAAAATTTTACATCTTACGATCTCAAATCTAACATAATTAGCTCTTTAATTCAATATATTGAACTGCTAATTGACTGGTCATTAATATTAACTGTAAGAATTTAATAAGGAACTGGTTCTACAGCTAGAACTTTTTCTTTGTTATTACACAGAGGGAAAATTTTATTCGACACAACACGAATATCTTTGAGTGAAGAGTATCACTTGTTTCTATATCCACAGAAAGATCTTTTGGTTGGTTCAAGTAAAATCCAATTTCTCAGAGTATGAATATGATTTTCTTGATGTTCCAGTATTACGTTTTCTTGTTTTAAGTATGAAGAAACTGCTTGAAAGGAATTAAGTTTTAAGCGATACGGACGTATACTTTTGGGTCAAGAAACTGTTTGTTCGTTGAAGAATGTATATTTTTCACCCAACAAAATATTGTTGTTGTTTTAAAACGAACGTCTTACTCTTTTGACATATGTGGCAAAAGACGCGACAATATGTTAGCGCCATCTGTAAAGTAATTGCACAACTCTCTATGTATCTCTCAGAGTAAGAATCTTGGGCCAAGAAACTGTTTTTTCGTTGAAGAATATATATTTTTCGCCCAACGAAATATTTTTGTTGTCTACAAGACAAACGTCTACTTTTTTATATTGAAGAATAACTCGTTCTTCGTCAGAGAAAAATATACTTAACATAAACATACTGAATTCTTAAATCGTAAGAACAACTAACCGTTGTAACAACTATATTGAAATTCTTTTTAGAATAAAATATTATTTGTATAGAAAAAAATCCTCTTCATCCTACACTATATACACAAGATTAATTTTTCTTGATATTCAAGAATAGAGTTCTCTCTGTGTAGACTTATTAATAGTTTCCATGCTATTCTCAAGTCTCACATGCGATTTTCATTGTCGTGGGTAGTAAATTACGGCAGTACAATTTCAATGGGACAATATTTATTTGATGGTCCAAGATGCCGGCGGATCTCTGATAAATTTTCCGCTCAGTACTTCATCCGGCCATTGTGGTAGGTTGGCGCTACTGGCAAGTCCTGGAGGAATTTCATTTAGCCGCAAACCGATAAGAATTACCCCAGGCCAAACTGCGGCAATATTTACATCGACCGGTTGCGGTCTGTACGAATGAGCTCGAACTATGGCCACATAGCACAACCACAACTCTTTATCTATTTTCGTGAACCGCTTGCAGCGCC
The DNA here is from genome assembly GCA_963971325.1 of Aphodius granarius. Lineage (NCBI taxonomy): Eukaryota > Metazoa > Arthropoda > Insecta > Coleoptera > Scarabaeidae > Aphodius > Aphodius granarius. Next base: position 5,318,393 of record OZ020222.1, on the reverse strand, counting down.
ACGCCTGCTGCAGCCGTCTCTCTTACAGCAGGAATATTGGGAAATTATTGTACGTTTCCTTATCGTTTTACTCGTAGATACGTGAAGCGATGCGGCACTACCTGCAATCTTTATGCATATTTTCCGTGGTGGTGGCGTGCAATAATTTTCACCGATAATGCCGATGGGCTGAAATAAATTCGTCTCGGCGAAATAACGAATTTTAAGTATGGCTTTGTGAACAGTTCAAAACTGAATGTAAATGATACACGCTCGAAAGTTTGGCACAAGGCAAAGAACTTCTCTACTAAAAACTTATGGCATAAAAGATGCAGACAATAATATAAAATGTAATGACGTGAGTGAAAACTACTTATCGTCTTGTTTCCGTCCGGTTTTATTAATAAAAGAAGAAGATGCAGTCCTCCAGGTTTCAAAGTGTCACCTTTTCGAATGCAAGGACGAACTGCTAATTACGTACACTCAGCGATCTGAATATGCATACGAGCCGGATGTATGCCTAGGCCCTCGACATCAGTAACGAGTGCAGCCATCGTAAGTACGACCGCACGTAGTACCGACCCGTTCCACCAGTGGCGCATTTAGCAGACTCTCGCAAAGACAACTCGCTTCGAGCAAGCACCCCCTACGCCCCGCTGGAGACATCCAGCGGTGGCTCGTTTTATTATTCATTAACTGGTGAGCAGCATGCAGTAAGTACCCCTATTCAGTATACAGGACTCGCTAGTATCGCTGCAACATAATATAACGAAAACACTAATTGCTTACCCGAATGCAGATAATACTTAATGGCGTAGGAGGTTTAGGTGTAATGAGAAGACAAACGTATATGAAATTATTCAGTTTTTGCACGGTGTTTAACGGTATAATCAGATAGTGTAATTTTGATAGTATGCTAATGAATGTTTCATGTTGGGGTTTAACTGTGTGCGGTTTTCGCTCAGTTACCGACTTGTGGCCTCATTTCGTGTTTTATCTAAATGGAAATTGGCAAAGTACTTAAATGTTCCTAATTAGTTTCTGTTTCTATGTATGTACTTACCTACTTACTACAGTCTACGTGCAGACGAATCATAGAAATCCTTACCTGCAAAAGAAAGAAATGGCAAATGTCACTATATCATAGAAACTGACGTTAGGTACGGTACAGAGTCGTTCTGGCTTCACAAAATTGAAGTACAAACGTGTTTAGGCAATTCATTGTGGCTATGATATAGCCGGGAAGTTGGGTGAGGGCCACCCCAGATATTTATTAAGGCACACATGACATATCTCTATCTCCGTCCAGATAGAGAAACCCCAATAACATAGAAGAATTCAACAGAAGAATAACAGAAGATTCAACATTGCACAAACTTTTTTTTTCTTTCCTCTTTAACAGAATTGTTACATGTACATACAAGATAAGGAGGGTGTAATTACCGCTCTCCCCTGCCAGAAATACCACCCAGTCTACGTATGACGCTAGACGCTGCAGAACATTCCTTGGAGTCGAGGACCGACCATTATGCTAATGTATGGTAATATCGCGCGGCTCGTTCTACAGAGCCGCGCAACCCCAGCGCCATCTAGTTAGGAAGCGACGACGGCGAAGGCGACGCCTCGCGGATAAAAACGGATTTTTGCGAGAGGGCCGCATTTTCAATTAGGTATTTAAATTTCGAGCAGGATGCAAATTTCAAACCGCCCTCCTGGCCCCGCCGCCGGCACCGAGCGACCGGGTCGTCCTCAGTCGTGCAACGAGTGCGGCTTAAGCACTCTCGCCGAAGTGTGACTCGAAAAAGCACAAGCTCGTGGAAGAGCGCGCTTTGATAGGGTCGTTTGCGAGGGAGCAAAGATGCCGCCACCCGTCTTATTAAGCAGTGGAGGACCCGTAAAAAGGGATTACAGGTGCTGCTGAATGTCTCCATAGTCTCCATACAGACGTTCAAGATTTATAAAGCACTTGTAACGTCTGTGTTTGGTGTTTTGCGCGTGTATCATCAAGAGCGTGAGCGTTTACTTGGTTTCGGTTAGTGGTCCAATTATTCTTTTTTGTTTATGGAAATGTTTGGAGAGTATGCACAGTGTTCGTTGGGAGTGATGTTTAACCAAATTACCTTGTTGTTTGTAAAAATACATCCATTGGTATCAAACTTGCAAGCACTTTCTATTTTCTAATAAGATTTTTTTAAAAACGCAGAATAAGCAGTGTACTCTACAGGAAATAGTTTTCAGAACAATCGTATTTTTTTACCGTCTATGGAAAGTGTAGACTTTTGTCTGAAAATTTATCAGTATTTGTATCAAACCAACAAACTTTTTACGAAATTTAGATTTTATCGGCACTTGGTATTCATGATGGTAACATGCAGTAGTAGAACTATAACTTTGACGTTAAATAATTCATAATAAAATATTAAACAGAAAATGCCCTAGTTTTACTGAGTAGTTGATTAAAATTGCTGACAGGTTACCGATAACCGTTATGGAACATCAAATCAAGCCAAATGTAAACAATAACAAAACGAAAATGACAGTTTGAAGCAGCGAAATTCGAAGTGTAATTTTGACATAAACTATATTATATATTTATATTAGAATTTCATTATTTCAAAGAAGAATGTTTCAGTAAATGTAATTTGAGATTTTAAAGCGAAAGAGTGCCAATTCCCTATTTATTTTCCCGTAAAAACTGATAACCACGTAATTGCATTTTTAACTACTGCACACAGCAATAGAATGCCCATTAAAAATAACAATTAACCGAATGTTCTCACATTATTACCCGACTATATTTATAGCTCAATTTAATGAGTTCCAACCGGCACCATAAAAAAATACGTAAAGAACTCGCAGGACACCAAACAAAGGATATAAGTCCTTTTTCGGGACACAATAAAAGTAGCCGCATATAACCTCTACTCCCCATAAATTAACCTCGGTAATTAACGACGCAAACTACCAATAAAAACGCCACGAAAACTAGAGCAAGAGAGAGAAGAGAACAGAAAAAACAAACGGCAATCAAAAATCAAGTTCCACATACGACAAACGAGAACGCCCTCTAGGATGGACCCGGGACATCCATTACACGCTAACTACCCTCAGCTATTGCCTACCCAGGCCTAAATTTATTAACTGGAAGCGGCTGTATAATTTGTTTGGGGGTGTGCGAGGTCTCGTTTGGATGTAGAAGGGGATGGCCGTCGCCCTTGTTTGTATAAAACGACTTTTACCCGCTCACTTGTGGTAAACGAGGCGCGTGGGGTGGTCTTAAGTAATTTCTAATTAATTGGCGCCCACCCGCACAAAACGAACTCAGGTTACCTGAGATTTATGTCGAATAATGTTAGTGAAGGGATATAATTTAGTTGTGGGTTAAATTAATATGGAATATCTTTTATGCCTGTTTAATTAGTAAATTGATTGGATAGTTGCCCTTTGAAGATATTTTCCCCAATTAATAAGCATAATTTTAATTAATAATTGAAGCGTATACTAGACGATATAGTAAAGCAAGCATACCTGAGGCATAGTTCTTCAGGAGGCAAAGCAAATTACCTACCTACCATTTATGTTCCATTTTCTTTAATTGCAAATAGGAGTAAACAAAACCTATCAGCAAAAAAATAAATATATGATATTCAGGACGGTAAATTAAGCAAAATCATATTCGATATTCACCGCATCGAATAAAGCAAATCATTAATATCCGACTGTTATGAAAGTAGGAAACAATGAGAACAACAAATGCTATTGACGGCTGACAATGCCCAGTACCGTGACAATTTTGTTCCCAGTACATAAATTAATAACCAGTTCTCATTAATAATCTCGCTCTAAACAAACGATTTCAATCTAGTCAACATTTACCCGGGCGGTCATTAATGGCGCAAGCCAGCTATTGAACTTTTGTTATGAGCATATTTCGGATTGTTGGAAAAATATTATAATCTATATACATGTATACGCCCGGTTAATGCGTTTGCGCCATGGTTGGACCGTTCTATGATCAAATGAGATGTATATTGGCCGGGATTATGAATATTAAAGGCTTTTATTATATTTTAATAGCCGAACGAACCGCCATAACGGCCGTTTTGCATCCAGTAATGAGAACATAAAATGACCGAGCTTGGGGCGCTGTGCCCCGCTTCAGTCGTGTTTTTGTGTTTCTGGTGTAATTAAAGTCTTTTAATTACAAGTAAATTTATTGACATATAAACCTAGTGAAATAATAAAACATATTCGGTGTGTGTTGCTTCTATAAACAAGTCGCGCAAATTGAGTTTATTCCAATTAATCATCTGTTATGAGTAGTTCGAGGCGGAAATAACAATATTACAATACTAAATTATTTAGGAAGAAGTGGCCAGGATCGAATAAGGAAAAAAATCGCCAATTTGGGAATGACCAATTTTGCATAAGAGGATTTGGTAGGAACGAGATAATGGATGGGTAGTCTATTGTTGTGCTGCTGAATTTCTGGTTGGCAGTGTTTGTGCACTAGGACAGAACGGACTGCCAAAATCAACAACTGCTCGGTGACCAAGAGGTTGCCGTAAAGGGTCCTCACTGAATTAACTATAGAGTAAACATTGAATCTATATTTAGTGTGATAGCTTCTACTAACTCATGATAAACACACGATAACATCGGCACTATTTTTTACAGAAGTAATTCCATTAGATCAGAAGTAAATTCTATCAAATTGAAAACTTATGCTGATGGCAAATTTGAACATTTATTTTATGCTTATCCGGAGACGCTTATCGTGCAAAAATAGCAATCATCTACATGATTGGAAGGCTCTCGCCACAACATGTTAACTTTCTTTTGCTTCTCTTTCATCTACATAGTTTGCTGCAAATGGCCTTTTCTTTTGCTTTCCTTTCATCCACTTGAAAAATCCGATCTAACAGGAAATACAGCATGTTATTAGGTGTCTATGCCTTGTCCAGATCTCCAAATCTAATTCCAAAATAGCAGCAGTAAGCTGCTTTTACCTATTCGGTAATTGTTTTCAGGTGTGTCACTACATAACATCCGCACATGTAACAAAACTGATTTGGTGAATTTTTACAACATCTTCTTTGATCACTTCCCATATTTTAACGCACAGAATGTCTGTATAACTTAATTTGATAAAATAACACAAAAAAAGTTGTTGATTCGTAATATTTTGAGCAATCTATTATGAGAACGTATGCACAGAAGGCTAATTCAAACGAAGTAATTGACTTCAAATAAAATGGATCATAGACCTCTCACAACACTTTGATGACTTGATCCATGAAAAGAGATGTTAGGTCAACAAAAATATGTGATCCCTGTTGTGGTTGTTGGACTCTTGTTCTCTTGTGTAATTAATAAATATTATTTTGTCAGTTGACAACACATTCAACACCGATATGGATAACATTATATCCTCATTATAGGTCCTAAAAAATAATTGTTAGCCTCGATATCAATAACTCAGAACATGCTGAAACAATAGTGGTAAGTTTTACGTAAAAGAGTGACAATAAGTGTAATACCTACTCTCAAAACATTTCTTAAAAATTATAACTAAGTATATTTGTACGGGCTCAAAAACATGAAGTAATATCTGCGAATGATCTGATACGAGAAGTTCCTCTGCTAACTTTATAAATAACGAATTTATTTTCTGCTCGGAATCCTGCTGTCATCCTGCGGAGCGCCCTCCTTCGAAATTTAATAACATGTAAAATATTGACCCGGTTTTCACTGCTATTCGCAGAGGTTTTTTCATCTGTCCCTTCTGGGTTCTTGTGGGGGGATCGGTAGCTCGCTGCTGAAAAATGCGCCCTTTTTGCGAGGGTTTATTATTATTTCCTGCCTCCGATGGGTCATGGTGTCCTAATGCATGCCGTCACTGATAAAAATATTAATAACCAACGAAAGGTTCTGCCATACATTTTTTTCTAAGTTAAGGGTGGATTTTTTGCGCCATGTTTTGACCCATTTTGTCGTCGTTTTTTAGTTAAACCTCTATTATATTATATATAATTATTATTATTATATTATATTATTTTTCCAACAAACAACCGCAAAGTTATTAAGTAAAAACGTATCAGTGTCCTTCGAATGATCTCTAGATATCCTAGGAGGGATCTCGTCCTGTCTCATTCGTGAAAGACGTCCGGGCCGTTCCTTATCCTTGCCGCAGGGCCCAGAGACGTCCTGATAAATGGTGTCGATTTTTTTTCTGCGGGGGGACGTGTACATTTGTCCGACGTATACTATAGCCCTTATCCCGAATCCCTAATATCCCTCGTGTCTTGTAAATGTTTCCAACCGAACCGCCCATCGTTTGTTTTGACTATAGGGGATTCGGTGACTGATCGTACGAACCAACGACGGTAATTGATTGACTGCGTGCTTCTTCGGATGTGACCGCTTTTGTTGGCCTACAGTAATCGTGACATTCGCTTGACATTTCATGGTGTCTGATTACGAAGAGTCTCTTCATTAATGTGACATCATAATAACTATTTCTCAATACTTTAATAATGTTACTATTTTTGGTTTGCACACAGCAGTCTGCTGCCCTCATTCTTGTTCTAATTCGATGACCATTCTTGACTATTGCTTCGTAACAATACCACAATCATTTCTACTGTTGTATGGTGTTTTATCAACTATTTTTTATTTGTACATAATTGGGGTTTAAACTATTGGTTGCGGCGTCGGTAAATGGTCTAGAATATTCCTCCAAAGCTCCGAAACGGAAACTCGTCACCGCAAATGAATAAACCAACTTAATTTGTACGTGAATAGCGTCGCTAATCACTCGGTAAATTTACACGACCGAACTCGTTCCGCCTAGCGCGCCTCTCGCGGAAAGTCTTTTAATTACGATTTGTCTCCGTCTTCCCCCTTCCAAATTGACGTCACCCACGCGCGAAAACTCTGCGGGTCTCCTAAAATTACGAACTAACGTCGCCGCCATAGGGAAAATTCGGTTAAAATTTAAGAATTTCATTCGCTAAATGGCGCCACGCCGAAAACTTAATTGTTCGGAATTTAATTCCCCAGAATTAATTAAATATCTGCAAATGTTTTTGTGGCAGGTTGTATGTGGGTATTTACTTTGATTTGCAGACGTCTGAGTTCAAATCGAATAAAATAACGTAAAATAAGGGTGATTACAACCCAACAAGCTGTAACTTCATAAACAGTGAATGTATCTACCCTCAAATTGGCTTATTGAAAACATTTTTTTATTAAAAAAGTACCTACATATTTTGATCAACGTAGCAAACAATGTGCACTTTGAAAGGCTGTAACTTCAAAAGTAACAAAAGTAAGTACCTACAGATTGACTTATTGGAAAGACCAAGGTTTATTTAATCGATCTACATATATTCCACACTGTCAACATTATACAGTGTGTCCTTCTGGGAAAATCTTTTTTAGCCATTTCTCAGAAAATTTTATTCTTTATGAAAGTTGGCAGTAGATCTGAAATCAAGAATACCATCATAAGATCTTAAAAATATTGCACTGTAGAATAGAATTTCCACTAAAGGGTTTTCTTTTAAATTGTTGCTGTAAATTTTTTTGTAGAATTTGCTATACTGTCAACAATCCTGTTTCCTCCAGAAAAACAAGTATTAATTAAATTTATACATGGTTATAGGATATGTAATGTAATTCTCAATTAATTATAAACGTAATACAAATCTGTAGTTCAAAATTCATGCACGAACTTATTTACCCCATCATAACTCATATTGCAACCCAAGACAGCAGTAGAATCTGCAGATCCAAATCGTGAAATTATACTTAATGGAGAACAGTCGCAAAACGTAACCTGGTTGGTATGATTTAAGCATGCCTGGAGCTCTGTATCTCCCAGGTCTTGTAAATAACGGCTACCTTTGAGGTACTGTATCTACCTCTGCATTCATTACGAGCAGGCGGTAGGCAGTGCCTGCAGTACCTGCGCGCAGAGCAGGGAGACACAGCGCCCACTATTATTTACGCGGATGAATGCTAAGAATAATCTGATGGTTCGTTATCTGGGAGATTTGTGTTGGTCTATTATGCGAAACAATTCATTATTTGTTGTCTTGGATCTCGAATAGCGCATCTTAGGTCATGGAGTAATATTTTACGTGATCGAGATATTTATGTGGTAGGAAGGTATATTATACTAATCTGCATCTGAAATGCCATTCTTTATAAAACAGCTTATTATCCAGATGCAATGAGGTACCTTATTATTATTAAATATTCCCCCTCTGCGTTCGTATAGTCAACTGAGGGTAAGTTGCTCATTCCTGATTATTATATGTCAGTGACTAACACTTTTGGCTATTTCCATATTTATCGCAATTTGAAATTCTATCAGCTACTGAAACAATTTTTCCAGTTACTCTGGAAATTGCAACACTGATTTTGTTGAGTAAGTACTCCACAATACGGTTTTAACATTTCACAAAGTTGAACATCGGTGGCCACCAGGTGTCTCTGTATGTTTGTGATTAGCTTCTAGAGCTGGCTTTGAGAATTAATGTTGGTTTCTAATTGAATTTTGGAGACACCGATGTATGGCTGTAGGCATCATTGATTGTATGAATTTCTTTGGTTGTTGATTTTTTTTTTTTTGGTTATTCCATTTCATTCATGTGTTTTGTGTTTGATTTTGACGATACATTACTAGGAATTGATCATGTTTTTATAAGAGGTTGGTAAGATTTGAAACTAAAAGTTCATGCTTACTGTAATCTATTTTTAAACTATGCGGAGAAAACCAAGAAGCCAGGTTTACACTAGAAAGAAATTAGTAGAAATTGGCACCAATATTTTGACAGATAAATTTTCAAGAACTGTTTTGTGGTTAAAATTAATGTTAGTTCTTCCACATTTTAGATTGTTATGTATTATGCCTAATGAGTGTAATTTTTTTAACAGAGCGCACTCTTTTTAACGAATTAAAGCTATCTGGCTTAATATATAGCACAACTTGCAGTGTTTATAATATAATTTAAATTTAGTAATCCCCCCTCTCCAGAAATGCAATGTCATCTGCAAATGAAAAACTTTAGCCCAGAATCGTGCTAGAATTGCAAGTAGGTAATATCTTTTTTGGACTCCAGAGTTCTGCAACAGTTCATAAATTCGACATGAAGCCATGTTCGTCTTTTGTTTCTTTTTCGTGGAACAACTCATTAAAGACATGCTCTTCCGCTCTTTGCAGTATTTATTCGTCGCCTGGCTGGCAGCTATGGTAAATAACCCCGAAATTTACATAGATACGCCTTTATAACCAGTCGCAGTAGGTACTATCTCTTCCAGTCGACTTCAAGCGCAAGCTGCCTGCAGTCGGTGGCCCCTTATCAAAAATTTGTTTGCCCCGCGATATTACCTCTGCCGCGCCGCGCTGCGATGTAAAACCAGCTCCGCCGACCGTAAAAATCATATCTGGACGAGCAATCACGCGGAAATTGCCATACCATTTACCTAGATAGAGTACAGAGTGGCCGCAATTAGAAATACCATATCAAATGAAGTATCAACAAGAATAAAAACGTAATTATGCAGGAAAACCTCACGGATATCCGATCAATTAAAACAATCTCTACAAATAATACCTCTCAAAATCCAGTATTTCATATTTTAAGTATGCCATCCGCATCTCCGAGCTGAGATGATTAAACTACGGCCCTAACCGACAAATTACACATCGGTGGCTGCGGTTTGCAAGGACCCATTCGTCAAGTGGAATTGGAATACATTACCGAGTTGCGTCGAATATTCTCACCTCGACCTACCTCCCAACTTTGTTCGCATCTGCTATTGCAACACCTGCTCCGAGTGAAACTTTACCGCCCCACCAGTTGTCTGCTCTTACATCACAGCAACTTGTTCATACGTGAACAAGTGGAGGAAGTCAAACGTGCGAGTTGAGATTTTTCTTAGATTTAACATTCGCACACGCGTTCTTGAGGACTGCAGAGAACGTGTATGGTTACAGACTACGGTTCATAAAAAAAATCAAAACTGGTGGGTTGAGATCTCGCATAGCCAGCAATGATAGAGGTTACAAATTGGAAACAAACACGATTTAAGCTTTTCAAGGATTACCGTAAAGCGCACAAAAAAATAAATTAGTTAAAACTATACCGAGTCCTCTGTTATGTTTATTATTTATAATTATTTCGGCCCATTTCATCTGACCAATTCGAAAATTAAATTTCAATACCAATAACATGTTTGATTTTAATTAAATATTTTATCGATGGAACGATGTACACGGATAACAGCCGTTGTTAATGAAAAAAGGGGGGTTTATGCACGAGTCACCCATTAATATGGAGCGCTGAATATTAATTTATTTAATTAAAATTGCAGTTTTATGAGGCGGTCGGCGAACGCGGCATTTCGAATTCTATGTAATTATTATCAAAGCAAAAACAACACCATTGTAAAAACATAAATATTTATGAAACGCATCAGGGCGCATTATTTATTCTGCCGGTATGAATGAAATGTACTTCTCTACTCAAAACGGTCTGTGGGCGTAAAAAAATATTACTCCAATAATACATTATTAAATGGGCAATTTCGTTCGCGGATCTTTTTTTTCTCAGAATACCCGCCGCAGACCAGAATTTTATTCATTTCCAAGAGTTAAATCCCCCTAAAGACATTTACATAAGAAATAAACGTTATCGGAAAAACACTTTTTCTTTCCATTCTTTCGTACGCCTTTCTTCGTGTGTTATTCGTAGGCCGCCGTCTGTTCACCGTGGACGAGCGGGAGGGGTGAGCGGGGGGATTTACTGTTCACATTTCCGTCTACGATATTGGCGGAGACCGTTTGCCATTTTGACAACTCCTTTTCCGATTTTCTAGTCCCACTCGTTTTCCCATTCGTATCAGACCGTATCAGCAATAAGCTAGTGGATTATGAGGACGTAAAAATAACATTATATAGCTTACTGTTATACAGCTCCCGTAACCTTGACGTTTTTCAAGAACAACCCGCAAATTTAGCGGATCAATAATGGCGGAGGAGCCGGTTAAATTTGCTCCATAGGCACATGCTTATTTTTAATACTAAGCCATGTATTTGTAGATGTTACTTCTACTTACTTATAGATTTTAAGCCGAAGGACAATAACAAAATTTCCAGATAATCCATATGGCTGGTAATCCAAACGTAACTCAAGCCCTAATTACGCTTAATCTGTTGAAGTATTTTATTGCTGAAAACCCCAAACTGTGCGTCCATACTCAAAAATTATCGCGGCAGCCTTCCGCTGCGAGAATTTCGGGAAATTCGTTTCGCAGTAATTAAAAAGTTTGGCTGTAAATTTTTATATAATTGTAATTGGATCGCCCGCTGGTCGTTGTTCGTTTATATTAATTACTGCCCCATTGGTCGTACGTGCAGGGGCGGTCTTCCGGAATTTTTGCCATGCATTTTGCGCGATTTATTTAGAGTTGCCGGATTAAACAAAGATATATGTATGTTCGTTTTCGGAATCCACGAAATTAATTAAGGACGATTTGAATTTACGGCAGTTTTGGGGCTTTAATCGGTTATTTCTCTGTTTCTTTTTACAGGCCGCAATAAATCGTTTAGGCCGGATTGCAGGGCTTAAAAGATAATAATGGGTTTGCGTTAATTATCGCTTTAACTGTTCAATTACTCGCGAGGCAATACTACAAGATATATGGGAAATAACGTCAATAATGTTTGTATAATTACAACTAACAACAAAAAGATCTGTTTAATAATGGAGGGACTATATAATATTTTATATTGCTGGGGTTCTCAGTTATTCTGTTTGAGACTCTTAAGCACGCCACAAAATTGGACCAGCAATAACTTCTTAACTACATCTCTTACTATTTCTCCGATAATACAATGTTCCCGCTGAGGAAGGACTCGTCCGTATTGTAGGGATGTGATTGGGACGGCTATAAACCGCCAATTAAGGCCTCTATAGACAAGGGATGTCTTAACGAGCCGCGGCTATTTATTTCGGAAAGTTGGGGGGCGGCGGCTATGCTCCGTCTGGACAGCACAATAGCTCGTTTAAGGGCTTTGCCGGAGTCGCTGTCAATGACCATTTTCTTATATTTATCACCACTTTGTCCCAAACAGAATAGGACATTGTATCTAAGTGAAATAGTGATACGATAGTGTCAATAATTTGCATGCTTTGTCTTGTAAAATATAATAAGTATTTATGACAACATGACATATTGTGTTTCTCATAAATAAATCTGTCTATGGCTATGTTAACACATCGCTCTATCAATAAATATGGTACTGCGATAAATAATACAAATATTAAAGAAAGAAAAAAATTAAATTTACGAAGGGGTCTAGAAGAACTACCCTACAACACAAAAATATAAATAATTTACGATTTTATGTTTATCCTTCTTCGAATATCCGGAGACACTTATCGTGCAAAAATAGCAATCATCTACATGACTGTAAGGCTCTCGCCACAACATGAAAACTGCAAACGACATTTTCTTTTGCTTCCCTTTCATCCACTTGAAAAATCCGATGTAACAGGAAATACAGCATATATTAGGTGTCTATGGCTTTTGCAGATCTCCAATTCTAAATCGAAAATAGCAGCTTTCGCAAATTTTTTCAAATGTGTCACTACATAGCAACTGCACATATAACTGATTTGGTCAATTTTTACAACATCTTCTTTGATCACTTCCCATATTTTAATACACAGAATGTCTGAAAACTTAACTTGGCAAAACAACATAAAAGAACGTGTTGATTCGTAATGTTTTGAACAATCTGTGAGAACGTATGCTAATTCAAGCGCAAAATATGAGTTCAAATAAAATGGATGTTAGACCTGTCACAATACTTTGATGACTTGTCCATGAAAAGTGATGTTAGGTCAACAAAATTATAATATACATACATATTCCATATTTCTTGAATAATAAAATCAGGGAGGTATTATATACAAGATACCCTGGGAGGAAAAGTCAAAACTTAATATCTTGAAGGCAGTTTTCCCCATAGTAATAACACCTGAGGGTGTGTTTACACATACATACATATTCCATATTTCTTTTGAATAATAACATCAGGGAGGTATTATATATACAATATGCCCTGGGAGGAAAAGTCAAAACTTAATATCTTGAAGGCAGTTTTCCCCATAGTAATAACACACCCTCAGGTCATCCAATTTCAAAAGATGCATAGAACCGGAACCCCTCACCCTTAATAACTTCATATCTCCGGCGCAATTCTCCTTAATTCACCCCATAAATATTCACCATTATCTTGTGATCTAATGACATTCGCAATTTACCCATCCATTGAACGAAGCCCAAATTTTTCGACGCAGCAATCGGAATGTGCAACCCCAAAAATGCCACCCGCTAAATTCCTCCGAAACCCAACCACCCCTAGAACGTACCGGATTCCACTATCAAATTAACTAACCCCTTAACGACCCCTCAGCGTTACTATACTATTGACTGGTGTACCGTAAAACGTTTACCACTTTGAGGGGTGTCGCTAGTGTCGCGAATTCGAAAGCGCCATCTCGCTGCCGCTTAATAAAAGCTCCAACGCGGTTATTTGATAGGAATGGGAGGTGGGGGGTGGGGCTGCGTGCGTAGACGTCGAAAGTGGCAACTCGGGGAAAATCAGCCACGCAATGGGGATTTTGCGAAGGCGTAACGGCCCTAGGATTAGAGTGCGTTCCTAATTGATAAGCACGACGCGAAGTGTGTTCACGTTTGTTATTAAAGCGCTCTCTGTCGGTGGGTATACGAAATAAACTTTGGCCTACTTGATACCTAACGCGGTAATATCTATGTGAGTTTCGGGCTTAGAGCTCTATGGGTTGGGCCCAATTGCGTGCTGTTCCATGATTACGTTGAACGTGGAAATTTTAGTATATATAAACACAATAATAATTCAACATTTTGCTGTTTCCTAACAAAAAAAACTTGTTTGAATACATATACCCAAAAACGATGGTACCAATTGTACTGAAATAAATATGATAATAAAGTTTAAGCTCTTTTCCATGATTGTGTTGTAACACTAGGAACCCAAACTTAACTACCCTAATTTATCGAAATTTATTTAATGTGAATGTGTATTTAGAAGATATTATTAAAGAAAAACTATTAAAATTGTTTAAGAAACATTAATAATAACATTTAATAATGATTGTGTTTCTATGAAAACTATAAATTATTTCTCCCTCCCCCCCCCCCGACCCCCGGAGGTGGCAAAATGGTCTTGGCGCCATGTGGTAGATTGTGTGATAGCATTGAAACCCTGTGAATTTCAATCCGAAATCGGCAACCCTTCAGAAGTTATTTAAGTGTCCCGTTACTTTTTCCTCACTCTGTATAATTATATTTATACCTACAAAATCGGTTCAACAGATTTGGCTTTAATTATTCAAACGCTAATTGCTAATGCACCAATGTACGAGGCAACACTGAAATGGCATACCAACTACTATTACTATTATTATAAGTACACTATAGAGAACACATCATTTAATAAATAGAACATATTCACGAAATAGCATTTGAATCATGTTAATATCATATCCCTCAATTCGAAGCTCGCCATTTTGAATCCCCGAATATTATTCGTTTTGCGATTCAATATTTCCCTAATGCGATCGCCGCGATGGGGATGTGGAATTACTCTCAATAATTACTACAATGATTCGTGTGTTGCAAAGCGACGCTAGCTTTTAATACAGTAATGTTTCGTATTAATTTTGCAAAACCGTTGCGCCAGTTACGCTTTATTCGATGTAATCAAATGAAGGTCCAGTCGCGCTAGGACAGGCGTGCGCCAGCTCCATTACGGATGGCAGTTATTGCTGCTGAACTCGATCATATATTTATATCGTATGTAGGTATTATCAAAGTATACCGCGGGGAATCCCGAAATTGAATTTGTCACTATAGATCTCTCATATTGATGCATTTTTTATAACAACTCACAACTTGTCCATTGTTTCAATGACTGATTATATGTATAAAATAGAAGAAAATCACTCAATACTTACGTAAGCTTGAACTGAAGCGATTTGGGTTGGGTTATCTGCCCTAGTGGCACACAGAACGAAAAAGAATTTGAATTAAACGAATTTGCTTCAAGTCAAAGAAAGATCGATGTTCAACAGAGATAGACAAAGCTTTGGTTGCCACAAAGAAATGATTTCTTTGGTAAGATATATTAAATTCAACGCTATCATATTGGTATGAACGTTAATTAATTTAAATTTAATAACATAAAATTTTCAAAAGAAATTAACATTTTCTTTCAAGACTGTTGATTTAGAAATTACATATTTTGATATAATCAAATAGTAGTTTAGTTTAGATATCATGTCAAAAAAAAAACACAATAAAAGATTATGGAGGACTCATTAGATTATTTTTCTCCACGAAAATCTTTAGTAAATACTACAGACTAATTCCGAAATGAAGAGAAACCGGAATACCGTTCGCTTTCTCACCTTATAGAAGTTCAAACTAAGCCAACGTGTGCTAGAGACTGTCGCGCCATCTCCCCGCCAGTAGACTTAGCGATAATTTTTAATGAAACCGCACGTTTTTGATTCAAACACATAATCTTTTCACTCAAATCTATATGTCTTTTTTTTCCAAATAATTACAAATTCAAAATTCAAACAAAACCATATTAATTTTAATGAAACGTGTTTCTGCAATTAAACCCAAACAATTTCTACTTTATGGAAATCATGGAAAACTATTTAGTGTAAAAGAACCATCAGTGAAAACTATTTCTTTTTACTTCTATTTACTCAGTGTGCAATCGGTGAATTTATCAAAATCATATCAAAATCTAACGTTGTAAACAAAATTTTTGCAATTTAGTGTCACACAGCCGTCATATCATATTTTTTTCTGGACAATCTAAGGCTCATCGGAAGCTCATTACGGGTACGAATAGCATTCATGTCATCGGTGATTAATAACGTTCGGTTCCGCGTTACTTAGCAAATTTAATGACAAATTACCAGCGAGATAAGGATTAGATGTACTATTAGACTCATCCCGGGTATCGCTCTAACGAGACGGTGGCGACCCCATCCCGGGCCGACCAACTAATTGTGAAACGCGTCCCAACCAACCCCGGGAATAGAGAATAAATAATAATCGTGAGATGAATATTTGAAATCTTGATAAATACGTTCACCTCCAATTCATTAATCACTAACGGGGAAGGGAGCGAGTGGGAGTAGGGTGTTACCTAGGTTGGCGCTTGGGTAGAATTAATCAAGGAGTTTCGATCTCCTATATTTAGTTGGGTTCTAGATTTTGAAAGAAATGTGGAAAATTATGCGGTTTTATTGACAAAAATGAAAGTATTGCAGATATAATTCAAATAACTCCAAAATCACGAAATAATCATTCAACTTTCCATAATAAGACCTAAAATTATACGTGCCTCCCAAGTTTCGCTTCCCAAATTGAAACTCACAATTCACAGAGGAAATATTAGATTTTCCCTGCAACATTCAACAGTGCAGCACTTCAATAGACACAAAGACAAAGCGCCCTCCGCCTGCACAGCTTTTTAGACGATTTCTCTCCATCCTTCTCACCGACTCTACCCGTCTCTTTGCTCACGTTAATTCTCATTAAACTAATGAAAATTGTATTGCAGATAGTATGGCGGTGGTCGGTGGGGGGAAATACGGGCCGATACTGTTTTGCCGGCGTATTCGGATTAAGTTTAAGTCCTTACCGGTTTGAGGGAATGATAATTGCCGGAGTGTGGGCGTAGGGAGAGGGGGAATTGTTCGGGAACAATTCGAAAAGTAAGTTTGGCCGTAGCTCTCGACTTAATAGCATCTACGAGGAATTTTCGTTTGGATTTAATGATGTCTCGACTTCGAGAAATAACGACCCGAATAAAGTTATCGTGTCAAGGTACTTTTCAGTTTATCGCGCGACTCCATTGGAAATGCCTAATTCCCGGAGACGATAATTGATGTTTCTGGTTCATTTTTGTTAAGGAAATGGGGTTTCTTGAAGCAAAACTTAAGAAAACTAATAGCGACTAGAATATACAGATGATTTCTTTGAAATTCTTTAAAAGTATAGACTATATAGAGAAGGAACACGAATTAAACGAATGACGTAAAATAATTATAACTATATGTATTGGGATTAAAACAAGACACCTCACGATACAAATGTCAGATTGTCACCAAAAACAATCCAGTTTATCCCCCGGTAATTCTAAATATGTATGCAAAATATCAGCCCGATCCGTTGTTCCGTTTGGGCGCAATCGTGTTCACGGACATAGATACACACATACATACATATATACATACATTTTCCAGAAATCATTGCAATGGATTCAGGGGACCTCAAAACGCGTATTTCCGCGGAAATCTCAAAATTTTTCCGTCAATTACAATACTTTCCTTCTAGGGAGTAAAAAATATTTCCAGTTTTAACATATTTTTTCTTTATTATTAATTCATGGCTGATTTAATACAATTGCATTTACTAATACAATTGTCCACAAGTATCAACATAATAATTAATAACGACCGCTACTTTATTACCAAATTGTATAACCGGAAGTAGACTAATCGATTTAGGACTGTTATACGCTACTGATAGGAATCTACATCAAAGTAACAACATGTTAATTATAATAAGTGTTGTTCACAAGCGAATGTTGAATAAGTTATGAAATCCATCGACAATGACAGACCTTAGTATTAGTCCAACGTGGCACGCACATTGGACTTCGGAATACGGTTGAGAAGCACGCATGAGTGGATGTTAACTTTCGACAAGGGCCTTCACCCTTCACCCACAAGAAAAACAATATTAAATAATTTCTACTGGAATTACCGGAAAAGTTTTACTATAAATTACTTTGGTTAATAAATTATTAACATGGTCATTAGTCATTAGTGCTCAATTCCATGCCAGTTTTAATGTATGTATCGACGAAATGTATTTATCACGATAATTAAAGTTGAATGGAGTTTTGTACTTTACCATAATTATTGGTGATGGTCTCTTACATCTGGTACTAACCTGAAACAAGAAAAAAATAAAATATAGATGGGTTATTATCATAAGGATACATTTAATCAACAGAACGATTCATGAAAGAATAACACCAGGGAACAAGAGTCCTACAACCAGAACAGTGATTATATTTTCACACATATTTTTGTTGACCTAACATCACTTTTCATAGATCAAGTCCTCAAAGTGTTGTGACAGAACGGAAGAGGTAAAAGTAGCTTATTGCTGCTATTTTGGATTTAGCATTGGAGATCTGGAAAATCCATGGACACCTAATATATGCTGTATTTCCTGTTAGATCGGACTTTTCAAGTGGATGAAAGGGAAGCAAATGAAAATGCCGTTTGCAGTTCCCATGTTGTGGCGAGAGCCTTCCAATCATCTATAATCTATATGATTGCTATTTTTGCACCATACGCGTCTCCGGATATTCGAAGAAGGATGTCAAATCAGACAAGTCGTTAAGATTCACCATTTGAAGTTTTAGGAACACCTCATCTCATAAACCAGTGCGAGCTGAATGATTTGATTAAAGACTTAGGTTTATCAAAAGAAAAAGCCGAGTTATTAGGTTCTAAGCTACAGGAATGGAATCTTTTCGCACGAGGTGTGACAATGTCTTCATTTACAAAGCGTGACGCGTCTTTTAAAGCATTTTTTTTAATGGAAGAATCTTTACGTGCATGTCACGATGTTGAGGGTCTTATGAATGAGTTTGATATTCCCCACGATCCTTCTGAATGGTGGCTTTTTATCGATTCAACAAAATGCAGCTTGAAAGCAGTACTTTTCCATGTTCTTTGAATTTATATAAATTGTTAACTGATTTTGTTGCAGTTTTCTCAGTTGTTTACGTATCGCTATATCTGTAAATCTGGCCCTGTTACAATAAATCCACTTTCAGTTTCTAGTTATGTAAGGCAAATACCAAAGATGCGTCATTAATGTGGAATATAGCAAATACCTTCAGTGACGCTAAACTTGGACTAAAGTCCGTATAGACGGCTGTCCGCGTGAATCCGTCTAGCCTGTAATTAAATTCGAGATCGCGTGCCTTAATGCCCCTTTAGTCCGTATTATCAACGGGCCATCTCGACAAAGGCATAAGGAAGGCTTGTAATTATAGATTTTTTTTGTTCGGTGTCGTGCGCGGCTAGCGAGTTTGCTTTTACGTCACATCCGATTGTATCGCAACGAAAGGTACAGTAAAAGGGTGTTCTGTTCCGGCCTTTCTGATGGCTCACGTCAAAAAAATTCCACTCGCAATATTTCAAGGGCGTTTTAATCCTTGCTCGGCCAGCACGTCATCTAACAGGACTAATCAGCGAGAAAGGGTCGAACCGTGGTGTGGTAACAGCATTTTTATATCTCCAAGTGTGAAAATAGAGGGTCGCGGAAGGAATGAAATAAGAAATGTGAGACTTCTTTCCAGTCATTACATTTTAATAATTGAAATTTAATGATGGGAAATCATCTAAAAAAATAAAGCATCATTTTTTTAGATGAATGATGTACCATGTCCTTGATTGTATCAAAACTGAGAACTATTGTTTATATGTTTAATGTTTATACAAACTTTTATAAATACTTTATAATTACACTGTTTTTTATTAAATTTTTCCACTAAGTATACTAGGCATTCCTGATAAATTTAATTTTTTGTTGTTTTCACTGTTGAAATGGATAGCAGAAAATAAAGAATATAAAAAATATTAAAGTTATATAATAATAATAATAATAATAATAATAATATTGCTTTATTGAAAAGAGACCAAACATAATACAAATGAAATATGAGATACAAAAAAAAAACAGACAAAAAATCTCTTCGCAAAAGGCGAAGTCCAGTTTGACACTTGTATGTGCCAACTGTTCAACTCAACCTTACATATATAAAAATATTCTTTATTATAATATATTACTAGAACTAAACATAAACTAATTGACAAATATCATACAATAACATAAAATGCGATGCTGAATTAAATGAAAAACTGAAGCAAACTGAAACTATTCATAAAAAAGAAATAAAATCAAAACTTTGGCTAATACTTTGCGTAACGCTTTACTTTTACTGCGCGCTCACAGAAACATTACTATGCTGCACACCTACACAAAACATCCAACATGACCTAAATTCTGGGAGGTTTGCATGACACCACGAAGCCTACTTTTAAACGTCGCTAACGATAATGATTTTAAACCTTCAGGACACTGGTTATACAAAACAGCAATGTTGTACGAAAAGCTTCTCTTGAAAAACGTAGTGGAGTGGGCCGGTATAGTTATTGTGTTTTTGTGCCTTAGGTTTAAGTGATGTACATCTGCTCTGAAAGATATCTTGTTATACAAATATGCAGGGGTCTTCGACATAATAAGCTTGTGAGCAGTGCATAGAAAATGAAAATCTCTCCTGTTTTTCATGTTCAACCAATTTGCTGTTTCCAAGGTGTAGGAGATTCTTTCATACTTGCGCACACCGTATATGAGCCTTAGGCAGCTATTCTGCACACGTTGAATGCGAGAGGATGTGGCCTGAGTCAAGCAAGGTCCATAAACCAAGTCCGCAAAATTAAAATAGGAAAGTACCAGCGTATTGCATAACATTTTTTTCATTGACTGATCCAGACAGTGTCGATGAGGATAAATACGACGCAGGGCTCCATATGCCTTTCTAATGTACCCGCCAACATGGTTCTCAAAACGGAGAGAACTATCCACGGTTAAGCCCAAACTCTTCGTCTCGGACGACAGCGTAAGTCTCTCATCATTCAACATGACTACCACCTGCTCGGCATTGACAGAACCAAACACAATCACCTTTGACTTGGATGCATTAAGTGTAAGTGATAATTTACTAGAGTATTCAGACAGAGATCTCAGGTCGGAGTTTAGTTTCTCACATGCTGACAGCACATCACTCGGATTAAAGGAAATATAAATTTGCGTGTCATCCGCATAGATATGGATTGAACTATGTTTTATGCAGTTCGGAATTTGTGAGGTATAAAGGGAAAATAAAAGTGGTCCTAAAATTGATCCCTGAGGGACTCCACAATTAATGAGTAAGGGATCTGACAATAGCCCATCAACAGAGACCATCTGATATCTGTTCATCAGATAGCTCGCGATAAGTGCAATCGAGCTATCCGAGAAAGACAAATGCTTTAATATGGCTAAAAGCATTTTATGACTGACTCTATCGAATGCCTTACTATAATCTAGTAAAACCAATATCGAGCTTTGATTGTTGTCCTTAGCCTTAATTATATCATCTGTCACATCTGCCATAGCTGTCGCGCAACTAAACGATGGTCGAAATCCGGACTGTGTGGGAGGCAAAATATTATTCTCGGTCAGAAACAGCCGTAATTGTTGTTCCATGCATCTCTCCATGATCTTAGAGAGAGTCGGCAAAATACTTATGGGGCGCAAGTCGGCAAACGTACTTGGATTATTCACCTTTGGGAGGGGGGTTATTAAAGCGATTTTCCAGATATCAGGAAATACACATTGCTCGAAGCAGCAATTAATTATGTGCGTTAGTACTGGGACGATAGCTGGGCAACACAAATTAATAAAACTGATATTTATGTTGTCGATTCCAGTAGCCGTCGAGTGTACGTTATGAATAAGTTTTGTAATTAGCAATGAATCAACTGTAAAGAACGTAAACTTATCTTGTATATTGGGAAAACGTGTATTATTATTATAAAATTCAATCAACTCCAGATCGTCTGCCGACATCTGCCCACAACTTGAAAAAAAATCGTTCATTTCATTAGGTTTTTTTAATTCGACAGGAATGGTCCGAACTGGTTTATTTACAACATTCATTGTGTTTAAAGTACGCCACATATATTTCGGATCTTTAGTATTTACAACCGTCCTCAAAAACGCCTTCTTCTCATTTCTAACCGCGGATGTTGTAAGATTACGAAGGCTTTTGTAGTACTCCCAGTGGTGTGTCTGCTTAGTTTTTCGGAACTTAGTCAGAGCCCTATCGCGCAAACTCATCATCAGTTTCACGTTATCGGTCAACCACGGTGCAGGAGGCTTTGTAACCCGAGAAGTTCTGATCGGTGCATGATGATCTAATAAATCATTCAGAATATCATTTAAAAATTGAATTTTATGATTGACATCAGCCATGTAATAAATGGAGTGCAGTGGGAGTGCCGATAGATCTGTAGATAGTGCGTTGACATCAATGTTTTTTAAATCTCGATATGTATTGTACCTTACCCCAGAACCAACTTTTGCGCAGGACAACCTACAGAACACAAGTTCATGATCAGCGATGTCCGTATGCAGTGTACCCGACTTAATAACAGTCTCAATTTTATCTGTTAGTATAAAGTCAATCAATGTCGAGGAGTTAGCTGCAATGCGAGTAGGCGCGTCCACAAGCTGAGTCAGGCCCATATCATGAACCAGTTCGCCGAACTTTCTACAATTCGGATTATCAACACTCAGCAAATCAATATTACCATCTCCCACACAATACACCATATCAGAGACACCCTGCATAAGGCACAACGTCACATTAAACTCGTTCAGAAAAACATCAATAGCACTCGACGGAGGTCTATATATGCACCCAAATGCATACTTTTTTGAAGAAAAAGATACAACTATCCAAATCTGCTCAATCTCCCGACTAACCTCTAGAACACGAGCAAACTGTAAGTGATCAGCAATATAAATGGCCACTCCACCTCCTCTAGTTTCTCTGTCATTCCTCACCAGCCTGTACCCAGGAATCGCAATCTGACTGTCATATATTTGGTCGCCAAGCCAGGTTTCAGTTACTCCGATGATGTCATATTTCTCCGATAATAAAACATTTTTAAAATTATCGAAATTTGCAACTAAAGATCTTACATTAACATGAGCTATGGTTAAATTGGAGGTCATCATCAATAAGTATTGTTAGCGAATAGTGTTAGTAGTATGCAGCATTTCACACCATATTCATATTAAGCAAAAAAGAAATAAAAATAAATTGTTATTGATTGGAACAAGATTAGGGCTTTGAACAATAGAAAACAGATAAATTAAAAAAAAATGCAAATAAAAACGTGCAACAAGACTATTATTCTATTAGTGAAGTAGCACAAAGAGAAAGAGCAGCGCTGATAACAAAATAAAATTTGAATAAAACAAGCCAACACAAAAGCAGAGAAAAATTCGAATTTGAGTTTACTCAGCCGATAACGCAAGTCGGTGTCCCAAATCATTCTACCGTCTATCCGCCCCTTTTTCGAGACTTTGCTCTCGTAAGTCGCACATCACCACCAACCTCCTCAACACCCTCACCATCACCAACTTGAACCCTTGATTTTAGCACTTCCAGTTCATGACGATGTTGAATCCTGTGAGTTGTCCCGTTTCGCTGCTTCACGCAAATGGTACCGTCCATTGTCCACACATTCTCCTTCCCAAAAAAATCTTTTGTTTCTTGATAGAGAGCCAGACGCAGACGAGACAGCGACTCACTTATGGAACTTCCCGTACCTTTCAAGCGCTTTTTGTTCAGCCAGATCTTACTACGATCTTTGTAAGAGATCAGCTTTACTATGACTGGTCGTTGTTTAGCCACTTGACCTCTTTTATTAATGTTACCCAGCCGATGACATCTGTCAATAATTGACCCATCAGGTGACCAGTTAGGGACACCGAGCTTATCAACAACATTTAGTATTTTAAGCTCAAGATCTGAATGTGACTCACTGTTTGATTCAGGAATCCCATGGAATACAAGACAATTGCGTCGTGAGTAACATTCCAGCTCATCAAGTTTCTTAGTATTTGAGTCGATTTGCTTACTTAACTGATCAAGGGTACTTATCATCTCAGACTGAAAGTTTTTGAAGTCTTTAGCTATGGCATCCAGGGTACATGTCTCAGGCTGGCCCGTTGAGGTGTCAATCGCACTGTTCAAGCGTGAATTAAACTTATCCATGGCCGACTTAAATTCCTCACTCATATCGTGCAGAACCTTATTGTTTACATTGAAAGCCGGCATTTTGCTCGATGCCAAACTGTCTTGATACCGGTTTGACGTTGGACACAGCCTTCACGACAAAGAAATTCGCAAGGTCGAATAAATATCGCACTAGTAACTTTTTGAGACCGATAAAACTACAGAAGAATTATGTGAATAGTTAATAGTTCCGCGAATCACTCACTATGCACACCGACCTAATTCCCGTGTCAACGAGGCAAAACAGCAATTATATAAACTGATTTTGAGGACCGACCCGCAAACACGTCCACTCAGTCCGACATCACACGTGTAATTCATATGTAATTAATACCGCCATAATGGTGAATACTGTGCTTAAGGCTTCTCACAATACAATTGTAAAGTCGATATCAAATTACTTCAACGCGTTGTGAAAGTTAGGTTTGCTTGAAGAAAGAGAATCGCATTTCGCAATTTTTCAACGATGATAATAATAAGGACAATTAGGAAGGTACGTGAGTGTAACGGTGACTTTATTACGGTTTCTCGCGGTCTCTTTTAATATGCCTTGGCATATACAGTGTGTCCAGGAAAGTCCGCACCATATAGGAAAATCTTATATTACTTATCCATTTCTCAGAAAAAAATATTCTTTATAATAGTTGGCGGTAGGTCTGAAATCAAGAATACCATCATAAGATCTTAAAAATATCGCACTAAATACCGGGTGTTTAAAAAAATGCGAAACGCGCATAAGAGTAAAGTACCTGGGATATTAATATTATCGAAAAAAATTATTTTTATTTGAAATCATTTGTTCAAATTTCCTATATTGAAAATAGTCGGATAGATCTACAGATACAAACTCAAAAACACTTCTTTCCAAAAAGGAATATCCAAGTAGTTCCACCGCAGAGAAGTTTTAATAAGTAAAGTTTACACTATCCATTTCAAGGAACTTTCATGGAATTTATCCTTACAGCCAGCGCCCTCGTAAGATCCATCGCTCTCACCTTGTATTGTGAGGAGGAGGACTTGGTCTGCAGTACCGGTTGCTTCATTTCGACATAAGTGGACCATCAGTCTTCCCAGGCAACAGGGAGCTAGCACATAAACACACCTCCTCGCGGTGTATCTTCTCACTTTACATCGCAGTAATACGACTCGCTAAATCACTGTGCTAGGTAGGTCGGAGGATGAAGGGGTTTGTCCTGCTCCTTTACCGAATTAACCAAGGTGGAGGTAGTATGCACCTCCGAGTCTCACACTAACGCAATTTTCCTTCGGCATAATGAATATTTAGAAGTGCAACGGGGGCTTCTAACTTCCCCTTAATGGACTTTAATGGACAGGGTAAAGTCACGGTGCAACTCTTACCCTCTCCCGCTCCCTTACCCCCTAATATCGCCGGTTCTGTGCAACGTCTAGCAAACTTAAGCTTTGTAAGCTGTTAATTAGGAAATTTGCAGAGGTATATTCAGTGTCACAGAAGCCCGAGTTGATACCGTCGACCAATTAGCTAACTGTATCCTAAGAAGGATTAAAGTTGTGGACATAATGGTGTATTTTTGTCATAAAAAAATAAATTGCGTAACTCCATATCCAGGCGAGCGGAAATTACGAATAAAAGGAGCAATGCTAAGCGGAAATTATGGTTTTCGGGATCGAGATATATCGGTGGAACGAGGCGGGCGAAGCAATTCACGTACCGTGACATCTATGTGGCACGCACGACGTGTTTGTTGTCATTTTGTGCGAGGACTTATCTGCGTTTTCTCCACGGCACTTCGAGGTTCCGCAAGATTATTGTGGATGGCTTGTTGTGAGCGCATATGAAGATTTCGTCGGCAATTTGTCATACCCGGAAAGAGAACGCCAAGTCTTTCGGCGTTCTTTTTTGCGGTTAACCGAGATTCCAGGCAATTTCGGGGATACACACAATTTACATGCCGCACATCTAATGGAGATACATGGCTGCTAGCTGAATCACTCTTATTTGGGGAGTAAAATGCGGCGGTTTTGAGGGAGTTATTTTCGAGCGATTTTGTTTTGTGTGGGTAATATTTGGGAACAGAACATAATTCACGACGAGACGACAAGTTTATTCTTTTCTAAACAAATTGCAGAAATGTCTTTTTGTTGTTTAGATATGTGTGAAGATTGTTAGAGATTGTAATAGCAAAATGTGTCAGTGGTATTTATAGCTAGATGAACAATGTCATGTTTGTCCTCTTGTCCGCGAACAGAAGGACAAAGAACATGCTTATGATAAAGATTTTCACATCAAGTGCTCGTATATATCACTCGTCTGGACAGCTATTAATTGCGCTGATGTCCGGGGCGCGTCAGACCCACCTCGCGAAATTAGAAGAGCAACGCTAGGCAGCGAGAATTGGATAACTTTCAACTGTCTACCACTGGAAGGGAATTCCACACGACTTTTCCCATTTTGCGCAAAACGCTTTTGTTCCGTCCAGTAGAATTACTATCCAATTCTATACGCTGTCAGGTATAATAATATTATAGTACGTCAACTACCATTTTATATACCTATTTATAATGCGATAAGTGCCCGGGAAAACGGGTATGGCTACGTATTATGAAGTGGTATGACTACGTATAAAGTGGCCCATTTTTCTTTGTTGTATATCAAATAATCGAGATCTCGGTGTTTGGTGAGGAAATCGACACCCTGTATAGAAATTCGCGAAACGGCTTTCAGGATAACTTCAATTTCCAGTTTCATTTCTGGCTTTTATTTGTATTTACAGTGCGGGGGAGGAGAAAAGTCGCTTGGTCGGGTCGCATCCACTCCCCTAACGATGGAAACTGAGTCGTATTAAGCAGTAACAAATGCGGAGAACGTGAGCACGTCTCTGCTGTATATACCTCTAGGCGTTTCAGACGCGAGCTGCTGCTCAGCTGAAATTAGGTCAGATTCGTGATCTGAGGTAATGGAAATTTGAAATTTAAGAAAAATAAAGATGATGCATTCGACCTGTAGTCCAGAAGGGAAAAGTACACTGAAAAGTCGAATATAGAAGCTGACAATAATAGTAATATGAGAAATAATGGAAAATACTGACGGAAATCTGACAAAGGCAGAAATTGTTATTAATGTAGTTGAAACCAAGATAATCATAATTTATTTCGAAATTGAATATACTGACAACAATAAAAAATATCTGGGGTGACCCTCACCCAACTTTTCCACTACATCGTTAGCACAATGAAGTGTCTGAACAATTTTTTGCAGTTATTCAATTTTCTGAAGTCAGAGCCACTATAGACCCTACCTGACGTCAGTTTGTATGACATTTGTTATGATAACAGTTAATGTCATGTTATGTGAGTGGCACTAACGTTTGTCAAAATCTGACAATTCCCAACACATCGACGAAGGCTGTGAATTCTGTCAAACACTTATAGCAAGTATAGCACCTAAACATGTTTTTGACATAAGAATGCCCTCTCTAAATCCAAACGCTGATATTTTCTGGAAACTTTTCTGGTATAAACTCGACAAACGTGAGGGTTGTTCGCGAAGATCCTGGACAGGGTATTTGAGCATAAGAATGATATGATAAAGTAAACTTCTGTGTTACGTACCTACACAAAATTTGTCGACTAAGTTGAACTTAAATTGGAGAGCAAAAAGTGGGTGACGCAAGCAAATTGGAAGGTAA
This sequence comes from Aphodius granarius, assembly GCA_963971325.1. NCBI lineage: Eukaryota > Metazoa > Arthropoda > Insecta > Coleoptera > Scarabaeidae > Aphodius > Aphodius granarius. The sequence goes on along the minus strand of OZ020222.1, from coordinate 5,290,667 downwards.
TTAAATCATTGCTTGGACTCCATCCGAAAAAGGAGCAACAGTAATTAATGGTCCCGACTGCACCGAAACGCTAATAAGGACTCCCTTGACTTCTTTGGCTTCTCCGCAGTCTCAAGTTTGCCCATTTTTTCTCTTTTCCGCTCCGTTTTGCACCCCGAGATAATTGAAACTTCTGTTCGCCTCTGTCCGCTTGATTACAGGCCAATTCCGTTTTTCAAAGACAGAGGGAGCGGCCGCTAAAAGTCTAGAAACGAGCAAAAACACGCCCCCTAGCGGATCATTTCGATTTTAGCGCAGCTCGCGCTCCGCTAAAACAATTCGCGCAGGCTCTACTCTCTATTACGAGTAGTAGGCTTTTGATGTTTTATTGTTCGTCTTTTTAGCGGTTGTAATATACGGTCGGCCATTACTCAGTCGAGTGATGACAAGTGATGCCGACGCCCAGTAAAAAGTCGTCCGGCGCCGTCGCCTTTGTGCCACAGCGCCCGTTTGATTGAAAATACTTTTGCGTTCCTCTTTTGGAACGGCAGAATGCAGATAAGAGGCCCAGAACTTCAAAGGAGCTTTCGCTGCCTGTCGTACAAAGAATCGACGCTCGACGGTGTTTAATGCCTTTTAAGCACCGTAAACTGTCACGTTTCTCTAATGTGCCAAACGACGCGACCCAACGACTGACGAGGATTGATGACAAAAGTATCGGGCGTTGATCGCCCCAGTTGTTATTATTATCCTTTGAGATGTCTTGTTTCCAGCCTACCAATTTCTTTTTTTTTTCTTTGTTCTTGCGCTTCAATCTGAGCAATGAGTGTACAGAGTGTAAAGAATGAAATTTTAAAGAATGGCATGATATTTTGATATTTACTGGGCGCTAGAACTTCTGATTAAAAGGTCACGTGGCATCCACGATGTTTTCACATGTAACTTTCTGTTGGAGCCCACATGTAAATGTATACAAGTTGTCCTGTTTACATTTTACAACACGACGGTTCGTCTCTCAATATAAACGACTGAGAAGAGATAATCTTGTTATAAATGGCCGAGTCAACCCCCTCATTTTAACAACGTTCCGGTGAGATAAGTTAAACACACGTCTAATTAGTGTTAATAGACGTGGGAAATTAAGTGGAGATTAGCATCTGGTTGAGCAGGGCAAGGTGAAGTGACACGTGATGGATAATTAAAACAAAACTTACACTGACTAAGGTTCAGTTTTTAAATCTCACCTCCAAGAGAGGCTTTGTGACTGTGCTTATTAATAAAAGAAATATGTAGTAAAAAATCATTGTCACAAAAAAAGAAAGCAGTATGTCCATCATCAACCTTTTAAATTTGAATTCGAAGGCTCACTCTGAAGTATTGGTTGATATGGCTGATTTCTTATAGGACGTAGTACTGAATCTGCTGGATGTGCTGCTTGGCGATGAAAGCGAAAAAAGAAAACTATGGAGTCATGCAAGTGGTCCAATATAGTAGAAACGTGGATATCGAGAGCCCTTTCGCTGTGATGGCCTTTTAACGAAAAGTGCAAGTGTCACCGACGAGGTTGACGACCTAGTTCTATAAGTATGGATCGCGATAATTGGGTAGTTAATTTTTAGGTGTGTCAAGCCATGAAGAGGTGCAACACAAGTGGCGTTGAAAGTTATATTTTAGGATGGAACTTTAATTGACAGCTTGTGACGAGCAGACGAAAATAATTATGCAAATTGATGTATATTAATTTTAATAAGTTTTCTCATTAATTTATAGCTACTTATGTCGATTTTTATATTATGATTTTTTTATCTGGGACAGTTATAAAAAATGACAGTGGCGAAATAGAAATGAATAATAAACACAGGGCAAGAACGAATTTCTTTTCTGCGGCATCAGTTTGCATAATCAATTCTGATAAAACTATGATTATGAAGTACTCGTCGTATGTTTGAATTGACTCCAGTTCTCGTGACAAACCGTGCAATCAAAACTATAGTATAAGTTAAATTATTTGAATTTAGACCTAAATAAAAAAATATTTTTGCTTTTCGTGCGGCTAGCAAAACCAATCTTTGAACTAACTTTTTGAAATATAACATGTTACTCTACAATTTGCTGCTGCTTTTTTATTGGGTCAGCAAACTGGATAGACTAATTATCCCTGTTTTTTGTCTGTGGGACAATCGTACAAAAAATTAACATAGGGATAGGAAAAATTGGCCGTCGAGAATAAATATGACCATAGGAAAAGTTAACATCGTTCATGAACCATTGATAAGGCAAGAACAAATAATTCTTCCACCATTATATATTAAATTTGGGCTTATTAAACAGTTGGTGAAAGCTTTATATAAAAATAGTGTTTGTTCCAAGTATATTAGTTAATCATTTCCTGGTCTCAATACAGGAAACTTAGGTACCTTTGATGGACCACAAATCACATGACTTATGTTGAACTGGAAGCATGGACAAGCTTTGTATCAGTTATGGACCATTTTTCGGAAAATCACCAAACTGAACAATATTAACAATACAAATCTTTGACAAAATGCTTTAAAATGTTGAAAAAATAAGATGAGTACCAAGTTACATTATTTTCACAGACATTTAGATAACTTTTCTAATAATCTAGGTGATTACAGTACAGAAAGAGAGCAACGGTTTCACCAGTATATCAATATAACGCAGGAATGATAGGAAGGTCGATGGTATTGCCATATAATGGCATACTACTGCTGGACCTTAGACAGGGACAGTCCTGAACAAAAATACAATAGAAAACCACACACAAAACACTTTCTTAATTTAAATTTGTGATGTTTTAATTCTTTTATTATTAATTTCAGAATTGTGTAAGACGCTCATGCTTTCGAATGGTACAAAATTTCAATGTACATTGAAAATGGACTTAGCAGGTTAACAATTTCTCTCATTTGAAATCTTTGAATAAGAGCTTTTAAATATATTGGACACAGTCGATTTCACAAATATTTTATTATTTTCATATTTAGTAGACCAAAATTGCCAGAGATTGACTAATAAATCCCATGCCGCAAAATCAATGTTTCCCTGTGTAATTAATTTATGCGTAGTAATAATTGTCCAGACTCCAAACACACAAGATACATTTTAGGAAACTTTTAATATAGTTTAAGCTTTCAAATATAGAAAATAAACGAACTTTTTGTGGTTTATTTCCGTTTTAAAACCCCTTTTTAATGAGAAAACCCCTATGGAACACCTCATTTGGAACTACTCAAGGTCAAATGACGTTTTATACCGCATATTTTGTGGCTTTGTTGTGTTACGAACAAATCAATACAGCGATAAAGATTTCTTGGAACAAACACATTAATTATTGAAAGAGCGTGTCTTCTATTTTATAGGAGTCAACATTATTACGTACGTAACCAAATAAACATTATGAATAATGTAGGCAGCATGCATCCAGTATTTATTTCAACTAGTGTGTACTAATGGATGTAAACAACGAGACAGTATTACTTTTTCTTTATAGACCAGTTATTTTCTCAGGTTTTACAGGTTCAGCCCTTTTTTAGATCATCGGTAAAGTGTCGCAGAACGTTTAAAACACGATTCCAAGGATAGTTTTTGCGAGCAACACGCTTGCCCGGCTCGTAGCTCGTAATATACGAGATTCCGAATGTAGCGGACGCGCCTAATCGCCACTTACCATCTCAGCGGGAGCTTTAGAGCTTCCGGCGGTCGGTCCACTTCCGGCCCGCTCCGCCACTATTCATTTTATTTACCTCGCATAATTCCGAGCGCGCGAGCCAGTTAATGACCCAAGTCGACGCGATATTTGCATAAATTTTGACGACCGCAGACGACCTACATTTTTTTCTTCACTAGCTGAGAATCATCGTCGCGTGAAGTGCCCCTGCGCTTGGTTATTAATGATCGTTCCTTCGCAGGAACCTCGGTCCAGGATAATTACCGCTTTTCAGACAATGGTCATCGATATTAATCGCGGAGGTCTGGGTTCCTCGTCCAGGATTGTTTTCGGTTGGTGACATTCGGTGCATCCATTTGAATTTTGCGCGAGTGGGGGGTGGGTTTTTGTTGGAGGGTTTGCGCGTGGATGAGGTTCTTGCGCGGGACAAGGTTTGTCAGTTTGGCCCGCGGTTGATTTATTGCCGATTTTCTCGCGATAATGATGAAAAACGGTCGTCGGTCTGGTCGATTCTATATTGTGGATGATGCGAAATTGCCTGGGGAAGAGAACTTTGTTCTCTAACGGAGTGACTAACAGGTTCTACGATAACCAGACGGCGCGCTGCAGCACTGCTTTTAGTCAGTTATTAAAACACTATTGAAAATCGATCAAGTTACGAATATTATGTTTAGATATAAGTAATATATATAAATAATATAATTCCTTTGCTACGCTGCGATCAAAACAGGCATCTCTTTTGTCAAAAATCAATGTAAAGTTTGGCCATTTGGTACATGTAGTTCACACAAATATTAGAGTTTCTGTACAAATATCTCAATATTAAATGACCAATATATATGATTTCGGTAATGTCCCAAATCTCATTTGTTATGCTTGTTATTTCATTTGTTATGTAAATTTATTCTTGCCTAAAAAATATCGACAAAAAAGCAATTAAAGTTCTTAATTAAAGCTTAATTGAACAAATGTTTAATGGTAACATACCGTATAAAAAGTTTCAACAATATTAAGATACAAAAGGTATCATTAGTTGACAATGCTTTTTCGTCATTGCAATACTCTAATATAATCCATTATATATAATTTAATTCAAATTCAATATACGTAACCTAAAACGAAGCAGTACAGAAAAGTTTTTCCTTACGGCGGCATCGCCATAGGAATTTTTGTTTCTATTGTGTAGCGTGCGTCGCTTGAATTATAGTGAATTATATCTAACGTACTTTATCAAATGGCCTATTGATTATTCTATTATAAACGATGGGCTCTAATCCATATGTATTGGGTAATCAGTCTAAATCCATGCTAGCTGCTATGGCGCAGCGGCAAGAAAATTTCCATTTTCTCCAACATGTCACAGCGATAATACCGATTGCGCATTCCAATCCAAAAATGGAGACGTCCCACATTCAAACTGATCACGTCCAAATCCGTACTGCAGAGAGAGAGGAAGTAATAATTTATCTGATTATAGTTTCTAACACTTGTGTAATGTCGAGAAGGTTTTCCAAACGATAATGTTACTGAAAACACGTGCAGTTTTTACATGCTTTTATAAATAAATAATATCCATTATTACACTTTTATTCTAATATATCCTTATTGTTTACGGCCTCAACATGTAACGTAACAAAATTCCTAGAAACACAGCCGTACACCATAGATTTGCTTTAATGTAATATACGCAACCCAACACAAGGAACAACTTCGTTAACACTTGTGGAAAATGTAATTATCCACAGTCAGAATAACAATGAGAGTCTCGTAAAATAGAAATCGATGTCAAGCACACTCCAATGGTTGTTCTCACAGCTACTGTGTTATTCTAAGTATAGCCTCTATACGAGATATATTAGCGCAGGAATTGAATGAAACAAATACGCTAATTAGGTACGGTTCTATTAAAATAAAATTAAGATTCTCTGTAAATAACACGCATATCCGTGTGACCTTGCCGTGTCCACCTGTGTTAAACAACGATGAGAACCGGTCTTATTTACGAAGGAATACTGTGATTCTTTATGTAATGGTTTTATAATGCTGAATAGTCTTGTCAGAATAACACCAAAGCGATGTTGCTGTCAATTATTACGATATTTACATTCGCTAAATTGATTAGCAAACCTAAGAAAAGGCTGACATTTTACTTAATATTTAATCAATTCCCTACGTACAACTTTTACTAATGACATTTGGAACCGAGATAATTTAGATATATTTTGATTTATGGCTTTTGAATAATTTATTCTTCAAAATAAAACCAACAATCTTATATTCTTATTCTGCAAGACCGGTGGAAAATTGTATCGAGAAAAAGACGACAGGAGATAATAATAACGAGAAGGCCGTCAGAAAAATTGCATCCGGCGGCAAACAAAAGAGCGCCGGCATATTAATTTCCGGGGAATCGGCGCGTCTGCGGCGGGAGCGACGCGACGCCGACGGACGCACACCTTCATCAACGCGACGCTGGAGCCGAAAGCAATTGTTTACTTTGCCTCGTCGCGGTAAATTGCTAGAAAAACTGGGAGGTGCTTTTTTTGTTTGGCTTGCAAATGAGGCCCCCAAGAACAATCCCCCTACCCCTTCCTAACCACCCTTACTTCGAGGACCGCTTAGGAAATTGCCCGTCCTGTCCCGTGATGTCGAAAAAGCGTTCGAAAAAATTTTTCGCTGGTAATTGTCGATGTTTTTTGCATTCGAAGAAAAATACCGGATAAAAAAGTGTTGGAAGAGAGGCAGTACAAAAAATAAACGTAAAAGGGATGGGGTATCAGTTTTTACTTTATCATACGTAGTCTGACAAAGTATTGTAATCGTGTCGAAAAAAAAAATTGAGATTTTAGCGGAAATAGGTCTTTTTGGGCCCCCTGAACATTTTTGACCAAGATACAAAAAAATGTCTGTGTGTGTGTATGTGTATGTGTACCCGTTTTTTGTGGCGACGATTCCGGAGAAACTACTGAAGGTATCGAGACGAAACTTCATATTTAGAAGTTTCATGACTAAACTTAGAGCTGAAAGAAGTTTTGTCCAAAAGGGCCCAAAGGAACTCGAGGTTTACTCTTATCATTTTTCAACGATTTTGCAAATTAGCCGCCATTTCTGTAATTTCGTCAAAATAGTTAAATAATAAACTATAGTAGAGAAAATTTTGTATAATTTATGTCCATTCCATTTTATGGAAAAAAAAATTAAATCATAGTAAGCGGATGCCCCTTGAACTTCCAAATTACCCCCCTGAACACGGCTGTATCGTATGATAAAGTCATGTGTCTGGCCACATCAGATTTTTTAGAGATAATATTATTCCTTTCTCTGCGATTTAATTAATTTCATCGTTCAAGATCGAAGCGCTGCAACCTGTAAATGGAAGCTTACACACAGGCCTCACCAGCGGCGTGTCGGTCTCTCTACAAAATATATCGAAAACGAAATTGTAAATTACTGTAAATTATTACCAGAGCGGCAATGATTTATGCGGTCAGGTTATACGCGGTTTTGTGGGAGAATTTTTGAATGCGCATTCACTACGCGTAGTAATAATTTATATGTTTTAGATTCAATTATGATAATAAAATTGATATCGCGTGATTTATGCGCACGAGCAACGAGGCGATATACTGGCTTTTATTGTCGCCATTTGCCGTTTAAAATGACATATTTTTGCGGGCGGTGCCCCGCGCGGTTTCATAGCCGAAATTAAAAGATAAACAACGGCGCCACCTACCGCTCGCTCTCCATAAAAGTGATATACGTGACGGATTTACTACTGACGCAACTGTTCGACGAAGCATTGAACTATTGTCGGATAGTTCTTTTTTGCTGTTTTGGTCGTTGTTCCCGACAGTTAGTGTCTCTATTGGACTCGTAAATTTTTTATTACTCTCCGATTATTGATCACCACCGACGTGATTTCTTTTACGACAGAGGATTTACGTTTATCCGTGAATCTAGGATATACTGTAATGATGCTCAAGCAGATCTTGATTCGTATAAAACTCTTTAACCTACGCTATAAAATTTCAAGCAGGAACTGTACTTGAAGAGCAATAAATTTTAAAACTTTTTGCAAGTGCACGAACGTTATGTAGCTTTTAGGCACAGCTATATCAATTAACTGTACAAGGTTTGTGGAGGTTGTATCCAAGATCTTGGCCAATCTGCGAAGGAATGTACAAACAGGTAAGATATAGAATTGTAGCAAGGCTTTGTCATGCTTTGTCAGTACGACAGCACACATATTTACATACCACATAGCATATTTCTTTAATAAATTTATGAAACAAGCATAAATCTTTGTGATGGTACACAGAGAGCTTATCACAATTTTGTCAATGTATTATAATAATATTACAATGTGTCAGATAACATATGGATACAGTATGAGGGTGTGTATGTGGAAGAGATGCGTCACATATGGGTGTTGACAGCTTTATAAATGTTTGCTAGTGGCTCCCAGTCCATATGCAATCAGATTATACGTACTTAACGTAAGCTCCTCATACGTATGCATGTTTACTGGCGCTTGAAGAGCTTGCAATGAACGCATTTCGAGCTCACACATTGAGGCTACTTTGTCTCTTTAGCGACAACGTGCAGAACACCAACATTATATCCGTATATTCTCTCTGAACTAATACGAGTCCACTAATTAGTGCATAGTATGTACCTTGTAGCCTGATGTAGCTCTGTTAGATTACACGAGCTAACAAAACTTGGTTAACTTTAAAGCACATCGCAAATAATTACTGATTATTATAGGATTACTTTTTCAGTACAATACAAAGCTCAAGTTTTTGATATGTGTACTTTTGTACCCTTTTGAAATATGAACTTATCATATATTCCTATGTTAATGTAGGTTCGAGATGATTGTGTAAAACTTTACGTAGTGGGTGGAATTCCAAATGAAAGAATAATCTACGAATGAATGTTGCCTAATACGAAGTGTATTTATAAACAGAAAGTGCATGGAATAAACCGGTTAATGTGTTTTAATCTAAATGATGTATGCAAGGTGTCGCATGCAGAGATTAGGCGAAGCAGTTATTACTTAATTCATGACTCGTCCTAGGTCTTATCTTTATTTTATTTATTATACTGTTACTTTACGGATATCTCCTTAATGCCTCGGTGAGTGTGAATGGCGGAATGTGTAATGTCTGTATTTTTGTTGTTCTGCCGCTGAAGGTGTGGCTAAATTGCGAAATTTATACGTGTGTCTGCATTTTATTTTTTTAATGAAAAGAGTGGAATTATAATTCACTGTAATTGGCTCGAAATCTAGCAGCAATCTCGAGTAATATACGATGGTTACGGTTGATTGATTGCAAAGCAATTTTCTTGAGTGCATTTCCATAGACCACCACCGCCATCAGAATATGAAAGTTTGCTTTATATTCCATCAATGTTGTGAATACTGTGCTGTTCCGGTGCTACTAAATAAGCAAACGGTGACGTTGTTGCCAATTCATATATACAGGGTGTTGAAATGAGAATAACTCTACTACTAGCTGTCATTTAACGAAAAAAATAAATGTAATTACGAAAAAGTAACGCTTAGATATTACCATTTAACAATGAAAAAGTTAAAAAAGAAATGTTTTATTCCAACAAGATGGTGCCACAGCACATACAGCTAGAGTCTGAATGGAAGTTATGCGTCGCATTTTCCCTGCACTTTTAGTCTCCCATTTCGGTAATGTGCCATGGCCTGCTCGTTCCCCTAATCTCACAGTTCCTAATTGTTTTTTATGGGGACACCCAAAGGCGAAGGTCTACGACGATAAACCTCGAAATCGGCAAAAGTTGAAAGAAGCCATCACAACACAAGTTAGGGTAATTGACTTCGACTTTTGTGAGAGGGTGATGCAGAACTTTGAGGAACGACTACTAACTTTTTCATTGTTAAATGATAACATCTAAGCTTTACTTTTGCGTAATTACATTTTTTTCCGTTAAACAACAGCTCAGCTAATCTCATTTCAAAAACGGCCCGTTTATTCTGCCCCACCCTGTATATGTAACATACAGTTTTATTGATTTTATTCATTGATGGAGCAGTGACATTGAATCTCACCTATAAAAAATTCTTTTGATGACTAAGAACGTTAGTTCTTAGCAAAGCCAGTAAAGCTTTCTGTCATTACGATGCCGACTTTTTATAAAGTCTTATCGACGAATACTACAATCAGTAGTTGAGTATCTGCTGGGACTGCTTTTAATCACGCTATAATGCCCTTATTTGCCAGTTTGGCTCGCTCAAAATGCACCAGCAATGATACTAAAATATGTAGTAGTATGATAATATGAATCAAGAAAAATTACAAAATGAGAATTGTTACAATCGGTGTATATATGTATATGGTTAAAATTACATACTAAACAATTTCTCAGAACAATGTTATCTGATATCTCTATTTGATCGAAAAATATCGTTATTTTGAAATGGGCCACAGAACTTAGATATGAAACAAGAATTTGCTCATTAATTTAGCATATATTCTTTCCTTGAGAGAAATATGTTCAAAGAAATACATTTATTTGATTTTATATTTCTTTTCTCTCAGTGTAGACACAGAGTTAGTTTAAGTAGTGTTAAGTTTTAGTAAAACAAATAATTAGCTATAAATAAACCTCATTAACACACAAAGCAGACTGCGCTTTTAAAGCAACTCCGTAACAATATTTTACTTTAACAATTCATGTTTGTCAATTACGCTTTTATACCTTCGGCAGTTTTAAAATACTGTATATATCCCACAACCCAACCTATTTTATCATTTACGGCAAGTTTATGGTTTCTGTAGGAAATCAGACAGCCAAGAGTTTTACATAACTTTTTATGCTTTTATGTCACAAATTGTTTATCATTATCTATTTTACTTTATCGAGAATAACACGCTCCGACAAAAACGTTGATATAATACATTTACACAAAAAAGCTTTCGTTGAAATGTGTTTTTTCAGTCATAATTTGATAGCTGATGCTAAAAATATAATTCCCATTACACTAGTGTAGTCGAGTTCCAGCAATTTTGTGTGCGTATATACGAAACCTATGACGCGAGAGCTGACGTCATATGTGTTCATGTCCGATGGAAGTTATGGAAACATTTTGATTTTTTATTTTTATTATCCATGTGAACGGGAATTCGATATTAAGTAGACAAAGTTATATAATTTTGATAAATGTCTAAAAAACGAAAGCACTGTCATTGACTGACATAATCTAACATAACCACAAATATGGATTTTGCAAATAGGTACTTTATTTAACGTGGACGTCTACCATCAATTAATACCTCCTGGTGTCGCTAGTTAGTGTCAATTTGAAAATGATGCAACAATATAATGTCCCGCAATGCGGAAAAATTAAAATGTGTCACCTCCACCATTTTAGCCTATGACCAAGGCTGAATCGACGGCAGTCAACATTTTCCTTTCACTTTTTTTGTATTTTAAAACCTTTAATGCTACTTCGGTCGCCTTAAAAGCAATAACACAGAAAAGTTTACGGCCACATCAATCAACCCTCTGCAAATTTCTTATTTTCTTGATTTCCTTGCAGGTTTACATGCTTTCATGGGTTTCGTATTTACGACCCTCGGGGCCTCGCGTCGCGTGAATACCGGCAATAATACTTTCCCGGACGCGGGCCAAACCGCTCTTTTATTTGCCAAAAGAGGGGAATAAGAGAGGGACCCGACTACAAATTATACAAATGTAAAAGCTGATCAGATACCGAGCCAAACGTAATATATTCACTTTCGCCGCCTGCGCGCTCGATAAATTTCGATTCCCGCTGCGCGAACGACTGTTACCGGCGCCTCCGCCAATAAGGAACGATGAAAGAACCGCGCGCCGGACGAAAGCCCCTACTAAGCGGATTTCCATATTCATGTCCGAAGGAATTCATTTCAATATCGCTAATGTATCTCGAGTTATCTATGATGGTATCACTAAGGGCATGATTCGGATCGAAATGTCCAAAGTTTTCCGCTAGTTTGTGTGAGGGTATATAATGTTAATAGAAATCTGGGAATTGATGCTTGTTGTGTCAAAGTTTATTTGTGGTAAACAAGATCGTTAATCGCCTTGTCTTGCTGATGTTATGGATGGTTTGGGTGATGGAAATTATTACCTTAGTCAAAATTTAAATCATCATACAAAATACTACCACATTTATAATTTATCCGAAGTTCTGACACACAGTATTATATTCTCCACTAGAGTTATTTTTACTTTCCCAATAATTTCATATCAAATTCTCGTACGGGAAACTGCATGGCCATTCTCCAGCCCACTATACACCCATTTTATCCAGCGGAACAGTTTAAAATAAACGCAATAAATCACTGTGCTGCGTTGGTCCCGATGCTGGACAACACTGCAAAAGTGCAGATACCGTTGTGGAATGGTAATTTATTGAGATATTGCCATGCAATACTTCACGTTCTGTAGATTATTTCGTCTTCCCCGTTATGTTTTCTGTTCGAGAGCGATCTATTATGCGGTATTTCGACACGTGGCGATATAAAGGCGTACACTACGCGAAACGGGACGATGTATGGAGTTTATCAATGTCGCATTTGCGAAGGCGTGGTGTATATTTTTGGCGATAAAGTTGCATGAGGAATGTGCAACATATATCAAACTGAACATTGGCAGTTTTCCTGTTCTGTATAGTTGTTATGTACTCCTTAGAGAGCTCAAATACGGAACTGATATGATAACCATATGTACATATTATTATTGTGTTCCACTTTCAGGAATCGAACATCCAATGCTTGACCAGTACTATTGTGTGCTTTTTGGGACTAATAATAAACATCATATTTTCTGTTGATAATGAATAAAATTATATGAGAACAAACCATAATAACAGAAATCTGCACTAGGATGAGCTTCATAGATCAAATGAGCTGCGGCTCCTTGCATAATTGAATGATTCAATCAAATATCGATCACTAATATGATAGTAACCCAATTATAGGGTAAAGTGCTCGGGAACACAAGGAATTACCAGATATTTGTGCTCCAATTATCAGTCTATAGCTGGTTTAAGTTACTATTTATCATCAAGAATAAATGTTGTATAATTTGACTAAATATAGTCCAATTTACATAATTAAAAATGGAAAATATTTCCTGAGATACCTATAGCATGTTTTAATGTAAATGTTTCGATCTTATGTTTATGTAATTAAGACGAATGTGTATAAGAACCACAAAAATTAGCATGTCTTTCGTAAACGCAATCTTTGAGACAGCTTTCAAAAATATTTCCACGTTGTTCCCCTTTTATTTAGTCTGGGATTTGTACTTCATACAATTACTTTTGATATATTTAAAATGTAGCTGTCGAAAGTTTCCGCCCTAATGCTATGATCACACTATGCTGTTTTACTACCGTGCCATTTGCTACTGGCTACTAACAGCATAGTGTGACCACTCAGGAGCGCTGTTTTACCAGTTGGCGAGTGAGTTTAGCAGCAGACACCTCACCAACGCTTGTTTAACTTTTACAGCAACCAGCATGAATGTTAACTCAGGAAATTATGTATTTTTGAAATGTGTTTTATAAATATTATGCGAGATAATATTTCTTCCAATATATAAAGAGGGCTTTAAGCGATACTTGCTTGTAGTTAAGCGATGCTTGTTAAAGGCTCAGGTCAAATGTGGATAGAAAATACCAACAATCGATTATAATAGATAATTTGAAGCAACAATTCATTACTTTTGTTAAATGTATAACTAATAATTTAAAATTATAAATATGTGATTTATAATTTTTATTTTAAAAAATATATTCAAATATTTCTTCAAAATTGAATAACCTGGATATTTGCATAAAATGCAAATATTATGTAATTGCTTAAGTTGCTGTGACATGTTGAGGTTTATTTGAAGTAGAAATGCATATATACTAATATATTTTGTAAAATATATCTGATTTTAATTATATCAATTGTATATTAAATTGTATATTATATTTGAATTAGTAAATTGGACAGAAAACTGATCGAATTACTTTTGTGTTTGAAGTTAATATAAACAAAACATTAAATATAAAGTAGAAACTAAATTACACATGAAAGCAGTAACTTTTGAAAAATTTGTTATTTAGAAATATACTGGGAAACAATTGAAGACCTGAAAGAGATTATTTTTATAAAAATATATAATTTAATTAATAATAATTGAAATAATGATTGAATTAATAATTAAAATAATTTTGTACATTTAACATAACGAGTACATTTTGACTGTTGGACGAGTACCCTAGAAGGTATTGTTATCGCCGGGCGCCGGGGGAAAATTGGGTTTTCAGTGGAAATGCGCGTTTTGGGGTTCCCTGAATCCATTGCAATGATTGTTGTAAAATGTATTCTTAAAACACGATGCTCAGTGATGACTAATTTATCCGCAAGGCAAATATTCCATTTCAACTATGTGGGATGTAATGACCTTTAGTCGTACTGTGTTGCTGTATGTTAATTTCCTTCAAGACCTTGAACTTTTCTGTGGAATGGAATAGTTACAAATTTTGAGAAACTGTGGTTTAATAATACGATTTGCTAGATTGAATAGTATATTCTTGTCAATAGCACTGTTAGTTTCGATTATTTTTGGAAATTTGAATTTGACCGCTGGTCTGTCATGTACACATAAATCTGTAAATATTAAATAGTTTTCTGCATTTTGTCATATCGACCAGAACTGCTCACACAAAAACATAAATCAAGTTTTCGGTTTTTGTGCGATGCATTCTTTACATTAATCACAGTTTTATACCTGTCATGCAAGCGCAATAAATACAGCGATTAAAATGATTCGCAAGGGAGAGGGCGACGTGTTTTGTATGCATAGGTGGCACGCGTTTATTTATATTTATATTTTTCAAAAAAAAATATTTATTTACATTTCCGGAACGTACTAAAGCGTGGATGGTTTAAAATTTATTTTTATTCCGATACGTGCAATCGACATTTATCCGCGCGTAATATTTTATATTTATATTCAAACCCAGTGACGATTATTATTATATTTTTCTATGTTTTGCGTTAGCGGATAAACAAACGCGAGCAATTTAGAATCGCTTGATTGATGCTCAACTGCGTATTTTAAACCACAGCAGACCGGTTTTCCATTCGCGCTAATAAAATTTTTAAATGGACGACACTCGATATTATCGGCATACCTTGACGGTTTATTTTTCTTTTTAGTTCGTTCGTCGGTTCGTTTCACCATGTACGGTGGAATTAATTACAGTATTTCATTCGGTTATCTGGCCTTTATAGAGCAGACACTTTGGATAATTATCACTTTTGTACATTGCAGTAGCCGTTAGTGGCCAGTTTTATATTCGAGATTTCACAGCCGATACGAGTTCCTGTTAATTATTGACAATTACCTGTTCCGATTTATAATAAGATTAAATTATAAATTCAATCGGTAACGCTTTAGCAACTTTTTAAAAAATGATATTTTGACACTTTAAAAATGATGCTAATTGTAACTAACATATCAACCACAAAGTTACATTGATCAATTTCGTGTTGTTTGTTTCTTTAAACGTAATAGGTTACTTATTATTGGACGCACCTAAAGCGAGTAAAATGTTTTACTGAGAATGATAAAACTGAGCCAGAGCAAAGTTGTCTCCATGCCTAACAAATACCTAAAAGTTTTATAGCGTAATTTTTACTGGAGTCTCCCGAGAGCGATTTCAAAACCTTCGAGTCATCTGTCCATTATCGATTCACGCCCGCACACAAAGTTGTTTTTTTACGGTCGGTTTTTCAACTTTCGTTAACAATAACCCGAGTGATGGGAGGTCTAGACTTCACGCCTCAAGTAGCAAAGTAGCACATATAACATCTAATTTCAGAAAAACGTTACTGTCTAATTTTTTTTATCACATAAAAATTACAACAAGCAAGTAATTAATATAAGTGTAGAAAGAACATAATTAAAAGGAATACTGAAAAATTAAAATAGGCCTGAATATTTAATCTCATTCTTTATTAATCTTTCGTTTCACAGTGGGAAACCTTGCGACATAATAGATAATGTAAACATCACAGACACCTAATTTATTACACACATATCGCAAGACGTATCTTTTTCTGTTGGTAATTGTTGAACCAGTTCGTAAAACACAGCAGGTGTTGCTTCAAATTAAGCGGTGAGTATGTCATATTCGTTTCTTATCCAGAAGATAAACTAGGTATATGATACATTTGCATACATTATACTGCAAGTTTAACGACCGTGTTCATCAACATAAAAAAAATAATATATGCATAACGCATGATAATCTAGAACAGGATCAGAACAACCAGGTTCAAGTTCAGGCAGACAGAAGAATAGTCGTTCAAAACTCCTGTCCTTTAAGCATTTGCCATGTGCATATTCCATTAGATGATTATTTGTAAAATAATATTGTAAAATAATATTTGTAAAATAAAATATCCTCGTTATAGTTCGTAAATGGGATGAACTGATAAACAACTCCAACGTTTCAGGGGAACGTCACCGCAAATCACACAATCATCCATGGATACCCGTCATAATTTCATTTCACGGCGCACGAGAGAAAGAACGATTGTCGTGTCAATCAGTATTAACCTCGCTAAGTCTAAATTGATCTGGCCGACCAATTAAAAACGCATTAGAGTTACATGGATGTTCGGAGTCACAATGAAGCAAGTGACAGTATGCATTGTCACGAAATCAAAGAAAACAAAGGGTACTGTGTATGCTGTGGGAAAGAATTAATGAAAATGTTATTTAGGTGAAGACAGGTTTGTTATGTTTAAAACAATTTATGTACAACTGTTTTAACATGTTTGTTAAACAAAGAAAGAATTATAAAAATTCGTACGCTAGTTTCCGAGAAATACATTGTCGAAAACCAGGTTGCAAGCATTATTGAACAAACTGTTTTCGTATTGCTTAAAATAAAATAAGATTTAATCCGAATAACGAGTTTTGTATGCTGTCTATAATATGTTGTTTTTTTTAAAGCCTTTTAATGATTTTTAGAAACACGTTAAAACATTTTTTCAAACACAATAATGCTATTTGTTTTGGTTCTTTCTGTTTATTTACTTCAGTTCTGTGGCAGCAAAGTCGTAAAGATTTTCTGAGTTTGTGACTGTTGACAGTTGTTTTTATCATTTAGCACTCATTGCTCGGAAGCTTTAGAGTTTAGATGATATTGACAGACAAGTAAAATAAAGTACAAATAAAGCAGTCATGATTAGAATCTGTTTTTAAGAAATGTTTTAAAAATTAAATTAAGTGAGATGGTATTAGTATATAACTAAGTAAGATCTTCGTTATCTGTCCTTAGAATCATAAACATCAACGACCATTAATTTTATTTACCGGTATTTTTCTATTAATTCACCACAGATAATTTCAAATATAATCTCTTTCACGCTCCTATAGAAAGGACCTATCTTAACGGTGTGGGTCGTTATCCCCAATATATTACACGTTATTGCCTCGCAATATATCACTACTTTGGATGTCCTTCGACAGTAATCAGATAAGGTAAACGGTTGCTATGGCCACCGAAAAGCGGTGAACCCCAATTAGTTAAGTACGTTGTTAGGTATTCGTTATCAAATGGGCTTCGGGTACAATACAATAATTCGTCGGCCCTCATTATAATGCAAGATGTGAGGGGACACCCTTAAGGGTAGGTACAGTCGACGCGACGTACGCCGGCAAAGCTCTTTGAAAGCGCGCACATACTAATTGAATTTACATTGAGTATCGTTTTAAGAAACATGCTCCGGGACGACGCGGGGAGCACCCGAGCGCAGTTTCCCGGGAATTTTAATGACTAACCGAGCGCG
Organism: Aphodius granarius; assembly: GCA_963971325.1. Lineage (NCBI taxonomy): Eukaryota > Metazoa > Arthropoda > Insecta > Coleoptera > Scarabaeidae > Aphodius > Aphodius granarius. The sequence continues at coordinate 5,273,117 of OZ020222.1, read as the reverse complement.
GAGACGTAAGTGCACAAAGAAAAAGAACTCGAGAGACCGTCTATGGAATTTTTAATCTAATTTTTCTCTTCTTATTTTCAAAAGATGTTATTATAATCATAAAAGTAAGATTTCTTTTTATGAATGGTAAAAAGGATAAAAAAACAGTCAAGTTTTTTGACATAACTGTGAAATAATAATTATGTAAGGGTCATGTATTGGCATAATTTGTGAAATGCATTTCGAAAATAAAAAAAATTAAAACAAATTCAACCCCCACATTATTTGCTTATTAAGTACCAAGATTTTCATTGATAAATCATGGAATCAGAATTTTCTACACTCCTTTTTAGTGCAGGATATGGATATATGTAATATATAATATCATAGTATAAATATATAATAGGAATTGATGGCGAATCAAAACATTTTAACACAGACCCAAATTCTAAATTATATACGATATACCTTATAAAACTCGGGCAGTTGGATCTGATTACCATATTAATATTCTGAATTTAGTACCTTGTGGAAAGCTCAAGACCGACCTAATCCAACAGAACTAAAAAATAAACAAGGTAATATGTTTTAAACGATGCTCTCTTCGATTTCCGCTCTTAATTATTTCCATAATTCCAACCTATCTTGGATCATCAACGCTAATGATCAACATTTAAAACCGACAGGAACGTTTGAAAATTTATTTACTCATCTATAGCATTTAAATGGCCTGAATAACTGCGATGAAGAACCTGTCATTTTCCGTGAAAATGTCCGTTGCCACGCAATCGGGTGATTAATTCGCGATGATGATTAATGACGCCACAAGGTAACTATGTACAGTGTCTCTATAGTTATGCAGATATTCAATATTACATTAAGGATTTGTAAGGTTGTTTTTTCTTTATTTTTCAGGCGATATGATGTTTATTTTCTATGTAGAAAAACAAAAAAAAGTTCCAAGCAAAATGTACTTTATACAAAATATAGAACTTAAAATTGTAAAGAGAATGTTTACTAGATTCCACTGATTACTAAGATACATCACGGCAAATTGCAAACATTTTAATCCAAAGTGAACCATCAACATGAATTAATGGTATTTTTTAAAAACCGCAAATTACAGAAATAATTAGAAATGATGTTTTGCGGAAAACGCTACTGCGATTCCTGGCATTTACACCGACAGATGTCGCTTCGGGCAAATGGAAGCTCTAAACTCGTTATACGTTTTCTTTATTGTGGACACTTTTTGCTCGAGAATTATCCAACGCAATTGCAAGATTTAATTGCTGCGGGCACAGCTACTCACTGCAAATTTAGCAGTTGACTTACGGTAATATTACGTCGGCATTCGCAGCGAGTTTGAGATTTTACGCTTGCTTACTATTGCTCATACCAAACAGGCACAATCCATATAATAAATACCTTCTGTTTATATCTTGTGTGGTTTACAGTAGGTAGATATATGTATACAGCTATACACTGTGTCAATCATAATAGCGGATGGAACCGAGATGTTTTATGGTTACGACTACTTTATGGGGTATTATCACATTTTGCGTTGGATAGTTTTATTGCTACTAACGTTAGGTAATAAGTTTTCTTTTGAAGATTGTTAACACGCTAAAAATTGTGCTATTTTAATCGCTTTGTTTCTCAATGATTTGTAGTTTATGTGAAATGTAGAATTAGAAATTCTAAGAGCGTAATGTTGTTTAGGACAGTTGAGTATAAACGAAACCTCCCCGCTACCAATTAATTAACAAAATTAATTAATTAAACCGGCAGGGAATTGTTCGTCGAGGACATATCGATAATAGAACTACTAATTATCCTGCAATTTTCACGTCACGTCGTGACGTGAAAGGGCGAGAGATACAATATGGGTGGGCTAATTAATCAAGCGTGTTGATTTTAATATACTTATATTACGGTGGCGGCGCTGCCGTCGCCCGATACACTCTTGAAAATTAGCAACAGCGGCTCGCCGACAAAATATTCCAGGTGATAATTAAATTTTATCCGTGTTTTCCCACCCCACGGGCCTGCGATGTCCGAACACCGAAGTCAACAACTAAAAACAGAAGAGAACAAAAGCGCCAGTGTGTTGATTATTTATAGGCCCGTTCGTGCTGCTTTTGCGGGGAAATTTAAATATGTAAAACTGGGAGATGGTGTATTTATATGTATAATTAATATGTAGCTAAATGGAGTCCAGGTTTTTATAAAATATTTGCTCAAAACTTCCAGAACACGAAAACAGAATTAATTTTTTAACAAATCTGAAAAAAAAGTTTTGATTAAAATTTACATAAAAATTTAATCCTTTAACTAATGACCATATTTACTAAATTGACAAGATGTTTATGGCACAATTGAGAGAAAAACTTTTCAGCAGCAAAGTTTTCCATTACACAGAGAGAATTCTATTCTTGGATATCAAGAAAAATTATGGTTCCGTATATACTGTAGCATGAAGATTTTTGTTTTCTATGCAAATAATATTTTATTCAAATAAGAATTTCATTATAGTTGCTTCAACAGATTATTCTTGCGATTTAAGAATTTAGTATGTTGGACGAAATTTCGTTGGACGAAAAATATATACGCTTCAACGAAAAACAGTTTCTTGACCCAACATTCTTACTCTGAGAGATAGATAGAAAGTTGTGCAATTACTTTACAGATGGCGCTAACAGTTTCTCGCGTCTTTTGCCACGTATCACCGCTATATAAGGTCGACGATATTGAGTGTTCGTATATTGTTTATATTTTTCCCTCTGTGTCCTTCCGACATACATACAGTTCACTAAAACAATCTTTTTCTACTTTGCATTCACAATGCACACATTGTAACACTGTTTTCGGTGTTACAACTAGCAAATTGTAACACCGTTTTTAGTAACTTTTTTCTAAGATTGGTGACATTGATATCAAATGCATGTCAAACGAAAATACACATAACCACAAAAGTAAGCACAAACTGATTTTTTAGAATCGCATAAACTGCGAAGTATGTATATTTTTATACATATTTAAACATGCGTGTTGCATCCTAGGATTCGTATTACTAGTATATGATGGTATATAATAATTATCAATAATTACTTTTTCACAGATATTTGAATTTAAGTGACAGATGACAGTGTTATCAACGGTTGCACCCATAAATACTCTAGATTGGAATTTTACCTAATATACTTCTAAATTTTTATAAAATTAATGACGCAAAGTAGAAAAAATAGTATATTACACTCGTTTTATAAGACATATTGGCGCATTCGTTCATTTGGGGCACTCGTCGTTGGCGCTCCTCGTGCCCCAAACAACTCATGCGCCAATTTGACGTCTTATAAAACTTGTATAATAATATACTATTATTGCTTAGCTATTCAACGAATATCCCCAGAAATAGTTTCTTTGTCTCATAAATTTCTCTTTCCCTTCCCACATTTCCCTTTTCCATTATTCCACATCCCTGGTAGGTCCGTTTTTTTGTACAATCCCCATTAAATTCAGGTCTCCGGTAGCGTTCAATTCGAAATCTTGCTTTAACAGTGGGGATAAAAGTCGACATTTCCGCCATTACTTTAAAATTGTAACCCATTGTGCGTCTGTTGGGTAGAAATTTATCTGCGTGCGTACTGGCCGGCCAGCGGCACGCGGAAGAAGAACACGCAGCGGAGCACGTACAACAATCCGGTACGGCCCTAGTTTACATGCATACATTATGCGGACAGATGCTATCGTAGCAGCGGGGGTGTGCTGTCGTGTTCGCACCGTGCGTTGCTCGTGGGTGCCTTCACATGTTTATGGAAATGTCCGATGCGTGAGAGTCAAATGTTTCAATCTCACACCGGGAAAGTCATAATTGATATGCCGGCAGTAATGTATGCCCCCGTGATTGAAAAATTATAGGTTCTGTCTTATTATTGATGCTAAATAACTACAATAAATTTCAATGAAGAAAAGGGATATGGAAAACTCCAAGGAGTCGAAAAGGATGTATGTACCTCGCCACGTCTGTTATCTCATTAGTATCCAATTAATACCAATTGGAGATTTGAAAAGATTTGAATAGTGGTATTGTGTTTTTCATTTTATTTGGTGTTGCTGTAATGGGTCGGAAACCCATTATTTATTTATTAAGATATGATCAAATTAAGCGAGATATTTGTAAGAACATTCGGGAATGTCAAAGGTTTTTGCTAGGGTTGAACATCTGGTTTAGGATTTGACCGCGTGTTATAAGTTTAAAATTGAAGAGTTGTCATTGGCTAAGAAGAAATGCTTCCGGCTTCCTTTGGGGTCGAGGGATGCAAACGAACAGATCTCGCTCTTCTCATTTCAACCACCGTCATGTAAAGTACACGTTTTTGTGGAGCGTTCTTAGGCGCTTAAGTTTATCCCTGGTAAGTCTTTTCAACTCGTCTCGCATTTCATTGTAAATTAAATTATTCATATTTCTGCTAAAAGTGTCTGTCTAAATCAACTCCTAGGTTTAATTTAAACGTCAATATGTTCAAAGCTTCATTCATTTTTCTATGTAACCTATCAAACGGGATTGTTGATTATTATTGTTAATAGATGTTATTGTTTTGATAAGTGTTTCGTTTCATTTGAGTAGTCTTGCTTTATCAGCCCTTATTAAATGTTAAATACTTAAACGCGTCAGTTAGTAGTCAGAAAATGTGTTCACAAGGTTCAAGAAAAAGAACCCAGTTAGTTTTGCCTTCGAATAAATTGGAAGAGATTTGATGAATTAGAATTTTGACCAGTAATTAAAGCCCTTAAACCGCGCTTGGCCAAATGCTACAATGTTAGGGAGTCGCGGTTGTTCCCGCCATTTTGACCTCCTACATTGCTGTAATCAACACGGAAAACATTGGTATGCTAGTACTTTGGTAGTAAGATGCTTATTTACGGCTAATGCCGTGTCCTTTTAGATTTATCGCAAAACTCATGTAGAAGATTTACTCCCATATAATCTATTAGCCAGGTTTATGACTATAAGTGATTTAAGTAATTGACAAACAAAGATATCGTTATTTATTGTAAATTTTGTACATGCCCACGTAAGGTCAAGTTGTATTTCTCTCCCTTGCTCTTGTAAGAACTACTCAGAATGCTCTAGACTAGAACATGCCCTTCGCAATAGATTGTGAAACGCAAGTTCTACCTATAAATGCACAATTAGGTTGAAATCATTATTTCATTGGTCTATAATCTTCCGTTCTCCAATACTGAACATTGCACCTGCAAATTACATTTGCATTTCGCGTCGCGCATAAATATGCAAGATTCAATTTTCTTTTATTCCTTTTCTGCCACGATTTCGAATTTTTATTCAAGCGGCTCATTTGTGTTGTAAATACGGCGGCACGGAGGTGGTTCAGTTTAATACCCAACGTGGAAAACGGGCAAAAGTTTGCGTTACAAGGCCAGGTGAACTACACTCAATGTTCTGCATTATTCATAGCATCCGCCGCCGAAATTAAGTTCGTAAGTCTACCGCTGCGGTCGTGCAGCATTTTTGCTCCGCAAACTTTATTGGTAAAACATTGAATTAATATAAGAGGAGGCAGCCGTAACGTACTGCCGACCACGCCACCAGCTAGAGCCAACTTTGGCTTAACAACTTTGTTCGAAAATTCGCGATGTTTATGTTTGCCAGACTAATTAGGTGGAAAGGCATAGCGCCATTCCAGAGACTAAACGTAATTAATTTGATGCTACGTACCATCGACGCCAATGTTGATTTAAGTTTCACAACACTTTTACCTAATTATGTGTGTAATCAATCTGTGTACTCTTCGTAGTCTACAAAGTAAAAACTAAATATTGAAGTATCGTGGATGGTATCGTGTTCACAGACATTTACACATTTACTTTTTGTCAGAAAGGAGTTGGAAAACTCTACAAACTATGCTCGAGTAATACAATATGTTTTCTACAAAAACATTAAAAATCACAGTTACAAGGAGCGAGTGAACAATAAACAGGTAAGATCTTTCGTAAATGATGCATAAATAATATATGTACAATGGTTAACTATGTAACCATGATGGTAAAGTTTCGTGTTTGTTGCGGTATCAGTTCGAGCAGAAAACTGCTCAAATTGCAACTTTGGTACGACAACTAAGTTCAATAAGGAGCTTATAATAATTCGGGGAGCTTTATGAGCGAAGTTTGCTATTATAAAGTTTCTCACCGAGGCAGGAAAATTGAAAGAATCCGAGCACAGGCAGCATATACCGCACAACAAGCGCGTTACCGTATAGCACGTGCCAGATTTTCGGACAGCACAGTTTCGAAAGAATCCGAAACTCGCTGCTCTGATGCCGAATAAAGTGCAGCGTGGTTACACTTAGGAGGTATTTATAAGTACCATACACAAAGAGAACTCTATTCTTGGATATCAAGAAAAATTATTCTTGCGTATATAGTGTATGTTAAGTATATTTTTCTCTGACGAAGAAAAAGTTATTCTTCAATAAATAAGTAGACGCTCGTCTTACAACAACAAAAATACTTCGTTGGACGAAAAATATATACGCTTCAGCGAAAAAACAGTTTCTTGACCCAAGATTCTTACTCTGAGAGATACATAGAAAGTTGTGCAATTACTTTACAGATGGCGCTAACAGTTTCTCGCGTTTTTTTTGCCACATATCACCGCTATATAAGTTCGACGATATTGAGTGTTCGTATATTGTTTGTTTACATCTATGTATAAGTGTTTTATTTCATGGGTGACTTACAAGGATTATGAGAAAAACTAGGATTGTATTGGAATAGCCTACACCGAGAAAACTCTATCCTTGAATATCAAGAAAAAATATTCTTGCGTATATAGTTTAGCATAAAGAGGATATTTTTGCCATCCAAATAATATTTTATTGTAATAATTTCAAACTTCACGAATATAACAAAAAAAATGCCTAACAAAGATAAATAACTCTGACAGGACTTTAAAAGGTATTAAAATATGCATTAAACAACAACAAGATGTGAACGATAATGACAAAATACACGCTGGATAGGTTTGCTCATGAAAAATTCCCTAAACCACCATGTTCGAACTTTCGATCTTCCCAGGGCGGTCGTTGTTATTTCAGTTCTTTTTTAACGATCACACGTAACACATCGCAAAAATGTCAGCATGCGAAAAATGTCACGGGGTTTGCAGCGTTCGGGACATTAATTATTTCCGTTGGACAGATGTAATTGCTGGACGAAAAAACGCAATTTCATTGTACTAGCATAGTCCCTGGGGCTTAACCTATTAGTAACGTAAACGACTGTCCGAAATCACCAATTATAAAGGATAGTATCACATATCGATAACAGATTTTATATTGATTTACTGATTTGTATCTAACAAAACCAATTATGGTTCTTCAATTATGGTGAAGATTCTTTAATATTAAATAGAATCGTCCGCAAAAATTGTAAATACCTAAAAATCTGTTAAAACTGATTATTGTTTAAGTAACTTACTAAAAATTTAAAAGAACCTTGTAGCTATATATCTACATACCAGCTTGTAATAGATGTTACCCCATAAGTCTATCAGAAACATAAATTTCTTGTGACATCTTACCAAATTAATCTTGTCCATTGAAAGACACAACTAGTTAGTCGATCAGGTAGAGTTCCTGTCTCAACGGTGCTTAAGAAAGGTTTCAAAGTCACCGGTTTCTCGGTTGGTATAACAGCACAGCAGAGGCCCTGGATGAGAGAGGTTTGGCAGATGTAGTCTCGTTATAGCCTAGATTTATTGGCTGGTTGTCGCCACCTGTTCGGTGTGGGGTTGTTGAACATAACTAGAGGTGTGCACAAAATGTGTAACGGTCTTTCTTTGAGTGTTGAGGAGTTTGTTGTTTAGCTAATTGATTTACTATTAGAAACAACATTTTTAATGGGTTGGCATCTTATATCTGTCATTAGCAGTCAATCGGTTGGCTCCATTTGGCTCGGTATTCATTTGTTTGTAAGTTATCCCAAAATTTACTTATTTTTCGCTGTGAAATATTTACTGTTCCATATGGTAGTTTATAATTACACGGGAAACAATACTTTAATTACCGAAATCTGAGATAAAATTCTAATACAATTTTCACATGATCAAAGTCGATATGACACTATAAGAAGTAGTATCCGTTTACGTGGGCATTACGTTAATAATTACAAACATACCTTATATCGTAATCCCTCATAAGTATTTGAGAAAGTTGACTCACCTGTAACAAAAAAACATAATTAGTCACAAATAAATAATAATAAAAATGTAAAACTTTGCAGTTTGCTATAAAATCCACAATTGGTTGTCATCCTGTAGCCACTTATGCTATGGTCACACTAAGCTGTTTTACTAGCGTGTTATTTGCTACTCGCTGCTAACAACATAGTGTGACCACTCAGCAGCGCTGTTTTACCAGTTTGTAAGTGAGTTTAGCAGCAACTAGCCTACCAGCGCTTGTTTAACTTTTACAGCAAACAGCATGAATGTTAACTCAGGAAATTATGTATTTTTGAAATGTCTTTTATAAATATTATGCGTGGTAATATTCTCCCAATATATAAAGAGGGCTTTAAGCGATATAGTTGTTAAAATACTGATCACAAAATGAATAGTCGCCGGCCGAAAAGTTATGCTGCAACGTTGATTGGAATGCTAAACATATGGGGTGGTCACACTACGCTGTTTTAGTATTTGCTGCTTGCTGTAGATTATTAGCCGCTGTTAACCAGCATAGTTTTGGCTGTTGCTTGTTAAACATGTTGAATTTTCATTAGCCGCTATTTAGAGCTTGCGCTGCTGGCTCAGGACAAAAGTGGGTATTATAGAAAATACCAACCATAGATTTTAATAAATAATTTTTAAGCAACACTTCATTACTTTTGTTAAATGTATAACTAATAATATAAAATTATAAATATGTGGTTATAATTTTTATTTTAAATAATATATTCAAATATATCTTCAAAATTGAATACCTAACCTGGATTATGCTTAATTGTGCATTTTATTCATACACTGCAAATGTTATGTATTATTTATATGCTGCTGTGACATGTTGAGCCTTATTTGAAATAGAAATGCATATATACTGATATATTTTGTAAAATATATCGGATTTTAATTACATCAATTGTATATTAAATAATTGTATATTATATTTTAATGAATAAATTGAACGGAAAACTGATTGAATTACTTTTGTGTTTGAAGTTAATATAAATAAAACATTAAATATAAAGTAGAAACTAAATTACTGATGAAAGCAGTAACCTTTGAACAGTTTGTTATTTAGAAATAAACTGGGAAACAGTTGAAGACCTGAAGATTTTTTTATAAAAATATATAATTTAGTTAATAATAATTGAAATAATGATTTAATTAATAATTAAAATAATTTTGTAAATAACTAATTGTAGTAGAGCCATTGTCTTTTCAACCAAATACTTCTAAAATATAGAATTTCTAATTTATTGGCATCGTGGCCTTGCTTATGTTATTTACACTCTCCCGGCACTCACCCGATTGACCTTGACGTTATGAGCGAAAACGTCCATGCGTGCGATTCCGTTGTCGAGGCATAAAGACTGTATACCGTATTGGCAGTTAATAAAAACTAACATAAATGCTTAAATGGTATATTCAGGCACTTATACAAGTATTTATTTGATATATATTGCGTAATAACCAAAACGTTCCATTTCCAAGGATTATAAGGGTCCAGAATCCTTCGCAGAGCATTTCCATGCATGGATATAATCCACGACTGGACCTTCCTAACCAAACCATTCTCTGCTTTAACAAGCACATACATTGTTAATGCTAGGCTCATACGCGCACTGACCCTAGCGGAATACAAACAAAGCCACGCGATTTACCCTTTTTCGGCCGGTCGCTTCCGACTTTACAAGATTTAACTCAACAACAAGAGGACAAAATTGCAACAAAAGGAACCGCCTCGCATATTTCACGGGTCTTGTTTGTCTTAAATACGGTGAAAGTAGGTCGAAAAAATTGCGGTTTACCGCTGTTTTAATCCTTTTGCATTATTTATTTGAGGTTCTAGCTAGGTGTAGAGGGCGTCCATTACTTACGCATTGCTCCTCTTTGTCGTAGAGAATGGAGGGCTATTTCTGCGAAGTTATCGCCTGGTGTTGGGTGGATTACTGCATAATTAAGGTATCCTCTGAATTAGAAGGGACCATGGTGAAAGTTTATCGGTCGATGGCTGACCCAAAGTGGTGGTTAGATATACTGTAATTTACTGATGTGATCAAGCATTATTTAAAGATTTTTTTCTCTCTGGAGGCAATTCATACCAACAATTCCTGCCGCTTTTCCACCAGCTTATACAAAGACACTTATCGAAATAAATAGCGCACGAAATAAGGGGTTAAATTAGATTAGTGGTACAAGTAATTATATAGAAAATCGGTTTAACCTGGTTGAGGTCACAATAGAAGCTATTTTTGGGTTCCAGCCATTATATTGTTGGGTCGTCCTGTCCCCCGATCACCTACAAAGGCCGAAACGCGACCTAACGCCGCGAAATCGTCCATATTGATTTCCTGCGAGGGCAATTTGTTTCCGTGACGGGGTTGGCGATACAAAGTAAGCGCCGAATCGCACGTCTCGGCCGGATAGTTTTACTGCTGCCAGGGGATAAATATTTAAGAGGTATTTCGTCGTCGTAAATAATACACCCGGCCGATATTAGACTGAGAGAGCCTGACAGCTTACGGCCGTACTGGAATTGGTCGGTTTGAAATTCCGGCAGGTCTTAGTTAAATTGCGGAAACGCCACAGAAACGGAGACGGTTGTTGGACGTGATTTGGATCTAGTCGAGATTCGGGGTTTGGGTATTCTGAAGTCATTATGCCATTGAATTACATTTTTATCCAGACTCGATCTATTTATTGTCCACGTATTCTTACGAAGTACTTTTGAGCGAATGAGTTCATGAGCAAAGTAAACAAGCTCGGAAACAATAAATAATTGTAGAAGAAGGACGTAATGATACAATTATTATGTAAAAGGCAACGACAGGGTAGGAGATAGGATGTTAGTACTAATTATGTATTTAAGACAGACTTGTTACTGGTGTTGTCAGCCAATGTTGTGTTGTCAACCGACAGTTTAGGTAGCTTTAAAAGTGATCAAAGTACATAGTTACTTTTCGCCCTCTAAAACGAAAGGATTGGTAATAAAATCTACCAAAATGTAAAGCAAATATTTTGGTTCACACATTCAACAACAACGTGGTTAAAGAGTAGAACCACTGACTGAATAATTTAATTCAGACATTGTATCAGCAATTATTTAATTGTTGACACAATTTATTAGAGTCAAACAATAATTAACATCATAATATCGTAATAAATTACCCACATTATAATCTCAACAATTAAGAACCTATTACAACATAGCACATAGACCGTAGACCTAGACATTGGCATTTCGAATGTGTGTTAATAGATGCGAACGCGGCCGAGTGAAAGTCGCATAATGTTCTGCTATACGTCAGATAACGTCCCAAAAAAAAAAAAAAAACAAAATGCGTCCTAATGCTAGTCTCTACAACTCACGACCAAGGTTATTCGGCCAAATCCGTTCCCCTCGTCTCAGCAAATCGCTAAACCCGCCAAACCGATAGCTGTCTTAGCATCACTGACATCTTCGGTAAATTTAATTCGTGTAGGCGGAAGGGAAGATCGTGGAACAGGTCAAGTTTTCGACACGGGTGTAAATAACCTGGACGGGTATAAATTACCCGGGTTCGACGGAAGGAATATCGACCTCAAATTTCTGAATCTACTCCTAGATGTGGATTGATTGGGTTTACGACTATGACCTACGGCTACGGGTTATGGGTTACAAGTATGGTAATAGGAGCGAAGGCGTGCGCAGTTTTATAATATTAAATGTTTATGGTTGTGCTGTATGACTGTTTTGTATTATGTATGTATAAAGCGCAGTGGTATTTTATAACTGCTGTGTGAATTATTGATTGCCTTCTCGAAAGGTCGTAACTGTTACGACCTTAGCAAAACGTAATATTTCTGCAGGCAATATTGAAAAGTGTTACAAGTTACTTATTTTATATAATAATTCAGCTTCATTTTAAAATAAATTGAGGACAAAAAATGACTGCAGTCTCTAATAGAGAATTTCGTTTATAACATTTATTCCTTAACGAGAAAACAATGGATTTAATAATATTCGAGCCCAATACGTCCTGCAACGTACAATCTCCAAGAAATCAAACATCGATCAGTTTCGCATAACTCGCCCCCTAATACAGAAATAATTGATCAATTGAGACGGATGCACACGAGGCCGGGCGAATTGCAGGGCATAGAACTTGGGCACGAGAAGAAGCCAATCAATTACCATCGGCTCGGAAGGAGAGACCCCACACCCTCGTTCACCTTTTTGCTCCGTCGGTTCTTTGAGATTTGCCGGCTGTTGCCGATGTCGTTAGTTTGTTGTCGGGCCGACCGTGCGGCAATCCATCAACCGACGATCACGTGGTCCACGACTCATTAACGGATTAGTTGTTATATGGCGTGTACAATGCGACGATAATTGGATAGAATCGGACGAATCCTGAAACTGAAATGCATAATCCGCGCGCTCTATGCTATTATACGTTGTACCGTGGACGTGTTGGCCTTACTTAACATTGTTTCGGGGTGGGATACCGGATTGCCGGCACGTTTGTTGTTTGCCTGGTAACCTGTTACGCTTTCCGCTAATGAATGAGAGTGTATAGAACGGATTCCCTGAGCATACCCTGCAGATTTCGATGTTAAACTTACGAGGTATTGTTGGTGTTTATGCATATGAAGCAATTTAAGTTATATAATAAAGGTTTTAAAGATTTCGTTTGTGGTTTCATTATATATTTGTTTGTAGTTTTTGCAATCCTGGTTTTTCCCATAATCCTTGTGAGTCACCCATGAAATAAAACACTTATGCACAGATGTAAACAATCAACATACGAACAGTCAATATCGTCAAACTTATATAGCGGTAATATGTGGCAAAAGACGCGAGAAACTGTTATCGCCATCTGTAAAGTAATTGCCCAACTTTCTATCTCTCAAGCCTTGTTTACACGGGTCATGTGGCGGCGCAAGTAACTTGCCTCCGCACTTGCATGGTTTTGTTCTACTTGACTTGACTCAACTACAGTTTGAAGACGCCCGTTTACATGAGGTTCAAGTAGAGAAATACCGAGTCAACTAAAGTCTCTAATCATGGATGCTAAACGCACTGTGGCACAAATTTGTTTAATTAATTTAACAAATCATCTCTATTTTTTGTTTTGACTCAGTAATGCAAAAACCTTCCTTTCCCATCCTTTTTATAACGTCCTTCTCCGCAGATTTCTTGGTATTTTTATTGCAGTAATTGGCGTTACTTTTTCTCCACAAGCATTCCTTTTCGCATTACAGATCTACAAATTTAAGTGTCTCTTCCTCTGCACAGAGAGAAAAGAAATGTAAAATCAAATAAATGTATTTCTTTGAACATATTTCTTTCAAAGATCTTTAGTAAAAAGATTATTTGTTTGAATCAAATGTTTGAAACAAATAAGTATTTTTAAATTAAAAGAAAATAGTTCAATAGGCTGAAAGAAATATTTTATTTGAAGTAAAAAGCAATAGTTTTCACTGAAAAAACGATTCTTTTACACCAAATGGGTTTCCGCGACTTTCGTAATGTAGAAATTGTTTGGGTTTAAATCGTTTAATTGCAGAAATATGTCTGAATGAAATAAATCTGGTTTTATTTGAAATAAAGATCGGTATATAACATAAATATGTATTCTATTTGGAAGAGAAAGATTTGAGTAAAAAGATTATTTGTTTCAATCAAATGAAAATTGATTTCATTAAAAATTATTGCTATGTCTACTGGCGAGGAGATGGCTCATGCGTTGGGCTTTTTTTGCCTTATATAAGCTCAGCTACAGAATGCGAGCGGAATTCTGATTACTCTTCATTTGGGAATATCTGTAGTCTGTGGTAAAGATTACCGTGGAGTAAAATAATTTAATGAGTCTACCATAATCTTTTATTATGGTTTTCGATTAAACTATGCTTGGATTATATAATCAAGGTCCCATGATTATAATCCAAACATAATAAAATATTGATTTGATAGTACACTTTACTGAAACTAAAGTACTATTTGACTATATCAAAATTTGTAGCTTTTAAATCAACATTCGATTTTATTAATTCAAGTACTAAATTGTAAAATAGTAAAGAAAAGCTTTTCTATTTAAAAAGAACGTCGAGTCCTTGAAACAAAATGCTCATTTCGTTTGAAAATTTTATGTTATTGAATTTAAGTTAACTAACGTTCATACAAATACGATAGCTTTGAATTTAATAAATTTTACCAAAGAAAATAGTAGTGGGGGTAGTAGTCAAGTCAAGTTACTTGTCCACCGTGCAGAACAACTTGACTTGCCTCACTACATGACGCAAGTCGGTACTTGACTTGACCCGAACTGTTTACACGGTTCAACTTGAACAATATACTTTACTTGACCGTTCTACATGACCGTCTACATGACCCGTGTAAACATGGTTTCAGAATAAGAATCTTGAGCCAAGAAACTGTTTTTTCGTTGAAGCATATGCATTTTTGGTCCAGCGAAATATTTTTGTTGTAAGACGAATGTCTACTTTTTTATAGAAGAATAACATTTTCTTCGTCAGAGAAAAATATACTTGACATAAACATACTAAATTCTTGAATCGCAAGAATAGGTAAGTAACCGTTGAAACAACTATATTGGCATTTTTATTAGAATAAAATATTATTTGGATAGACAAAAATCTTGTTCATGCTACACTATATACGCAAGAATAATCTTTCTTGATATCCAAGATAGAGAGTTCTCTCTGCGTACCTGTTTCGTTATCTATCTATATTAATATGCTGTCCTTTATTGTAACAAACACAATAAACTGCATCGGAATTTAATATCTACAGCAATCAACAACTACGATGGTAATATCACGGGGGTAATATCCCAAGAACTATATAGTACAAGGAAGCAGAACCAGCAAGCAAATCAATAAACTCGATTTTGGCTCTCACGATAATATTAAATTCGATAAAAACGACGAAAAATTCAATTCTTTCGGGTCTATATTGAATACTCCGTTTCGGCAATGACCTTATAGATCTACCGTATATATTTATGCGTGAAACAGCACTCTTTTCTTCATGAAAAGAAATATCAAAAACCTCTAAATTAATTATCTACGTGATCCAAGCACATTTACATTATTGGACTAACACACTATACAATATTCCTCAATCAAAATTGCTAATGCATTTTCTAACATGGATTTTACAGAGTCTTATTTGCATCTGATGTTATTTTTAAACAGATCACAGAACCAACGTATTAAATTTGCATATATTAGAAAGAAATAGCACTCTCGGTACGCTTGTAAGGGATGAGTCACTGACGTTACTGTTCAAACAGAATATATTGTTCAGCAGAGCAGCCCTAATTAAGGGTATGCATTTCGCGTACGTTGCAACCAGAATCACGTCGACTCTTTTAATTCCACGCGACAGCGTCAAAGAATACAACACCCGGATTACTCCATAATGCCTGGAAGATCTATGTCGACATTATATCGAAGGGTGGAAAAGCACCCCAGTTAGGAAAAAGAGAAATATTTTTAATTACGGTACCGAGGAGGTTCGCCTTTGTTTCACCTTTCTCGTGATATTTAATTCAGCGCTCGAGTAAGCGCGGGTGGTGGAAGATTTTGGCGAGGGGTGCGAAGGGGAGTACAACGGTACCCTCATCGTCCATTTCCAAGAGACGCCTCAGCAAAACTGAATCCTTAAAGTGGGGCACTTCATGAGCTCTGAATAATTTTGTACTGTGAACGCGGAACAGGAGAAAAGAATTGCAAAAAAAGTGTAAAGAGCGGATTATGAGTTAAAACGCAATAAGCTACGATCCAACTAGATTTCCTAGTGGAAGATATCTCTCACAATGGGATTTATGTTTTTTTTTCTCGTTCACTAACAGATAAAATACGGAAAAGTAGTTGGGAATCGTAATATCAGTGAATGAGAATATCAAGTTACATACATTGATAATACTACATAAAATTAAATAGCAAAAGTAAACAGGATTATTTTAATTTATAAAACACTGTTTTCCAGGCGCAGTAATAGCGTTGTTATTGATTGTGCAGTTTTTTATTAATTATTTATTTATATATTATTTAAATATGAAACGTTTAAAAAATAAAACGTGTTTACGTAGAAAATTCGAAAATTTATTGTTTCCATATTACGCAATTGATAGTGTATTCATACAGTATTATACAATTAATTTAATTCAAAATGATAAAATATAACCATAAAAAATAATGATGTCTTTACAATGATATATTTTACAAGTCAGCCCTAAAGTTTGCTTCTAGGGTACTAGTAGGAAAGTAAAAACGAAATGAAGTATCGATAAAAGCAGGACATTTCAATAACTGAAATTATATTTTCGATCCAAGATATGGTAGAGGATCTCATATATCAAAACATGTGAAATCCTACTTTAGTAGTGTATAGAAAACAATCCACCTGCTTCACAAAACCCCAAAACATCTACCCATCAACTCATTAATTTTGCACGCCGCTACTTTCGCGAATCTAGACTCCGCAAAACTAAATCGGGGTTGAATGGAACTCAGCGGGGGTTCGAATCGATTTGGCCGACCTCATGCAAGATCCGCCGAAACCTTTACAATCTAAATTAAAGATTATCGGTTGGCACACCAAAACCGACCGTCCTGTATCTATACGAACCCGTATAAAGAAGGTTAATCAAATAAAATGAACCTGGACCATGGAACCACTATTATTGCTTCTGCACGAACGACTCACGTAATTGCGAATGGTCGAATACAAAATGACACTAGATATAGTACCTACCTAGTGCTCAACGTGGCTTTCTATTCATGAATTTTATGGGAAAAGATAAATACATACCTACATGGCTTTCGAACGATACGCTTGAGGTATTCGTAGATTAGGGTTTTGTGATGTTTATCTTGCGTTAAATTAGTTTAAGTTGATAATTTATAGTTGTCTCGGTACCGGCCGAGAGCACAAAAGAATAAATAACATTTATGTTATAGAGGTTAAAATAAACTGCTTATCGTGTACGGACAATTTGATCAAATAAGCAGATACAATTATGCTTTTTGTACAAATTATTTTCTTAATTTCACAATTAAGTATTTATGACAAATTTTGTTTTTAACAACAGTTTATAACTGTTAACAATTATGTCCATTTATACATGGGATTATGACATCCTTGATGCAAATACAATGAACATTTATCGTTCACACTCTAGAACTAAACAATAATCAACGACTTCACTGTTATCCCGATTACCGTTATTAATAAACCCTTAAACTATTTACACAGAGGGTAGATTTTCCCTAGTGATGAAAGTATAACGACTTTGCGTCTCGGGCCTTCTCCCTAGAGTAACCCCTATATTTCGCGAGATATAAAGCTTTCGTC
Organism: Aphodius granarius; assembly: GCA_963971325.1. Lineage (NCBI taxonomy): Eukaryota > Metazoa > Arthropoda > Insecta > Coleoptera > Scarabaeidae > Aphodius > Aphodius granarius. Next base: position 5,255,535 of record OZ020222.1, on the reverse strand, counting down.
GAGATAAATTTGGATTTCGAGGGGTCTCTCTGGTCTAATTTTAGCTACATGCATGATTAAACAACCGCGGATTAAGCCTGACATTTTGACATTTGCCACAAAATCAAATCAATCTTGATAAGTGTACCTATTATATTTTGTAATAAATTATGTTTTTTTCCAACTTATTATACGACTTACTAACAAATTATGTGTTATTTTTATCACTAAAGAGGGATTATTTTATTTAGTTTATATTCAATTTAACTTCTATAGAAAACAAAAACACTTGAAGTGTGGGATTAGTAAATTATGGAACACCTCTGCTTTGATTTGTATTCCCAGTGAGTTTAGGGTCTACGGTGTTGTTGTTGCGCCGAATTGTAACACCTGTCCACCCTAAACTCACCCTGACACCTCATTGTTTGCGCAGTAACTCCCGCTTTCCGTAATATCTCAACGGCAATACCCTACGATATTTATCCCACGAGATCGAAAGTGTTAAAACTGAAAAGTCTGCGTGGAATTGATTTAAAATGTCATTCCTTTCACTTTTATGACCTTACAAAAGGAGTTATGCCAAGAAAAATATTTTTATTTGTTATGGAGAGACCGATGCATGAGTATTTTTAGGTAATTTTTTCATAACACAAGGGAACAAGGGTCCTACAACCAGAACAGTGATCACATATTTTTGTTGACCTAACATCACTTTTCATAGATCAAGTCATCAAAGTAATGGACTGTTCAAAATATTACGAATCAACAAGTTTTTTTGTGTTATTTTGTCAAGTTAAGTTATTCTGTGCATTAAAATATGGGAAGTGCGCAAAGATAAGAGAGAGAAAATTTACCAAATAAGTTTTGTTACAAGTGCGGTTGTTATATAGTGACACAGCTGAACTGCTGCTATTTTAAATTTCGAATTGGAGATCTGGAAAAGCCATGAACACATAATATATGCTGTATTTCTTGTTAGATCGGACTTTTAAAGTGTAAATAATCATGAAAGATAGTTACAACCTTTACACCAATTGACAGATTTGTCCAAAAAATTCTTTTTGTCTTTTTATCTTTCTGATAAAAAATATTTTGATAATACACGCACTTTCGTAGAAAGTTTAAGCGTAAAGACAGTTATAGAAAACAAGTCTGATCAATTGTGAGAAAGATGTATTCTATTACGTAAATAATACGTCATTGTATAAACTCAGAAATGTATTCGATAAACGAAACTATCGGCAACACCTGGTCAGATTCTTTAGGTTAGTACATTAAGTAAACATAATTTGAATCTTAAGAAATTTAAATTATTTTTTTTCTCTTTTTTCATTCATCTCCTGCACAAGGAACTAAATGACATTGCAATTAGTGTGGTTAATCATGGTCAGCTAAGATGAAGAAACAATTCTCCTAGATATTTTTTGGTTAGTCTACTTCCTCTACACAGTTGAATGAGAAAGTATGTCATGAAAGTTAGGTAAAATGCGGTTCTTTCTTTACAAAGGTTTGCCTACGCACACAAAAAGTATGTCGCAATCATCATTACTGGCAGTTCTGTATTTTTAAGTTACCACTAAAGAATGGAACCAATGAATTAACACAATTACTTTTAACTTTGCTGACATCGTTTGGCAGTTTTAAATCACAAACTAATGAAGTCCACATTCATATACACCAAACCTGTTATAACAATTATAATTGTACTAAAAATAACTACAATTCGTCGAAGATGATGTAAATAACAATCATTACTCCTTACATTCGATAAATCCTGTATGTATTCCACAGTTCGTTGGCTTCCACCTGTAGAACTAAACTGAAACATGCACAATCGTCATACTCGCATTGGGATTAAGGACACAGTCACGCCAGGTATTCCTATTCCAAACAATAGAGGTCGCTGATCTTCGCCGTTGTAATACTGGCACTGCTATCGTAATTGCAGTTCCAAACGCTTTGAGCATTCGCATCAGGCCCCATGAACAAATAACATGTCCGACTAAATATGTACGGATAATCGAGTTTAATTTAAGTTGTGTGCTCGGGCTGCGACGAAGATGGCGCTGTTGGCTATCGCTCATCGTTCTGCGATATTACATACTATAGTTGCTTGAGTCATTAGGTTAGAGGCTATATTGATCCTGAACTATCTCCTGAACTAAATTTTCAGTTAAGGAGTGTGTATTCGTGTGCATAAAGCTCAGAGATTGTGACGTGGATATATGGTATAATAGTAACTTTTAATAATAATAATAGTAATAATAATAATCTCAATAATTTCAATTCTATATACGTTTAAAACTAACATACAGTCTAACGTTGCTAGTTAATGTTTCCAGAACTTATAATTATTTCATTAGAAAGGCAAACCGCAAAGGCAAGGATATATAAATTTACTACTGATGAATTTATTGTTATCGCGGTTTATACCACTGTAACATTTAACATTAATAACCATGCGAAGACATAAAGTAAACCGCCAACCAACCGCTAACCATCATTAACGTGGCAATAATTCCTTCAGTGTTTACGAGGAAATGCTTAAAACTGTTAAGTAGGTAGTGTTTACGAGCATATTTGAAAACCGTAAAAATATATTTTAACAATTTGTTAAAAGAATTTAGTACTTTTGCTAAGAAGATAAGACCACCACAATATTTTACACTTGTTGAAAATACATTATGTAAACTTAGTTTTCATTCCTCCACAATGGATAGAAATTGTAGCTAAGTGGAATTTTGCGATAACTATTTTTGGTTCTGTGGTTTGTGGATGTATATTCTACAATCTGTCTTAGATAAACTTTAAGTACGACAGCGCTAATTGGTATTTGACTCGACCTATTGAGTAACTATTCACAGAGAGACACACTCGTTCCCCATAAAATGCAAAGCAAAGTAATCACGCGGTCCAAAAATACGAGAAATTCCGTGAACTCTTTTACGATTTCGTGGGAGCAGCTGTTGAGGGACTATAGAAATTCCTGTTTTACACAAAGCTGCACCACCAATAAAACTACATACAAACCGCATATATCTATATGTATATATTGCAGTGCCAGTTAAGGAAAGTGTAAATTACATCTGCGACACGCGGTAATCCTTGTATTGTGGTGTGGCAACGGCTTCATTATAAACAGTGGTTAACGCTAAAAATAACCGAAAAGCTCATCTGCAGGCAATAAAGTTGGTCTTAACTAGAAAACGTGGGTTTTAGGTAGAGGCCAAATCGTCAGTACACCAATAAAGGATTTGAATAGACTTTGTATTTGTTGTCTTTGACTTTGTATGTTGGGGTAGAATCACTCGATTAACTTCTGTATTGGTTATTCTTGGATTTTATTGCCTTTGTACAGCAAGGCCAACAAAAGATAAATCACAATGGAGTCTAACTTTTCAACGACATTGTCAAAAAAAATTATTTGTTGAGAATAAGTAAGAAATATTTTTATACGCATAGAGTACGTGGTAATTCTTGTAAATGTTGAATACATTTCACAATGAATGTGAAATTTTTGATATGACCTGGGGGATGCCTACAATGCTTTTTTTACGCTCAATAATTTAGCATTGTTAAATGAAATGTTAAGTAGGTAAAGGTTGCTGCCCGTAACTATTGCCAGTACTAATTTCATCAACGGTATTATTTCAATAACAAGAACTGCCTAATATGATTGTAGATACATGCGGTTGTACTAAATCCAATCAAGCGGTTTTAAGTTGTTTTAGGGAAATTTTGTTGGCAAAATAATAGCTGTTTCCTCGTTGATCTGCTTTGCAGATAGATTACTTAATTAATTAGTCACGAAAATTACGGCGCAAGCTGTTAATAATCGCTGAAACTCTAATTTAACCAGCTATCTAGGTCTGTTTACTCTAAACGGTCCACAGCACTTGTATTGAAAGCCATTTATGAGCTATTTCTTGTCGACAAATGATTAGATATCGCTAACGCGTAGATTATAGTATGATTTTCCGAACTATTACATATCTAAGGTTGAGAGAAGCCATATAGAAAAATAAAGTTATAATTACTAAGGAAAATTTTGACATATTTAGGTACGAAAATGCTGTTATCGCTGTATGTAGTCGTGAATATTCGACTTGAATATATTGAATCACACCTACAAAAAACAGCCCCCAGTCCAGCAAACCAGTATATCGATGCGCTCGATATCGAAAATGCATGACCAATGTGTCGTTCGGGTCGCTGTGTGCGCACGTAGTTATAATTTTGCTCGTATTTTTATCTAAAATTCGCTAACTAATCAACGGCTTAATTAAAACAAGTGATCAGTGACTATGCCAAGTGCCTCGGCGATGTGATTTCGCGATTTTCCCAGGTTTTCGCGAGGATTTTCGCCGCGTTTCTTTGTATTAACTGCCGGTTTTTCTCGCGCATCGTGTTCGCGTCGGAAACAACATAAACGGTTTGGAAAACATCGGGAAAATGGATAATGAATCAATACTATTGATTATAAAGGTTTTTTTCTAAATTATTCTGTTTATTTAAGACGAAATTTGGCAATTTTCCGTTTACTACGTAGTTGTATTGTCTGTTTTGTCTACGTTTCGGTATCTATTTTATTTTATTCTACTTACCAACTTTTAACCAATAGCTATTTATTTTATTATCGTTTTCTAACACCGCGATGTGAAATACGGACTACGCAGTTTAATTTTCTCGGACTTTTCTCGCGAAAAGCAAGACGGACTCGTGGTAAGTGTTTGATCACAATATTATTATCGTATTTTAACAATTTGGCTCTTTATTGTGCCTTAAATTGGATTATGTAGTTCGAAAATGTTTTGAATTTGATATTATATTGGCTCAACTGCATAAAATGCCTGAAGCAAGAATTGGTATAGCTGTAACATCACCCTAATATTTCTTTTAATATGCAATCTTACCACAGATTGATTTATTTGTTTTTTCATATATAATCGTTCTTCGAGAATGGCTGGTTGGACTGTCTCGAGATTATGGTGGGTGTCGAGGGCATTCTTGTATTTATTTAGTTTTGGCCATAGTTGTTAGATGTCTTTTGATCGGATGTCTCATATCCCATTCGTTTGCAACAATGCCGATAAAGTATATGATAGAAATAACAATTTCAGAAAATAATTGGTACCTTCTAAAAATGACATAACAAACTAAATCTCTAAATCATAGTTTTCCAAAATTTCACAGTTTGTCTTCTGAAAAAAAAAAATTAATTGCTATTGTAAGTAAGGTGGAAATGCCTATATGTTTATCATCAAATTTCATCATCAAATATGACACATTGGCCGTATAATAATGTGTTTTATGATATGTTATGTTACTAAGATTGTCGTAGTTGATGATGGTTTTCCAGATTATACAATTATTTGTCTTCTAAAAAAAAACAAGACAAATTGTTGAACAGACAAAATGCTGAATTAGTTTCATGCAGTTCATGTAGTATTTCATCATCAAATATGACACCTTGGCCGTTCAATAATGTATTTTATGGTATGTTCATATTATTAAGATTGTCGTAGTTGATGATGGTTTTCTAGATTATACAATATGTCTTCTAAAAAAAAGCAAGACAAATTGTTGAACAGACAAAATGTTGAATTAGTTTCATGCAGTTCATATAATATTTCATCATCAAACATGACACGTTGGACGTACAGTAATGTATTTTATGGTATGTTTACGTTATTAAGCTTGTCGTAGTTGATGATGGTTTTTCAGATTCTACAATTTGTCTTAAAAGAAAAAAAAAACACAAGACAAATTGTTGCATTAGATTTATGCAGTTCATTTACTATTTCATCATCAAATATGACACCTTGGCCGTATAATAATGTAATTTATGGTATGTTTATGTTATTAAGATTGTCGTAGTTGATGATGGTTTTACATATTCTACAATTTGTCTTCTAAAAAAAAAGCAAGACAAATTGTTGAACAGACAAAATGTTGAATTAGTTTCATGCAGTTCATATAATATTTCATCATCAAACATGACACGTTGGACGTACAGTAATGTATTTTATGGTATGTTTATGTTATTAAGCTTGTTGTAGTTGATGATGGTTTTTCAGATTCTACAATTTGTCTTAAAAGAAAAAAAAAACACAAGACAAATTGTTGCATTAAATTTATGCAGTTCATTTACTATTTCATCATCAAATATGACACCTTGGCCGTATAATAATGTATTTTATGGTATGTTTATGTTATTAAGCTTGTTGTAGTTGATGATGATTTTTCAGATTCTACAATTTGTCTTAAAAGAAAAAAAAAACACAAGACAAATTGTTGCATTAGATTTATGCAGTTCATTTACTATTTCATCATCAAATATGACACCTTGGCCGTATAATAATGTATTTTATGGTATGTTTATGTTATTAAGCTTGTTGTAGTTGATGATGGTTTTTCAGATTCTACAATTTGTCTTAAAAGAAAAAAAAACACAAGACAAATTGTTGCATTAGATTTATGCAGTTCATTTACTATTTCATCATCAAATATGACACCTTGGCCGTATAATAATGTATTTTATGGTATGTTTATGTTATTAAGCTTGTCGTAGTTGATGATGGTTTTTCAGATTCTACAATTTGTCTTAAAAGAAAAAAAAACACAAGACAAATTGTTGCATTAGATTTATGCAGTTCATTTACTATTTCATCATCAAATATGACACCTTGGCCGTATAATAATGTAATTTATGGTATGTTTATGTTATTAAGATTGTCGTAGTTGATGATGGTTTTACATATTCTACAATTTGTCTTCTAAAAAAAAAGCAAGACAAATTGTTGAACAGACAAAATGTTGAATTAGTTTCATGCAGTTCATATAATATTTCATCATCAAACATGACACGTTGGACGTACAGTAATGTATTTTATGGTATGTTTATGTTATTAAGCTTGTTGTAGTTGATGATGGTTTTTCAGATTCTACAATTTGTCTTAAAAGAAAAAAAAAACACAAGACAAATTGTTGCATTAGATTTATGCAGTTCATTTACTATTTCATCATCAAATATGACACCTTGGCCGTATAATAATGTATTTTATGGTATGTTTATGTTATTAAGATTGTCGTAATTGATGATGGTTTTCCAGATTATACAATTTGTCTTCTAAAAAAGAAAGCAAGACAAATTGTTGAACATACAAAATGTTGAATTAGTATCGTGCAGTTCGTATAATATTTCATCATCAAACATGACACGTTGGACGTACAGTAATGTATTTTATGGTATGTTTATGTTATTAAGCTTGTCGTAGTTGATGATGGTTTTTCAGATTCTACAATTTGTCTTAAAAGAAAAAAAAACACAAGACAAATTGTTGCATTAGATTTATGCAGTTCATTTACTATTTCATCATCAAATATGACACCTTGGCCGTATAATAATGTAATTTATGGTATGTTTATGTTATTAAGATTGTCGTAGTTGATGATGGTTTTACATATTCTACAATTTGTCTTCTAAAAAAAAAGCAAGACAAATTGTTGAACAGACAAAATGTTGAATTAGTTTCATGCAGTTCATATAATATTTCATCATCAAACATGACACGTTGGACGTACAGTAATGTATTTTATGGTATGTTTATGTTATTAAGCTTGTTGTAGTTGATGATGGTTTTTCAGATTCTACAATTTGTCTTAAAAGAAAAAAAAACACAAGACAAATTGTTGCATTAGATTTATGCAGTTCATTTACTATTTCATCATCAAATATGACACCTTGGCCGTATAATAATGTATTTTATGGTATGTTTATGTTATTAAGATTGTCGTAATTGATGATGGTTTTCCAGATTATACAATTTGTCTTCTAAAAAAGAAAGCAAGACAAATTGTTGAACATACAAAATGTTGAATTAGTATCATGCAGTTCGTATAATATTTCATCATCAAACATGACACGTTGGACGTACAGTAATGTATTTTATGGTATGTTTATGTTATTAAGCTTGTCGTAGTTGATGATGGTTTTTCAGATTCTACAATTTGTCTTAAAAGAAAAAAAAAACACAAGACAAATTGTTGCATTAGATTTATGCAGTTCATTTACTATTTCATCATCAAATATGACACCTTGGCCGTATAATAATGTATTTTATGGTATGTTTATGTTATTAAGCTTGTCGTAGTTGATGATGGTTTTTCAAATTCTACAATTTGTCTTCTAAAAAAAAACAAGACAAATTGTTGAACAGACAAAATGCTGAATTAGTTTCATGCAATTCATTTAGTATTTCATCATCAAATATGACACCTTGGCCGTATACTAATGTATTTTATGGTATGTTTATGTTATTAAGATTGTCGTAGTTGATGATGGTTTTCCAGATTCTACAATTTGTCTTCTAAAAAAAAAATAAAAAAAACAAGACAAATTGTTTAACAGACAAAATGCTGAATTAGTTTCATGCAGTTCATGTAGTATTTCATCATCAAACATGACACCTTGGCCGTTTAATAATGTATTTTATGGTATGTTCATATTATTAAGATTGTCGTAGTTGATATGGTTTTCCAGATTCTACAATATGTCTTCTAAAAAAGCAAGACAAATTGTTGAACAGACAAAATGTTGAATTAGTTTCATGCAGTTCATATAATATTTCATCATCAAACATGACACGTTGTACGTACAGTAATGTATTTTATGGTATGTTTATTATATTAAGCTTGCCGTAGTTGATGATGGTTTCTCAGATTCTACAATTTGTCTTAAAAGAAAAGAAAACACAAGACAAATTGTTGCATTAGATTTATGCAGTTCATTTACTATTTCATCATCAAATATGACACCTTGGCCGTATAATAATGTAATTTATGGTATGTTTATGTTATTAAGATTGTCGTAGTTGATGATGGTTTTACATATTCTACAATTTGTCTTCTAAAAAAAAAAAAAACGACAAATTGTTGAACAGGCAAAATGCTGAATTAGTTTCATGCGGTTCATATAGTATTTTATCATCAAATATGACACCTTGGCCGTATACTAATGTATTTTATGGTATGTTCATATTATCAAGACTGTCGTAGTTGATGATGATTTTCCAGATTATACAATTATTTGTCTTCTAAAAAAAAAGACAAGACAAATTTTTGAACAGACAAAATGCTGAATTAGTTTCATGCAGTTCATGTAGTATTTCATCATCAAATATGACACCTTGGCCGTTTAATAATGTATTTTATGGTATGTTCATATTATTAAGATTGTCGTAGTTGATGATGATTTTCCAGATTATACAATTATTTGTCTTCTAAAAAAAAAGACAAGACAAATTTTTGAACAGACAAAATGCTGAATTAGTTTCATGCAGTTCATGTAGTATTTCATCATCAAATATGACACCTTGGCCGTTTAATAATGTATTTTATGGTATGTTCATATTATTAAGATTGTCGTAGTTGATGATGGTTTTCCACATTATACAATTTGTCTTCTAAAAAAGAAAGCAAGACAAATTGTTGAACATACAAAATGTTGAATTAGTATCATGCAGTTCGTATAATATTTCATCATCAAACATGACACGTTGGACGTACAGTAATGTATTTTATGGTATGTTTATGTTATTGAGCTTGTCGTAGTTGATGATGGTTTTTCAGATTCTACAATTTGTCTTAAAAGAAAAAAAAAACACAAGACAAATTGTTGCATTAGATTTATGCAGTTCATTTACTATTTCATCATCAAATATGACACCTTGGCCGTATAATAATGTATTTTATGGTATGTTTATGTTATTAAGCTTGTCGTAGTTGATGATGGTTTTTCAGATTCTACAATTTGTCTTCCAAAAAAAAAAACAAGACAAATTGTTGAACAGACAAAATGCTGAATTAGTTTCATGCAATTCATTTAGTATTTCATCATCAAATATGACACCTTGGCCGTATACTAATGTATTTTATGGTATGTTTATGTTATTAAGATTGTCGTAGTTGATGATGGTTTTCCAGATTCTACAATTTGTCTTCTAAAAAAAAATAAAAAAAACAAGACAAATTGTTTAACAGACAAAATGCTGAATTAGTTTCATGCAGTTCATGTAGTATTTCATCATCAAACATGACACCTTGGCCGTTTAATAATGTATTTTATGGTATGTTCATATTATTAAGATTGTCGTAGTTGATGATGGTTTTCCAGATTCTACAATATGTCTTCTAAAAAAGCAAGACAAATTGTTGAACAGACAAAATGTTGAATTAGTTTCATGCAGTTCATATAATATTTCATCATCAAACATGACACGTTGTACGTACAGTAATGTATTTTATGGTATGTTTATTATATTAAGCTTGCCGTAGTTGATGATGGTTTCTCAGATTCTACAATTTGTCTTAAAAGAAAAGAAAACACAAGACAAATTGTTGCATTAGATTTATGCAGTTCATTTACTATTTCATCATCAAATATGACACCTTGGCCGTATAATAATGTAATTTATGGTATGTTTATGTTATTAAGATTGTCGTAGTTGATGATGGTTTTACATATTCTACAATTTGTCTTCTAAAAAAAAAGCAAGACAAATTGTTGAACAGACAAAATGTTGAATTAGTTTCATGCAGTTCATATAATATTTCATCATCAAACATGACACGTTGGACGTACAGTAATGTATTTTATGGTATGTTTATGTTATTAAGCTTGTTGTAGTTGATGATGGTTTTTCAGATTCTACAATTTGTCTTAAAAGAAAAAAAAACACAAGACAAATTGTTGCATTAGATTTATGCAGTTCATTTACTATTTCATCATCAAATATGACACCTTGGCCGTATAATAATGTATTTTATGGTATGTTTATGTTATTAAGATTGTCGTAATTGATGATGGTTTTCCAGATTATACAATTTGTCTTCTAAAAAAGAAAGCAAGACAAATTGTTGAACATACAAAATGTTGAATTAGTATCATGCAGTTCGTATAATATTTCATCATCAAACATGACACGTTGGACGTACAGTAATGTATTTTATGGTATGTTTATGTTATTAAGCTTGTCGTAGTTGATGATGGTTTTTCAGATTCTACAATTTGTCTTAAAAGAAAAAAAAAACACAAGACAAATTGTTGCATTAGATTTATGCAGTTCATTTACTATTTCATCATCAAATATGACACCTTGGCCGTATAATAATGTATTTTATGGTATGTTTATGTTATTAAGCTTGTCGTAGTTGATGATGGTTTTTCAAATTCTACAATTTGTCTTCTAAAAAAAAACAAGACAAATTGTTGAACAGACAAAATGCTGAATTAGTTTCATGCAATTCATTTAGTATTTCATCATCAAATATGACACCTTGGCCGTATACTAATGTATTTTATGGTATGTTTATGTTATTAAGATTGTCGTAGTTGATGATGGTTTTCCAGATTCTACAATTTGTCTTCTAAAAAAAAAATAAAAAAAACAAGACAAATTGTTTAACAGACAAAATGCTGAATTAGTTTCATGCAGTTCATGTAGTATTTCATCATCAAACATGACACCTTGGCCGTTTAATAATGTATTTTATGGTATGTTCATATTATTAAGATTGTCGTAGTTGATATGGTTTTCCAGATTCTACAATATGTCTTCTAAAAAAGCAAGACAAATTGTTGAACAGACAAAATGTTGAATTAGTTTCATGCAGTTCATATAATATTTCATCATCAAACATGACACGTTGTACGTACAGTAATGTATTTTATGGTATGTTTATTATATTAAGCTTGCCGTAGTTGATGATGGTTTCTCAGATTCTACAATTTGTCTTAAAAGAAAAGAAAACACAAGACAAATTGTTGCATTAGATTTATGCAGTTCATTTACTATTTCATCATCAAATATGACACCTTGGCCGTATAATAATGTAATTTATGGTATGTTTATGTTATTAAGATTGTCGTAGTTGATGATGGTTTTACATATTCTACAATTTGTCTTCTAAAAAAAAAAAAAACGACAAATTGTTGAACAGGCAAAATGCTGAATTAGTTTCATGCGGTTCATATAGTATTTTATCATCAAATATGACACCTTGGCCGTATACTAATGTATTTTATGGTATGTTCATATTATCAAGACTGTCGTAGTTGATGATGATTTTCCAGATTATACAATTATTTGTCTTCTAAAAAAAAAGACAAGACAAATTTTTGAACAGACAAAATGCTGAATTAGTTTCATGCAGTTCATGTAGTATTTCATCATCAAATATGACACCTTGGCCGTTTAATAATGTATTTTATGGTATGTTCATATTATTAAGATTGTCGTAGTTGATGATGATTTTCCAGATTATACAATTATTTGTCTTCTAAAAAAAAAGACAAGACAAATTTTTGAACAGACAAAATGCTGAATTAGTTTCATGCAGTTCATGTAGTATTTCATCATCAAATATGACACCTTGGCCGTTTAATAATGTATTTTATGGTATGTTCATATTATTAAGATTGTCGTAGTTGATGATGGTTTTCCACATTATACAATTTGTCTTCTAAAAAAGAAAGCAAGACAAATTGTTGAACATACAAAATGTTGAATTAGTATCATGCAGTTCGTATAATATTTCATCATCAAACATGACACGTTGGACGTACAGTAATGTATTTTATGGTATGTTTATGTTATTGAGCTTGTCGTAGTTGATGATGGTTTTTCAGATTCTACAATTTGTCTTAAAAGAAAAAAAAAACACAAGACAAATTGTTGCATTAGATTTATGCAGTTCATTTACTATTTCATCATCAAATATGACACCTTGGCCGTATAATAATGTATTTTATGGTATGTTTATGTTATTAAGCTTGTCGTAGTTGATGATGGTTTTTCAGATTCTACAATTTGTCTTCCAAAAAAAAAAACAAGACAAATTGTTGAACAGACAAAATGCTGAATTAGTTTCATGCAATTCATTTAGTATTTCATCATCAAATATGACACCTTGGCCGTATACTAATGTATTTTATGGTATGTTTATGTTATTAAGATTGTCGTAGTTGATGATGGTTTTCCAGATTCTACAATTTGTCTTCTAAAAAAAAATAAAAAAAACAAGACAAATTGTTTAACAGACAAAATGCTGAATTAGTTTCATGCAGTTCATGTAGTATTTCATCATCAAACATGACACCTTGGCCGTTTAATAATGTATTTTATGGTATGTTCATATTATTAAGATTGTCGTAGTTGATGATGGTTTTCCAGATTCTACAATATGTCTTCTAAAAAAGCAAGACAAATTGTTGAACAGACAAAATGTTGAATTAGTTTCATGCAGTTCATATAATATTTCATCATCAAACATGACACGTTGTACGTACAGTAATGTATTTTATGGTATGTTTATTATATTAAGCTTGCCGTAGTTGATGATGGTTTCTCAGATTCTACAATTTGTCTTAAAAGAAAAGAAAACACAAGACAAATTGTTGCATTAGATTTATGCAGTTCATTTACTATTTCATCATCAAATATGACACCTTGGCCGTATAATAATGTAATTTATGGTATGTTTATGTTATTAAGATTGTCGTAGTTGATGATGGTTTTACATATTCTACAATTGGTCTTCTAAAAAAAAAAAAAAAACGACAAATTGTTGAACAGACAAAATGCTGAATTAGTTTCATGCAGTTCATGTAGTACTTCATCATCAAATATGACACCTTGGCCGTTTAATAATGTATATTATGGTATGTTCATATTATTAAGATTGTCGTAGTTGATGATGGTTTTCCAGATTCTACAATTATTTGTCTTCTAAAAAAAAAGACAAGACAAATTTTTGAACAGACAAAATGCTGAATTAGTTTCATGCAGTTCATGTAGTATTTCATCATCAAATATGACGCCTTGGCCGTTTAATAATGTATTTTATGGTATGTTCATATTATTAAGATTGTCGTAGTTGATGATGGTTTTCCAGATTCTACAATTTGTCATCTAAAAAAAAAAGCAAGACAAATTGTTGAACAGACAAAATGCTGAATTAGTTTCATGCAGTTCATATAGTATTTCATCATCAAACATGACACATTGGACGTACAGTAATGTATTTTATGGTATGTTTATGTTACTAAGATTGCCGTAGTTGATGATGGTTTTCCAGATTCTACAATTTGTCTTCTAAAAGAAAAAAAAGCAAGACAAATTGTTGAACAGACAAAATGCTGAATTAGTTTCATGCAGTTCATTTAGTATTTCATCATCAAATATGATACATTGGCCGTCTAATACTGTATTTTATGGTATGTTTGTGTTATTAAGATTGTCGTAGTTGATGATGGTTCTCCAGATTCTACAATTTGTCTTCTAAAAGAAAAAACACAATACAAATTGTTGCATTAGATTTATGCACTTCATTTAGTATTTCATCATCAAATATGACACGTTGGCCGTTTAATAATGTATTTTATGGTATGTCCATATTATTAAGATTGTCGTAGTTGATGATGGTTTTCCAGATTCTACAATTTGTCTTCTAAAAAAAGCAAGACAAATTGTTGAACAGACAAAATGGTGAATTAGTTTCATGCAATTCATATAGTATTTCATCATCAAACATGACACGTTGGACGTACAGTAATGTATTTTATGGTATGTTTATGTTATTAAGCTTGTCGTAGTTGATAATGGTTTTCCAGATTCTACAATTTGTCTTAAAAGAAAAAAAAAACACAAGACAAATTGTTGCATTAGATTTATGCAGTTCATTTAGTATTTCATCATCAAATATGACACCTTGGCCGTATAATAATGTATTTTATGGTATGTTTATGTTATTAAGCTTGTCGTAGTTGATGATGGTTTTTCAGATTCTACAATTTGTCTTCTAAAAAAAAACAAGACAAATTGTTGAACAGAAAAAATGCTGAATTAGTTTCGTGCAGTTCATATAGTATTTCATCATCGAATATGACACCTTGGCCGTTTAATAATGTATTTTATAGTATGTTCATATTATTAAGATTGTCGTAGTTGATAATGGTTTTCCAGATTCTACAATTTGTCTTCTAAAAAAAAAAGCAAGACAAATTGTTGAACAGACAAAATGCTGAATTAGTTTCATGCAGTTCATATAGTATTTCATCATCAAATATGACACCTTGGCCGTATACTAATGTATGTTATGGTTTGTTTATGTTATTAAGATTGTCGTAATTGATGATGGTTTTCCAGATTCTACAATTTGTCTTCTAAACAAAAAAAAAAACAAGACAAATTGTTGAACAGACAAAATGCTGAATTAGGTTCATGCAGTTCATCATCAAACATGACACGTTGACCGTTTAATAATGTATTTTATGGTATGTTTATGTTATTAAGATTGTCGTAGTTGATGATGATTTTCGAGATTCTACAATTTGTCTTCTAAAAGAAAAAGAAAAACAAGGCAAATTGTTGAACAGACAAAATGCTGAATTAGTTTCATGCAGTTCATGTAGTAGTTCATCATCAAACATGACACGTTGACCGTTTAATAATGTAGGTATTTTATGGTATGTTTATGTTATTAAGATTGTCGTAGTTGATGATGATTTTCCAGATTCTACAATTTGTCTTCTAAAAAAAAAAGCAAGACAAATTGTTGAACAGACAAAATGCTGAATTAGTTTCATGCAGTTCATCATCAAACATGACGCGTTGACCGTTTAATAATGTATTTTATGGTATGTTTATGTTATTAAGATTGTCGTAGTTGATGATGATTTTCGAGATTCTACAATTTGTCTTCTAAAAGAAAAAAAAACAAGGCAAATTCTTCAACAGACAAAATGCTGAATTAGTTTCATGCAGTTCATGTAGTAGTTCATCATCAAACATGACACGTTGACCGTTTAATAATGTAGGTATTTTATGGTATGTTTATGTTATTAAGATTGTCGTAGTTGATGATGATTTTCCAGATTCTACAATTTGTCTTCTAAAAAAAAAAAAAAAAACGAGACAAATTGCTGCATTAGTTTTATGCAATTCAGTTAGTAGTTCATCATCAAATATGACACATTGGCAGTATAATAATGTGTTTATTGGTATGTTTATGTTACTGAGATTGTCGTAGTTGATGATGGTTTTCCAGATTCTACAATTTGCCTTCTAAAAAAAAAAAAACATAATAAATAAGTTTATTATGTGTATTAAAATTCTAAAAAAAGGCAAGACAAATTGCGAAATTACTTCTACGTAAATAGTTCATCGTAAAGTGTCGTGGTTTTTTTTTGTTCACGATTTGCTGACACGATGCCCTCGTGTCAGCAAATCGTGACTGTTTTCCCTGCACTGTGCCCCTTACTTGTTATCTGGTTGTGTACCAATTTCTGTTTCTTATCAGTAACTTTAAATGCATCTGAGCCAAGTGATTTACCCTGTCGGTTTTCTTTTCGAAAATTTTTAGCTATAATATTCCACACACTAAAGACAAAAGCCAAATTTGTGAAAATACCTTGATATTATTTGTGCACAAGCACTTCTTTCGGACTGGAACGGAACCTGAGGCCGGAGACTACAAAGTCGGCCACCAATTCTGTGAGTAGTTTCTTTTATTAATTTATTATTCGTAATATTTTGCCGTGTATAAGCTGATTTTGTTAATTGCTAATTATGTCAAAGAGCGACCAGATTGGATGGGTCATCTAGACCTGTTACAATAAATCTACTTTCAGTTTCTAGTCTATCTACCTATACTAATTACGAACTTTCAAGTGTAGGGCGCGTTCAGCGGAATCGCCCATTTTCGCCGACATTTGCGATCGAGTAGCTGCAAAATTGGGCTTTTCGATATTACTTTTGACGTTCGAATTGAAAAAAGGACACAATTCCGCGTGGACTGCGCGATATTTTGTGAATTAAATGCGTCAATTTTGAAAAAAATCACGTTTTTGCACCTCTTCGGGTGAAGGCGAACCTCGAGAAAATGTCATCTACCTATACTAATTACGAACTTTCAAGTGTAGGGCGCGTTCAACGGAATCGCCCATTTTGGCCGACATTTGCGATCGAGTAGCTGCAAAATTGGGCTTTTCGATATTACTTTTCGCGCTCGAATTGAAAAAAGGACACGATTTCGCGTGGACTGCGCGATATTTTGTAAATTAAATGCGTCAATTTTGAAAAAAATCACGTTTTTTTCACATTGTCGAGTGAAGGCGAACCTCGAGAAAATGTCACGTGACGTCTAGCGGTTCCGTTCAAGCCGATTGATAAACGTCAAAAAAGTACATTTTTCGTCGCTTCCTGCTGACCTTATAATTGACGTTTCCCTTCATGTCTTACGACAAAATCCCTCCAAATACCCTTCGGACCGAGTATTGAGCAAAAAATCGCGTCGAAAACGCATTTTCGGCCGGCAATCTTGCAATTTGTCAAGGTGTGTTTTGCCTCGATAAAATGGGCGTGGCCTGTTTAGGGGAAAATCTGGTGATATCACTAGACCGTATACCGGGTGATTTTTCGTTTACACTATTCAAGCAATTCCGACAAATTGCTTATGAACGATAACACAAGTATTTTTTTGTTTTTTTGAAAATATTTCCTGCCCCATAGAAATCTTTCCATGTTTGCGTTTGCACTCAACTAATATAAGCACAAACTAAACCAAACTGTGACTAGAGGCTCGTTAGGACATAAGAATAGCTATAAATCACTAGTTATTTACTATTTGATAACTTTATTTATTATCGATATCGTTTTTATATGACACTCTCGTTTGAAATATTCCCGCTCGTAATTTTAAAACGTAGATACGTCCGTCCGTCTAAAAATAAAGCGACAAAAGCAGTCGACAGCTTTGGACAAATCGCGCTATCCGCAGAAATGGGTCCAGGATTTGAAATCACCTCTGGGGAGTTGCCTTTTCAACCGTCCGTTGTCATTCTATACGCCGCAGTTCTATTTACCGCGCCCTCTATCTCCAGAGGCAGGTGTGCGGCAAAAAATAAATAAGGTCAGGGTTTAGGATCGGATATGTGACGTCTTACGTCCTTTTTGTCGTATTTGCCATACCCGAAAAGAAGTTTGGAACAAGCTTTTCTCGACGATTGTACAAGTTGTAACACACTATTTATTTAACACTTCATAAGTGTCAAAACGTTAATAAAATAATAGCATCTAATGGAAAAAAGAATCTACAAAAATATATGTAGATGAAAAATTTAAAGAATTTGTCGTACCTAATTTACATCTTATTAGTGTAGTATGTTTATAGAGCAGAATTCCAGAACTCTATAAAAAAGATGATCAAAATCTTTTGTAGCTTGTCTGCAGTTTATACAAAGGTTCTCAACAGAGCTTGTAAAATTTATACAAAGGCAAATTCCTAAATTCTTGCCCTAAACTCTGACGGTAATAACAGCCTAATGAAGATTGGCAAAAGAAACTTGTTGCCCTGTTAACAAAATTAAGTTAGAACGCTGTCAACGTTATGAATTAATGAAGTTGGAATTGCCTTCGTATCAATGTCACGTCGCGTGAACATCTACACGGCATTAAGAACCCACTACAGTCCTAAAGTAACATAAGTTCCTCCTACATAATACTTTATTTATCTTATGCTGTACCAAATTGAAGATTTTTATTATATTTGCGTTGGCTGCTCTGCGAGGCATACGTTGTTTAGTCTACGTATTATGGGGAATGACAATGATGATGTAAACAATTTGCGGTTTGTCCTGGCGCATGTTTACCCCATCCTACCAGATCGTGGGAAAGCGAAGAAGTTTTTAAAGCTGTGTTAATGTTAATGCAGTTGTTCTGGAGGAATTTCTATGGGGTGTGATTATTTGTCTTCGTGGTGAGCTTGTCGTTGAACAAATAAAATTGATGTAATTTGTTACAGATGCTATTTGGGACTAAAATGGCTAAATTATTCCGAAATAAATTTTAAGTTGATACATTGAGATTATTCTGTTATAAAAAATTGTATAACTAATTTGCAATGCTAAAATATGAGTATTACCCATATGGATTATAACTATAATTTATTTAAAAAATTAACATTATGAGTGTGTATTTATTTTTATAATTATTAAGATGGATTAATATTGCATCCATTATATTATACGATATGTTGTAGCATTTCCTGAAAATGCAAACATTCTGCATTAGTAACTACTTCATTATAAGATGGAATATAACCATTTCTTCTCCACCGGAATCTACAAATGGTTCAATAATATTGCGTAATTTCAGTGTTAGGTTGGCTTATGTGAAAACGTTCCTTTTTGAAATCAAAGCCGCCTAGAATACGCTGAACTTTGAAAAGCAGCACACGTCCATAATACATAAGTCTGGAACATTCAAACAAACGGTTTGGTTACCGACGTATTCCAATACGCGAACGACGACTATTTATTTTACCGCAGTGACGCTTCCTGTTTCTGTAGTGGTACGGCATTTGCTCGCGTTGCGTTTGCCGACGCTCCCGTCACGTCTTTAACATTATATAAACAAGCACGCCAACCAGACAGTTGGTTATCATCCCAAGTACACTTCTTACCCATACATATATGCATATTATTTGTGTTTATTTGCCTACAACCGCTTCAAGAGCGCCGAATAATAACCCCAAGTTGAAAGATCACGAAACCGCCTACACGTGTTTGAAATTATCTGTAAATTTTTATGACTCAATGGCCCTACCGCTTGTTACCTTTCTTCGCGCCCATGCTTACGTTTACTTTAGTGCTACCGATGCGCCAGAAAAAAATAATCGTCAGTGAGACTGACATATGAGAGATGTGTTACTCTGTCAAGGGGTTATTTTTTGTTTGGACTACTTAATTTTGTAAATAAACATAAGTGTACCTCATTTTTTCGGTGAAGTCGTAGAGAGGCCAATACACCCATGGCATAGGGTTGTTTATCTTATATCTTGTAGATTGGTTTTGGAAAGCTTGTTTGGTTATGATTAGGGTACAAAAATGTGTACAGGGTGCCGCAATTTCAAAGGAGTCGAATCGTTACTGTCGTTATTTTCTTTCTATCAAATAACCTTCGATGTATCATACTACACCTAAAAGAAACGCTTCCCGAATTAGCCTAACTTTAGCGTTTTACTGAAAAATTGATATACTTAATACTTGATTAAACTAACGTACCGTTTTTTCTTTCATTTTGTGAACTTTTGCATGTTTTGACGAATGGTAAATTTATATCTTTTAGAACTCTGGTTTGAATTTTCTAGTTGACAGACTTATTATAGGGATTTTGCTTTACCAATACATTTTCTGATTAACTTGCTGCTTGCAAACGAAAATTTAAATAAAAATCAATAAATACATATGAACTGATCGGGTTAATATTGACTTGCGCCATATTCATGCTTTCACACAGCGTTTCGCATACTTGCGTCGAAATCAATTCTTATCAAAAAAAAATATTACAATATCATCATCAACATAATCCTAATAACCCCATATTCATTCCACAAAAAATAAGCTTTGCAACCCGCGCTCTATTATACGTGGATATAGTGTATCTGAGGCCTCCGGGATATCTTGTCATGTTGGAAAAGGGCAAAGGGTTCGCGCTTATGGCAATAGTCGAACGCTGACGGCAGTTATTTTTTATATGACATCATCAATCACTACACACACACACACACATACCCTGTGCCTCTAGCATGAACTGCGGCTGCTGCCAATTCTAATGCGAACCGCCCAACGAAAAATAAACTTGCCACATTTGAATTTTTTCATCATAAATCTTTAGCACGCCCGTGCCCGCCCCTGGATTCTTCCAGGACATCGCGGATGAATGTCGGAAGGATCTTTGAAGAACCTTTTGCCCACTTGAAGGCTAAATATAAATATTTTTGCTGGTGCACCTACAGCATCTGAAAAAATGTTTACTCTGCACAGAGAAATTTCATTCCTCTCAAATATGCATATCTTTAAGCGTAATCACTTGGTAAATTAAAGAAAAGTTACAGTATTATAGCTTCTTTTATTAAACTGGCATATCTTATGCATAAAAGAAGGCCACGAAACAAAAAATTGCTGGCCTTTGTCCACTTCAAAGGACAAAAAACAACATAATTAGGAAAACGACAACGATCGACCTGTCAATAGCAGGTCACCTTCAGCGCGTCCCAAGAAGGTTGAGAAATTCATATAAGTAATAGAAAGAGGAGTCCCATTACCATTAAAGAACCACTACCATTTATATTACTACCATTTATATTATCATAATTTATTACGTTTGTTTATTTGTTTAGAAACAGTATTACATCTTCATTATCTCTCTTTAGCGGATGATATTGCTATAATGGCCATTGATAAGACTGTCGAAGCAGCGAGAACGAAACTACAGACCGCAGTCAACGAGATTGCTGACTGTATGCAACAATGTTTAATTGCAACGACGAAAGCAAATCCATCCACATTAATTTTACAAATAAAAGGGTAGAATACGTCCCTGTGCTAAATAACACCACCGAACCCCCATTCGAACACAGACAAATATCTTGGCATGACACTAAACGCCAATTTTTTGCGTGAAAACCAGCCAAGCAACAAAATTCTTAATAATTATATTCTTTGTAACATTATATACACTACATTATCAATAAACTTGATAACTATTAATCCATTTAACCGTCCTTATCATTACAAATTCGAGTAATTTATTACAACTTATTATCTTATTATGGACAAGCGACATTAATTTAAAGTAATGTCATATGTAATGTTGGTTTTAACAATTAACTGTAATTTATGTACATGACTAACAGAACCGGAGAAACACAGTAACGATACTAATTAATTTATTTAATACAGTATATGTACTACGAGACTAACAATGACAGAATATCCAATGTTATTTCTTCGTACAGCTTAAAGCTATTCATGTATCTTGTACGCTGTCAATATCTAGTAGCGTATTAAATTATGCATAGTTTTATACGAATTGCTTGGGATTATTCGCATACCAGCACTCAATTTGCATTAATATTTCTGAAAAGACGTATTTACCGAAGGTAAAAACAATTAAACTTGGAAAAAGCAATCCATGTAGAGATATTTCTAGGACGCTGCTTATGCATAAACAAATAAGTGACGGCTATTTGAGTGAGAGAGAAAGTTTAGCTAATTTAAATTTATAGAAATCACTTCCGGTATTGCGGTCATCTTTGTGATTTTACGACATTCCGTGATTAATACAGACAATCAAAGCTGAAAATGATATTTGAAGCTAAATTTAGAGATTCGTTTAAGACGTGTAATAAAACTAACAAAACCGGTTGGTGTTCCTAATTATTTTCTCAACCTTTAGACCTCCAATAAACGTCTTTATATTTTTGTTTTGTGTGTATTTCTTGGCGTCTCTACTACATGTACCGGAGCCAGATCATAGGAGGTCTATAAACTTTAACGGCTCATTATATAATTGGGCTCTGTTCTCGAGCTGTATGGGAAAAACTGAATTTTGAAACTACACAGTTTTTTTCCAGTAGTGATTTATAAAATTAGATTAATCCATGTCTAAATGTTTATGTAGAGAAGAGATCAAAAGAGAAAAAAATACTGAATTGGCTGAAAATTGTTTTCCTTGAAAGAAATGGGACGTTAAGTAAATGGTTTTTTAAACGTAAATACGTTGTTTTGGCGATTTGTTCTCACGTGTTTCACGTATTCGTTATATGCCACGGGCGCGAATTTATGGCAAATTATGTGGCTCGTTGGGTGATGTAATGCTAAACGAGCAAAAAAATCGTGGGTTGTAATTTAAATACCAAGGAGAACAGTCTAGCGGAATCTTTATTTTTTTTTTGTTTGGTTTCACGTTACTAAACATCGTACGTTGTCAATGTTTGAATTTTAAAGTATGGATCTGTCTACCAATATAAATATGAATCCATTGGGACAATCAATCGACATCCTGAACTAAGCAAATTTCCTCAGAAAACCCGTTCTTAATAAAATAGTTAGAGTTTGCATCAAAAAAAAAAAAAAAAATTGGGAATAGTCTATAGAAAGTCAGGTTTTTTCGTGATCCTTCTACGAATTTAGGAAAATGCTGGCCATAATGAAAGTAGACTTTATCCAAGGTATGTTCTAGATTCTAGACTTTAATAGCAAGTCAACAAGATTATGTTGTTAATTACAACAGAAATTAATTATGGAGATCCTATAAACGCAATTTGTCACGCTATTCATAAAGAAGGCTTGGATCGATTCATTCACAATTACAATATTAATTGAGTTGTTAAAAATTATATAGGCTACACTTCTCTATAACTCCTCAGACTTATTGTTTTCCAATAATAAAAAAAGATAATCAAAAAGGTAATAATAAAAGATATACTTTTTTTTAATATTTCTCCAGTAACGATATCATGTTTTTAATGATAACCACATGTTTCTGGCTAACCAACAGTAAAAAAGCTTGAAAATTGTAACAGAAAGTAGAACAATTATTTAGTGCAGAAACTTTCTGTTTGAATGATCTGTTAATCTGTATCTTCTCCTCAATTTTTGCTCTGGATAAGGATCCTAATTTGTATGTGAGCCTTCAAACAATTAAACAGTGGATGAAATAAATCAAATTATTGAAAATTACCATTATAAAATATGTTGCTAAGGTTATTACTAGGTACTGTTAACCGGCAAATTATCAGTAATTTTCTGATTTTTTCTGACAATTTTTTATAATAAATGGTACCTACAAATAGCTAGAAACTAAGTACATTTTTGTATTAGTTTTTGTATTAAAATGTAGATATTTTAGTCCAGTTTTTGTTGTTGTTATGGCATCTTGTCACATACGGTTATAATGTGAACATAAAACTATTCATAAAGAAGGATTGGATCGAAAAACATGCGATTTCAAGTGTAATGCCGCAAAGGAAGATTGAATAAATGCAGATGCACCGTTGCGTAATATTCCAGATTACTAGTCTGCATAAAATTCCTTGACAATATACTTTTTCAAAATATGTATTTTATTATAATACATTCAACGGCAATACTTTTTTCGTTTGCCACTCTGATTTCATTTATGGTAGAGAAAAATCTTGTAGAGTTTTATTACATTGTTGATGTTAGAAACAATATTTTGAAATCGTATAAAATTATTTCTATCTGTTAGTTTATGTGTAAATACTAGGTTATGCACAAAAGACAATCTGTCAACGATTAAATAAATTCGATTTGTTTTTTTACAAACAGTTTTGATAATAAATACGTGTAGTGATTATCTATAAATATACATATACGTATACATATACCGTTTATGTTTTTCTTTCAACATTTTTAAAATAAAGTAAAAATCTTAGTTAATTGTATAAGATTAAATTGATAATATCAATAATGAAACTAAACAAACGGATATTGAAGAATACCGATGTTATATTAAAATAAATTATGCATTATTAACGTTTATTTCTTTTGTGAAATTATAATAAGATATATAATGACCAGTAAAACCGATTAACCGATAAATCGGTTATCGGTAATGCAATCTCTAGTCATTACTCAAAAACAGTTGATGCCGTAAGTTGAATTTTCAGCATCTAAAAGTAATATTTATCATCGAGAATGATCTTTTGGTTCCAGTCGCCTTTAATGGTTAATCTTTACGAAAAAAAGTGGAATTTTACAGTTTAGCTCCGAGGCACAGATGAAGAACTTTAGTAAACTGGCAGTTAAAAATTTATCTAATGATTTTGTTAAACTTAAAATAGTAAGTTCAACAAACCTATCGACAAACCTAGATGTTTCAAAGTTTGAAGTAAAAAATGACTTGACCATATTGAACACGATTAAGGGAAAGACTGACAACTCTAGCCTGAATAATAATAAATAATTCCTCCATATTGTTCTTAGGTATATTGCCGGACAATGAACAACCAGCGACTGTATTGTCATACTTTCAAAAAATTGGTTTATTTACTGCTAAGATAAAAAAAACATTCTACCTGGTTTATCAAGTTCGCTGGAAGCTGATGGAACCTCGATGCCTTCAATGCCATTGTAGCTGTGGACGAACTGCAAAGTGACCACCAGTATGGCCAAGTTCAGCCAAGAAACACTAACGACACCCCTCATGTCAACAACAGCACTTGCACATCAGCTCATCCCCAAATAACATGCAAGAAGCACCACCACTAAACTCTCGTAACAATTCACAACTAACAGTACACTCGGGGCAACAATTAATTAAACTTTGTTTTTATTCACTATTATAACACATAAGTAGATCTAATAAATAATCTATATTAATTAGAAACTCTTTTTAAAACAGTTTAGAATTAGACACTTTTAGGGGTTAACTTCTTTTCAAAATAGTTTCGACAAAAACTTTGTTTTAAAACCGAGAACACTGTATGTTTTTCTCTTGTTACTATTTAAAGAGAGAATATTTTTGTGTTACATTAATATATTATTAATAACTATTATTTTTATTATTATTACAAAATCTGTACAGTTTCGTTTCTCGGTAGATTTCTGTGGTTTGAGTTTATCCTTTCTTTAAGGGGACGTTGCCAATATCAGTTCAGTTATTCCGCTGGACCGATAGGACGGACCGGAAACACCCTCGCGAAGCGACGTGAGCCGACGCGATGCCAGTTGGCGGTTGATACGATACGCACGCGTTCGCGTCCATGGCTTTACTGAGCTCTGATAGAGCGCGGAAGGATTCGCGGCTGCTGTGGAGAACGGCCGGCGCAAGCCGAGTCGAGCTCCGGACTCCCGGAGTCTGATCTGTAGCGTCTCCGTGACGGAATCAAAGGTAGAAATATTTATAGTTTTATCGTAGGTCAAGCTTGATATGAGAATCACTTTTGCACTACGTTTTTAAGAAAACTCAAATGAAATGTATGGTGCAAACAAATGTATTTCGATCATGATAATCTGTGGTATTTGTACACTGTATTTGCCACAAGCAACTTCATTTTCACAACTCTTTGGATGAAATGAAATACTCAAGGACATCTGATCGCCAGCCGCACACGTGAGCAAGTGACCGGGAAAATCTGCCCTTTTTTGTTCTTCGGTCTGCGGCCCGGTATGTGGACATTCTTCAGGTCGCCGCTCTGATGGGGTAGGAGGTAGGAAGTCGCGGTATAGGGAGACGCGAAAGTGTGATCAGAAAATGAAAAATCTTACCTCAAGGCCAAAAAGAATTGATTTTTGGAATTTTCGGCCTTTTGGTTCCTTCGCGACGTCAAGGAAACTACCGCATACGTTGGAAAATTCCTCAAGACGTGGACTGTAAAGGCCACATCTTGCGGCCAAATTCCGCTCGTATATGGTTATCTTGGTGGCAATTATTGTAAGAAATATTGTATTTTTATATGGATCTGATAAGAAAAGTCATCAGTAAAACTTTCATTGAATATTACATGTTCGTTATACCATATATTCATTTCAACACATTTTTTATTTGACACATGAAATAAGAACCGACTTTTTTATACAACTTTATTACAAATAAAGTTAAATAGATTACAAATAAATATGTAAATGTCGAAAATAATTTGTGAAATGTATTTCAAATGTAATATTTCTATAATTATATGCAGGTATGCAAAAAAATGTATACGGTTTTTTTGTTTTAAACTCAATTTGTTGTCTATGCTCTTACAAAACAATGTTCTAATTATTATTCTTGTGGCTTATAACGGTAATAGTTCTTCTGTAACTTTTCTAGTACCTATAGCGACCGACGTCATTGCTTAAATTAGGTATGAACCGCGCCCGAATCACTGTGAATATACCTACGTAAAGAAATTTCGGTTTGAACCGGGAACCGTGAAATTAGTTTTTTAACTTTGACGCAATATTTTTCCTCGGACGTGGTTAGGACCCCCCATTCTGGTGTCTCAATCTTATCTCCAACCTAGACATTCTCATTCTCACTAGACATTCTCATACATTCTCACATAGAATAATGACATATATAGATCACATGCAACTCACTACAACTATAAAACTTACTCCAATAATAATCGCATTTCATTTGCACAGTTCTACGTTTGTCTAATCTGAGCTATTCTGACATCGCTAAGTTCATCTAAGCTTATCTAGATCAACTAAGAAATGTCACATCTATAATTACATCGTCGGTCGTACAACATAAACATATACCTATTAATAAATTCCAACACAGGTGATTGAAAATTCAGTAAAATAGGTTCTATCGTTTCGTTAATTTTGCGTGGGGAGTAGTAGGTATTTCAAGCTTGAAGCATACTGGGTAATGGTAATTATTAGGTGTTATTATTACAAGGAGAAATTTTGTGGTTTCTCTAGTGACAACGTACCTTGAAACTAATTGGAGGCAAAGGAGGATCGAAGGTTTGGTGAAGCTGAAATGTGTAACATACGTCGTGTATAACAGACCAATTAAAGACACATGACGTAAGGGCATGACTAGCATCCTTCTGTAGGTCGATAGAAACCCAATACAGGTGCGAATTGTTAATTAATGTGTTCCACTCCAAGTGTGCAACCAATCTGAGACTTCTTTACCACCGACGATGAATTTGTGTTCAGCACAAAGTGATAGACACTGTTTATTTGAAAATGCTATCTTCAAAATCTTGCACGCAAGTAATAACTTTTTGTTTAATTATTTCTTGATTCTTATTACTAATTTGTGCACTATAATTACCAAGAATTGCTTATTGATAGCTCTACTGCATTATTTATATGTTTACAGTCATTTCTTTACTGATCCATGGTCCCGAGGTAACTAGAGCATGACCACTCCTCAACGGGAACGACAGTAAGAGAAATCTGACGATCGATTTCTTCAGCAAGACCTCCAACAGCCGTGATCGTCTAGTGGTTAGGACCCTACGTTGTGGCCGTAGTAACCCAGGTTCGAATCCTGGTCACGGCAATGTGCAAACATTGTCACGGTAGAGGATTTTTTTATTTTGTACTAAGAAAGAGTAAGCTAGTAAGTGGTAACAGCAATAACACTAGCTTTTAGCCGCACGTTAGACATCGATTTATGCCCGAGGTACATACAAAATTTTATGTGTTACCCCAAAATTATTTTCCTCAAATATTATGAAATGTCTTTAACACTGACAGTAGAAATTTGACTTAACAAAGACACACTGCTAGCAGCAACAGCAACTAGCGGCCAGTAAAACAGCCTAGAGTGACCATAGCATAAGATCAAAAACTTAATTACCTCAATTTGCAGAACTATGTTTGATATTTTTTTACCTAAATACCTTGACATGTAGTAAAATAATATATACACACATAATACACATTGCGGTCAGAAATTTAGCATAAGCATTTACATATATTATACTATTTAATTAATATGTGAGGTAGATTGTAAATTACCGTTGAAAGTGTCGTATTGTTAATTTAGGGTCGCTGCAGGCCGCATATAATACAAACCCATAACGTTTTTGGCGCTTACAGCGACCCCTGTCGATATGAATTAGCGTTTTATACGGTCAACAATGCGCCGAAATTTTGTACCGATGAAACTTGCTCTATTATGCATAGGTTTGTGTGCGTGTTTTTCGCATAAATTTCAAAATGGACTCTAAAAGCAGGGTTTTGCAATTCCGTGTGCGTATCAACGTACAGCTAATATGGAACAAATTACGATTAAAAATTGTCGACATTCCGAATTATGAACATTGCGATGTTTTTGAATTATTGCGAGCTATCGGTATGTTTCATCAGATGTCTATTTGTATACGTACGTAAAAATGAAATTGTGTTTTTACGGGATATTGTTTTTAATCAATCATGTAAGCATATATGAATTTGCCAGATTTATATAAAAATTCCAACTAAATTGAAAGAGATTTTGCGTGTTTCTTGCTATAATATTGACCATTTTGCGTTCACTGATCAATTGTGATTGGAGGTTACATAATATAAAATATCTATCTAATACCTATTTATCATAGCATTATTTACTGTAGTTCTCCCAAACACTTTCATATCGATCTTTTTTTTTTCTTACAAAATATGTCCGCATGTATCATTTTCTAAATTATTTTCAGCTGGACTGTAGTACGCCCGAAGCTTGGAAAATTATTATTCCCTCGTTGCTCGCCAATTGGTTGAAATTTGTAAAACGGGACTAATTACGCCAGCGGTAATTTATGTCGACGGTGGGGGGAGCGGGGAGACTATTCACCCCGCTAGACGGAGTTTGAAAAGTGTTAATGAACCCAGCTCGAATTGAATTTTATCCCCGGTTATTGTGTATTGATTGTGTGCGATCCGATTGCGCTAATTCGTTTCTCTGATACACGATACGTACTCGAAATGCAACCCAAAACCGAGTTTTCCTATTGTCACCGCGCTGAATATGACAATGGGATACATGACCGTATTTTTTCGCTATTTCGATGGGGCACTAGTTTCAAAGTGCTTGTAATTGAATATTGATGGAGCATTTGACTATAATTTAATGCACCTAGTAAATTAATTCATTACTTGGTGTATAATGTGGATATCAAACACAAATTACGCAAAAGTCCCAATTTTTTTTTTCAAGCGGCGTTTACCTTTCCTATTCATGAAAAATCATTCACATTATAAAAATAATGCACAAATAGCTAATAATTCGGACTTGTTTTATCACAACCTGTTTCATCACAAAATATTTCAATACCAACGTTGCCAAGTCTTCTAATTTTCTGAGGTCACTAGACCAAATACTGATCTTCAATCGAGATTTTCTTTTAGTTTGTAGTTATGTTTGAGCCTTTAAGTGCGATCTAGAGGAAATATGAAAGTTGGGTGTCGCCACCACCAATATTTTTGTTACCCCGTTCACTGCAATGGGTCAATGTGAGGTCTCACAATGTTAAAAATAACTATTTAGTAATAATATTTAACAATGAAACGTCCCCCAAGTTGTATATAGAATTAACAAACCACGAAGCCTTGTTTACACGGGTCATGTAGCGGCGCAAGTAACTTGCTTTCGCACTTGCATGGTTTTGTTCTACTTGACTTGACTCAACTACAGTTTGAAGACACCCGTTTACATGAGGTTCAAGTAGAGAAATACCGAGTGAGTTAAGTAAAGTCTCTAATAATGGGTGCTAAACGCACTGTGGTACAAAATTGTTTAATTAATTTAACAAATCATCTCTATTTTTTGTTTTGACTCAGTAATGCCAAAACCTTCCTTTCCCATCCTTTTTATAACGTCCTTCTCCGCAGCTTTCCTGGTATTTTTATTGCCGTAATTGGCGTTACTTTTTCTCCACAAGCATTCCTTTTCGCAGTACAGATCTACAAATTTAAGTGTCTCTTCCTCTACACAGAGAGAAAAGAAATGTAAAATCAAATAAATGTATTTCTTTGAACATATTTCTTTCAAGGATCTTTAGTAAAAAGATTATTTGTTTGAATCAAATGTGTGAAACAAATAAGTATTTTTAAATTAAAAAAAAATAGCTGCATAGGCTGAAAGAAATATTTTATTTGAAGTAAAGAGAAATAGTTTTCACTGAAAAAACGATTCTTTTACACCAAATGGGTTTCCGTGACTTTCGTAATGTAGAAATTGTTTGGGTTTAATTGCAGAAATATGTTTGAATGAAATAAATCTGGTTTTATTTGAAATAAAGATCGGTATATAACATAAATATGTATTCTATTTGGAAGAGAAAGATTTGAGTAAAAAGATTATTTGTTTGAATCAAATGAAAATTAATTTCATTAAAAATTATTGCTATGTCTACTGGCGAGGAGATGGCTCAAGCGTTGGGCTTTTTTGGCCTTTATATAAGCTCAGCTACAGAATGCGAGCGGAATTCTGATTACTTTTCATTTGGGAATAATGTAGTCTTTGGTAAAGATTGCCGTGGAGTAAAATAATTTAATGAGTCTACCATAATCTTTTATTGTGGTTTTCGATTCAACTATACTTGGATTATATAATCAAGGTCCCATGATTATAATCCAAACATAATAAAATATTGATTTGATAGTACACTTTACTGAAACTAAAGTACTATTTGATTATATCAAAATTTGTAGTTTTTAAATCAACATTCGATTTTATTAATTCAAGTACTAAAGTGTAAAATAGTAAAGAAAAGCTTTTTTATTTAAAAAGAACGTCGAGTTCTTTAAACAAAATGCTCATTTCGTTTGAAAATATTATGTTATTGAATTTAAGTTAACTAACGTTCATACAAATACGATAGCTTTGAATTTAATAAATTTTACCAAAGAAAATAGTAGTGGGGGAGTAGTCAAGTCAAGTTACTTGTCCACAGTGCAGAACAACTTGACTTGCCTCACTACATGACGCAAGTCGGTACTTGACTTGACCTGAACTGTTTACACGATTCAACTTGAACAATATACTTTACTTGACCGTTCTACATGACCGTCTACATGACCGTCTACATGACCCGTGTAAACATGGTTTTATTGTCACAATGCCGCAAACGAGTGTATATCTATTGCATGAGCCAGAAAGAGATAGACGCTAGCTACAACAAGCATTAAGCAACAACGCCTTGCAGAAAATCCACACACCAGCAAAATCCATCTACAAGTGAAGAAAATCTGACTTACCGGAGATCACACCCTGCCAGCATTGCTTCTGGATTGTCCCCGGCCCTTTGGTACACAAAACACACGCGAAGAATCGATAAGAATCGGCAAAAATTCGCGAAAAATCGATAAGAACGACTGACACTGGCTGCCAAAAACAACGAAGTCGTCGAAGGTCTATGTCTACTCTTGTATTGCCTAAGCCAGAAAGAGATAGACGCTAGATACAGCAAGAGGAGCAAACCTGAAGCAACGCGTCGTAAATATTCCTCAAACGAGAAAATTCCAAGTAAAACTCAAGAAAAATCTGACTTACCGAAGACCACGGCGTCTCAAAGTTACTTCTGGATTGTTCCTGGCACTTTGGTACATAAAACACACGCGAAGAATAGTTGAAAATCGGCGAAAATTCGCGAAAAATAGATAGGAAATATTTATAATTGTGACCAACGCCAGCCAAGTGTTATCACGACACGTTTTCCAGCTGTTCTATGGCTGCGCGCGACTGACCGAGGTAAGGTGTGTTGCATAACAGAGTTGCCAGAAATTTTTAAAGTTACAGCAGCGTCCAAACTATTTTTTGGCTCCAAAACATTCTGATTATGACTACTGACATCGGAGCTGAAGTATTAGTGTTGATTGATGTGATTATTTGGCGATTATGTCACTACAAATTATATTAATCAAATAACCAGACATTGATTTCAATTTATCATGCATGTTTGGTAAAGATTAACAGTTCTAGCAGTCCATTTGCAAATTTGCGAGATTTCCCTTAGTCAAAATAATTATTAACTCCATATAGCAAGCCCCATACAACAAATCAGTAAATTCGACCCCATGATCGTCGATCGTTACGCGATCGTGTCTTGGGCCATTAGCCCTACCAGAACAGAACGCAGAACGACCCCATTCGGGTTTCCCCATTCCACCGTAATAGACGTATTTCGTTCCATCGGACATTATTCAAATTGAACGGTATTGCATCGCGTTATTACCGTCTATTTGCATAACCGTTTGTCTTTATGGTTTGTAAGTGGTCTTGGTTCGTTTTATTGAAAGCTCGTTCTGTAACGCTTCTGGTAACGCCACTTGCGTCCTTGCCTTTGCCTTCGCCAATTCCTATTGTTTTGTTGCTAGTATCTTCCGCATTTATCTGACGTCAATTTACCCTTAACCTGCTTGCGGTGTGGATTACGATTCACCTGAATTAGCACTTAAATGTGTTCTGTTGTGTTGGTGGTACGCCATCGGCGCGGATGTAAGCGAGTCCTTCGAAGATATTGCCGTAATGGCAAAGAGGTCGCATGTAGATACAAATGGAAACAGTGTAATACTACTTTATTTTATAGGAGGGATTCTTTACGATTTTGTCATTTGATTAGATAGGTCGCTAGTGGGATTAACTTTGTCGCGAAAACCGTTATGTGAATGCGTTTTATTACATGTAGGTTTTTCTAAACATAATCTCTATGAATTTATTTCTGTTAAGTTGTTGAACATACTAAAAATATCTTTGCTACAAATATGTTTGATTCATTTCACAATTTGATGGCATATTCCTTTCACTTCTGTTGCAGCACACTGGTCGAAATGCCTGATCTAGCTGTGCAAAACTCGCAGCATTAAATATTAAATTATTTAAATTATTTAATTAAAAAAACTACTAATATTGACTTTTAAACAGATATATACAGGTACATTTTTTTAAAGAATTGCATAAATCAATTTTCCTAGCTCTCATATTCATATTGTTTATCATGTCAGATGATGAACGCTTTCATATTCATTCTGTTCATCATGTAAGATAATGTCTTCGCCAGTAACATCAACAGATGTGTCCAGCAAAAGACTGTTAACGTTTTCATCAAATGCATTGTCCTTATAAGAACGAGTAACTGTAAATGTTGCTTTTTGAAATTAAGGATATTAAAGAGTCAGAAGTACATAAAACTTTCTATTTTTTGCAGTTTTTGTCTAACCACATCGCTTCTTGGGACAAAAATGGTTTTAATGAGAGATGATAGTCAGTCATTTTTTTGAAAGCCTGCTATTAAAATTGTTAATTTTTAGTTTAATCTCCGCATTTTCGTCCGTACTGTATGCTTTTCCTCCAAATTTATCGATAACGTA
Source organism: Aphodius granarius (assembly GCA_963971325.1). Classification (NCBI taxonomy): domain Eukaryota; kingdom Metazoa; phylum Arthropoda; class Insecta; order Coleoptera; family Scarabaeidae; genus Aphodius; species Aphodius granarius. The sequence continues at coordinate 5,221,892 of OZ020222.1, read as the reverse complement.
TGAGGATACCGCTGATTTTTTGTCGCTTATACTGTTTTCTTTCTGCCACACATCAAACAGCACTCGCCGGTATGCGATCACAGCATCTTAAAATATTATGTAGCATCATTATATGCAAGTTTCTGCAACAAATTTGAGTTGTATATTGTACCGAAATATTTTCTCTTTTATAAAAAAATAAATAAATCAAGTCAATTAAGTCATTTACATAAAAAACTACTGCATACCTTTGTTTGTGTTATCCTTTACGACAAAACTTAACAAAACAAACGACACAGGCAATATGCACATACACTTGATGCACGCACGAAGACAGCTTACAAGTAAATAATTCTAGTACCAATAAACGAGGTTTGGCAGCCTCTACTTGTTAGCTCTAAGTACCAAACCCTTTTTTATCACAATTGGCTGGATCCGTGAGATCTCTGTAACCAAAGATACAGAAATTCTAGAATTCCTGTTGACAGCAGAATTTGGACTTTTGCACGGCTAGATTGTCAATTTCCACCTCAGCGTGAAGAGTAAATTTACGTCTGCATTCTTCTATGTGAACTTCGACTGTTCGCAGATTATTAAAATTGGCTCGCTTTAACAATTTTCACTAAACCAGTTCGTTCGCACTGTGAGCGAATATTTTATATTACACGTTCATAATTCATCCGTGGAGGCAATGGTAGTAGTAGTGGTAGTAGAATCGCACAAAAGTGGCATGGCACGGTGGTAATCAGGATGGTAGTACCCGAAGGCAGTACACTCCCCGGATGGAGTTATTAAAACCCCGGTATTCATACTAGTGTAATTCCTTTTCCATTTTAAATTTTCACCGTCGTCGTCGCAGTGTTCAGTAACAATAAAAGCTGCTAGAGCAGACTGGCTGGCTGGCTAGTCGCCCAGTAATGAACAAAAGTCAGTAATGCTGTTAGTTGTTCGCGGCCGGGAATATTCAGTTTTCGGTGGTAGCCGCTAGGCGGCGTTGCACGAAGCTCCGTAAAGCACCCTGCCTCTCTTTCTCACTCTTCAGCTTCCTCCAAGCTCTTCTTCTGTTTTTTACTTTAGCCTATTCTTGTGCGGGAATTAATTACGATTATGCTCGTATTAAGGAAGCTCGTAAACGAGTATTTCATGCAGCAAGCTACGCGCTGATTTTAAATACCCATGAATATTCTTTGTTTAGTTCGGAATTTTAGTTACTAGGGCAGCGCATAATGTTGCAAGACTTATGTGAAAATTGTCGGGTTATTCGACAGGAGAACCTTTAATACAGGTTCTCCTTTCTATGCTCGTCAGTAATTTTTCTCTATTAATTCACATAGTCTATACATGGCTTTCAATAAATCTATATATAGGTTAAAACTCGACAAGGATTACTAAGTGTTTCTCGATCCGAATATTAAAAGCTAAAGACCCAATACAAATGTTGGACAAAAATAGAATGAGTTGGTAGAATTTTTCATTAAAAATATTGTTTACATATCTTCTATTTTCCTCACTCCTTGGCGAAGGCTGGGAGCCAAACATCTTAAGACGTTCCACAGGCGCGGGCGATAATAATAATACACTGGCCTGCCGATGCCCCCTGTAATTGACGAAAGCTGTTGGGGGATGTTAAGGCTTGGATTATTATTATTATTATTATATCTTTTAAGCTCTCCATCAGTTCGGATGATCCTAAATTATGGTAGAAGGATGGGTACACAATGAAAAACAAGTTTTCGGACATTTTACACCAGCAAAGTCAAAGAGACGATTACATCAGGTAGGTAATCATGTAAATTTTTCTCGCCTTCATGGCCAATTTACTCACCGTTCGCGATCCTTCCAGCACACGGATCGTTATCGTCACATTCTGTTCCATAACGTCTACTGAGCGTATATCTCAACCGTAATTATTTCAGGTAGATGGGCTAACCGCCTTTTATCTGGTTAGTTAGTTATCTCATTGTTTCGTTTTCGCAATGCAGACGACTTGCTGCAGAACAGGCCCGAATGAAAAAAGAGACTCGGAGGAAATTACTTGTGTTCTTCCCCTTCTACCACTGGACAGATGTCCCAGAAGAGAGGTCCAGAATGCAAAACAGCTGTAATTAAATTTACATTTACAAGATATACATAATTGAGGGGGCCGTAAAACACTTCCAATTTAGTAATTATCTCACCGAGATAGGTTATTTCTGGTATACTTAGTTACGCACATTAAGTGCTTTTGACGAAATTGCAGTAGAAGATTGATGGTTAATACTTTCATATAAGTCATGGATAATACAGATTGACTACCATAATTATGACACCAGAATTATCGTCAAAAAGATTAGTCCCTGGGCTACAACTTAAACTAAGACGTCCTGTGCTTATTTTGTACGCTTTCATATAATAAGCAGGGTCCATAGTTGAGTTGCTATACTGTACCTTTACTTTTCACAATTCCAATAAGATATTAAGATATTAAGAACGCCAATATGATATCACGAACAATTTTTCAGTAAACATTATCATCTATCTCAATAAAAATAACACATCTGTTCCGGTGGCATATTACTATAATATAATAATTAAGAATCCAACCACAGCAACATTAATAAGCTTACACAATCGCGGCTGTCAAGTGCTAGGAATTATTGCATTGTTTGGATGCTGATACACACGGAGAGAGCACAACGGAAACCGTGCGAGGTGCGTTTCATTCCACACACTGATTTATACCGTTCCTTTTTCAACTGTCTTGTCGTTAATTAATTTTTGTGCGCTCGCGATATAAACAATGATAACTGCGGATGCGTACGCAGCTTGAGCTTCGTTCAGGCGTAATTCTATAGGGCAAATCGTAAGGGGCGCAGGTCTGACAGATAGCACAATTTACTGCGCGTCAGTTTTAATTATTTCGAAATAACCTGTTACACTTTTTTTTGCTCTGCGGCGTGTTTATGATAAATTATCGGTGAAGTTTGGTTTGCATTTGGCAATGTTGCCGATTACTTTCTGCCTGTCTGGTTGATTTATTAAGAGGTTAATTGTAAAAGTTGTAACGATGTTATTGCAGTGGATGAAAGACCACAAAATAATACATACATATAACGCTTCATCCATTCATAATCAAGCATTGTGTTCAGCCTTGTTAACATAATTTACACGATGAATAATTTCATAACCAAAAGGAATCTTCACCGGGCAATATATATCATAATAGAGATGTTTAGAAGTCTTGTTGGGTGAAGAGAAATGGGCCGTATAAACGCAGTGTAATATGGCATTTTATTAGTGCGGTCGTCCTTTCATCTGAGTCTACCGTTCGACAGATAATAATAATAGCAGAGGAATAGATATATATTAAGCAATAACAAAGCGTGAGCTGCCGTGACGGTAAAGCAGCGGCGACGTGTGGGATGTTAAACAGTGAGCTCGGCAAAAGATGTTAACGCCACATTACTGCCTCGCTTTGGGATGTTTACGACGTGCTTACCTATTGGTTATAGTTTGCGTCTAAGTTAATTTCATAACGGGTGGTTTGTGGGCGAAATATTGAATGAAAAATAACATTAGGTTATAAGTTGTTATAGCTTATAAAATAGTGGAAAAGGTATGCACCGTATACCGCGACTGCTAAGCGTGTAAGTACCTACTACCTCTACTACTTACCTCATTTAGAGGTAGGTACTTTTTTCTCTAGGAATTTTATGACAACTAAAGGGTGGGTTGTGATAACCTCTCCTGCTATTTTTGTTCGGTACTTTTTACTTTTCGACTAGTACCCTAGAAGGAAAGTATTGCAATTGACGAAAAAAAATGGGATTTCCTGTTTTGGGGTCCCCTGGATCCATTACAATGATTTCTGGAACCAAAACAGAATCCAACAGATTGTCGAAAAACACATATTGAAATAATCATCATTACCACGTTGATCCACCCACGTAAAAGACAAAACATTCCCATTTGAGGTTCAAATTCTGTTCCAATTAATTACTCGAAACTGGTATGATAAGGACAGATATTTTTGTTTTTTCTGTTTTCAGCCAATATTTATACGTTTTGGAACAGTCTACATGAACCCTCATTCATACAGAAAGTACGACATTTTGGAATCAAAACATTTTTTGCCCGTATCTACTGTAGCGCAATAATTTACTGTATACTAAAAATATCTCTAAAATGAAGTAACAAATGGAAGAGTGGTAATTATTTGCTACCAAGGTGTAACAGAGCATCGTTATTTCATCGTATAAGTTGTACACACTATTCACACAATAATCTACAAAAAAAATCGTTAATTTTATGAATTTAGCTTTATATTTTTATATATGTATATCGGAAAGGGCTACATAGCTCGCTTAATAATGCACATTCCACTTGGTTGGAGCATACGACCCCAGGTTACCTAATGTAGGCCTATGTAAATTAACCACGGCGGCGACACACCTACAATTTGTATAAGGTTTGACGGCAGGTAATTAAGATACAGAGATGCTGCAACCGACTGTAATGAGAGAGCAGTTATCTTAGGAGTTCTTTCGTCCTTGCTTCGTTCCTCCTTCTAGGTCGTCCGATCCAGATAAACTGCTCCTCAGAAAAGCCTGAGAAACGACACCTGAGAGAGGAAGTGCGATCGGTAATTTAGCTTTTGATTAATGTCTGCGGTGTGTTCGGGTCGAAAGCGTTCTCTAGAAATGGGAAGAAATTCGACTGACTGAACTAAAAAGGTAACATATTTCGATTATTTGGATTTCAAATAGTTTATGGTCGCAGAATATTATTACTGCTTACTGTCACTCTTATATTTGCATTATTAGCACCAATGATAGACCTGGACCAACTAAAAAACTAACTGGCAACTACTTTTTGGCAAAAGCAGGCTTCGTATCCTCATAAAATGAGTTTGTAGAGCTACATTTGACCTCATTGTTTGCATTGACAAATATATGGAACGTGGGGAGCGAGCACATCAGACAAGAGGAGAAATTAACAAATAAACTTCCGCAAAACCTATCAACTATTATCCCTAGCTAATATCGAGCTTTCAAATAATCCCACTGGTGTTGTTTTTTGTTAAACGAAAAAACAAATGGATACAGTTGCTTTAGTGCACTGTAAACTTTGTATTGGGTATATATGCAGCGTGCAGTGTGCAAAATATTAACAGCGTGTTGTTAATGTTTTGATTTGGTACGTATGTATTTTTTTTTTAATTAAATACAGATAATGAAAAGGAAAAGATACGAAATGTCAAATTTAGAATTTAATTATGCACGAGAAACCTGATAAAAACGGCATATAGATAATTTTATCGTCTTTCAAATTAACTTTGCGTAACTACGTAATTGAAATTGGCCATCCAGAAGCGAGATAACAAATATATTTTAAGAATATTAACAGATCTTAGATACGACAGAAAAAATCGTATCAATTCTTGTAACTTCTTGCGTTAATATTGTTACCACGCAATGTTCTCGGGCGTTATTTTTTTCGTTCACAACTTTATTAATTCCGCTGTAATTCTTGCAGCACGCAAGGCTACCAACTTCCACGAATCCGGAGGTAATTGGCATATATCCATTATCCAGAAATAAATAGTGTGAGATTGCGCATAATGAGCACCTGTAACATTTTATTCACGGACACGACGTACAGACACATTCCATTAGTGTGACTCAATGATGACAGGACATTTTTTTCGATTGCAGGATCTTTGCTCCATGCTATTTCTAACAAATTTATTGTAGTATTTCTTCGTATGGATTACTCGATTCTATTTCAAATCGTGACCGACACTTTTAGTGTGAATAATTACACTGACGGGATGTGGGTTAGAAGTTTTTTCGTGCCATTTTTGTCAGTTATTATTGTTATGTTGCAACCTAAGGCGGATATTATGCTAGCTGTGTTCAATTGTATGGATAAACGAAGCATATTTCTTTTATTTCAATGTCCTCTTCATTCAATAAAAAATTTTAGTTGATACCTACCTTCAATAATATTTAATTAAAAATAGCCCTGCCAGGATATGAAAAATAGACTTGATTGCGATAAATGATTAGGGAAGGTCGATCTACCAGATCTTGTATTATGAGTAATATTGAAAGTTCGGTTTTTGTAAGTTTATACTGTTTAAGCCTGTTGAAAATTTCTTTTCGCTTCATGTAAGTCGTGATGTCTTTTTTTAACTCGTTTAATATCCAGAATTCACTTACTTTTTAGCTTGTTTGCGAAGCTAGTTGGAAAGAGCTCTCGTTGCAAAGCACGGTTCTGCACCGATCCGAATTAAAATTCGGAATTAATTTCTCCACATCGCTGTTGCCGTTGCCTCCTAGCAGAAGCAATCTGAACTACTTCACCATAGCTCCGTGCAGCCGATCCTCTTAACTATGAATATTTTAAGCTGATTACAAACGTACAAAACCTAAAATTCGAATTTTTAAACTTCGGTTACAATTACCCGACCGTAGTATTGTTATAGGGACTACCTACTTACCTTAGCTCAAATTGGTGCACCGGTGTTGTTGAAATTGCTTTGAGGTTATGTTTAATAAGACATGAAGTTAGTAATTTTGTGCCATAAATAATAATAGCAATGACTGATTGTCTTGTTGAACGATAATTAAATCAAAGTTTACAAAACTTTGAAAAACACACAAAAATCGTTTATAAGTAACAAGACAAACCTGTCTTCTAAAAGCACACTTGAATCACTCACGCAAACACTCTTCCCAACTTTTCAATCCTTCCTCCATATGCTAATACAAATTCAACGAAATTAGATCGACAGGATCGGGGTTTTATGTCGCATCAAATGGGTCTGATGCGGCTCGTAAAAGGAACTTAAAGGGGAGTCGCGGCGGCGCCGCGTTAAGGGCTGAAGGGTGCCAGAGGAATGCATTAGCCCCGACGAGTTGTGTGCAAATCCCTTGCAATGTGTACGAGAGATTTTATTCCCTCGGCGACAACTGACGAGTGTGTTAATATGATTGGATTGGCCAAAGGAGGAAGGAGGTTGATCTCTGTCGAATTACTTCGAGATTCGAGCGCAATGTCAACACTTGACGCCGACGCTTATTCCTCCAAGCTAGACTTTGATGACGACAGGTGCTTGTGGCATTCGTATGATCGAACGCAATTAATTTGCGTCACAAAATTAAACGAAATAATGTGTATGTGCGCTATGGTATGTATTCTAAACGTAAAATATAATAATGAATAATTTTGATAGTTATGGCATACTTCAAAACCATTAGTAATGATTAAAACCCCAACGCAAGCACAAAGAAATATATATAATTTGTGTAGCATAATTTCTCGCAACATTTTGCGTGTATTTTCATATAAAGTGACACGTCGCGGGGGGTTACTGCGGGGGCAATCCTCAAAGAGAACCGGAGTTGATTAGACTTAACGAGACAGCGGTTCCGCATTCTTGAAATTAACATCAATTTGATAATTAGTCACTCACTTACTGGCGCTGCTTTTCTCCGCCAGGCCGCCTATTAAATTTACATTACGTTGAGGGGGGGGGTCGCGAAGCTTGTGGTTCAGCTCCTCTATCTAGGCTCTGCCCAAAGCTCCTTCCTTTGCTCCTGTTGTACAAACAGCAATTTATTCTGGGCAAACAAGAACTCATCATCTCATGGTAACATTAAAGTGTACTTTTATGTCGACAGACAAGCACGTGTTGCTCTTTGGCTAATTGCGTATTACTATAATTAATATTGCCCTTGCCATTTTATAATATTACTGGTTAGTGTGTGCATTCCATTAGCCAAACTATATGTTATTTCTTGACTTACTGACAAGAAATGGGTATACCATACAGTTATAACATAATGTGGTCGTAATAAACTACAGAACGTCTTGGGAATGCAAATATAATTTTAGGCCGCCACACACGTTCAGTTTAAACTCACAGTTTGAACTGTTCAGTTCAACTGTACACTTTAACTGACAGTTTCAACTGTTCAGTTCAACTGTACAGTTTAACCTCTACTTGTGTGGATATTTCAGTCTCAGTTGAAGTCAACTGAACAGTTAAACTGAGACAAATAACAATAGATGTTAAACTGTACAGTTGAACTGTACAGTTCAAACTGTCAGTTTAACTCAACGTGTGTGGCCAGCTTAGAGTTATATGGAAAATATTCAAATATTTTTTAATTGTGCCGTGTGGAATGTTATGCTGTGCGAGTTAAAAATATCGTTTCTTTATTTTCTACTCCACCACCTTAGTCAGTTGATCGATTGCGTCTTCGCGTGGCAACAATTTAGCGAACTAACAGCATGAGAATTTGTAGTTAGAATTGGAAAAAAACGCATTACAGTCATGTCGCTTTTTCAATTTTGCCACTAATGTAAGGTATATTTTGTCGAATGCAGGGCAGCGTTCGTTTAATTTGCTCGATACGAGTAGGGTAAAGGTGGAGCTTATGAACCACATCTTCTACCTTGGGCACACTAGGCTGTTTTACTAGCGTGCTATTTGCTACTGGCTGCTAACAGCATAGTGTGACCACTCAACAGCGCTGTTTTACCAGTTGGCGGGTGAGTTTAGCAGCAGCAAGCCCACCAGCGCTTGTTTAACTTTTACAGCAACCAGCATGAATGTTAACTCAAGAAATTATGTATTTTTGATTTTTTTTAAAACTTAATTCATACTAAATTGTTTTGTTACTTCAAAGCAATCTTAATAGCTGTTCAAGGTCTGGGTTAATGCGAATTCTGACTCTGGCAATATCTGTATCACATAAACACTCCCCTTTTACATTATTTAAACTTCAAATAGATTACCTCATCAATTACAATGGCCAGGGATAATGACAACCTGTCATCACTTACTTACTGCAACCACAGTGTCTGTAGTTAAACCATTTCAAGCACTTTACTCTTCTTTCTGTAGTTGTGTAGTTGGCGAGTGAGTTTAGCAGCAGCAAGCCCACCAGCGCCTGTTTAACTTTTACAGTAACCAGCATGAATATTGACTCAGGAAATTATTAAATTAATCGTTTTAAATTTTATTTGGTTGTCTTGACACGATCGGGTAGGACGTTATAGAATTTAATGCAAAAATAATTTACTCCGAAACGAATCGAATCGTTTCTCGTTAACTCTGCAATTCACTCTACTTTGCTATCCTACATTCCAAAGGTTACTTAAAACACTATGGCTGCACCACGTGATTATAATAATTATCTCAAGTACCGACGTGGAGGAGTTTCTTTCTAGAGTTGTGGTCTCATTAACGCTTTCTTTTGTTCGATTTGCTGGTACGAACTCACGCACCAGCAGATGGTTGAACTGATGGGAAATAGTCGATTAAAAGTTGTATTGCGTGACCACATATTGAATAAAATGCCTTTAAGGTTTTATCCTAAGATATTTTCAAGTCGCCAGAGCGGGTGGCGATTCTCTTTTTGTACCTTACGACTGGTTTTTCGAAATTAATGATATATCGAACCGCCTAAGGAACGGTACACGAGAAATCCGATCGCTACCATTAAGTTAAATAACGATCAAAATCATTTGGAACCCTAATGGAGCGTATACCGATCGAAAACATGTCTGGTGATTAATTCAATTAAAAAATGCCCATAAATTTTATTATAGATTGTTATTGCCCATAATAACTCACATAAATAGTTTACGATAGTTGTTAAAGAGGATTTTTGCGATATATGTCCTGTACAATAGGCCAATAGGGTACTGTCACCGGAGCCATTACTACTAATGAAAAGGCTAATTATCTTTCTAGCGCTATATTTTATGTCTTCGAAAACTATAAAACACCCTACAAAGTGTTACGCGGTATTTGAATGTATTAATATGCACTTATATAACTTGAATGTGATTTTCCTATGCACATTTTACGTCTACACGGTTGGTAGTAAAATCTATTATTTACACGAAATGATGTATTAAATTCGCTAACTCATAAAATATATAAAAACAAATTTTATATGCAGTAGGAATAATTTATGGTCAGCAATAATTGTGTTATTTACCTAATATTAGTTATGCATTGTGTTTTTTATATTTTTAATTATGATAATACGTAAAGTATTGCATTACAATATTATTACAACACACCTAACGCATTCTTATTAACATCAATCAATCAGAGCAGCAATCAGTAGGTAAATAGTGGCACACATCTACATGTAATTATGACAAATGACCCTCCTTTACATCGTTAAGATCGACTTTTCCGCGTGACGTCTATTAATACCATTTATAAATTCCCCCGGCCCAATTAAAACCTAACGAATCCCGATCCTCTACTAATAAATTAACCAAAACCGCTCCGCTCGTTCCCAATTTTGGGGGGTTCAATTTCGACAACAAAAGTTTGGGGCAACAATGGCCTCCGACCCCAAACTGTACACACACACACGCCACACGTTTGTCCGCTCGACAGCACAAAGCTGTCATCCGGAATAAGTTACCTTACCTATAAAATGTACAAAATGCTGTCTGTGTTATTGACAGGCGAAACTAATGGAGCGGAATAATTAGACGTTTTAACCTAATTAAGATACATTTAGATATACAAGGGTTTCAGATGGAATTCGTCACTATTTGATTATTTTCGTTCAGACCAATTTATTTTAATTCGAATTAAATTTGAAGTTAAACTAAATTCGGTTTATGCCGCCAAGTTTAGGGAAATTTTAGTCCCCGCCCCTAATTGGATAATATTTACGGTGGGTTAATCGTTGCGCAAAATATTTGTAATTCAAATAAATTTTACAGGTGCCTACGGATTTGGATTTAATGAAATTCTAGGTAACCGAGAGAGACAGAGAGAGAAAGTGAATATAATTTCAATTGAAGGATTTGAAAGGCCAGAATAATTAAAATGTCGCCGAAATATTCCGCGATTGAAACACATTCCGTAGGCAGTAGGAGATGAGAGGTAACACGATGTAAAAGTAAAGAATAGAATACGAGAGAGACGAGGTGACATATTTCGGTATTTCGAAACGATTAAATTGCCATTCCGATCATTTCGAGAGTGGGAGAAAACTTGGATTTAATTAAATTTATAAATGTTATAAAAAAGGGGACGTGGTGGAACAGTGAAAAGGAATTTAAATACAAAAACATATTATAAGCTAAAACATATATTTTTTTTTTGTTTCAAATGTTGAAATATTTTAATTTAATATGTGATTCACCACCCTTCATAAATTCATTGCAAATAATATATAAATTAAATATTCGTAATGTTGATGATCAAAACTGAAGGATGAGCTGGTATCAGTTTGGTCAAAATCGGTTAAATTCTTATGAAAATGCATCTAATATCTGCCACTTCCGGTTGTCTAATTATCACCAAAATCAATCTAGTTCGTCCCCTGGTAATTCTAAATAAGTATACCAAAATTCAGATCGATCCGTTGTACTGTTTGGGCGCTATCGTGTTTACAGATATACCCACATACTAACAGCTTTTGTGGGTATATACATATTATTATTAAATTATTGTATAAATATAATTCGAACACTGCAAGTACTCAACTCTTTAGTAAATATTTCAAACTATAATAAATAAGGATAAAAATTGTGTGTAATGCTGAGGCCGCACTACGGCGGAACCGCCGTAGTGCGGCCTTAGCCTTAAAGTACCAACAACTGCATCGTTTAGGCTGAGGCCGCACTACGGCGAAACCGCCGCGGTTTTTAACCGCGGCGGTTTTAAAATGTACGGTGTTAAATGGACGCGTGAAAAAACCGCAGTGCGGCCGCTTGTATTAGTTTCCTTGACTCACAGAATCACGCGGTTAAAAACCGCGGCGGTTCCGCCGTAGTGCGGCTTCGGCCTTACTCTATATATAATGCTGGGGCCGCACTACGGCGGAACCGCCGCGGTTAAAAACCGCAGTGCGGCCGCTTGTATTAGTTTGCTTGACTCACAGAATCACGCGGTTAAAAACCGCGGCGGTTCCGCCGTAGTGTGGCCTCAGCATAATGGTAAAATGCAAAAAACCTGCTTGCGAACTAAGGAATTTCCATTTCTCGAGTCGAAGAGACAGACTCTTTCCGCTGTGGGCCAGTAGACGAAGATACATAGTGACGCTGCTCGCGGACCAATCAGGTTTCGGGAAAACAGTTAAGTTCCTGAAGCACGTGTGCCTGTGGTGTATATGTATGTATTGTACGTTGTAAATTGCCGTGTTAAAAGTTATCGTATCGCGATATTGTTTATAAACACATCAAGACTGTATTATTTTCACTGTTTAAGCGGTTATATTTTGCCGAAGTCGAAATTCAGTGTTCTGACACCTGATGTGATTGCCAAAGAACTACCACGTGGTGGAAAAATAATTGATTATTAATACCTATTTCATTTTTTTACCGAACTTATGTAAATATTGTGTGTTGTGGTGTGCTAGTGAAAGGCCCTAAGTGAGAAGAGGCATCGAGGTAATAAGGTAAGGGTAGGTTAGGTTATAAATTGACAAGAAATCGTTTCAACAAGTCGGTTAAAAAAATAAAACGTATCGCTTTATTTCTGTTCCTGGTTGCCTAGTTTGTACCTCACATATTGAGGATATTTCAGCCCCAAAATTAACTATGTAATAACAATAACAAGGCCTATCTAAAGATTCTAAAGTCTACATTTGAATCAATTTTGCTGGACGCTGGCATTTCTGTGTTCGAGATTCTTATACACGAGTACAGAAAAAGGCTTGGATTTTGCTATATTTTGCATTTCGGGTTTATTTCTTGTGCCACCCGCGAAAAATACGGTTACGAGAATAGTTTTTTAAGCTTCCACAACACCGTAAACAATGCCATTTTTGACAGTTACCTTCGGTCGCCCCAGTCGATAACGGCGAAACGATGCAACGGATCGGGCTGGAATTTGATATAGGTATTTAGAATTACCAGGGGACGAACTGGATTGTTTTTGATGACGTGTACGTTGTTGTAGTTTATATTTCTACTGTAAAAGTCCGATTGACCAATTCGATCCGGTAAAAGTCGCGTTTTCTTTGAGTTTTATTCGATTTTGACGAATCTGATATACCACCTCATCCTTTAGTGACTTTAAACAAGTGTTACATTTTTCAGTTACTGTTATGCTATTACTAACCTTAGGTTGGTATCCAGAGTGGATGTGGCTTCCCTACTTTGAAACATTATAGAAGCTTTCGACGTTTCAATGTGTCAACGAGGTAGCCGGAAAGTTGGGTGGGAGCCACTGCAGATATTTTAATATGAAAACCCTAAATAGTGACGCGAAATTGTTGTTCTTAAAAAATTAATAAAAGATAATAAAAGAGAAAGACATTAGAATTAATAATATATCTGGGGTGGCCCTCACCCAACTTTCCGATTATATCATTGGCACAATGAAGTGACTTTTGCAATTATTCAGTTTTGTACTTTAATTTCTCTATTTATCTTGCAGATGTTTCATATATGTTGAAATCCTTTCTCATATAGCTAATATGTTGTACAAAAAGGTAATAAAACAGTGTATTATCTTGTAAAATAGAGCCAGGAGTCATCTTTAATATATAATATAATGTATATAAAAATGGCGCCGAAATTAGTGTTTATCCTTTCGCTAATTTTGCCGGTGAGTATATTAACACATAATTGAAACAGGGAAGAATCTCAACCCCCATCTAACGTTAAACTACGAGATGAGACAAGCACACGCAATTTCAGCAGTGGCAAACACAATTTTACCGTGCAAACAGAGCCGGGCGAAATTTTGAGCGATTCATTAATCTCCCGGGAGGTGGAGCAGCAGCAATCGTTTAAGAAGACACATTACTATGCCGATGACGGGGCGAATTCAAGAAGCGGTGGCGGTGTCGGTGTTGAAGTTTGAGACCGCGCCCTAGACAATATGTCAACGCGTGCCCCCCGCGCAAAGTTCACGTCGCGAAAGTGGGGGGACAGCGGAAAGGGGGTGGATAGGCGACGTAAACTAGTTTCACAAAATGATGTAAACTAAGCCACCCCTTTACTCTTCTATACATCGATTTGGTGTGCTGTGTCTTAAAGATTTAGAGTGGCGTCGTTCATCAGGAAACTCAATAGGAACAGATTCGGTGTCAAGTGTTTCTTTCCGCCCTTGCTGGATCCTTATCGGGTTACTATCGGTTTCACGGGTCCTGCGACACGACGCCTACTTAACGTGGATATCATTAGCGTCGCGTCTTCGAAGGACACGTGTAATCTGTCAACGGATAATCTTGTTTTTTCTTCTTCTTTTTTTGTCTATGTTGAGTACGAAGGTTGATTTAAGACTATCTAGAAGTTCCCAAATAAATTATGGGTTTGCTATGTTAAAACTGTTATCAATTGATAAAGTTGTTCCCATCATAAAGGTCCAAACTCTGAGCAAATCAATAAGAAGCATATTATTACCATTTTTAGTTTTCTCGGCGAAAAGCACGGGTTATTTTTTGAACAATACCTATTTCTGACAGTTCTAAGGTATGTGTTATTACTTGTTACTATTAAACTCTGCAAAAAATCCATCGCAAATTAATCTTTCATCATGATTATTATTAAATTAATTCAAGTTTTCATTCGGGGAAAAATGTAATAATTTCTGGAAAATATATGTGGGTTTTCTTATGGATTCATCCAATAGAGACCAAATTGGTACCAGTTTACCCTCCAGTGACTTTAAATAGATTTGACAAACTTCAACATCAGTGGGATGAACGGTTTTGGCGTTTATAGAAGTAGTTTGACAGAATCCATAACCTTTGACGCTGTTACAAATTGACATTTTTTGTTCTCAAAATTATAATTTATATTTATGTAAACAACTCCAACACGTCGACTTTTTTACCGTAAAGAATACCATTCTACGTTTACTGAATTCTGCTCTGCACGCAAGCATCCTCAACAAAATAGAAATAACACCTCGGATTTAAACGCTTTGTTCCCTCGCACAATGTCAAATAAAACTCCCATTTCCATTCTACCTTCGTCAATCCATTACGCATGAGCCCGGCCGAGCAGGGAACGATAAATAATACGAAAACAAAGCCACAACGCACACTACAACACAAGCGCGGGCACACACACGGCATAAATTTCCTCAGAATTCTTATCAATCAGCATGACTGTTAGAAAATTACTGACCACATCACAAATTGATCCTCAAATTAGTGTTGCGTGACTCAGGTAACGCTAGCACGTAATATATAATGGACCAAACGGTCAGAAATCTCGCACCAACTTTAACCCCTTGAATAACAAAAAATACGTATACGTGGCCGTTTATTTAATTATAAAATTATCTGAAATGTAAGACAACACTATCTCGAAAAAGTATATTATTTAAAACAATAAAAATAACAAGAACTCCGCTCTAAATTCCTTTACGGGGTCATCTCCATCTTATTCACTGCATATACACGACTCCTATCATTATGGTCGTACCCGGTACTATCGGATGGCTGAGATAATTAGACGGTGGCTTAGGGCAACGGCTGAGTGTTCATATGAGCCAGAAGGTGGATGCTGTGTTATTAGACGTTACCACCACCTGCCTTAAGTACACCCTAACCGTGTAATATTTCAGTGCAGACACAGTGTTGTGATTACATCGACACTAAGCACATACGATAGTGCTTACGTCGGCCGAATGTAGACATAATAATGTTGCAGGCCGGTCTAAAGTAGGTGATATGTAAATATAACAGCTTGTAATGTATTATTATTGCCGAGGCGTGCGGGTATACTCACCATTAGACGGTGCAGTTATTTATTAATGCAAATGTTTATTAAGGAAGGTGGATATTAGCGATAATTATTATGCAGATTTTACCGAATGAAGCGGAAAGTGATCCAAAGGCTTCTTAAGGAATGTTGAGTGCTTTGGAAGGCATGGGGCGAACTAAGTTAGGAAGCAATAGATATGAATTATAGGCCAATGAGATATAGAGGATGGGTCAGAAAGAATGGGCGTTTTTGAAATGAGAATAACTCGCCTGTTGTTTAACGAAAAAAAGAATAATTACGAAAAAGTAAAGCTTAGATGTTACCATTTAACAATGAAAAAGTTAAATTATGTAAATTTCAAATTTCAAATTCATTCAAACATTTTGTAACGTTTTAAGAATAAGACTACCATATTATTTTCAGTATAAATATAAAATATTAGCACGATATTAATTATAGTAGAAATCTACATCCTTGAAACTGTTCCATTTATAATATTCACCAATATATATTTCATCTGACACGAATTATTAATGAAACAATTCATGGCCACTTGCTGTGAGATACAAGTGCTTGAGTAACTACGCGGTTGGATACCCTTCATATGCACACAATTAAGTACTGTATCCCTTTGAATTGTGCACAAACAAGGAGCGAACCAGCATGCCCAGCGTGCATATTCTCTTTGAAATGCTTGCGGTCATTATTCATAAAAGTGGTCTATTGTAGTTGCACAATAAAAGATTATGGCGTGTTAAATTATATATAGAGATTAATCTCGAATAATATTTATGACGTAATTTATATAGCGTTTGTTTTGCGTGTCTATGAATAAATAAATATAATTCGTAAAATATTTTTCAATCGAAAATTGCGTGACAAATATTTGTCGATGGAATTTCAATATATGAATTACATTTAGGTGCCTTTAATAAATTGATAGTTGCATCTGCATTATTTTTTTTTGTACGAGTCTAGTTACACTTATTTGAGGAGAGGTTGCATGAAAAATTAACAATATGTCGAATTCAACTATTTATTAATCATAAATGACACTCACTTAAACAGAACCTAGAAATAAAAAGGCCTATCATTATCTGATCGAATATCTTATGCAAATTCTCGGTTATTTAAATAATAGCGTGCGCTATTTACACCTCAGTCTATCTACTCATACAATTAATCATACATCTTCGATACTTCAGGCAGCTTGTAACTCTAGCAACTAGTATGTCTTGTCTACTTTCATTCTTGCAACACAAAACTACGTATTGCATATGTAATACGTATAATATACTTGATTGTAGACATCTGCCGGATTAAATGTTGTATGCATATATGAGTCCAGGACCGGCTGATATGTTATTTTACTCTGTGCAAAATATTTGTATCAATTTAAATTTTGAATATTTCTGAATCCAAAATCGATTTTCTTCTCAACAAGTTTAATTCAAGTTTAATTCTTGTGCTCCTATAACAATAAACTGGACAATCCGATTTAACTTTCACAAGAGTTATAGTAAAAAAAAATTTACTTACAAAACAAAAAATGTAAAAGTATTGTCATAATCTGGGATTCTTTCTAGTTTCCCCACTCTCAAGTCACCACAACATACTGTCAGTCATGGAATAACATTAATGTCATGTCACTAGCCACTGACGGTTATCAAAATATGCCAACTGGCAACGATACTACTAAAGCTGTGGATTCTGTCATATTGCTTCTGTGTATGCTTATAGCGCCGAAACCGTTCATCCCACTGGAGGATGAGCTGATATCAGTTTGGTTCTAAATCGGATAAATTCCCAAAAAGGGTATGTAAGATTTGATTTCCGGTTGTCAGATTGTCACCAAAAAAACATCCAGATCGTCCCCTGGCAATTCAAAGCACACCAAATTTCAGCCCAGAGTCATTGTACCGTTTGGTCGCATATTTGCGTTAAAATCTCTTTTTTTTTTCGTCGATTATAATACTTTCCATCTAAAGTAGAAAAAGATACTAGTCGGAACGTAAAAATCAAGCCCAAAAGTGAATAGTAACTGACATTATCCCATATTTGAGCCGGTTCTGTTCCCGTCACACTTATCACGATACGCCATCTATACGGCAATCGATCGTACCGCAATATACAGTATAGGAAGTATAGGTTTATGGCGTGATTATTTTCATGCACTTACCTACATCCAGGACGCCTGGAATGCCGCCGCTGTTCACGCTGTACGCCGACAGCGTCGATGCACTCGAGGCGTGGAAACAATATCGTTATTGTTGTGTCTGGAGTGTTCTCAGCCGGCAATTGAGGATCAATTCAATTACTTGACGTTACACTATGTCAGTGTTGCCGCTTAGCACGACAAAGCGTGGACAGGTTGGGTGGCGAGTAATCACACTTTACGCAACATCGTTTATCTGTTGCATTGACATTACGTGCCATCAATTGATCGAATAAATTGCCATTTCATTTTGTTGTAAACATTCTTTATTAACTGACTATGTCAGTCAATATTTCAGCTATCGTAAACAGTTATATAGACGGTCGGTTGAAGCTACGATCAATAAACCCGAACTTAACTACTTTAAATAATTAATCAAATAGTCATTTCGTCGAAATTAAAATTTACTTATTCCATTAGTGCAACGCCATACAGCCCGGTCTTAATTTCAACATACAAGCGGATGCATAATTTCGAAGAGGTCGTAACTCGATAATGATTCGACATTCCTTCTGGGCGACCGCATCAATCGTGCGAGGATGATATCAACGCGTGTGTTAATGAATCGTCCCCAACAGCGGTAAGGTATACCCGCAACCGGGCAAGTCGTTTACCACAAATCACAGCTACCATTCATCATACGGTTACGAACACAATATATGAATTACTTAGGTATGTTGGTCCCCACTGCAGTTGGTCCCACTGCAGGGAGTAATCGACGTTATGGTCGAGGACTAACATGATCAATTTTTGATCTTTATCCATACTACTAGACTAGAGAATAATATACACGTGCCTCAAGAAAAAATAGCAATAATTTGATAATAGATTTATTTTAATCTCCTTTTAATAATAACAAACGAGTTCGTTTTTAGTGACAAATGTAATACTGGGATATAGGGTGGTAAACAAACTCGAAGCAATATAAAAACCGGTGGAGGGGGTCGTTTATCGGCCGCGAAGCCGATAAATTGCGTTTAATTGCACGCAATGACAAAGGAATTTTCTATTTTGCGAGCGCCATTTATTTAAATCCGCCACGTTCGGCGTTCTAATTCGAACATTACACACGGCCCACCCCAAAAACCACCCCTGGTCATTCTGATTTTTTCATCACCCGCCCACACGCAACCCCTTATCGATTTTACGATGCATTGTTCACTTCCCTTTATGAAACAAAACGCAAATAAGTACCAATTCAAAACGACTGCATTGCACGTACTGCATTATAGGAACCATGTTATAACATTGAACATTGTTATAAGCACAGTTACAGTTTGGAATACGTCCAATAGTTGCAGTTGTGGTGCCTAATTGGATTCATTAGAGAATATAATAGTGGTTAGATATTGAATGTTAATTGGATATTTTTTATGAGTAGCTATTTATTATAAACAATAGATATGCCCAGAATTATGAGTTAAAAATTTTTGTTAACAATTATTTAAAAAAAAATCGAAGTAAATCCCTTATCAACATTTTATAATGAACAATTTCTAATTGCTATTTTTCTGTACAATACACCTTTCATTACACAAGGGAACAAATTTCCAACTTCTGATACAACTAAAAAAAAATTGTTCCAGATTATATTTGCCCTACAGCGATACTTAAAAAACTGAGAAAACTTAGAGAATATGCAAAACTACTGCTTTTAAGCTGTATTTTGTTGAATCGATAAAAAGCCACAATTCAGAAGGATCGTGGGGAATGTCAAACTCGTTCATGAGACCCTCACCATCGTGACATACACGTAAAGATCCTTCCATTTTAAAATATGTTTTAAAAGGCTCGTTACGCTTTGTAAATGAAGACACTGTTACACCTCATGCGAAAAGATTCCATTCCTGCATCCTAGAACCCAATAACTCACCTTTTTTTTAATAAACCTAAGTCTTTAACCAAATCATTCAGTTCGCACTGGTTTATAAGGTGTTCCTAAAACTTCAAATGGTGAATCTTCACGACTTGCCTGATTTGACAGAGTGATTTCAGACACTCTGTCCAATCAGGCAGTTTCTACAAATAGGCAAAATTTCTTCTGTGTGAAAAAAATCAAAGATGATGAAGTGGATGGCTCTCTTGGGAAAGGATGATTCTCTCCATGGGCGATAGGTCGCGATGTTGATGGCAAATTTGAATATTTTAGTTTATGCTTCTCCTTCTTCAAATACCCAGAGACGCTTATCGTACAAAAATAGCAATCATCTACATGATTTGGAAGACTCTCGCCACAACATGGGAACTGCAAACGGCATTTTCTTTTGCTTGCCTTTCATCCACTTTAAAAGTCCGATCTAACAGGAAATATAGCATATATTAGACGTACATGGCTTTTCCAGATCTCCAATTCTAAATCCAAAATAGCAGCAGTAAGCTGCTTTTATCTCTTCCGTATTTTTTTTTCACATGTGTCACTACATAACAACCGCGACAAAACTTATTTGGTGAATTTTTACAACATCTTCTTTGATCACTGAATGTCTGTATAATTTAACTTGCTAAAATAACACAAAAAACTTGTTGATTTATAATATTTTGAACAATGCACAGAAGGCTAATTCAAGCGGAATATATGACTTCAAATAAAATATATCTTCGACCTGTCAAACCTGTTGTTTAAAAAATCCGACATCTAAGTATTCTTGGCGCAATTTATCCATCGCATTTGTCCAAAGAAAATTATAATATTGAACTTGCTTATTAAACTTTGGAATGAAATATCGAATTTTAAACTCAAATGTCAGGTGATTCTCACTTATGAAGCCAATCATGCGTCGATAAATTTAATCCCTATTGGTTAGGTACTGTCACGAAATTACCTATCCCTTGTTTCAACAATAGAATCAATGAATTAGTTACCGAGATTAGTAAAAAAAGGATCCCCACCAATGTTAAATCAAAGCGACATATTGTGATTAGTATTACCTTGCTATCATTTAACACTGCTAATATTGAACGGTAGGCGTGAAATTTGACAGGTAGGAGTGGGTAAAAAGGTAGCACTGCATTTTAATTAATAAACTCTTTGAACTAGAAGACATTTTTAGTTAGGTTAGGTTTTTGCGCATTTCCTCCTTCTAACATTGTTTGTCAGCCGTGTCCGTTGATCTCTGACCACAAATATGCATCTGGCCATTTGGACAGTTGTAAAATTTCTAAGTTATTGTGTTTATCAACTCTATAAACGTTATACATGGTCCCATAAATTATTTCACGAAAATAATACGGCATCAAAACAATCACAGCAAGAAACCCCTCGAAAACAACAATGAATAATTTATTGCAGGAAAGAGTAACAAAAGAATTTTCCTGATAAAAAATGTATACCGTAACCGCCTAGCGCAATTCTAGTAAAAGTAATTAATGATTAAAAATATCCTATCTAGACACGAGCAAATAGAAATTCGCGCCAATCCGTGAGCAGCAAACTGCGCACTAAACTGTGCCATGAGCTAGCCCAATGCACTTCATTAATTAATGTGTAAGTACAAAATAAATCAATAATTAATTAGTCTTCATTGAAAGAACGAGTGCCCCTCCATTATCAGCAATAAATTGCACAGCAGAAAATAGGAAAACGCCGCCGCGTTGGACGCCTTTGCAAGGGAATTGAATTTGCTTGGACGTACAGCTGAAGTAAGTATATTGGACGTGAAACTAATTTTCACTTAATTACTGATAAATTAACATTCTTTACAGTGAAATTGTTTTACCAAACGCTCGCTCAAACTATCCCTTGATAATTATAAACCGCTCAAAGCGTCCATTTTATAGGAAAATGCTATTATTAGAAGCGGTCAAGTTTGCTATTAATAACATAGTACAAAGAACTAGTAGCGATGGGTACTGCGTTTTGATTACCTAATTATAAAAAAAAAAACACAATTTTGTTACGTTGGATAACCTTAGTTCTTACAAGTTCATAGTTCTTATAATGCATTTGGTATTCATTAATCAAAGAAGTTTACCACACGGAGTAAAACTTGCCACGAAATTTTCTTGATTTCCTCGTTATTAACACTCTAAGAGCTATGAAACAAGAAAAAAAGCGACATTCATTCCTCACCCCATTAATACAATACATGGCAATGAAAAAGACACTTTAGTGTCGTAGGGCAAAAATCACAGAATAATATTTAATACACCTACGTTCTTATGAGGGTGTAAATCATATAAAGCCCAGGGGATACCCAAGTTATGAGGCCATTAACGGCAGACTAGACGGGAACGAATGGTAAATATTGCTGGTAAATATTGGCGAACGAGAATGGCTTTAAGACGGGCGGGGCTGGCTACTACGCCCCTGTGTATGTCTGATATTATATTCATGCTATCGTTTCGCCTCATGTTTATCGAATCTTCGCTTCCGACGTAAAAGAACGAAAAACATTCTCGGCGATTCGGTCAGTGAACTGATTGTTGTTTTTACTTTTCGACCCCGTAGTACCCGCGAAGGAAAATATTATAATCAACGAAGAAAAGATCGGAATTTTGGCGGAAATACGCGTTTTGAGGTCCCCTGAATGTATTTATATATCGCAAACGATAGACACACGTAATAAACTCAAACAGTTGTAAAATATTTCTTTAGATACATCTCACATAAACACTAAAATTCCTTCCAGGGTAAACACCTTTTAAGTTCGTAATTAGGTTTTAAATATAAATTAGAGTTTAGCGTGTGTAGCAGCACTAGTGTATATAGTTGTAATTAGTGGCAGTAAATTGTAATGTTAGGTGCCCTGCGGATGGAATCTCAAAGAAAAGTATACAGGTTTCTACTACCTGTAAAGTGTTGAAGAAGGGCGTTTGTCTAGTGTTACGTTTAACTTTAATTTTCGTTTCACATTGGGACACTAATTAAATTTACAGTTTTTCGTCTGACCTTTGAGAATTCACTACCCAGAAGAGAGTCGTTCGGATTTACGTGATATTTCAACGATTCGTTTGTTTTATCGATCGGATTTCTTGTAGTTATCGCCTCAGATATTTATAGTGTTATCTTCGGTATGTTTAGAGACAATCTATTGAGTATCTACATGTGAATTTATGTGTAATAAAGTTGGTAGGATTCCTTTTGGAGTCGGAGTGTTAATAGATTTAATCTGGGGATATTGTTTCTTTTGATTCTCCCACAGTTTTTATCACATACTAAATAAAACCTTACGAAATAAATACGACGTGGCAAGTGATGAAATAGTATTGAATATCAATGCAATTTCAATATGAATCATTTTGTCTTTGGTTAGGCTTAGCTAGTATTACTGCATGGAAATTTTCAAAACTTATTATCATAAGGATAACAGTGTTGGACAAATATTTTTTACTCACAATAATGTTATGCATTTTATATCCCTGAAATATCTATATCCAGAAAATGAGTCACATTTGTCACTTTAATAATTCATTAATTAATATAATTCATCTTATTATACAAAAACTTTGATTCATAATTCTCTCTTCAGAATTCCTAAACTGAACAAAATAAGAAGA
Source organism: Aphodius granarius (assembly GCA_963971325.1). Lineage (NCBI taxonomy): Eukaryota > Metazoa > Arthropoda > Insecta > Coleoptera > Scarabaeidae > Aphodius > Aphodius granarius. Next base: position 5,198,512 of record OZ020222.1, on the reverse strand, counting down.
AATTAAACATTGTAAGACCGACATTATTTGGTAAACTGGAAGACTGATAATCGTAATTACTTCTTGAGAACCACTGTCGCATACAGGTAATGAGGACCCCAACCATTTCGTTGAATAATGAATATAGTAGAAGCGAAATACATCACCTCAAATAAAGTGAATCTGAGACCTGTCACAACACTTTGATGACTTGATCTATGAAAAGTGATGTTCGGTCAACAAATATATGTGATCCCTGTACTGGTTGTAGGACCCTTGTTCCCTTGTGTTATTACAAATCTGAAATCGCCTATTTCTTGGTTATAAATAAAATCGAAATTTTTGCCTAACTTGGCGACTATTAGAGATAAAAACTTGTTCTATGCGAATTTGTAATCAGTTATTGAGTGGTTCAATTTTAATTGTATGACCCTCATCATTTTCTTCATGTCTTTGATTACTTATAACTTGTTCTGAATGCTCAACAATCTCTTCTTTTTTTCAGGTGACACTCGACGGGTTGTAGCAAAACTATATCAACAAATCCATGCAAACTCAAACCGGCAAAATCAATACAGTTCCTCGAAAACCGTAAGTTTCTATTAACATTTTTGTAATCACTGAATAAGCAATAGATATAACAATATTCACCGCTTATGGCAAACTCCCATAACGACATTTTATCTATCGTCAAAGTATGCGTTAAACGTTAAACTATTTCCGATTTAATCGTGCGATCTTTATGATTCCAACGGTATCGCTTGGAAAATTAAGGTTATAGTATTTAATGCAGGTTTTCACGCTGATGGTGCTCTTTGATTTTCACTTTTGAAAATTATATCAAAATCTAGAAAATATGGAAGTCACCCTTATCTGAATATAAGAACGGACACACTTTGCTAAAATTTACGATTAACCGTAACTGTTTAACACTAAATAACCAATTGATACACAAATAAACATAATAACCAATGGATACACAAACACGTCTAAACAAGAGACGCGACCATACATAACCTCAGCCGTTTTCGTTAAATGGGAATGCAGCTATTAGGACGACCCCCCGCGGAACAGAGTCGAACCGTGCGGAACAAAGGGGGTCCATTGTTGTCGCAGATCACCGCTTATCTTGCCGCTGATCGTATTTAGGCACCTATTCATCCCGGCCAGGTCTGATAATTGGACCCAGCACACCTACATTTCAAGCGGAGCATCTGTGCGCGCATGGATTATTATAGGAATATGGTGTACTCGGATGCACTTGACAATCGAAAGCTAGGCGTCGACGAAACTATGCCATCAGATCCTCGCAATGCTCGCGACCGACGACGTAGACGTCGTAGACAATGCGCGACCCGAATATTGTTATTCATTACTTTCCGGAGACAATTCGTGGATGGCGTCGCGATATTTATCTCGTCTGTTTGTCTGGGGTGTTGTAGTTGCGCATTCGACGTCATGAATACTTAAATTGGTTAGTCAATAGGACGGTTTTTAAATGGTAATTCGGTTTCTTCAGAATTGGGATCAAGATCCTGATTGATTTCCTTTTTGGTTGGTAGTCGACTAGCTTTAAAAAGTTTGTTAGTCACTTAAGGTAAGAGGCTTAGGTAAGGACATATTTCTATTTTGACATATTTCTATTATGATTTTCCTTTCTTTGCTAATTGAGGCTTCCGTATTTGTCAAATACGACAACTTAAACTTTTGCTAATATTCTAAATAATATTTGCAATTCACACAGAGGGAAAAAATTCGAAACAACACGAATATCTTTGAGTGAAAAATATCACTTGTTTCTACATCCGCAGAAAGATCATTTGGTTGGTTCAAGTAAAATATAGAATTCTCAGAGTAAGAATAAGATTTTCTTGATGTTCCAAGTATTACGTTTTCTTGTTTTAAATATGAAGGAACTGCTTGAAAGGAATTACGTCTGTTTTAAGCGATACGTACGTGTTCTTTTGGGTCAAGAAACTGTTTGTTTGTTAAAGCATATATATTTTTCACCCAACAAAATATTGTTGTTGATGTAAAACGAACGTCTTACTCTTTTTATATGTAGAAGAATAACATTTTCTTCGTCAGAGCAAAATATACTCAACATAAACATACTAAACTCTTAAACCGGAAGAATAACTAGCCGTTGAAATAACTAAATATATTGAAATTCTTATTACAATAAAATATTATTTGGATAGCAAAAATATCCTCTCCTCATGGAACACTGTATACGCAAGAACATTTTTTCTTGATATCCAAGAATAGAGTTTCTCTCTGCGTAGGCTATTCAATTACAATTCTGGTTTTCCACATAATCCTTGTCACCCATGAAATAAAACAGTTATGAATAGATGTAAACAAATAATAGACGAACATTCAATATCGTCGTACTTATATAGCGGTGATATGTGGCAAAAGACGCGAGAAACTGTTAGCGCCATCTGTAAAGTAATTGCACAACTTTCTATGTAAATCTCAGAGTAAGAATCTTGGGTCAAGAAGCTGTTTTTTCGTTGAAACATATATATTTTTCGTCCAACGAAATATTTTTGTTGTTGTAAGTCGAACGTCTACGCTTTTATTGAAGAATAACTTTTACTAAATTCTTAAATCGTAAGAATAACTAATCGTTGAAATAACTATATTGAAATTCTTATTAGAAGAAAATATTATTAGTAAAAAGTAATAAAAAAAATCCTCTTTATGCTACACTATGTACGCAAGAATAATTTTTCTTGATATCCAAGAATAGATAGAGTTCTCTTAACAAGAAAAAAACATCGTTAAACCACAATACACCCAATTAGGTATATTTATAGTTCCTCCTCAATTAATCCCAAATAATATCACACATCCGAGACAGGACGATCGTTCAAATAAGTCATAATATCGACCAGTAAATATTTATATCGCACCATAAAAGGGGTAGCCGTGATCATTAAATTTCGTCGTAGGCAGTTATGATTCTCACTGACACCGTAAAACTTCACTTTCGCGCCACCCGTCCAACCCGACCTATGTTACGACCTGCTTGTAATTACAATGCGTCCTAGAAGGGGTCCCTCACCCTGAAGTTCGCATATGTGACGCGGAGAATAACCGCACAGAGTAGCCTTTAATCTTAATGGGTAGTAAAAATTTGCTGAACATCTGGACAATTTGCCATAACGACCGAGGTTGTCCTCTAGAGACCCGAAATAGTAACGTCGCATCGGTGATGTTTGCTATGAATTATTTCTACCCCCATTCTAAAGTTTACATGAGAATTATAATGGTTGCGGACACCTAATATTCCTGAAAATTATACTGACAACTTTCTGAATTAAAGTAGATATTTTTTTGATTACCACCGTCCTTGCTTAATCAGTCAAATTGAAGAACACTCTAATATGTGTCGGAACTTTGTATCAAATATTGTTGCGCTAATTTTGCAGGTGAGTGTCCATGAACAACCGTAAAATTGATGGATAATACATGTACGTACTAACATGTGGAGTACCTACATGCAATATTGAGAGTTCGGTTGCTCTATCCATCAAGTTAGACGTACTGTCAACCAGTGCAGTTGAACTAGACCCAAATGTATTTATATTTTAGGGAAACACTGAGTGAATTTGGTAGTAACGTTAATATTACAGCATGAATTCGACTCTGCATAATAATACATACAGAGCAATTGAAAACATGCACAATGCATTAATACTGTGACTTTAGCAACGTACAGCTTGTCGATAGTTTGCAGAGCATGGTTCACTTTGGTGAGTGATTTACTGCTGTTTGTTATTTTATCTTACGCGGTAATATTAATCAAGTCCAAGAAATTAATCAAGTGCAAGCTTGCACACGTTGCTACGTTATGCATTGTTTTGATAGTAATGTATCATATTCTATTAAGAGAGATGTTTAAACATCGTGCGGACGTGTCGACATCTATAATCCGCTCACGACGGGAGGGTAATTGCTTGCTTAAGATTGCAATTTTGCGTGCACAGAGATATTTGTTACATGTTTTAAAGTAAAGTAAATTTCAATTATAACACTGTGTAATTCAAATCTACCAAACATTACAAAAGTTATTTGAGATCAAAATTTGATAATTTTTATACGTAGAGAGAATGACCCGTGTGATGGCCTTACAGTAATTCGTCAGTGGTTTGGCATAAACTTATGACTGATGTATTTTTGTAACCCTAATAAGAAGTTCTAGACTTCTAGAAGTCCTTTCCTCATTGGTATGTATATGGATTTACGGTTGCATAAGCAGTCGTAATTTTGGATTATTAGATGGCGTAAACTTGCATGAAGATTGTAGAAAAGTACGAATGTAACAAAGTTTTGGCATTTTAGTGAAGGTTATTTATGGAGATGATTCATATTTATAGAGGTAAAAAGTAAATTAAATGCGCCCAAATTACACATCTTAATGAACCTAGTTAGATTGTGGTCAACACCTATTAATAACTATATTAATTTTGATTATATACATACATAACATACTTGAAATAAAACGAATGACAAATCGACTAAATTTTCTTAGGTTAGTGTAGGTATTTCTGTTATCTTTGTAATACCAGTTGTGGATTATTTGTATCATTGTAGAAAATATCGATTTTATTTATATAATATTTTATGGCTGTTATTTCCTGTCCGTGGGTTATTTCTTTAAATTATTTTCACGTTCAACGCGCGAAAACAATTTTTTGCTAGACGTTCGAGTTTGCCAGATGGTCAGTGCATTCCACATTTCTGATTAGAACGTCTCTAAAAATTAAACTGGTTTTGTGAAATAGTGCTATTATGCTTTTACGTTCTTAACAATTTCGACACCTCAATACATCCAAAACAATTTTTTTGTTAACAATGCCCGAATTTGAGCAAGCCAGACAGTGCGTGTGATGCGTATTTTGTTGTTTGCACATTTCGCATAAAAATATTTCCTAAAATCATGGTTTGGTCTAATAATTGATATAACATATGTTCTGAGATAACATTATTGCTAGAGAAGATCTTGTGGGTCAGTTATTTCCATTTTTATTGTTGTTCAATTGTCATAGGTAATAGATAATAAGTATAAATTAAGAAAAACTTATAATATTAGTGGCCACTGGCCACTGACATGACATGACATTATGTTATTCTATGACTGACGATAGGCTGGGGTCCACTAATTGTGGCTGTGGCTAATAGTAACAGTTTTTAGACACTTGTCAACAATTTAGCCATCCACAGACTGCACAGATATACACTATTTTCATTTTAACAAATACAGAGTATATGTCACATTGAAATCAACGAACAAATGCTCGCTGCGGTATTTTATCTTGTACTAGTGCATTATAATCATAATTTATTTAAAAAATTACAGTTAGACGACAAAGAGCATTCGTTTTCCTGATCCTTAATTCAGTGATTTACACCCTTGAGGAAGAAATATATTCCTGGATTCTGAATTTAGACTAATACGGTGGACAACAAAGATTTCTGTTGCGCTGAGCTTTTACGAACAGGGCCCCTATGCCAGAACCACTAGCGTGCATCGCACTGTCCGTATATACATCGGAGTAGGTATTCAAGATTTTATTCTACGGAGCTGGGCTCAAGTTCCCTTTCGTTGACAATAGAGACGGGCTTATTAGTTCTTTTTAATGAACTAGTTCTTCCGGACTAGTTCACAAAAAGGAACTAGTTCAAAGAACTAGTTCTGAAGAACTACTTTGATGCTGAGTTCATCACTACACGTTCATCGAAGTAGTGATGAACGTGTCTTCATGTGTTCTAGCACGTGTATATCTCGTTCCGAACGAAACTAGGATCTAGTTTGGACAGAATCTATGTCTACCTTCCCACTTTGTATTATCTTGAAGAATCATTATTTTGTTTTATTTGTATTTTTTTTTTTGAAAATAAATAATTATTTATAATTATATTGATCTGAGAATCGTTGTCTTCTTCGTTTGATGTCGCCCAACACAAGTCGTTCACTGAATGAGAATGTTTTAGCAAAGCAGGTCTTTTTCGAACTAGTTCTTTTTATTTTAAAGAACTAGTTCCTTTGTTCTAAGCCGGGAGCCATTCTCTCGGACTAGTTCGTTCACGAACTACCCACCTCTAGTTGACAAGCGAAGAAACCGCTGTCAATACAACCACCACCCTTCAAATATTAGTTAGAAATGAAAGAAAGGGTAGCACGTAGCTCACTTTTATATGAACACGGTTGGGCAGTGGTTCGAGCATAGGGGTCCAGGTATGGTGTCTCGACTGTCGTCTGCGAGAGGTCGCACAACACTAATAGGATTACTGCGAGGATAACACCTCCACGTTGCCTAAATAAAGAAGTAAGAACTCTTTGGGGGACTGAATTATTACCATGAATGGTGACAGCTCTTTATCACCACTTTTACGCCTGCCCACCCTTGTTCTGCGCTGATTGAGTTAAATGGACAAAAGGCATTATACGCTTCATTTGGTCTGCTTTTTTGTGTTCTGTCTCTCTGAATTCTAAAATTGTTTATAACATTATACTAGGTAGCAATGCGCTGTTTTATGTGCCGATATGTGCTGTAAAAAGATCGTAAACAGTTTATCGTTTGTCTTCACGAATGGAATGGCGGTATGTAATACGAAAAACAAAGTTTCAGGCCAAAATTGTTCTTTGTGCCCGTAAGATAAATGTATTTGCGAAGGAATAGTTGGGAAAAATATAACCTGCGTACGTGTGCCAAGTGCGGATTGCGACGGGGGTCCTTACCAGTCAAACTAACCGACGTTATTTATTTGGGGGTAACGCAAGGGGGTAAAACGGATAGCAGAAATTAGAAACGTGGAACGCAGCCAACCAAATCGCTTTGGCAAACCTTAAAGTCCGCAGTTCCTCAGCGCGAAATTTATCTTTACGTTTATACGAATCTCCAGAAAACTCATAACTCAACTCGGCTGAAAATGGAACAAATCGGACGATTGGCTTCCACGTTTCAACATCCTTTTGTACAAATTTCAGTTTGCTTGCGCGAATCTAACCTCAAATATAATTGCATTTCGAACCAATGTTAGTTTATGTTTAGATGTCGTATAGATAAAAAAAGACAGCCAACCCCTCAATAAATAGTGTGTGATTTGATCTAAGTATTTCATTGCAAAATACATCTTCTAAAGGTGCCATGAACCTATCAGTTACGTTGAGGCTCTTAGGGGACCTAATATTTTATGAATTGTGCGCGTGTCGGGAGATTAGAACGGAGGGATGAGATATAATCTTTTACGCAAATCCGGAAATTGATAGATCCCGGTAATCCTGGACCTTTTCTCGAGGCGGCCGAGGCACCCGAGGTCCCATTATAAAAGCACAGAATCCGTGAAATTGCCCTAACGCTCCATCCGACATTCAGAAACCCCCCCAAAAGAAGTTGTATTCGACAACCGCACTAAAAAATGAGGTATGTAAACATATTTTTCAATCACTTAAAGTAATTTTGGTTAAATTATATTAAATGAAATAAACAGGTAATTTAATTAAGTAATTATACAAGTAAAGTGTGTGTGCAAAATTGCTGCACGTCAGAAATCTTTGATAGTGATGACGGAAAGTAATAAAATCGCAGTAAATGAGCGGCAAAGGCACACCCAGAGCGGTACTAATATAATCCGACATCTCAAATGCCTGAGAGGTGTTAAGCGACCATAAGGTTATTTTACGAGATCGTAAACTAAGCTAATTGTTCTCCTGCTCTGATCTGTTAAGATCGCATAAGCATTTCATGCGTTCGAGATGTGATTCATCATACTGTTTATTATTAGGCAATCTGCAATGTGTTTTTTTAGTTCAGATTTTGTTATATCGGAGGGTGGACTTCTACCTTAATAGCAAGAGCATATCTCGAAAAATAGGAGTACCTGCAACAATAAGATGTCCCGTTTCTGCATCGTCTGTAGTGTGCAGAGTTTCCTCAACATAATGTCTCAACATCTATGCAAAAAGGGCACCAGGGTTGTTGCCTGAGCTTTAACTTTGTTGCGAAACTCATATGGGTGGAGCGGTATGCCGTATGCCAGCTATACTGGTACATCTGTTGTATAGCTAGATTCCTAGCTCAGATGAGGTTCTAATTACTATTACTCCAAATTATGTCGCGTGTAATTGGCGTACATTAACGGAAGACATCGCGGAATACTGTGCCAAGTCGGCCCAAGCAGTGCAATAACGTATAAAGTTGCCGAGATATTAAGTGCAGTTGATGCTACAAAAAGTTTTATTACTTGTCTCAGCTGGTTGCAATTGCAGAACTAATGTTCAAGTGGTAGTATTTTCAAATATAATAGAAACATACAATCGTTTCTTCTATATGTCAGTATTAATGATAATATATTATAAACACAGTCACGTTTTTACAGTACTTAGGACACATTTCGTGTAAATTAAATGGCAGTAAAGAAAAAGGGGCATTACTTGGTGCACACATAAAATAAATATTGTGAAAAGTTTGGGAACTTTAATATATCTGAGGAACTTAATGTAGTTGATGGTAGTTGGTTCAGTGAAGCGTTGGACTCTACTAATGAAACACAAAAGAACAACACTCCTCAAAAAATAACAATTTACTGAGTTCAGGCCACTGACATGACATTAAATGTTATATGTATGACCCACCGCGGATTTTCTTTAAAATAGAACTAAATCCTGCTTTAAATATCATATCTTTATATCCATCATATTTATAGCTTTCGGCTAGACTAACTTATCTTAAATGATAAAAAAACGAATGCAGTTGAAATCAATTTTATTACACATTAAAGATGATATTTTTTTACAGTTAGTGTCTCATGTCGTAACTTTTAGTTCACTTTCAAATATGGTTTGACCGTTTTTTAATGAATATACGCAGGTTAGCGAATCGATTTGAAATAAAAATCCATGTTTATAACAGATCATAGATAGTTTTATTTTGATTTTGGTACTAGTACTGGTCCTGATATAGCATTTCTATGATCACCTATAGAAATTATTTATTATTACTATAATGAAATATTTGAAAATTGCGTACAAAATCTGAAATAAAGATCATTTTACGTTCTTATTCGTTGAGACAAATCATAAATGTTGGCGACGAACATGTGTCTAGGTGCCTTTGTACTTAGAAATGGATGTTTGGCAGTTGTGATAGAGAACAGCTAGAGTATATCAACAAGCTAGAGTATATCAACCTTCAAGACAAATAAATGTGCCCTTGTTATGACGAGAACGTTAAAGTATGTTACAAATATTTAAAAAAAAATATATTAAACATATTTTATAAAAATTATTTTAATTTATAGGTAAAGTTGTATATTATATTTCCGATAGGTGGCATCGTGGGCGCTATTGGCAGCGGCACCTACCGCCGTCAGTTTTGATTGATTATGTTATTCTCGCCGGGAATTACTAGTTCCGTTATTGTTTATTGTCAAATGCAAAAGGTAATATTTGACGGCCGGATAACATATGTGATCCGGACCGTTGGACGTTTCGCCATAAATTACTGGTGGGGCTCGCATCGCGACCGCCCCCAACCGCCGCAGATTCTGATTAATATCCGTAATGTAATATGAATTGGACGAGCGGCCGTTTGCGCGCGCTCTCTTCAATCTCGAAAAACGATCGTCTGTCTAGTCAGGGAGCGGACTGAAAAATAGAGCATCGTTGACAGATGATTTCTAAATCTTCAACAAGATTCGAAATTATATTTTAATCAGATGGTATTTTTTGATTTAACAAAAATGTTTCTAGCCATTACATCAGCCCTATTTTTAACTTTTACCTGTTTTTATCGTTAGGTTCTATTCCCAGCAACGTTGGGTTGGAAGCCCTCTTAATATAGCTATTACAGGCACGACTTGTTACTTGAGATCGGTGTTTTTCCTGTAATTACGTATCCGTAATAGACCCCTCCTTCTGCAATGTATAAATATAAAAGCGGGGGTAGTAGGTATGAGAAATTTTAATATCGGATAAAGAGGCAAGGTAACATTAAAATCAAATTACCGCTGAATTTATGTACCAATAAAGTGTTAGTTATGCGAACGGCAATACGCTGGTTGTTGCCTTTGCTCTGAATTATGTGCTCAGTGCATATTATTGTGGGCGCCTTATCAGGCCGGATCGTGCCTTGAATTGTGTGTGGAGCATAGCGCGGGGAGAGCCAATTGGCGGATTTAGTTCACGCCAACACGTACTAGACCCTCTCTCTGAATTTTTATCTGACGTGAAATAAATATTTGATGTTGTGCTCCCTGTGAGTGGTTATCATCGGTTCACCCTCGTAGATCAGTTATTTCATAGATTTACACCCCTTAGTGAGGTGCGCTACACACATAGTAATTGGGGTATCATCTCTATTGTTACAAGGGTTTTTTATTGATGTTTATTCAGGACGGAGCTACGACGATCAGAAACGACAGAACTAAAGAAATTATACTTTTCCTATCTTTTGAATGAGCGTAATGCAGATTAAAATATCAAGTATTTGGTCAAGTATATGGATAGCTAGATTGACGTGATTGGAAATAACATAGCGTTCATGTAATGAGTGGTTTTCGATATGACAAATTTTGCTGACAATACGAAATTAGCTGAACAAGATTGAAATGTGAAATTTATATTCTCCATAATCGCTAATTCCGCGCTAATTAATGCGTAAACAAATTATAAATGGATTTAATGGAGCCGGCCGCATCCCCCAATGGCAGGTATGGATGGTATTGATTGTCTTTCGTTTGCAAAATAAATTGCCCTGCTTGACAATTAATAAAATACATAGCGGGCGCGTTTAGTTGGTAATTAATTTCGCATTTAAGTGTGGCCAATTACCGAAAATAATTAAAACGGTCTATTAATTTGGCACGAGAATTGTTTGAATTGGTGGACGTACAGTCGAATTCCATATATTGCCGGTGTCGATTTTCATGTCGAGTCATGTAGAGGGCACCACCGATCGTCTACTCGATAAAATCGGATACTGTGCCGCCAGTCCTGCGGTGTGTTGGTCATTTAAAAATTTAGAATCAGCACCGCAATTACAGATAGTGCCCCGGGCTAAAGACAAGCAGTTTTAAGTAAGACAAACGGTCCAGTTTTACCACTACTTCTTTGGTCCAGTTTGTCTGAAGCAGTTAACGACAACCAATTTAATTTATCACGTTGTTTGTCCGTAAAAGTCTTCATTTTTTCTAGAATGCTTTATTATCACCACTGTGAAGTGAAAAGTAAACTAACCATCTTTTCTCTAATAATTTTCTAAACTTAAGGCTATTGTCTATTGAACAACAGGTGAGTCTACCAATATGGCTCATTTTCTTTCAGATAAAAGAAGAAAAAACTAGTCTGAGTTACTAAAAACACAATATTAACATCAAACACTTATAATCCTTACTTTGTAATTAATATAAACCCCACTTAGTAAAACTCTGTACTTCTCTTATCTCTTTGCCTCTTACGCAGTGCTAACGACTTCAGCAGCAGTTCGGTTAACCGACCACGCCGTCAAGGTGAACATTAAAATCTTCGGGGGAACAATCATAAGCCTGCCGGTAATTTGCCAGACCCTGGCGTAGACAAAGTACAATTATGAAGATTGCCGTTGGGAGCACATTAAGTTGCACGTTGAAAGCTCCAACCTATAAAATGCTTTACGACTGCCTAAGCGGACCTACGTGCCGTAAAAAGCGGACGGTGCACTCAACTGAGAAACACAGACAGCACCAAACCAAAATGTCCAGAACACCCCCTGAAAAAAAAACTGTATTCTTTTAGTTATGATCATATTCATTGTATGCTGAACCCGTAAAAGAAATATAGTCGTTGCCTTTAACAGTTATTTACTGAATAGTTATTCAAGTTATGCCTTCAATAAATATTATGATTTATTGTACTCTATCGAAGTTAAAAAAACAGAAGGAACATCTTTTTAATCCATCAGGAAGTTTGTCCGATTTCAATAAACCAAATAACGTATTGCCCCGTGTCTGGGCGGTATCGGCTCGCTCGCATGCTTTATTGAACAGAAAAGACTGAACGAAATATTACCTCGGTGCACAATGATGCCGGCGAGAAATATTGATAGTGTACGGCGTCGAAATAATTTATTTCGGAAATGGAAGCAAGAGTGTAGCTAGGTAGACGCTCGTAGCTCTTTGCCTATAGGTGGCGTGCCATGCTTGAGATATTTGCATGTACAGGGGAGGCGGCGGATTTGTTGCACTGCTACAAACCGGTATGTAGTTTATTCGAGAGTTCCCTCTGCGAATGAGATATGGCGGATGCGCCGGAACAGGACTCTCCAGAGGAATGTACACGAGTTCACAGGTTGATCGGTTCGATTCATTGGGGAAACCAGCAAGAATTGACGTGTGGTCGAATTAAGATTTAAGAATACTTTACTTGAAGTTTCAAAAAGTTTAAAGGTGTCAGTTTCGACACAATTTATTTGAGATATTTGTTCTAATAATTAAAATTATTCTGTGCACCATTTTTGTGTATTATTATGTACCTAATCTAATATATAGACAATTTGTTGCCAATGAATACATAGTATTTATAATAACATGTGCTCCATCGCAAGAATTTAATATTCATTTCAATTTCTAGGTTGTGTTTATGCGTCTTTATTGCAATAATCAGTGTAATTACATTAATGTGAGCGTTAGAGTTCTCGCTGCTAAGTGCACTAAAAACGTACATTCGCAGCATAGGTAATTAGCGGGCCACTTCTGCCCGCGTAATTATAACCAGCGTAACGCTAGAGGCGCAATTAGGAAATTATTTATTTGATACGTGCTCTAAAGTAGTTGCCGGGGACCGCAAAAGACTTTCGGGTGCTGGTCGTGCTCGCAAAACATCCCAAATGGTATTATTTTCGACAATTTTAACCACAATCTCCTATATAACCAAGAATGCAAACATGTGCTTAGATATAATACGCACATTATAATTCCTATTAATTGGTACACGAGGTGTTAGATATCTCAACTAATCTTAGCAATTTATAACTCAAGACAACATAATGTACCATATTTTAGAACATATTCTGTAATCGTCCACATAAATCTCAATACAGACTTGTATTTGCGATTCTAAGGATATTTCTCTAGAACTTATTGCCTCGTGGGCGAATCTACATGACACAGACAGTCGTTCCGATACATACAGATATTCCCGAGGGTATAGATAGCCCGTACACATCGGTAACTCGCCACACTCATTACCGAATCCCAATTAAAACACGAAACGTGGTTAGTTAATTCAAGCAGCCAGTGTTCAGTCGGATTAATCTTATAATTAAGCTAGACATACACAGAACTCTCATAGATACAGCGTCAAAGCCATATCGATTAGCTGCTGGGATCCGCTTTCTGTCAATTCTGTCGATAAGTAAAGCAACTAGACAGTTGGAGCTGAGCTGATTCAACCACAATGAGCTTGCACGATTTAAGCCGACAAATAAACCTTGCAAGTCTAACCGTGCATTGGGTGGGTCTATTCCAAATAATTATTACAATATTGATCAATAATTGCAATTGTAGAAATTATTTGACATGTAATATATGTCGTTATAATTGAACAATTAACTGGTTACAGTAAATATTTCATTACGACGTTAACCGGTTAATCGGTAATGTAATCCCTAGTGATAACACAGTATTTAACGAATTTACGACACAAACAAAAGTATTCATCAGTCCAATCACGCGATCGGCACGTATCAGGAGGCAAAACTTCTGGAGAAAACAGTCACACAAGGAGTAGAGACTTTGGCGAATTAAGTCCGCCAGGCTAACCGAGTCCATTCAATTTGATGCAAGATGTGTTCGTCTCCTTTTCTCCTCGGACTGCTTCCCTTTCTCTTTTCCCAACTAGACACGGAGACATTTATCCGGGGGACCCAAATAAATGGGGGAAACTTTTAACAAGGTTTTCATTACGACGTTTCACCTTACACCGAAGCTCCGAGCTCCCTCCGTTCGAGGTAAAAAGGTCGCCTTCCCGCTGCCTTCTCTCTTTTTTTTATTTCGAGATTTATAACCCCCGCCTAAATCCGAGTCTATCTAGAAATTTAAAAGTTAGTTAGTTATGTCCACGTGCGCGGTGGTCCCTTTCGTAAAAAATCGAATTTATTGAGGTTCCAGCGGATGGAACAATCCCGTCGAAGTGTGCGTGACTCATAAGAGCCCAATGCGATTTCGACACTAATTCGCGACGCCTGTTTTTCCGCACGACTTTTCCGATCCGAGCGGGAGCCTAGTGGGTGTCGGGTCGCAAAGCCTTATTGTTTTTTTATTGACAACACGAAAAGTTCATTTCGGAAGAAAAAATCTTGACGAACGTGTCGTACTTTTTATGAATACAAACCGTTTTGCGATTTAGACGCCTACGATACGACTACATTACAAAAAAAAGCCCAAAAAACGTTCAAACCCAGAATTTGACATCAGAAAGTCCTTGCTTAAACATCTTATTCCACTTGTATTTAGAAGGAGAGACACCAAGAAGCAACATAACTCTCATCTAGTATGTACAACCTATATATTCAACGTCCCGTTCATAGCAAGAACCTTTCTTGGAATTCATTTCACAAAATCAAAGGTATCTATGCATTATGTACACAGCACACATTGGACCTGTACAGGTAGCACCTGGCCAGTGATGATTTATGTCAGCTGTGGCACGTCCGGTCACAGTAGGCACCTCCCATCTTTCCCCCGCCACCGCGCCGTTAATTAATCACGTGACACGGTTCAAATTATGTTTATGGAAATTAGCCCCGCGCGCCGCAGCGATACACCCGGATTGAATTTATTATTTCGTTGAATCTGCATCGCTGAATAAATTACGGGAGGTAAATTACTAAACCACAGGCCGGTCGAAGTGTTTAACATTTAAGAACTTCTAGATCCCCTGTAAGGGTGCCCTGTTCTTGCTGTGCTTATTTTTCGATGACGATTCCCACACTTTGGCGTGATTAAGCCTCTTGGTGTATGTGATTGTTGGTCATATTTTAGCAACCGTATAACGAGTCTGTTGTGGTGTATGTAGTTAAATATTGCGTGCTTTTTTTTGTCCGGAATGAAATATACTACCTTAATAGTCTTGTGCCGTGTATGGGCAAAGTATTCTGTTCCTCATCAATCTGATGAATATGTATGCGGGTAAGCATGGTTAATCCCATGCATAAGCTACGGAATGTGTATAAAACAAAACGTAAATTGCTTTCTAAATGGGGGTTTTGCTATTTCATATATCTTGTGTTAGTGTTACTATACGATTTCTTGGACAACGTGCAGCTACCATAAACGTAAATGTAAACGTTTTATTTCCAGAGATTTCAAAGAGGACACTGATTATAAGTGGCAATTCTAGCCAATTATTGTAGGAAGTCAAAATGGCGGGTAACATCCGCGACCACCTACCTGGTAGCATTTGGCCAAGCGCGGTTTAAGGGCTTTAATTACTGGTCAAAATTCTAATTCATCAAATCTCTTCCAATTTATTCGAAGGCAAAACTAACTGGGTTCTTTTTCTTGAACCTTGTGAACACATTTTCTGACTACTAACTAACGCGTTTAAGTATTAAACATTTAATAAGGGCTGATAAAGCAAGACTACTCAAATGAAACGAAACACTTATCAAAACAATAACATCTATTAACAATAATAATCAACAATCCCGTTTGATAGGTTACATAGAAAAATGAATGAAGCTTTGAACATATTGACGTTTAAATTAAACCTAGGAGTTGATTTAGACAGACACACTTTTAGCAGAAATATGAATAATTTAATTTACAATGAAATGCGAGACGAGTTGAACAGACTTACCAGGGATAAACTTAAGCGCCTAAGAACACTCCACAAAAACGTGTACTTTGGTGGTTGAAATGGGAAGAGCGAGATCCGGTCGTTTGCATCCCTCGACCCCAAAGGAAGCCGGAAGCATTTCTTCTTAGCCAATGACAACTCTTCAATTTTAAACTTATAACACGCGGTCAAATCCTAAACCAGATGTTCAACCCTAGCAAAAACCTTTGACATTCCCGAATGTTCTTACAAATATCTCGCTTAATTTGATCATATCTTAATAAATAAATAATGGGTTTCCTACCCATTACATTATTATTATTATGACTTTAGCTCACAAACCTGCCTAGCATTTATGTTAGATTTTACCACGAAAAAAACATCGAGAATTTATAGGTATATAATATATAATTTGACAAAAGTCTACATACGACTTGAAAATGACCAGAAAAGACTTCACCAAGCCACTAAAAACTAATCAAAATTATTATTTAATGTTTGTTTGGATCACTACGGGCATTTATGAACAGCCTGCAAGCGTCTGGGTATTGAAGTAACTAATTTTTTATTTCAATTGGCATTATTTGTTCTGTTGTAGAATTGGAGCATTAGTAAAGGCATGTTGTCTTATATTGCGCTCCAAAATCTACCCAAACCAAAACAAAACCCAAACAGTCGGTGATTTGAGGTGGTGAGTTAATTGTAGTGAAGCGTAGAAAAGCAACCATTTCTTAACAATGTGTCTTGTTGGTAAATCCAACTTCCTCCATGTAAAAGCATCGACCGATAAATTATGATCGACCGATGCTTTTAGATTATGTTTCAAAATATATTTATATTGATAACGATCAATATTCCCCTCAATAAACACCTAATTTGCAACTCTAGATGGATCAAATTCCAAGCAAAGTTTCCATTTTTTTTTGTTTATGGGGGGTTTCGTGTGGAGAATTCTGCTCTGGAAACTATTATTCAAAGCTCTTTGAACAGTTCGTCGATACACAATCGTATCTGCGGCCAACATACTGGAATTTATTTTCGGGTTTTTCATCCACTTTTTTTCCAAAATAAACGATACATCTCCGCGACTTAGCCTCTTTGAGCGACCACTTCGCGATTTATTTTCAACTTTATAAGTATTTTAAAAGTTATTGAATATAGATTGAACTGTTGATTTTAAATTGAACAATTTTGAAATTTCACCAAACAATTTTTTTTCATATCTATATTTCATACTAAGTTTTGCATATCACGTGTAATTTATTTTCGAGGAGTCATTGTCACGACTGTACACTTCTTGAAACTGTCTAGACTACAGATATAAATACAATTCATACAGAGCCTAATTCAAAACTTGAATGTTTCTTAACTTAATATTTTCTACTGTCTGCTTAAACGAGAAACTTATCATTATGATCTACACAATTACGACACAGTTTATTATTTAAATTACTTGTAACTTTGTATTATATTTTTAATTTATCTTAGAAATAAATTATTATTTATATTAAAGGCCAATTGCGGTTGTTTTCAAGCAATTACATCTTCAAAACGTGAACTCTTTTTTAACGTCAACCTTTCAGTTTTTACTGAAGTTGATGTATTAAATTTACTCATCTCTTAAACGGTTACGAAATACAAACAGAATACTGCTTCTTTCTAACACGCGTGATCTGTCAGAAAGAATTTGCCACGTTTCCAAAAAATAACAGTAGAAATTGTTTAGTCATGTGCCCCAATGGTAAATTTTACTATAGGTCTTTATGGTCTTACATCACATGGTTGATAATCTTACATGACATAATTCTCGAGAAAAGACAGCCAACAGATTTCTTTATACTGAATGTGGACAATAAGCGTTTATTAGAAAATGATTCAGAACTTTACCATAATAGCTGTTATAAGATATCGTCGACATATCAGCCATAGAATGTAATGTTGTTCGTAATAAATTTATATTTGTCTGAAAATAGTTGTGGCTCGAGATTCTATGTTAAAAATTAACATAGAAGTTGCGAGTGTTCCTAACATCGGATTTTGTGATTTTTTTCATTTTTATTGGATTTTTATGTATTAGTCTCACAACACGCGAATACCAGATCTGCGATTTTGTCTGCAAGTAAAGTTTTCGTGTTTTTGTTAACTTTTTGCTAACAATGTTGTCGTTTATAACGAGCACACCATAAGCCAAACTTTAGTTATAAAGTCCGCATGTCCTTCGTTATAACGATATACATAATTACCTTAATTATTTGAATGATATGCCGTTATAATAAACTACCGGCAACACATGCAATATCAATTCTCGGAATCTCATATGCGTCGCGTTCGGGACGGCTTTCCGTCTTTCCAGTCGCTTTTTATTAATATAACGCGACTTTAATTAGCCCGTGCCGTTGCAATAATTCACATCGCATTTCTTTCATTCCGCTGATTATTTCGCCTTTGTTATCCGCCAGCCGCAGATTGCATCATATCACAACAATGGGGACCGCCGCGCCGGCCGGGGACTTTAGCGTGTTCCGCGCTTAAATTTATGGCCGCCACGTCGATGTTATGCGGCGAATTTCGTCCCTCACGTCACTGGAGGTTATTAAAATTCCGTTTATTGCAAAAGTGCATTGCATTTTTCTATGAGGTATCGTTCTAGGGCACGGCCAGATTAAGTTACCCACTATTGTTGCATTAAGTTGCACGTGAACTACGGCCACATGCGATATTTATTCTTGCAGAAATAAGGTAATAATGTAATAGAAAATTTTATTAATTGACAAGTCAATTTTAATTACTGACAAATATGGTCAAATATGGTATAATAATCGAGTAATTACCAAGTAACTCTTTTTTTAAGAAAATTAGTGATATGTGTAGGTAGCTTAAACGTTTTGCAGCGTATCCGATAGGTCTAAATTATTAAACCTGCAATTTAAACCACAAAAAAATCTAATACGACATGTGAAATACGAAAAGTTATCGATGAGGGTAGAAAACCTATCTATATGAATATTTGATGCCGCGTATTACCCGTCAATCAACCGGCGAGACAGCATTGCGAATTGATTTCTCGTGTAAATGCTGTTCGTCGGTCTGTTAGCGTCACGTTTTGATAGAGAGGTGCCGTTCTACTCCCTCGATGGAAATAGGAGGAAAATATGTCATTCGTATCTGAAATTAAAAATATCACCAAAATTCCAAGTTCGGCACATCAGTCCATTGTACTGCGAAATTGAAACGAAAACTAGAATGACTTAGAAAGCTGGCTTGCTTTATTGTATGAAGATAAATCTTGTAGATAACTCCCCCCGGGGTCGCCAGAATAATGCTTTTGCGATTTGTGAGAGGAGTAGATTCGAACTATCGAACTATGTGAGTTATATTTGAATCTGTGGATTATTGCGACCTCTGTCTGTGGTGATTTGTACATATCAGAATTCGCAATATCCATGGCTGATATATCGTGTGTTCCGACCGCTTCTATAAAAGCTTATAGCGCCTAAAGCGTTCATCCCATTGATCTCTAAATTAGTAGATATACATATATATATTTAAAATCGCTGGAGGATGAGTTGATATTACGTTGGCCAAAATTGGATAAATTCTGAAGAAGACGCATGTAACATTTGCCACTTCTGGTTGTCATATTGTCACCAAAAACAGTCCAGTTCGTCCCCTGGCAATTACACTCATACATACATACATACATTTTCCAGAAATCATCGCAATCGATTCAGGGGACCTCAACACGCGTATTTCCGCGGAAATATCGAAATGTCATTTGTCGTCTATTACAATACTTTCCTTCTAGGGTACTAGTCGGAAAGTAAAAAATACAGCAGTGAGGAAAAGTCTTGAAGAATTTGAAAAAAAAAAGAACCATGAACTAGCCAAACTTACAAAAAAATATTGGTGATCAAAATGTTTTTTACAACAAATTTTTGACGCACATTTGACGGAAATAAAACCGAAAAACTTCATTGCTTCAGTTAGATATTTTTGCCTAACTATGCTAACTGTATATTTTCTTTAAACAAATTAACATGCATATTAATATGTAAACCGAAGTTACACTAACAAGTAATTAAAACGTTACAAATGATGAACGCTTCCTTGCTTTTTTCTCAATAAATTAAACGTGTAAACTCACTGCAGTGACTTATTTAATTCTTCCTCTTGCAATTATTTTTTGCGTTGTTTCGTGCTGCTTTAAAACAAAATCCAATTATGAACAAATTACATACGGCGTTTTGAGCCGGGCATGAAAAACAGGCGACGGTAAAAACGCGCTCGGTGCTTTTTTTTCAGTTTGTTTGTAATTGCACCGTCATCTGTCCGTAGCGGTTATTTATTGCTTATCTACACCGCGTCGCGCGTTCGAACAAAGCACCTGATAGGAGGAAACACGTTGAGGGCGACGGGGCGAACACGTTAGGGGTTTGGGGGCTGACGTGTTTGTAACCGCCGATAATTCCCGGCGCCTCCGCCAATTCACAATCTCTTTTTGTTCGGCTCATAATCGGACAAATTACAATCATTAAACATTGAAATCGGTTCTGGTCGGGGCGTCCGCCACTCCGTAAGAGATTTACGAGCGGCGCCATCGGAAAATATTGCTCAATTTTTGGGGGGACGGGCCGGGATTTAGCGACGACTGATACAATGAAATCGCATGATAAATCTTCAAAACGCAACGCCAAATCCGTTTCGCAGCGACACAAAAAAGCGTTGTCCGTTGTCGCCAAAAAGCCGATTTTCAACGAGAAAATACGATTTACCTGCGTTGTATACATATTTGGTGATATGTTTTAAATAACAATCGAAAATGCGTTATGGATTTTGTGCTACAACTGGAAGGGTATCAGAAAATTGTACATACTTAGAAATTAGAAATTTAGAAGTATGTTTTACAGTATGTTTTAAAGTATGTTTTAAAGTATGTTTCATAGTATGTTTTAAAGTATATTTTAAAGTATGTTTTAAGGTATGTTTTAAAGTATGTTTTAAGGTAAGTTTTAAAGTATGTTTTAAAGTATGTTTTAAAGTATGTTTTAAAGTATGTTTTAAAGTATGTTTTAAAGTATGTTTTAAAGTATGTTTTTAAGTATGTTTTAAAGTATGTTTTATAGTATGTTTTAAAGTATATTTAAAGTATGTTTTAAGGTATGTTTTAAAGTATGGTTTAAAGTATGTTTTAAAGTATGTTTTAAAGTATGTTTCATAGTATGTTTTAAAGTATATTTTAAAGTATGTTTTAAGGTAGGTATGTTTTAAAGTATGTTTTAAAGTATGTTTTAAAGTATGTTTTAAAGTATGTTTTTAAGTATGTTTGAAAGTATGTTTTATAGTATGTTTTAAAGTATATTTTAAAGTATGTTTTAAGGTATGTTTTAAAGTATGTTTTAAAGTATGTTTTAAAGTATGTTTTAAAGTATGTTTTAAAGTACATATGTTTTAAAATACCAAAGCTACCTTTAAAACATATTCTTGCTCTTAATTAAATAATTAATGTGAACTAGAACACACATAGATATAAAGTTTGGAAAGACTCTTCACAAAACAAAAATATTTTCTCTAAATAATTTCTGCAGTATCCAGCAGAGAAACCAGACTAAAAAAAGCCACTCGTGCTGCGAATGACAAGACGTCCGAATCGGGCGCTAGAGTGCGCAGCGGGTGTTCGCCTCGCCCCTATTGTCGTGTGTAAATGATCGCCAACGGGCATAGAAATAGCGGTACTGTGAAGCCCGACGACTATGCATTGTACCATCAAGCGTGCGGCGATATTGCTCGAGTTTCCTCCTCCCGTACGTCACCGAACGCCCGGGGAAATTTGATTTCGACGGTAGCACATAAATATCTCGATCGCAGCGCCACCGCGGCAATATCACCAAAGAACCGCACGCTTGAATATTTATATACGGCGGCGGGACGAGAAAAAACGGTGGCCGACTTCTTGGTGTGAAGATAACATCATATTCATAGGGGTTGAATATTTCATTCAGTTATTTATGGGTTCTTGTGTTTTCTTTCAACGCCTGTGCCAAACAACGGGTTTGTACGAATATTATAATAGTGTACAAACAATTCTGGATTTTGATATTCCTTGATCCTTTATTACCGTTCATTATAAAAGCAAACTTTTCTGATATTCTAATAATATGAGAAATGTTTTATGGTGTATTCTAGAATATAAAGCATTTCCAGAAAGAGTACAGGCACAGGCAAACTTTTTTGTGACCTCAATCACTCCCCTCGATTCATCTGTAAACCGTGGTGGATTTCGTGACATGTTTAATGCATCTTGCGATTGCAATCGCGGTGGAAGGACACAAAAGGATTGCATGGAATCGATGCCACTTTAACTCGCACATAAGTTCGATATCCGATCTAATATAATTGTAATCCCACAGGAAGAGCTCACTCAATGCGGCCTGGACTCGACGGGAACAAAACCTCATCTCCGCTAAATTTTCCATGTAATCCCACCGATTTTCCACAACGGTCTCAAGTCTCGGTCTCCCCGCGCCGTTCGCACATTTAAAGTTTCCACTTCTATATTCTGGTTCCTTATATCCAAACGTCGCAAACAGGTTTTCCATTTCTTTCTCATACCTCAAAATTAGCCCCCTTTATAGTTTAAATCCGACGCTGAACTGAACGTATTTCATTAATCAACATGTGTAAAGGTCGCAGACCCAGAATAAACAATTCTTCGGTTGAAAAGCGGCGCCTCCACCAATCGTGTAATGAGCCGAAATCCCTTTAATCCGCAGCATGTCGGTACACGTTCGGTCCGATGTTCGACGAGTTGCGGGCGAGTCAATCTATCAACGCCCCGGTGCGGCGGGTTTGCCGATTTCCTAACATCTTTACCACTTGTCTTGTCACGTTACTGCGCCGACCTCGTTATGCGGAAAAGTTCGATGTTTTACGCAAATTGCCCCATCAATCTTATTGGCGTGATACATTCCTATGGGCGAAGGGGCGCTCTGGTGCTGTCACGTAGAGTCGAATGACAACTGACCTGTATTATCATTAAGAAAATATAGAACTGTGGAATACAAAATTCACACACTTGTTATAATTTCGTAATTCAGGCAGGGACATTGGCCCAATTTAAATATTAAAACGGAGCAAATTTCCGTGACGAGATTTATATTGAGAAATTTTGACCCGAAGCTAGCGAATTCACCGCACACAGGTGTCTTTTACTGGGCGAGGCTGTGCTAGATAACATCTCCGATATAAAGCGGGGCCGAAGTGGCCCAAATCGGCGGTCCCAACGTCAAATTAGCATATTTACCCAGTAATGGAGCACTAAGTTACACACAATATGTAAAGCAGCAAAGCGTACAAGGCCCTCGCGTATATAGTGGTTTGAGTTTTCCTGTGACAAAACAAGTTGAATATTTCTAGAGTGTTTGAGTAATGCTTCCGAAGTTTATGGAGAAAATTCCCTTTTATAAATCGAAATGTTTTTACTGTAACGTACAATATAATACATATTTTGCGAACATACCAACGCACGTATCTAAGCTATTGTCGTCAATAATAGATTCTATTTTCTTTCATTTTTCGTTCTGTAAATATTGCTCCTATACATCTCTGTTTAAAAAACATATGAAGTGTTACGTGGAGGGTACTCAACTACCCATCTATGTACAAAAGCGGAAGCATGGATTTTAATTTCGAAATACTTTGCTTGTTGTCGTATAAATTGCATTATTTACATTTTTTTGGATTATGATTTTACAGTGTTTGTATTTTTATCGCTCAATTATTACAAGTCAATTTATTTTATTTATTATTAATTATAAAGTGTAATTTTCTGATACCTAAATGAGCTTTATCTGATAGTTATAACGCATAGCAAAGTAAACATTAATCCTTATTACATAAAAATGTATATTTATAAATTGGCTGAAATACTTATAGATATATCTATTGACTGGTCAAGTAAAATTACACCATAATGACATGAAGTTATAGCAATCAGAATCTTTTATGCGCTCGCCTGAATAAATTACGAAAGTGAACGGTAACTATACTAGCAGTCTTGTATTCTATTCATTATCACTAACGACAACATTGTTTGAGAACCACATGCTATTAATCATTTAAAGTCATTCCAGTGGATCGAACAAAGCTTTGAAATAGAGGAAACGTTTGTACGAATGAAACGATATTTCAAAAGTAAACACAATTGAAAGGAAAAAAAAAACAATTTCTTTACTTTCATAAATATTATTCAAACTTCTTGAAATTTTGCAAATAAAAAATATAGTTTACAACACTGAAACTGTGACATAAACAAAGTCTGCAAAAATTTTACATTTTATGTTTTGACTCACACAATAAAACGCCCTACTGTACATTCGTGAGATGGGTAAGAAAATTGGATTAAAACATCACAAATGAATAGACAAGATTAGCAGCTGCATTTTAATCGTTGGGCACTCACTAAAAGCGCGATCGATATTTTTAATTAAGTCCTCCCTAACACTCAATCGGCGATAGCGTAGTTCTGATGCGCTGTAATCGTCGGATTCATTTTGGATCGCGCGCCGTTCATCCAGATGTAGACGTTCCGAATTAAAAACTTATTGCAGCGGATTTCAAACCTCCGACAAACAGAGATCTAATGATTGCATATTTGAACATAAAAAATAGATTGCCGTCGTAATTGGAATTTTACAGCCGCACTTTTTAGTTAACAGTAGCAGTAAATTAACTTTTGGTCTTAAAATCGTTGAAAAATTACCGCACAAGTAACATTAATTAGAAGATTCCCAACACACGCAACGGTCAGTTTAACTGTGCAGTTGAGTTCAACTGCGACTGAAATACCGTGTATGGCCGGTTTTAGACGAATGTAAAATATGAATTAAACAAAAACTTTAACGCTTTGAATAGAGCCCCACCCAACTTTAGAGCGCAGTGTTTGGCCTAGGGGATACTTTTTTTATGCGCGCGTGACTACAGTAGTCGGAAAAAGTACAATATCCGCGCTCGGGCACAATTGCCGTATTTCGATGAGATAACATCACAAAGTGAAATTACATGTTTTGTTAGTAACCTAGCCGGCCTGTGATGTTGGTGCGGCGTGCCGGAAGCTAGCGAAAACCGGCATTGAAGTGTTCCGGGCAGCAACGTACGGCAGTGGCGCGCGGCGCAGGGATGACGGGAAAAGAGCCCCCGCCGCACTGTTGACAACTGTCACGTACGAACGCCGAAACGCATCCAAGCTCGACCTCTCGCCTTTCGCAATTTTCCGCCGTATATTTCCATTCGCACGCGTCATTTTCACGAGCACATCGTCCCACACCCTCGACCCGGGTTTAGGGGTTTGGAAAATCCCCAACCCACTCCCACAAACCGTGCCGCGTGTGACAGATGTGTACACAATATTTTTTTGTTACCCGTATGATTCGTCGCAAGGCAGTCGAACAATCACGTGCAGACTTTTCCATCGTCTGGCTTATGATTAGTGTAAAGTTAAGATTATAATATTATATTATATTTATTATATTATTTTCTGGTCTGCGATAACTTAATGAGTCAATAAAACGTAACTGTTTCCCGAGGAATTAATGTGAATAATTACACAAGGGAATAAACTTCCAACTTTCTGATACCTACAACCAACAAAAAGTTATTTGTTCCAGATTTTATTTGCATTACATAACTAGAAACTGAAAGTGGATTTATTGTAACAGGTCTAGATTTACAGATACAGCGATACTTAAAAAAAAACTGAGAAAATTGCTCCACAATCCGTCCACAAAAGCCCAGTCACGGCAAAGGAATACAATATTTTCTTTCTGACATTTCTCCAACTATTTGTGTGATCGAATTTATATTATACATCCATATCTTCGAATGAATAACAAAGTATTTCGTTTAATTGTGCGGAGAAATCCATTTTGGGCGTAAACACTGGAAGTTATGAAAGCAAATAGCCCGGGCAAGCAAACATAAAACTCGCTGAATAATATTATCTTCAGTTCAAGCTACATCCATCTGCTGGCCACCTTCGCATTCGCCCGCCGAGTGCAGTATAAAGAACGGCATATTTCTCCTATTTATCTCTGCCCTACCCCCCGTTTTCTTCTCGCGCATAACCGAATACATACGACGACATAAATTTAAAGTTTTACATGGAACACAACAAGCAAAAGGTCCTATTTATCGTTGGTATGTTTTCCGGTAAAATATTTGTATAAATATTGATATACGAAGACACGTGTCTACAATGATATGCAACAGGCTTTACTAGCGAATAGAATCAGAAATATCTGGACCGGCCCCCACCCAATTTTCCGAGTACATTGACACACTGTTTACACATTTATAAACTCTCTAAACGTATAGCATAAGATAATAAGATAATAATAATACTGTGTCGGGATTATAACAATACGAGACTGACCTCTCGATACAAATAACTCTAATATACTGTCACGTATCCGTGTGTTTTCCTACGAGGTTTATTTCTCTACTTTTTTTTTCATTTATAATAATAATAATAATAATAATAATCCAAGCCTTAACATCCCCCAACAGCTTTCGCCAATTACAGGGGGCATCGGCAGGCCAGAGTATTATTATTATCCGCCAGCGCCTGTGGAACGTCTTAAGATGTTTGGCTCCCAGCATTCGCCAAGGAGTGTGGAAAACCACAGAAAACCTCACCCTGGAAGCAGGTCCCCGGGCTCGAACCGGAGACCTCCTGAGTGCAACGCTAACGTCTTACCGCTAGGCCACACTCAGGCTCAACTCATTTATTTCATTTATTCTTCAATCGCGGGCCGGGCGATAATATTCAAACAGTAACGTGTTGGGCTAACGCGGTATGATGACTATGTTTGGCTATTCTGATTTGGCCATTTGGTATTGATATATTGAAACGTGTCATCCATATAGAGTACAATACACAAAGTCCGGTGCAATAAAATTCATAGCAAACATTCAACAGTGGCAGCAGCGTGGCTTGCAGAGTTGTGGCAAATTGATACCGAGGGAAGTCACGCACCCAAGGTACAAACTGCCGCTAATGGCTTGTCAGGAAATTGCCACGCCGCGCCGCCTCTGCTGAAACCGCGTCGATTTGTCACAATAAATATTGCGACCAGGACCGGACACAATAGACGAATGCGGACAAGTGGGGCAGTGATGATGAAAACCGATGTGCATGACCTCACACATCATGGACAGACAGCATTCCTAGTTCATGTAATATTTTATCGACGATGGTATTCAACGATTAAACGAATTTGACGATGCAGTATCTACAGTTAGTAATTTGTTTTCGTACTTTTCAAGTACTAAACCCAACATGAAAATGTTCAGGTAGCATTCTTGCCTCAAGTTTATCTGGAATGGAAAACTAAGAATAACGCGAAGTTATATAACTAAAAAATAAGATTGTGATCCAACTTTCTGGAGTAATTACAATTTTGCAACATGATTACCACGTTTGCTTGCGTATATATCTCCTGTATTTGCTTACACTTGAGGGAACAATTTTACACCAGACGGTGGCTTGATAGTTTCATCTGCAAGTGAGGAACACATAAGAGGCCCTCTAGCGTGCAGGTAGAAAGTACGTGTAATTTTCTGCACGAAGGGAGACCAATCGCAACTATATAGGAAAGGGTGGTACTACATATACATGCAGTAGGTCAATGGACTTTCTTGGGAACGTGATTATAACTCTATTTATTTTTTCTCGCCGTTGCTGTTCAGGCTAGTGCAATTATTCTATAATTCTTTGTTTTTTATATTTACATACATTTTATGTCAGTTAAAAAAGTATTACTTGAACAACCTCTGGTATCTGAAGGGGGAAAGCGGCAACTGTTTTAAATTTAGTGGCTCTCGAACTGAAATTATACGACCGTGGAGGAGGTTTTCCGGAACTTTCCCTGTCGTTTCTTTTGACGCATGTACCGTATTTAAAAAGTTCTACATTGCCGGGCCTATCCACTTCCAGTAAACGCAAACTTCCACCAACTGGAAAACTTTTGGGTAACTTATTGAGCACGTCCGTTTGCATTCCACTTATTTTATCATGTTATTTCGAGCTATTACTTACGGCTGCGGCGTTTTGACCAGAAGACAAAATTATAACCGGAACTTAGTTTTAATACCCATAAAATGCATTGTTATTATTTTTATTGCTGATATATTATGCTTAGATACACCAACCCTCAAGAGAGATACCATGCCGCTGGTGTAAAAGTGTTCTAATTAAAATAAATTAGAAAGACACAGTAGAAAGACAGTAGATTCATTTTATGATCGTAAAAATGTCGAAAAGAAAGCACGCCAACCAATTTCCGATAAATCATGAAAATGTTATAACTAATTTTCATAATTATATAATAATATAATAATTCCAAAATACACTACACAAGCGAAATACATCATGTGTATTTCGTTACCCCACAGTACTAGATAAATAAGCTAATTTGCATAAATTTAATGCACCATTATAATCAGCATGGGCAATATTTAATACTGCGCCGCAACTGCTACTAGCATTAACCGTGTTTCGTGCTATTTGTTCACATTCATTCATCAACTTCGGTGTAAAATTGTTCCAATTTTCGACTAGCGGCGGCCCGCTTAAAAGGCTAATGAGCACGTGATATTAATTTGACAGCGGTTCCGGTGATTTATTTCGTCGTTAATTATTATATGAACCTCCACCGTTATAATTAAAATGTTTCATAAAACTTTTTACCCATCGCATTCGGTCATTTGTCGTTGTGCGGTCAGTTTTGAATAATTTATTACTAAAATAGGGAAATATGTGTTGTTAAAATATATCAGGCGAAACTTCATTATTTTTTAAATTAAATATGTGGGTAAATTGTGTGCAAAATTATATAATAAATTTATTGTGTTGGTGTAAAACTTTAAATTATTTAAAAATATTGCAAAAATTTGATGTATAATATATCAAAGCCAAACAAATATCTCAAACCTTCCTACCAACAAGGCTTGGCAGAATATTTAGGTATATTTATGTTATAAATCAGTTGTAGGCGGTTAGCTTACAGATGGTAAATATTTGCACCCCGCCTTAATCCAGGGCAAAGTAAACGTAGGAGTCGAATGGACGTAACGCTAACACAAACTAATTATTTCGATTATAGTCTATCAACACCGTTTAATTATACTTCAATTCTGATTGGATCGATCTAACCGACCTACCGGCAGAAGCAACTAAAACGAACGCAAACATCTCACCCCGCGCCCTAACAAAATAAATCAACGTCCCCGTGAGACGTTGACGTTTTTATTCATGCACGTGCGACGTCATGTTGTGTGTATGTACATTGTACAACAGGTAACCTCCAGTGAAAAGGTATTTGTGTCAACAGAGGTAAATGAATGCGTATGCAAATTACCACAAAATCCACAAACAAGTTTAAAATTTGCCATTTTAAACCAACAAATCCATGCTATTTTATATACCTTTTTAGAATCTAAGACGGTATAAGACAACTGTGCTCTTCTTAGTTTGAAATATTTATAAGAAACCTCCCAATAATTTGAATTCCAATACCAATTTGTAAACTATTGTCCACCACTTGCCCGAAGAAATCCGTCGTAACAAATTGCTTACAGATTTAAGTGATATCCGAGAGATAGAACGTACCTATTTGAATCGTTACGTCGTTACGGAAGCACCGAGCAGCATCTATCTTCCGTAACGCGGAAAAATACGCTGCAATTGTCATTTTTAAGAAAAGCGGATTGCGCGCACCGCCCGGAGAACTTCCCGAGAAGCGATAGCATCATTACTCTTGCCTTTATGTGAAATCCGCGCACAATGCCTCAGCCGCGACCACAACCACCAACAAACGATCCTAGGCACCAGATCTCGCCACACCACTCCAACTACAAAGAATCCTTTAATTGATAGGAGAGACCCGATGTACAGCATGTACAGGAAAAATAATTGGAAATACCCTCGCGGGGACATGGTTTTCCAGTACTGATTACTTTTTCCGAACTTTTTCTTAACTAAAGTGCAGTATTAGATTACGGAAATAACACAGCTATTTGTGTATTGTGCAGAGATTGATCTGAATAATAATTCTTATCATTACCTACATACAAAATAGGGAAATTACATTTTGTGAAAGCTTTATATAAGAATGGAATTTGTTCCAAATATTTTTTGTTAATCATTCTCTGGCCTCAATACAGGAAAATTAGAAGCCGGTATCTTTGATGGACCACAAATCACATGACTTGGTTGAACTGGAAGCATGTACAAGCTTTGGATCTGTTATAGAATTTTTTGGGAAATCACCAAGCTGAACAATATTAACAATACAAATCGTTGATAAAATGCTTCATAATTTTGAAAAACTAATATGAGTACCAAGTTACATTATTTTCTTAATCATTTAGATAAATTTCCTGACAATTTGAGTGATTACTATGACGAATAAGAACAACGGTTTCAGCAGTATATCAAGATAACGGAGGAAAGGCTGATGATATTGCCATATAATGGCAGACTACTGCTGGGCCTTAGAAAGGGACTGTCGTGAACAGAACTGCAATAGAAAATTACACAAAACGTTTTCTTAATTTAAATTTGTATTTTTTTAATTCTTTAGGTTAACACATTATGCCGACGATAGTTTCGCAGTTCTTTGTTTATAGTGCATACTTGTTCAGAGCAAGTGTGAACAAATAAGCAAGCACAAAAGTGTAAAAAATCCTAAAAGCCTTGTCAATTCTTTTCAGTGTTTTATTTATTGTGTAGATTCTGTATCTATATTGGATACTTGGTCTTGGAGAAAATCGTGAGTCACGCGATTAGATATAAAAGCAATAATAAATTCGTGAGTGTCGCAAAGTGACGGGACATAGAGCGCATTAAACCGTTACTGTTGGAAATGTCGGAAGCAATTCCGGAAATAGTAGTGCTTATTCGGGGGAAACGGCTCTTTCCACTCGCGTTATCTTTATTTTGTCCCACTCCGCGACAATATTTACTATCGCCGGGGTCCATTGAGAACCCGTCAAGTTAAAGAATTGCTTCCACCCCGGTGACAAACAACCCCCGACGACGAATAAGCCGATGTTTATTTAAACGTTCCGAGCGTCGCACACATGCGAGGAAAAAATTGCAGCCGCGCCAAATTTTGGAAGCCATCCAACGGTGCGCAAGTTCGATCTTGATTTTATATACGCGAGGGACCTTTGTCCGTTGGGAAAATGCGGGAAAAATAAAAAACACACACCGGGTGCTTTATTATCCGTCCGAATGGAACGATAGGCCGAGACGGGCAATATTTATTATGCTGCCGCAGGATGTTTATTAAATTTCATATCAATGAAAATAAATCTCCGACTGTGATTAGAACGGAAGGCAAACGCAAAGAAAGCGGCCTCAAGATTTACGATTTTAACAAAGAAAAAATATTTTTGGTAAGCTCTGCGCGCTGCGCGAGACATGTTAGGCCATAACTTTTCCCATTTCGCTTATGGTGCTCTACCTTCTTTTCTACCGATGCTTCCGCAGCATTTTTTTCTTTCGGTCTCCCTATTATTTTCCCAGAATTATTACGTAATGTGCCGGAGTAATGGCTGCATAAATAGTAGTACAGTCGTCCTTGCCGTGCGGAAGTAAGTCAAGTCCAAATTGCCTAATTTTGTATTCAGCCTTCTGTTGAGCACGATCTGTACGTCGTTAATTTTACTACACTTCTGCACTCAACATTTTTGTTCTGCGGAAAATGTTCGCTTATTACAACGCCTCTACATTTGGAAAGTTCAAAGCTCAAAATACATCAAAAAATATTGTTATTGTGGCAGTTTTGGGTGCGGTTTATTCCGCTGCACTTTACTAGCATGCTATGTGCTACTGGCTGCTAACAGCATAGTGTGACCTATGAGCAGCCGCTACTTTAATAGTGAGTTTACTAGTGAGTTTAGCAGCAGCCAGCCCATCAGCGCTTGTTGAAATGTCTTATAAATATTATGCGAGGTATTATTCTCCCAATACATAAAGAGGGCATTAAGCGATACAGTTGCTAAAATGGCCTAGTGTGACCATTTCTGTGTTAAATTCTCTAAAGTTTCTGTTGTCTTTGATATGTTCAAATACATTAGCAAAGGGTCTTAATCTCTACACCGTAATTATTTCAATTGGGAAAAGGAAAACATGTTTGTGCAACATTACTGGATGTTAACAGATCGTCAAGTACGCTGATGCAATCCCATATCAAATTGCTACATTTTATTTTTGGTGGATCCGCGTATTCATGTCTGAATTTTAAGTTTTTAAACTTTCTTTGTACATTCTATTATATCTCAATACACGAGGTATCAGTACTCCAAACAAACTTAAAAATAAAAAGATGAACAACAGACAGTTTGTAAAAAAGAACAAATATTTAGTTAATTTACTTGTCTAAAAAGTGCTTCCAGTTCTTCTTGGTATCTCCCTAAGTACTTCCGACTTACTAGAAAATAAAGTCTTATCTGGGCATTCCGCCTATTACCCATCACGATAGCCCCAACATCTCATCCCAGACTGACGAACCCTGTATTTATTCACGTTTAAGGATCTCTTCGAACGACTGCAGAGGTCGCTCTAGCGTGCTTTATTATCCACGGTCCGCCGCATTAAGCGATTAATTGATTAAGGGCGACCAAGATGCATCAGTGATAACGCCTCCTCTAGAACTTGATAAATTAAGCAGTTCTGACCTTTTGGTGAGTCTACAAGAAAAATGTTGCTTTTGTATTTTTTGTTTGATTATTTTTTGCTTGCTCAAAAATGTTTACAGTTTTACACAAAACTTAACACTTGTAGACTTAAAGTTTAATAAAAATCTAATCTAATCTAAATCTTTCGTAATTACCTAATCCGAAGAACACAGAGCCTCAATAGAATGTTATAAATCAATGTAATTAGATTGTTGCGGTTGTCGTATAACGGGTGTGGGCGTGCATACACATTGTGGCCGGCCCGGCCGTACCAGGCGTTCGTTTTAAGAGCACTCGGCTTCTTCAATATCGAGCTCGATGGAGGAGTAATTCATCGTCCGTTGTTAACCCTCTTCACGCATCGGGCTACTCACTAAACGCAAACGGCTGATTTATTGCGGAAACGGGTATACTCTAGTAGGTATACAATGCACCGAGGGCCCGGGCAGAAACACGGAAGGTCTGTCTCTTCCTTTGATACCGGCTTTATTTATCGCCCCACTAACAGAAGCGACGCGTGTCCTGTCCTGCTTATCTTTGCAGGACTTGGTATTCCTGAGACGACAGTAATATTTTTGTGGGCCGTAATAGAAATGTTTCAAAGTAGGTTTAACTTTGGCTTTGTATGTATATTGTTTTAATACTAAGATTAAGATTTCTTGGCCCTTAGCTGCTTTGAAAAAGACAATCTTCTTGCTTGTACGAAGCTTGTTCTGTGTGTTACATATACAGATAATACTTTAACATCAGATCTCAAATTTCAAAATCATATTTCAACAGCTCCTTTTCTTCCAGAGTTAGCCTTGAAATAATTGCATAAATCTCTGATGCTACAATTTCTTATAGTGAAATCCATTCTGGCTAAATGTCCCCGGTCAAAATTACACGGAATGATTCATACTCAAACATTGGATAGATACACAGTCTAATGTTGGTCCCTAACTTATCGGACATTGATAAATGAACGGCGGTCAGTCAGGCCGGGTAGGAAGTGAGTGTGTGTGCGGATCCGTCAGATAACGCCACCCCGAATTTGACTTGAAGCCATCATAAGTCTTCGTGAATGTCGGCGACGAACGCTGATGGTATGTGAATTGGTAGTACCTCTGCTCTTAGTTAGTTAGATGGTAGATCGATACAGCAATAAACGTTCACAACTGTCACTAAACGTCCGTTTACGCGTACTGATGGGGTAATTAAAGATACTTATCGCAATGAATGATTACGATTACACAAGGGAACAAATTTCCAACTTTCTGTTACAACAAAAAAAATTATTTGTTCCAGATTATATTTGCCTTACATAACTAGAAACTGAAATTGGATTTATTGTAACAGGTCTACGTTTATAGATATAGCGATACTAAAACTAAGAAATCTGCAACAAAATCAGTTAACAAATTATATAAATTCAAAGAATATGCAAAAGTACTGCTTTCAAGCTGTATTTTGATGAAACAATAAAAAGCCACCATTCAGATGGATCGTGGAGAATATCAAACGCGTTCATAAGACCCTCAGCATCGTGACGTACACGTAAAGATCCATATATTTTAAAATATGCTTTAAAAGGCTTGTTACGCTTTGTAACTGAAGACATTGTTACACCTCGTGCGAAAAGATTCCATTCCTGTAGCCTAGAACCTAATACCTCGGCTTTATCTTTTGATAAAGAAGTTTTTAACCAAATCATTCTGTTCGCACTGGTTTATAAGGTGAGATTTTCCTAAAACTTCAAATGGTGAATCTTAACGACTTGCCTGATTTGACAGAGTGATTTCAGACACTTTGCCCAATCAGGCAAGTTTCTTCAAACAGGCGAAATTCCTTCTGTGTAAAAAATCGAAGATGATGAAGTGGATGGCGCACTTGGGGGAGGATGTTTCTCTCCATGGGGGATACGTCGCGATGCTGATGGCAGGTTTGGATATTTTATTTTATGCTTATCCTTTTTCGAATATCCGGAGATTCCGGAGACGATTATCGTGCAAAAATAGCAATCATTTACATGATTGGAAGGCTGTCGCCACAACATGAGAACTGCAAACGGCATTTTCTTTTGCTTCCCTTTCATCCATTTTTAAAGTCCGAACTAACAGGATATACAGCATATATTAGCTGTCCATTGCTTTTCCAGATCTCCAATTTTAAATCCAAAATTGCAGCAGTAAGCTGCTTTTACCCCTTCCGTATTTTTTTTCTTTTTTCAGGTGTCTCACTATATATCAACCGCACATGTAACAAAACTTATTTGGTGAATTTTTACAACATCTTCTTTGATCACTTTCCATATTTTAATGCACAGAATGTCTGTATAACTTGACTTAATAAAATAACACAGGTAGGACCCGTGTTCAAAGTACAAAGTATCTACTGTTAACGAGTATCATTGCTCACTGTCAATAAGACAAGTAGATCATAAATCCACCACCCGAGAAGTATTCAAAAAAAAATCACTGTACAAACTTCTTGATTGGGCGACGAAAGGAGTTGCGGGTAAACTGGTCGATTTGTCGAATCTAATCCACTTGATTTAAGCCTCGAACTTTCTCCCTGGATTCTTGAACACTATAATCCCCACTGGCTCAAGAAGCAGAGCGTGACGCATTGCCCTTTTTACTCCGTCACGAGACGCATCGAAACACAAACGAAAAGAAAGGTAAGAAGTCCGCAGAAATACCCAAAGTCAGCAAACAATAACGGGCGAAACTTCCAGATCCCTGCCCGTTCGGCTTAATCCTTGCGGTGCCGGTGTGGTTTTCGTTCGAAAGCTTCAACCCCTGTATTAGGGGTCGGGTTAGGAGGGCATTCGCCGTTGGAAAATGCAATATTCATAGCTCAGGTCGGCGGCCGGCCAGTTTTCACTGCTCAAAGGGAACGAGTAATGATAAACATATATGCATATTACATGGACTGCATCACTTGTCAGTTTTCGGTCTAGAGCAAATAAGGTTAGGCGGCATGGAAGTTACCCATGGGAAAGCCTGACGGCCTCTTTTCATGTATATTCAAACGGGGCATAATACTCGCGTGAAGAACACCCATTCAAGCTGCTACCGGGCTACTGGAACTACTTGGCTCTTTAAAGTTTCAAGATGTCACACAAAGACTCGAAATGGCATTCTAAAGAATTTGAAATGATATTCTACCTCAAACAATTTGTATCTAGCTGCACAGGACCTAAAAATTAGTATAATATATATAATATTTATTATTTCAAATTAAAATAACACTATAAATTATCCATGGCATAAAGTGTTAACCTGCTAAGTCCATATTCAACGTTCATTGACATTTTGTACCATTCGAAAGCATGAGCGTATTACACAATTTTGAAATTAATAATAAAAGAATAAAAAAATCACAAATTTAAATTAAGAAAACGGTTTGTGTGTGGTTTTCTATTGTTTTTTTTTTTTTGTTCAGGACAGTCCCTTTCTAAGATCCAGCAGTAGTATGCCATTATATGGCAATACCATAGGCCTTCCTAT
The DNA here is from genome assembly GCA_963971325.1 of Aphodius granarius. Classification (NCBI taxonomy): domain Eukaryota; kingdom Metazoa; phylum Arthropoda; class Insecta; order Coleoptera; family Scarabaeidae; genus Aphodius; species Aphodius granarius. The sequence continues at coordinate 5,162,479 of OZ020222.1, read as the reverse complement.
CCTTCTTCCGTTATCTTGATATACTGATGAAACTGTTGCCCTTCTACTTCACTGTAATCACCCAGATTGTCAGAAAATTTATCTAAATGTCTGCGAAATTAATGTAACTTGGTACTCATATTAGTTTTTAAAAATATAGAAGCGTTTTGTCAACGATTTATATTGTTAATATTGTTTAGCTTGGTGATTTCCCCAAAAAAAATCCATAACTGATACAAAGCTTGTCCATGCTTACCAGTTCAACCTAAGTCATGTGATTTGTGGTCTATCGAAGATACCTAAGTTTGCTGTATTGAGACCAGGAAATGATTAACAAATATATTTTGAACAAACACCATTCTTATATAAAGCTTTCACAAACTGTTTAATAAGCCCAAATTTAATATGTAGTGGTGGAAGAATTATTTGTTCTCGTCTTATCAATGGTTCATGAACGATATTACCTTTTGCTACGGCCATTTATTCTCGACGGTCAGTTTTTCCTATCCCAATGTTCATTTTTTGCATACCCGTCCCATAGACGAAGAAAACGGGGATGTTAGTGTATCCATTTTTCTGACCCAATAAAAAAATAGCAGCAAGTTGTAGAGTAACATGTTATATTTCAAAAAGTTAGTTCAAAGATTGGTTTTGATAAATAAAGACTTGCTATCCGCACGAAAAGCAAAAATATTTTTTATTGAGGTTTAAATTAAAATAATTTAACTTATACTATAGTTTTGATTGCACGGTTTATCACGAGAGCTGGAGTCAATTCAAACAAACTAATTACTTATACGATGAGTACTTCATAATCATAGTCTATCAAAATTGATTATGTAAACTGATTCCTACTTTCTTCTGGCTTCTTTTGATATAGTATTTTATGTTGTCTGTGAACGATGTCTTGTACTTGTGTTGTATTGGGTAAGGTTATCAAGATTAAGTGATCGTCTAACCGCAAAAATCAGACCGCAGGTCGATCGGTATAAAATTTTATACTCGCTGGTAGATACGGCAACCTCTCGACCCAACAAACGTGTTGAAGAGTCAACGTAAAAATATTTTGAGTGTATTCAGATCTGCGGCCGTAAAACCCGCAAGAGTGTAAGGTCGGAATTATTATGCAGTTCCATGTGAATCAAAGTTTTACGGTTGTCCCTTATCCACTCCTTACGCAAGGGTAGGTCCGCCTTGGGTGCAGATACGACGAGCTCCCTTACTTTTATTATACTTGAAAGTTAGCGGTTATGCATTTTCTCCGACGACGACGACCTTCCTCCACTCTGGCCGCGAGATCGGTCGAGATCGGTCCGCGGAATGCATAATTGAGATTACAAACTTAATTCAACTGTTAATTAAGTTAACACGCCTTCTGAGCGGAAGTTGTAATGGATCGGCAGCAATTGCGTTTATTCCGATTAAGATTGTTAGTTCCAGCTTTAAAATATTTCGACAAAAGTTTCTACTTCGAATACTTATAGTAGTTCTGCAAAGGAACTCCTATCAGCACTACTAACCAAAATTGTTAATTACGTTTTCATTGCTTTTGATAGCACAAAAATATGTATAAGTACCAACAAAATATTATATTGAATAACAAGTAAGGTGCTCGAATATATAGAGTGTGTGATGGAATTGGTGGTTTTTTAATTTTTCGCACGCTCTCTGTTGAATAAATAATGGAAAATCGTTTGGTGGAAATGCGCTGGGCACGCGAGCAATTCACTGCTGTGGCGTTTCTATACAACCGAACATCCGTTTGTAAAATGGTTGCACGCGACTGCATAAATACCTACTGGTTAATGGACATAAAATAACATTGGACCGGTATTGCCATCAATTTGTCGAATGGAGTATTAAATCGACAGTGCGATCGATTAAGTCTCTACGATTCTGAATCGTATAGCACTTACTTCAGTATTTCGAGTCGATGCATTGAAAATTACAATAAAGTAACATCTTGAAAATTACACATAACACTGTTTATATTAAAATCAAATCAGAAGATACGGTTGGTTAGTTATATAGCTGTTTTTTAAGAATTAAAGTTATCCGTCATATAAATACAACCGTTTACCAGTTTTTGCTTCGACTAAAATAACGGTTTTTCTTTCGATTTGTGGTTCAGTTGTGTTTCGAAGCCCTGCTTATAATACTGCATTTCAGTACGAAATGGGCCAATGAATACGTCAGTACAGCTGAAGGATATATCAGGCTGTAGGTAGAGCGTGGCATATCTTCCGGGAGAGTGAATCCCGCATCTATCCGCACGCACAAAGGGTAACCGCACGTCAAAATTCCCCTCCCCGCAACGCTCCTCGAATACTCCGGCACTTGCATAGATCACTGTTCCGTTAGATCATAATCCGAACTAAGACGATTCCGAAAACCACACGGGCCACAGAATCTCGCGGCCTAGATTCGGAGTTTCGGCGCCTTCAGCCCCGTATATAGGGGTGATGCCATTGAACGGTCATGAATTCGAATTACGCAAGTTTGAGTGGTGGGAAGTGCCGCGAGGGCACAGCGACAGCGATATAGGGGAGCGTCAGTCGAACGCTAAGTGGTTGATATATCGATGACGTGTCGGTTAATTATTTGCGAATGCTTAATTACATGAGCATCGTAATTATCTCGTCGTACATCCGAGACGTCGCGAGTTTCGCGCTACTCACCGTTATTGCTTTAGGTAACCCCCATATCGGGATTTGATAGCAGCCCGACGACGGAAAATGGAGCTTCATATACCTGTGTTGTTTACCGTGAACGATGTTGAATGTCGAGTTACAGTTGAGGCAAGAAGTAGACTATAACCGTAGCAGGGGTGCTCTTAACAAAAAATTTAGTGACATTTAACTCGCTATTTCACGTTCGTTATCATAACTTTCTTCATATCTACTGCTGATTGTCTTCTGTTTACAGAATCAAAAGTCTGTTTATAGTCTACAATAAATTCATGTAGGTAATTCTTTTTTTAAAATAACCTAAATTGAAAAATACAAGGAATTTATTCAGTTTATGTACCTATCTTGTTTTGTCGGGCGGTTTAATGATACAAACGTAAAATCCCCTAGTTTTTAGTAGTTAACTACGAATCCACTGAAACCCTGGACTAATACGAACTATCATTTTACCCGGGAGTAACTGCAACAGGAACCAAACTAAGCGGAATCAAAAGTTTACTATTCCGCCCACATTGTCCTAGTTGACAGGCATAAAGTCGAGTCGGGCGTCGATCCGGGTTAACTCTAAATGAGACCATAGAGGGCGCTGCGCTCCGTATGTACTGCGATCGTTAATCTCTATTAAGAGAAATAGAGAAACTTTTTAATTTTCCGAGACATAAATTTCGCCCGCATTAAGCAAAATTGCTTTCCCCTCTATCCTCTCAACGGTAAAATGGAACAAAACGTTTACAGACGCGAGAGATTCAAGAGTCGTGATGACGTCGTACCTCCGCCTGCAAGAAAATTGCTTCTCGAGCAACACCAATCTAAAATTAATTGCCGACGGTAGGTATATGTGTATGTGTGAGGGGGAAGAGCGCATTAATTTCTACATGGTCGTTAAGCATGAGACTACTCGGTCTCTCTGCGGTGGAAAAACGGAGACAATGGCATGTCGAGAAAGTTGAAGAACGACACAGAATTATGGGAGTAAGTTTGTAACGTTCCACGGATGACGGTCGTTTCAGATATAAAAAAGTTTGAAAAGTCGAAATACCGTTAAGATAATTAACGATAGAAAGTTTCAGCGCTGTTATGAATTTCCAGGAAATTTAGTCCATTTGTTTGACCCGTGTTCCATGAGTTTTTTTTTTGCGAATCCAAAACCGTCCTTCCACCATTCTCAACTTAAAGTTAGAATTAAAAAATATTTTAATAGGCAAATGTGTTTTCCGTGTTTTTGTTGTCAGCAGCGATACAAATAAAAAACAAACACAGATCGGCTTTATACCTTGCTAATATCCATTTGACATGAAATGGTGCATTGAATATTTCATTTTGCAGCTTTTGTAAAACGCACTCAAAGCAGAATAGGTAGTATTAATCGTTACATGCGTCCAAAATTGCTGACCGCATATGTATTAAAACAAATTATATTGTACTAAAATCGGTTTATTTACAATTCAATTATACTAATAAAATATTTTGTACGCCCATATATTAATAACACATCTCACTCAGAAAAATTACAATAATACCGTATTTGCTTAAAAACTATTCCTACAAACGATACAAAGTAATGACGAGAAAACTATAATTACAAAAGTAAGTAAGTCAGAAATTCTCTACCATTTCATTAACTTGATCACATCACTGACAAAAAAATTTAAATGGTTAGCGCTAAGGTAAGATATCTACACTTTTATCAACTTTTATTACTGCTAAATAAATTAGGTATTGAAGTGGTAGGAATCATTTGTTAGTATCAATATATACAAATCAAAACTCGGTATATCAAAAATAATTATTAGATTAGAATTGGAATGAGACACTATTGCGTTGTGTTTTTGTATTTTGTATAAATATGCGAAATGAGATACTCAGTCTACAGTACTTGAGAGTGGGTAATATTTTTTTGAAAAGGTGGCGAAAAGGTGAAAATCCGAACCATATTTTACAATACTATTGAATTCATGTAAATTTAATGGACCATTGATTTTAATTCCTGAAAAAACAGAGTAATGATTTTTGGTGAAGATTGTAAGAAAAAATCAAATTTCTATCAATTTCTATAAGAACTTGAATTACCTATATAATATCAAAGAGACGGATACCTGCTTGATATGTAGATGCTTGCATATATTTTAACCTGCTGGAAACTAGAAAAACACACACGGTCATCGATTTTCGCCACCTTTTCACTTTAAAAGCTCTAAAGCTCAATCCACTTTCTATAGCTTTTCACACTCTGTTAATATCGATTTGCATTTCAGTCCGAATAAATAGTCTATTTACAGATGGTCGGTCTGCAGGCTGGAAATCCTTTGAAGACAGGTCTATAGGCCCTTTTCAGTGCTGCGTTTCAGCGTTACTTTGGACGAGCGGCGAACCTCAGGTCAATAATCGGAGCTTTGCGGATGGAAGCTCGACGGCGAGAGGATCAGGTCTGGACCTGGAAAATAAAAGAAACTCAACTATAATCCACTTTCTTTCAGGGGTTATATCCCGTTGAATATGTAGAAAATGGCTTCCTTAATCCGGACGCTTAAAGCAATTTACATGATTTTCTCGGACTTCCGGAGTTGGATTCCGTCGGCACGGATTTTCGCGGACGAGATTTATGCTCAAAGGACAATATGTCAAGATTATTACAATGAGAATCTTCTTTATATAAGCATTTATCAAGGCACTGCAGTAACTCCAATGTGAATGTTTTGCTGTGGATTTCTACAGATAAAGTTAAAATATACTGAATACATTTTGAGAAGTTGTCTTGTATTTAAAGCAATAGATAAATTGCAATTTAAGAGTTCAGATAGTAGGACTACTTATCTGTCCACTACAATAAGTCTTGTGAAAGTACATCTGAGTTATATAAAATAACTTCTCTGTATTAAATGCATTACGATCATAGAACAATAAAAGATGTTAGTTATAAATGTTTAACATATAATATTAACCACAGTGATTATCTCAAGGAAAGTTGTGATTTTGTCGCATCTATGTGGACACACATTACAGAATCCTGCGTCGATTCTGTGAGTGTCCTAAACGGTCGTACGCCTTTGACAAATGAAAACCTAAAGCCCAAATCTTTAACAGATGTCGTACGAATTGCGGGGGCTTTCCGTCAGGCTTTGTGCAAACTAATTCCGGGTCAATCTTATCTTCCCTCGGACGACCCATTGACTACGTGATCAAAAAGCCAAGGCGTCTCGTCGGGCGGTCGGTAGAAGCGTCTGCCTTCATCTTGCGAGTCTCAGGGTCGTCGAAGAAACATCTCACGAAAAAGTGGGATGTGTGAGAAAAAAACAGGACGGATATGTGGGACAATAACCCAAGGGGATAATGCGACTGCTACCCTTGATATCACAGTTTACGTTCGGTATGCGTGAGTGTTTTTTTAGGCAATTTATCGTGAGTGGAAGTGGATGAGATTATGTGGCAGAATAAATTAAAGACTAAAGTAAATTGCTTGCTGTTAAATGAGTGTAACATGACTGTAATATTATTCAGTGTAATGACCCGATCACAATCTGAAATATCGCACAGTCAACAGTTCTTCACGCTTCCAGGATCATAGACTAGGCAGATGATTATCGGAGACGCGAAAAGTGGATTCGAGAATTTATTGTTTTCAATTTACATGCTATCGGGCTGGCCCCGGAACATCCGCATTAAAGGCAATAGATCAAGGCCGTTATCGTCCAGCGACCATAAAAAAGACGAACGGCTTTATTTTTATTATATGACCCGTGGCAAAAGAACGTCGCTCCCGACGACCTTTGAGAAAATCTCGGAAAGCCGCAAACCGTCCACCCGAGTGGGTATTTATTTTATTTATTAGTATTTGTTTCGTTTGGTGAAAGCCCCTGGAGAAGAAAAAGCAAGAGAAAATCTGGACAAGCAAATTTGTGCGGGTAAAAGTTCTGACCTCATATAAACAGGCCCGAAATCTATTGGCCAATATCGATTTAGGGCACGCACAGGACTTGAGATCAGCGCCCCCTCCACCCCATATCCTGAATATGGAAACTTATTGCCTCCCTTAAATGGAACCTTCGGCGGGCAATAGCGTCGACTTTATGTTGTAAATAATTCCCCGTAGGGCCGCCACAGCGTTATATTGGACAGATTCCCGAACCGGAAACGACGCCCTCTTTCGGCGCCGATAAGAAGCCCCCCTTCTGCGATACGCTTAATTTAATTGCAAATGAAGATTAAAAGTACTGAACAAACGAACATTAATCAAATAGGGGCACAAAACGCGTGCCACAGAATTTTGTTATGATAAAAGGTTCAGTCATTATTCTATAGTAGGTAATCTAAAAATTAATCATAAATTATTTTTTGTAAATGTTAGTATCTTTTAGAGAGTGAACAGATATTTAATAAAAGAAACCCTTTATAGTTAAAAGGTATTAGAAAAGAATATTTTCTACAAAGTTTAAAGTCAACAATCGAATTGCGCAACTTGTATATAGATATACCAATTTAACTTCGTTTTAGCCAGTTTATGACAATTAAGTCGTATTGATAATTAATGATTCCGGCATTTTCTTTTATTCAGAGTGCAAAACTGGAAATTCGAAAACTCGCCGAACAAGAAGAAAAGCGGTATCGGGCTATAAAATGAATTTATCGGCGCCAAGTTCGGAAACAAAGCTCATTGCTTAGCCCGAGGAAATTAAATTGAAACTCCGTAAGTAAGTTGAGGGGGGAAGGGAGAACTTTATGTAAATTTTATGTAGATTTTTGCGAGAGGCGCGGCACGTCGGAGATCTTGACCTTACAATACACCTGAAGGTCCAAAGCGGTACCAGCAAGCAAAAACGAGAACAAACACTAATTGGTTCTGTAAAATAAACAAATTTGTCTTCATTCGCCGACTTAATTAGAATCGGCCAAGCTGTTATTGTTATCCAGAACCTTGTCTCCTTCGCAATTTCAAAGATTTGTCTGTCCTCATCCAGCAAAGAAAGAAACAGAAAAAAACAGAGGGAAATATTTAGGTTTATGAGAACTTTTTAATTAATTATTGTTGAGGAGATTATTAATAAAACTCGAGAAATTAACCCTCTATTGTCTTCTGAGTGATTTTGTACTTCCTTACTCGAGACGAACAAAAGGGCCTTTTTAAATATTAATTGTTAAGATTTGTTTCGAGTGCTCTCAAATTCATTTATGCCAGTTTTCTGTCTCTGACGTTTCTCCTTGAATGAGCAAAGTTCATTTCCTCCTCGGTGTATTATTACTCTGACCTACTTTCTTCCGTATAACAATTACCATGTAATGAAATTCGGATATTAACTTTTCTCAATTGAGAAAAGTTTTCCACGCTGTACCTAATGAGTTTGTCCTTCTCTATCTAGTTTACGTTATATTAATGATGTGTCATACTGGAGATTCTATTAATGTCAAGTCCTTATCTCAGAATATTTAACTACAATAGCTCGTTTACCGTATTCATAACAAAACTATGTTTTCTTTCTCGTTATAGTCCAGTTGTTATGCCCAATGATATAAGAAAGCATTAAAAAATAGTGCTTGCAGAGCTACAGTGTCAATGATTGTGTTAGTTTAGCTATGCTTCGTAACATTCAACTACCCATACATGATTTTTAGATGAATATTATCGATAGATGAATTATGAACCGAACACCTATGAAGCACCATAATACATCAATTAAATAAAAAACTCACGATTAAATCCACTTTCAAGTCGCACGAACATTTCCTGGAATAACCAAAAATACAATATTAAATAACCAAAGTAAACACCAACAATTTTAAACACCGACAGAAGCTCTAACATCAAAAGGGTTCAGCCAAACCTGACTGCGACAAATCGAATAAGCGCTAATCACATGACTGTGTCCCCTTTCAAAATGGTGGGACCTCGATCTGGAATTTGATTATTTTTGCCGTCGAAATCGGCAACCATAATTTCCTACCAGGCAATTTGGTCCGAAACGGAATCTGATTATGCGGTACTGATTACCGTTGAAATTAATCCGATATTTTCGCGTGCTGAATGCTGCCAGTGGACGGAATTGAGCACGCCTAATTACGACCAGATTCGTCCTCCGAAAGGATTGTACCTGATGTGCATCGTTAGGGAGAACGATCGGTTTAAGCGGCTGGATCACATCGGGATGGATAAGCGAGACAATAAGGTCAACTTTATCCATTTATCGTGACGACAGGGGTGGATTATGGAACTTCTAGTTTTAGGCGTTTTAAATTAATATAAGGTAAATTATCTAATATCAATTTTAAAATATATTATTTCACATTCTTTACAATATTAGAACATGTTTTCAAACTGTCAAACTGGAGATCAGTTTAGATAGATATCTATATAATAATAATCTAATATGGTTTAGGGACATAAAAATGGTTTATTTTTAACCATTTATTGTTTTTTTCCTATCCAATTATGAAGAAATCGAAAATGTACCTTCGAGAGAGGTTGTTTTTATAAGAAATTTATTTTACAAATTGCCATTACTGCGCAGTAAAATTTTAATTTCCAAACACCTGCACAATAACAAATGGCGGATGCGCCGGTAGCGAAACAACAATTTGTATAAACCAGCAATATGCCACTAATGATATGTAAACTACAGCCTCTGATGCTTTACGACCTCATGGTGCCACCAAAATTCCAGCAAGCATTTCACCTTCATACATCTCTTCGTACAGCCCACGTTAATAATAAAACCGCGAACGCATAAAAATGTCATCGACCGTAATCTGCCCGCACAGTTGAAGGTTTGAACTTAGGCGCGCGCCCTAATGGTGACTTTGTAACGGCATCCCGTAGATTCTAGGGTAGATTCTGCGCTGCTGTCGTATGCAAATAAGCACCGTTAATAGTTTAATGTCCGCGTGGTGGCGGCACTGTTGTATGCAAGCGGCGTATCCCTGTCCCAGGAGTTGTCGAGTTAAGGTTACTCGGTAGCTGACGAGAGTGGCAGTTATGAACACGTGCGTCTCACGACCCGGGGAGGCATTTAGTTCTCTGATTACTATAGAAGGCCTCTTCGCTACACTGCTGAATACCAAAATGATCCGCAACCCTGGGTATCATCATCTAGACTAGTCTACACTTCGGTGCATGGAAATGTCTACAGATAGAAATATTGCAGTAACTATCGATAATTATCGATTATTACTCGATTTTAATGGTCGAATTATCAGGTTATCGATTAATAATAAATAATCAGATGATGCGAAGATTCAATGTATGTATATTAAATTAAGAACTGAATAATACAGGCGACGTAACACAATAGTTGTTATTTAATAGTATGTCTGTATTTTTATTTTTATCTTTTCCGAACATACATCGCTCTGTTTAATTTTATTTGATATCTCCTATACAGTCTATCAAAATACCGGTACGAATTAGCGTACCCAGACCTCGGTGGTGGATTTGCGACCGTACAAGCACACTCTACCGGAGGAGAGATGCAGCGGTATGTTTGTTTGTTCGTGCTTTCGGTAATTTGTTGGGCGATTCCACTTGGCGCGTATGCGTGCACTCGGTTCGCTAATTCGTGCTATTTCAGTATTAACTTACTGAAAATCGCTCTGTTTTCATAAAGTGCATTCGAGGGCACCGCAGTGAGTTTTAGATGATTACTTCGAAGTAGATGTATAATTGTTGTGAAACAAATCCCCTTAACCGCAGAACGGAAGCAGACGTTACCCGAAAATCTCTCTATTCACATTTTCACAAAGAGGATTTTGGAAAGGATTAGTTAGTACCTTTTCTAAATAGCAACATGGCATATTCCATATTAGGTTTCATATTAGGTGTTCGAGCAGTGATAAAACTAGTTTGAAATTAATATTTTAGAGTAGGCCAAACGTATTTCTGTGGTACCTGCATTATAAATAGAAATGACAGAATATTAGTGTCATCTAAAATTATGCAATTAATTCAATTAATGCGAGAGTGTTGTCATTTTTTGTGGATGTTAAGTCTGAGGTTATAACTATAATCTTTTCAGCAATTCAGTAACATAAAAATTATAAGAATAATACTATAAGAATCAAATAAAAAATAATACATTATCTGAATTTATACTCTTATAAGAATTAATATTCAAACATGTTGTTATTATGTTATCTATTTGAAAGTTTCTGGATAAAAATTACTTAGGGTATATTCTCATGCTTCGCATGAATAAAACAGTGTTTATGACATACATACCTATATAACAACAAAAATAATAATCGATAATCTTTGACAACCGATGTTATAAATGTAGATTTGTAGTATATTACTCACAGACACAGGTACGACAAATATAATTTTGGGAATTGATATACCTTAGCAAGATGAAGTCACTTTGATTTTGTATCCAAATTTGTATGGTTAACTCCTCTTTTGTTGTAAGGAAGATACGAGCCCATCATAATTCATAGTATTCCATTTGAAGCAAAGGTGTTTAAAAAAATTGAGAACTATTTCAAAAAATCTGTTGTGACCCCAACCAAACATTCCAACTACATCGTTGACTCTCATTGAAGCGTCAAGACCATCTAGATTACTTCAATTTCATGAAGCCGAAACCACTTTAGATCCGATGTCAATCATAGAATATTATTAAATTAAATGTATGTGTGTAGGACTGTGAAGACGATAGCGCCTAAACGGTACAACGAATCCGACTGAAACTTGGTATACATATTTAGAATTGCCAGGGGACAAACTGGATTGTTTTTGGTGACAATCTGACAACCGCAACAACATCATAACAGCTCATCCTCCAGTGACTAAATATGTATACAAATTTGCAGAATAGTGGGATGAACAGTTTATGCGCTATAGAGTTTATGGTTTATAGAAACAGTTTGACAGAATCCACAGCTTTCGTCGCTGTGTTGCGAACTGTCAGATCTTGACAAACGTCAGTGCCACTGACATGACATTAAATGTCAGTATGACAAATGTCATTATGTCATAGAAACAGACGTTAGGTAGGATCCAGAGTGGATATGACTTCACAAAATTGAATAATTGCAAAAGTGTTTGGACAATTCATTGGGCCAACAATGTAGTCGGAAAGTTGAGTGAGGCCACCCCAGATATTTTGTATATGGAAAAGTTTGGCGAAAATGTGTCCTTTGGTAATTCTTGACACCCTTAATTAAACAAAGAAAGAATTATAATAATCTATTGGCTAGTTTCCTAGAAATGTGTTGTCGAAAAATCAAAAAAAGGTTTTCAATCAAATAAACTTTTTCTCTCAGTATGTTTTTATATAAAAAAATGGTCAAATAAGTATCTATAGGTAGTCTTGGACACCCTTAATTAAACAAAAAAAAACAATATAAAAATCTATTCTATAGGCTAGTTTTCGATAAATGCACGAAAAATCGATTTATTTGAGATTCTAAATAATAATTTTCGGAAAAACGGTGAAAACAGTCGACGGTGCAGAATGTTCGAAAAGAGTGAATGTGCATTCTATCAAATTGTTGACAAATGGTAATGATTATTATCATTTATTATGCCACCCCAACTAATCTGCATAATTTAAAATACGAAATAATTATTAATATAAATGTGATATAAATAATAAATATGATATAAATAATAAATATGATATAAATAATAAATAATCAGCATGACATAAATAATTATGGAAATGAAATTAATTACCGAAATAATTTTTAGACACCGATGCAAAAATTACCTTGAAATAGTTTTTGTAGGAATTTATTTCAAGTCGAAAGGTTGCCCTATAGAGATGCGAAGTAGACAGTAAAAAGTATACGATCCTAGGGGAATTTGTTAGTCTGGTCTTTTTTGAGGTGGGGAACTATGTGGAATAGAAACTATGATCCAAACACCGTGATATTACTTATGGAAACAATATTAAATTTTACTATACACTGACAAAAGCCTTCTATATACGACACCGATTACAATAGTCTACCATTCCTTCCTTACCTTTTCTCTTGGCTAGTTTCAATATTACTGTTTGTGACAACCGCCTGAGTGCTATCAGCGGTTTCAGCATTTTTCTCTACAACTAAAGAACAATCTTGTTAACATGTATAGGTCATGATACTCAAGATAAACGATTAAAATATTTATTACGTAGTCCATTCCATTAGCTCACAAACTCTGTCGTTTTTCTTTCCACCGCGGGTAAGTGGTGTAAATAACGCTAACAACCACCGAGAACTAACTTTAAAGCTGTAGACTAACCGTAACAAAAAGCTCGCCCCGTAAATGCTTACAAACCCGGGTCGCGACCATAAACTAGTTTCCCTTCATAATTACTCATTATATCTAGCCGGGACTAGCCTAGTACTGAGGGAGGCAGCACGTACAACTTCCTCAAACATTCACTCCTTTACCCTGCTACGACCCTGTTTAATGAAGGTCAGAACCAGTTGCGGTTTAACTTTCCAACTAGTCAGTTAATTAATACCACAACGATTTAAAGTTTTTCCTTTACAATTACACATTTCACCATATACAATGTAAATATACTTCAATAAATTAGTTTTAGATTTCTGGAAGGAAACTGCCCCCTAATCCAACCAATTAAGTAAAATTAATAATTGATTTACATACCTGTTTGTCTGTGGCCGAAGGAGTCATGGTCTGACGGATCTGGTGCGTACATGCTGGCTCTATATTGGGCACTCCGTCTGTGAAAACCTTCTCCGAAACCTGCCTCGGTTTCTGCTAGCTCCAGTTCTTCGTTTGGTTTGCTGGTCCTCCTCGGACGCCGTACAATTACCTTACTGACCGTTTGCTTTTTACAGGCTAACATACTAGCCGTGCAAACTATACAGATGATCAGTAGGAATATCGATGCCACCAATGTGATTAGAAGGAGGGTGATATTCTGTTTGACAGGAAAACCCTCGATGATTCCCGGATCAGTTAAATCTACAGGAAGATGAGAGAACAATAAACTTTTAGGAATTATAGTTTAATAATCTTAATACTATATTTAACACCCCCAAGCCGTTTTCTCACTGTAACCATCATGGAATTCAGATTAGAACAGCAAAACCATGTACAAAAAGCTCTTAAAACCCGACGTAATCTACCGTGAAATTCAGCATCATGATGACCGACATATGTTTTACCGTGTTTAAAGTTGTGTTGTTCTCGAGGTTCAGGAAGTGTTCAAGCGTAAGGAAGGGCCACTCGTCTCGTCTGGGGTTGGAATGGGTTGGGGGCGCAGACGATGGCGTAGCGTCCGCTAATGCCCGGACCCTTTCATTAGATTCCCAGCCCTCTTAATGTGCAAAAACTTTGTGCACGGAGTTACGAAGTTTCATTTATCTAATTCAGAGCGCGAAAATAGATGAGTATAACCTAATTAATTACACTTGCTACTAGACCGGCTCGCTAGCTTGCTACTCGGACCTAGCTGAGATCACAAGTTAATTGTATTTGTTTTTTCTGCTGCTCTTTCGCTTCATCTTGAGCAACTCATCCCTTCTCATGAATCTACACCTCCTGGGGTTCGTTCTTGATGATAATAAATAGCGTGATCGAAAAATCGAAATCTCTGTGTGAAGGTGGAAATTGTAATACTACAAATTAATAATTCTGCCATGCTAAATTCTACAAAATTCGAACTGATTCAAAAACTACTTCCTGGGTTATATCGGCATAATCTTAAATATGAATTTTACCCCTCTTACATTCCGCTTAGTAGTAACTTACCCATCCCATTACTAACAGCATCCATCGCAACGTCGACCCTAACGTTATTAAGGACAACAGGGGGTTTCGATCGTCCTTTGGCATTTTGTGCGTACACCACCACCTGGTACAGCTTGCCCGCCTCCAGGTTATGCAACTTGAAGATGGGCTGGTCCCCGAGGACCCTAAATAACGGCGCCAAGTATTCCGCCTGGTCGCTGAGCGTCGTCACGCTCTCCGGGTCCTGGACGCCGGTCAGATCCGACACCTCGAGTACGAAGCTCTGGGCCATCCCTCCGTCCCGTCCGGGGCTGCAGGATATCTCCAACGTACCCGTGGTGGAGTTTTTCAGGATGCAGTTCCTCGGAGATTCCGGGCTGTCTTGAAACAAGAGAAAGGAGGTTAATTAATTTAAGTTGTGATTTATTAGACTTTGGGTTCTCTACATGTAACGAATCGTAGAAATTTGTAAAGAATCGTAGAGATTCGTAAAGAATCGTAGATATTAGTAAACAATCGTAAAGATTCGAAATATGTTAAGATAAATTTGTGTATATAATGTTGTTATATACGTACAGAAATAAATGTGACAGATACTCTGCGTAAGCAAGTCATCTCTTTCCTCTCTCGACCACAAAAGTTCTTTTGGACAGCGTGCTAATGAGGGTGCATTCCCCCGGGCTAAGGATTTCAAGCGCTTTAATTATAAATCCCAAAACCTGACCCGTAAAAATAGCCGTGCTTACGCTGCCCCAGAATTTAGCTCTTGTAACTTTAACCCGGCCCGTTTAGAAAATGTTACCGCCCTGATTTAATTTTCATGCAAATGGTCGCCACTTTTCTTCGACGCCAGCGTCTGGTGACAGCCGGGACGCGTCGCCGTCGTCGACGACGGCACCCAGGTATTTACATTTCCATATTGCCGGGGCACTCGATTCCAATTTCCATCCGTCCCCATGAATATTCACTACCACTTAATGTGCTAATTATCGGGGAAACTTTGGCCCCTCAAAAGTTGTTGCAAGGTGGAGTTACTGGGAATCTATCGAGCCGTGACGATGACGTCGGATCATGACAACCCACTTAGATACTACAGATGATGCCTAGTACGCGAATAATCAGCGATAATTAAGTATATGCTATGAATTTTCTAACAAGTTTAGTTAATAAAACGTGAGGATAATTAAGTTTATTTAGGTATATTGTTGCCGTTGTGTTCCTGGAGTGACTTATGCAATGTTACAAATAAACATTTCACGTGCAAATATGTTAATTTAATTCTCAATTAACTAAATGTTAACATAGTAAACCTCCCCAGTATTTTACAAATCTTTTGTTCAATAACTTTTGCAATCTTTCGCGGATTTTGATCATTTTGTCGGCATTCTAGGTGCATGTCAAAAAAATTAGTAGAGCATGTTACAGTATAGACGAATTTATAGTTGCTGTTAAAGACTCTTCCTTTTATTTATAATTTTATGTGTATGTGGGATTTTGGGTAGAGAAACAACGGGGCAGATAGAAAATGTCCTTATATTCCAGCAAACATCAAAAAGAAATACAACCCAATCAATAATAACTGTTTTCTATAGACAGGAATCAACATACATATCTAAATAATCTACGCTAAATAGTATGCTAAATTTCTCAGCTAAGCGCCTGTCATTGTTCACACAAGTTCCTATCAAGAATCCAGGCGGAAATCCCAGAAACCAACAAAGAAATGTTAATCCAAACACCTCACAGACCAGACTCGTAAACAGCACCCAAAACACAAAGCCTCATTTTGCATTTAATGTTGTAGGAAAGAGCTTAGCGCCGCGCCGCGCCATGGACATGGTCAGATTCAAAACAAGAAAATTCCGAGGACCGTGGAGGGTTAATTATTAAACGGCCACTGGAGGCGACTAAAAGGCTTACCATAAGATTTTAAACCGCAAACACAATTCACCAACGCGGAGCGGGCGCGGCGGCAGCCTGAGCCTGTTAAACTAAAAAATATTGCGGGCAGCAAGGCTAGCGGACCTAGAACAACGAACTGTCGTGCCAGTTTAAGCGTGTTTCTTTTGCGAGTGGAAACCGAGGGAAGCGGTATGGCGAAAATGGAGAATTGAATGCTTAGTAAACATGGTGGGATGAGTGAGATTTAATATGGAGTATACTAAGGACAGGCTTGATATATTTTAAATAGAATAGCTTTGCCAGAATTGGTTGCAGTAGTAACATGGGCGTGTTTAAGTAACATGGCTTTGTTTTGTAAATACACCTTTGATTTATTTAATGTTTAATTAATAATCGCCAAAATCGCGATTATTCACGGAATGTTTCCCTTAGTATGGATACGACATAAGGTTGTCCTTGTTTGAAGTAGCAGTAAAAAATCTTTATCCAACTGTCTGCCAAGTTTCAAGTTGAAATGCTTTTCCAGAATTGTTAAGTTACGTTTTACGTGATCCTACAGGATTTTGTAAAAGGCAATATGGGAGGTAAACGCCGTAGGCATTCTTACTTTGGTTAACCAGAATGTTGTAAAAGAAGTTTGGATATTGAAGTATATAGCTAGCTTACAAAACACACCAGTATTTTTGTCTTTCATTTATATTTCAGCAAAAAATGATTTAATACATAAGAATGGCAATGTGCATTCATACGTGTTTGAAAATTGCTTGACGGTGATGCTATCTCGGATGCAACCGACTTATAACTCCCTTGCCCAGTTTTATTTGCCGTTTCACATTTTCCGGCCGCACTTGACGTCCCGTATACCGTAATAAATCTAAAATTTCATATCGCTATAAATCCTCATGCCAGTACCACCCACACTAAAAAGACAAAACCTTTACTGGTAACGGTTCATATAAAAATGTCTGATATTGTTGCCTCACGACTGACAACAACGTAGGGGAGGAAGTACGTTGCCATTCTCTGGAGACCCACAACTTTGTGGATGCTTCCAGTGGAACACGTTCGAAATTTTTTGAAATGCGTTGAAACGCTACCTTTTCTACCTCCGCTCTGGTCGCAATATAAATTATATTTCATTTATAACAAATCGACGAGCGAAATTCGTATAAAGGATTAAGAGCTATGGCCTGGTGGCATCCACTCGTTTTTATCTTTCCAGATGGTGTCAAAATTTAAAGCTAATGCATACCATTAATGTATTAGATTTAGGTTAAGCGTACCGACCCAACCCTGCCCATCACAACATTACCCATCAATACGGTTCGAGATCCTTGAATAGCTTAGACAACCTGTCCTTTCCTGGGGTTATTATCCACCTCAGCTACCCCGTAAAACCCATCCAAATGGCACATTTGAACGTATCCCTTCCTTCCTTTCTTGGTCCTTTTCTCAGTAATAACAAACGCCCGCGATAGAATGGCACTTCCCTCCACCGAAAAGAAGGAAAGGTAACGCGCGTCTCCTCCATGGTTGAAACGATAGAGATAGATAAAAGAGAAAGAAAGCTACTTACTGGCGAGCACGACGTGGAACAGACAGGGCGACTCCTGACGGCCGACAATATTGCTGGCCCAACAGGATAACGAGTCGATGTCTGAGCCACCAGCCGGAAAGTGAAGGGTCGACACGCTGCCCTTATTCACGACGTGGTGGCCCTGCACCGGAAACACACCCTTACTAGTGTTGTACGTCCAGGAGAAACGGATCACTTCGGGATTCGCGTCCACGTGGCAATGGACTAGGATCTCCTCGTCGTGTGTCACGCCCACTCGCATCTCCTCGAAACCCTCCTTACACCTGGGAGCGTCTGAAAGTCGAAAGAAACTTATTCAAAACGTATCTTTTATGCTGAGATACTCTATACAATTTTTCTTAACATTCTAGTTAAATAGCAGACAGTGGACAGAATACAACAATATAACCTTTTATAGTTTGCAAGCACTTCTACGACCACCACAGCCAATCACAGCTACCCCTATCTCCCTCCCAACCAATAGAGTTTCACTACCTGACCGCCAGACAGTGTATCGACCTAATACAAATGTTGGACAAAAATAGAAAAAGTTGGTAGAATTTGATGAAATTTTATTTCTAAGGGTGTAATGACAAGTTGACTTCAAAAATTAATATGCTTTTTGAATACCAGTTCCCGCGAAACAAAAGAAATATTTTTATTTTATCGTGTTTCGTTGAGTAGGTAAAAATAAATATTGTAGATACTTCGACGTTTATTCGACGTTTATTCGACGTTTATTCGATTTTGTGTTATTAGCTAAACTTAACTGCAATTGCATAAACAGAAAATATCTAAATCTAAATTTTAAAGATAGTTAAAACAAATACTTGGTTCTTGTTTGGTACAGAATAGCACTATTAGAATAGCACCATTAGAATAGCACTATTAGAATAGACTATTACTCGCATTTTATATTTAATTTTAAATAATAGTACTTACTATTAAATACAGTCAAAAACAAATATTTTTTAATCCTCATCATTGTATGACAAGTCTTTGTCACTAAGTAAATCGAACTGATCGGGCAAAGTAAAAGGAATGTCGCTTTCCAAAATATCTGGTTTTCCACATACCACAGTGTGTGGAACATATCATAGTCTATATTTTTTACATGAGAAGTAGTTTTCCGAAGACTATATATGTATGGATCTGACCGTAAGAATAACATTTGAATTAAATTCCTATTACGATGTTTTCTTGATGTCTTTGTCGTATGACTTGAACGATGAGTTCGAATTTCTTTGTGGACAGCTTATAAAGTCTCTGCAGATAAAATTCCTGTAGTTAACTCAAAAGAAGAAAGCCCAAGTATCGAATAAATCACCATGCCACGCACACACGTCAATCTCTTCGTAGTTCTCTTACTGTTACATCCTGAAAATACCTCTTGCAACAGAGTGCAAAACGTTGACAACTTTATCGTCATTGACGCGGTTTCCTCCCGGAAATCTAGAACTTAGTCAAACTCGTAGCGTAGTCAATAACTTCGCTACAGAAGACGGGAGGTAAGCTGCACAATCCTGTATATATGACTATTATATGAATCAATAACAACAATCAGTATGCTATTAAAACATATGATCATTTTTTATCGTCAATTGGGTGACATAAATCAATATTGTACCATAGTTGTAAATGGGATGGCAACCATACAACTAACATATCGACAAAGTAACTCCCTTGTAATTGAATACGTATCTAAATATTCAACGGCTGTCAGTTTTAGTACCTACAAAGTATAAACCGTTTCCTAACTCCGGATGACAGTAATATTTTGTCCCCTATAATTCACGCTTCTATACCAAGGATAATTAGCCTTCAGCGAATGGGGATGCATCGATAATGAATGTTGTTTGATGGCAGACAGTCTAGTCCCACAGATGATCAAAGACAAATATAATAATATAATAACGATTGAAATTGCCAATTTAGTATGAGTGGCTCTGTTGCTATAGCAGCTACTATGTGCTTATCATCTTCGTGTTTCGAAAAATTCAAATTATAATTACTCGCGAATATCTCTGTGTCATTAATGTCAAACATGCCTAGTCCGCTCTAAACATAATAGTATTAAAATGCAATTTAATCTATTTTACATATCATCATTTCTGGTAAAACAATTCCGTTAGGAAAATTGTTCTGCGACCGTACGGAAAGAAGCTCTTAATTAAAGCCGCTGTGAGTTTCATCTCAATGTGCAGGCACGCGAGCAATGCGAAATTAAAGGACATTAAGTCCTCGGGGTCCTCTCTGGGATCCTTGCTACTCAAATTTTGACAGAACCCCAGTATTTACGAGACATTTGCCACTGCTCTAGCGGTTCCACGTGTTCGTGGGCGCACATTAAAACCATTTCGTAATAAATTCAAGATCTTGCTTTGTTAGAAAGTTGTACTTTACATTAATGAATTTGTTGATAATTTCGACAATTATATTTAAGTAAAAACATGAATTATTTCAGTTAGTGCGTACAACAAAAGCAGCTTATCGGTAACGATGGCGATTAGGTGAATTAGCACGGCCGGCGCCAAAGTTGTGCCGTTCAGATTTAAACGTAGAGGTTGGGCCTCAAATTTTTGGGCGCGTCTCATCGTGTTATATCCCTTTCCGCCACCTATCGCGCCCCTTAAGCAGACCATGTCCTCGGAATTTTCTAGTTTCATAAATAAGTGGGATTTATTGCGACGTGCACTTCGTGACTGCGGTTCCGGGGGAAGCTGTAAGGACACCGCGTGCAGACGCCGAGCGCCCTCCAGTGTAGAAGGGGCACGAATGGCACGATCTACAGGAGAAAGTCCTGCTGACGCAATAGGGTATTCCGGTGTTTTTCAAATTGTTGTTTTTCACAAAGTAGGGATGCTACTGATTGCTACTTTACACATAAAATCTCAAACATTGCTTTAAATTAAGAGAAATCGTCATTTGAAGTTTGAATTATAGTTGATCTTTGTGACGTCACAAAGAAACGAAAAGGCTTACAGCTTTACGGTGTGACTTCTGATAACTTGTACGGTAGTTTAAACGGAATACCCTATTTCGCGATCTCTCGCCGTGACTATGGTGGTAGGTAAGTTGTGTTATTTGTTTCATCGCGTCTTAGATAGGATGTTGTCAATAAAGGCTGCCACTTTAGTTTTAAAATTTGTTGAGAACTCCCCCTAAATTTGTTACATTGGATGTAAAAACGAATATCTGAAAATTTCAGCCAAATCGGATAATATTAACCCCTGCCGATTTAAGCCCAAAGTTTCATAGGCACATCTATATAGGTATGCCCTGCCGCGCCGTACAACTATGCAATGACCAGAGCTTTTTTCACAGTTAGTTAGCTTTGATGAGAACTCCCCCTACCTTTAAAACTAACCTACATAATACATACAAAATTAATAAGCGAGTTTACCAAAAAGCTAATCATAAAGGCTCTTTATTGATCACTTTTCTAAACGATCAAATATTTACTCCCGCACCAAGGGTTTACACGGCCCGAGAGAACTTTATACACACTATAAGCCATACAGGATACATAATCCACTCATGAAAGGGAGTCTTAATCGCGGACCTCGATATAACGGCAAGCGCGTGATTAAATTTTCAGCGAGCCCTGTAACATCGCCAACACTATCGCCATCTCGTGTATAAGTAACAAGCGCGAGCACGCATCGAAACAATTACGAGAACTGGCGCTGCGTTAAATCAGCGATTGCTGCGGCGCATTGTCCTTATCCGCCACCATCTTTCCAACTACAACTATGGCTATGTTGGGAACTTTTCTGAAAACTTTGCGAACTTTTGTTTACTGTAAGGTACAAATTATTTCGATTTATTTCGACACCAAACAAGGAATTCTACTAAATCTTCTCAATCTTCAATTCACACCTAATCTGAACGGCTTATGCACAATTTAGCAAAACCATTAAACAAACATACACACTAAACAAAATTTACCGCATTCTTACGCACCCACGCGCCCGAAAATAAATTATTTCGTGCACGCGCCTGGCTGTATACAGTTTAATATTACTGCGATGAATCTATTTAGATAAGAGCGAGGAGGTTTTACTGCGTCGTTTACGACGTCACGTCCTGAAAAGTTCACGTTTTCAGCAAGGACGCGACGCTGTGGGGAGCAGGTTTCAGCGGGACGCCGGGAATTTGGGACAGGGGCGCCATCCACCAGCAGCGGTCCGTGGCCCGCTGCGGGTAATCTGTCCACGGTGCCACAAATCGTCCCGCTTATTACGTGTCCTCTTTTCGTTCTCAACCCATCTCCCCACCCCTCTCCTACAAGAAAAATTAACTCCATCTGGCATCGGAGACTGCGAGAAGAGCAACCCCAACAGGGCGGCGACCAGAAGAGGAAATTAAGCGTTTTTTCTTAGCCCAGTATTCGCTGTAAGATCGATCGGATAGAAAGTTTTATTGGAAAGTGCCCCGTTTAAATTAATTGAAATTCTTTGATTGGCGATGGGAAGCTTAACGAACGGGTATTAAGGATTTAATTGAGTGAATGGCAATAAGTGACTCACTAAAACTTTATTTTATAGATTTATTATACTTTCAGTGCCTTTCTTATTATGCTATCGGTTTTTATGATAGTAAATTAATTAATCATTTGTGTTGACGTAAATCTGTAGTAGTAAAGTATTTTATAGATATAACATTTTTAATTTGGAGTGCAGTATGGTACAAGCATCGACCGATACCTAACTAATTCG
The DNA here is from genome assembly GCA_963971325.1 of Aphodius granarius. Classification (NCBI taxonomy): domain Eukaryota; kingdom Metazoa; phylum Arthropoda; class Insecta; order Coleoptera; family Scarabaeidae; genus Aphodius; species Aphodius granarius. The sequence goes on along the minus strand of OZ020222.1, from coordinate 5,139,946 downwards.
CCGAATACTTTAATTTTTCCACTTAAATTCCGCTCACGATCCGCGCTAATGCATCTGTTTTGTGTCTCTGTTGATTCGTGAAATTATTGTTTTCGAGCTCTACTTTTTCTCTGTCTCGCTCCCTCTTTCGCTCCTTGCCATTCTTCCGCGTCGCCGCGACGCTCTGGTGAACCGACGGAGGCCCAACGAAGGGAATTAATGCCACGAGGCAACGGCGGAGGACTTCTTTTCCGGATGAATTAATTACCGCCATTCATCAAGGCCTTCCCCCCACTCCTGATGTTACGCGGACGGCAATTGGACAGAATGGGAGTTCTTCGTAAATTAAAAAGACCCGCTATCCCATGGCGCAGAAAATAATTCCTCTTGTGTCTAAGACGGTTTACTTTTTTGTCGTCAGCTTATTGTGTTAACTGGAGACTTTGGTATTATTGATACTATTTAAAATTCAAACCAAATCGGCGTTTGTTTTTCTCACTTTCAATAAGACTTTGAGGGAAATAAATAATCTATGAGTTGATTGAATATAGTCAAGATAGGTTATTAAAAATATTCCATATTCATATATCATATTCGATAACACAAGGGAATAAATTTCCAACTTTCTCATACAACAACAAAAAAATTGTTCCTGATTATATTTGCCTTACATAACTCGAAACTGAAAGTGGATTTATTGTAATAGGTCTAGATTTACAGATACAGCGATACTTAAAAAAAAACGAGAAAACTGCAACAAAATCAGTTAACAATGAATCAATGAAAATTTCCAATTAATTTGGCTGTAAACTTAAGTGGACAAGAACTTTTGTTTCAAACAGTATTTAAAAAACTCGAATCACTTAGAATATTTGACAAATTAGTACACATGCACATTTGCCATCAAATTGATCAAATTTATTTCGAAACAATTGTTTGTATATATGTCTGCAACTTTAAACAATCGAAATAAAAGCTCTAAAACCTACTCACACGAAACACATTCAACGAAATCGAATAGGGTACAGATAATCCCGACGCAGCTGTTCTCCGCGCGCGGCAAACTGGGTCCGCTAGATGTATTAAATTTTCACGTCCCCATCAGATAATGGTGATAAACGAAGCGGTATGAAAAACGGTATATGTGACTCGTTATCACGTGGATCGAGGCAGGTGCTGAAATTCCCCATGCCTCGCATCCAATAAAGTGAATTGTAGCAATTCCCACCCTCCTCCCTACACGAACGGAACGAAAGGAACGGAAAAAAGATGAATGAAAAAGAAATGATACTTGCATTGTACGGTTAGGTGAAGTGGTGGGCTGTACGTCTCGCCTTCGCTGTTGGTAGCCGAACAGGAATACTCCCCAGCCGCTGACTTTTTAATATTCCTGAGTGTTAGTTTATCGTCCGCCGGGAGCACCCCAGCAGTCAAGTTGTAACGTACCAAGTGACCCTGCAAGCAGAAGAACGAAAGACAACGGATAAATCATTGCTTGACGAGCGAACACTGGATTTTACCTATATTAAAATGTACCCAGGATACAGTACATATCGCTTGTTCCTTTTTTTACAGAAAACAAATTCTTATCGCTCTATACAACCACGCCATCTACCGACCTTCCGTCCACTAATTTAACTAGTATGTACATATATTTTAGTGGAGTACAAAACCAGATTTTATATTTATTAGTATGCCGCGGTCACACTATGCTGTTTTACTAGCATGCTATTTGCTACTGGCTGCTAACAACATAGTGTGATCACTCAGCAGCCGCTGTTTTACCAGTTGACAAGCGAAATATTTTATGGTTGTGACGCCTTCACCTGACAAAAGGCAATACATTGTCTCACTGTTGTACGTACCTACCTGGTGACATAAAATTCACCAGAAATAGTTAACCTTGTAGTCTGTTAACTGAGGTTAGCTGGTAGTAGCCACCAGCGGCAGCAGTACTTTTGCTGGTAAACAGCGTAACACAACACAACGGCTGGATGCTGTTGCTGCTAGCAGCAACAGCGGCTAGTAAAACAGCCTAGTACGACCGTGGTATTAGCGGCGTTATTTGCAATTCTATTTGAGGATTCCACGCGCTCTTTTAGATGGGAAATACTGCTTAAATAGCTGTATAGATTGACGTAAGTTTCATTAAGAAATTAAAACAAAAAAAAAGGTTATGGATAAGATATCTTTTATGGCTGTCTTCTAACCCGTTAAAACAGATACAGAGTACAGCAGGTGACGCTGCTGTACTATACGCTGTAGTGTTAGTATGTTGCAGCAATTGCGGTTCTCGTATAGCAAATTCTATTAAAATAGTACTGCAAATCCGACGATGCGTCCCCTCGCACCACACGTCTGAATTTCTGTATTATTTGCACGTGTACTCAACGAGAAGCCGAGAGATCACTTCGGCACGTACACCAGGCGGCGAAGTAGAGACGGCAGTCCGCGCCATCTATACACACACACACGGTAGAAGCGGCGCAAGCGGAATCACGACTCCTAGCCGACTTTGCATGCACTTTCCAGCTAAATTCTTCCCTGTGAAAATCAAATATAGACCTTGGCACGTCAAACACGGCTACGGTTACGATTACGCTCCGTCCGTACGTGGCGAGAATCGTAGGAAATATAAGCTGGAATTGTTGAGTAGCTATAGCCAATCCATAGGCTCTGTTACGACAGCACAGCGTAGAACCTGAAGTTTAAAACCTTTAAATGCCCCAACTATAAAGACTACAATTACTTAAAATGTCTGTTCGCCATATGTACTACAAACAAGCCATTCGCAAAGTTAAGGCAGCTTTATTGAGAATCGGGTAAAGTGATTAGCTAACTACGGGTACGCGGCTGTGGGCGCCGCACTGCGGTCGTACCGTAAACTAATAGGATTGTATTTGGACGGGGTCATAAGCAATACGCCGGAAGTTCTTCGGGGTGATTGCAGGCAACTTGGACGACTACAAACTACAGCAAACCGCTCGTTTATGGTTTAGGGGAATAAAGGTATCGACGGAACATGACGACGCCATCTAGCGTTCGCCGTGATATGCGAACGTGTGTTATCGATATTTTATGGTTAGGTGCATTTACGTGCAATTGATAGATGCCATTAAGGAAGTTATTAGATATTGTTGCTTAGTGGTCCAGCGTTAGTAACATAGTAACTGTGTGGATGTAGAATAGTTTATGAATCAATCAGAATTTGTGTTGTTTTCGATGATATACAAATTTACTGAAGTAGACAATGATTTACCGTCATTATTCATCATCAATAATTCCCACAAAGAACAATCACCATAAGAAAAAAAAACATCTCGTAGGAGAAATGCATAAATGATTCATAAGGCTGTTCGATCCAGTAAAATAACTTGCGATCGCAGGCCAATCGGAAATTTACAAATCATTGGATTTGCCGGCCTCCGACCGGGCAGATCCAGACATCAATCAGGAGTGTATTTCCCATGGAGCCCCATTGATAAGGACAACGGGGAAGAATACAGAGAGATATCCGGGGTTCCTGCTCGATCCAGGAAATGATGTGAGACGAATACGGGGGGCGCTCGCTCGCGATAAATATCAAGGATAACGGGAATCTAGTGTCACTGTGATCGATCGCGGCGACCACCAGATAGATGCACGCTAAACAAAAAGGGGGCGCTTTTTATCGGCCGTGAAAATAACAAATCGCTAACCCTCTATTCTTGGGTCTTGTTTACTCGAAGTGTTTGATTTTGTACAGTGATTTTGCGGTTTTTATGATATACAGCAGGAATCGAAAGATCGATAACACAAGGAAAAAAATTTTATGCTTATCCTTCTTCGAATATCCGGAGATGCTTATCGTGCAAAAATAGCAATCATCTACAATCTACATGACTGGAAGGCTCTCGCCACAACATGGGAACTGCAAACGGCATTTTCTTTTGCTTCCCTTTCATCCACTTTAAAAGTCCGATCTAACAGGAAATATAGCACATATTAGCTGTCCATGGGTTTTCCAGATCTCCAATTCTAAATCCAAAGTGTGTCATTTAATGCACAGAATGTCTTTATAACTTAACTTGATAAAATAACACAAAAAAACTTGTTGATTCGTAATATTTTGAACAATCTTGACTTCACGGATTCTAGACCTGTCACAACACTTTGATGACATGATCTATGAAAAGTGATGTTAGGTCAACAAAAATATGTGATCACTGTTCTGGTTGTAGGACCCTTGTTCCCTTGTGTAAATGAAAAACGATTTTATTATTTTTTTTTAAGTTCGTGACCACCATATTTGATGAATAAAGCAAAAAATTAAGGTCAAATTGATGAAATTCTCAATTGTTTAGCTAAGTGGTACATGTGGTTGCAAAAATAAAACTTTAAATGTTTTTTGTACAGACATTAATTAAAAATTTAGCCTGAGTGTGGCCTAGCGGTAAGACGTTAGCGTTGCACTCAGGGGGTCTCCGGTTCGAGCCCGGGGACCTGCTTCCAGGGTGAGGTTTTCTGTGGTTTTCCTCACTCCTTGGCGAATGCTGGGAACCAAACATCTTAAGACGTTCCACAGGCGCGGACGATAATAATAATACTCTGGCCTGCCGATGTCCCCTGTAATTGGCGAAAGCTGTTGGGGGATGTTAAGGCTTGGATTATTATTATTATTATTATTATTATTAATGATCCACATAGGTGACCACCAACATGCTTATCGAATAAGAACTCTTGACAATTTTCAAGCAAGTGTGCTGTCTATATATCTGGGGTTGTTTTTATACTTGCAGTAAACAGTGAAGTTGCGCTTGTCACCGATGATTTATGTGGGTAAAACAGGGATCCGGGAATTCGGTTGGCCTTTGTTCAGCGAAATTAAAAACGGAGAAGGCCGCGAGTTGAAAACGAGTCGAGCGTCAGCCGTGCTTCCCATTCCCAGTACCGGGAAACTTTAATAAACATTTTAACATACATCACGTTAGTGGGCCGGGAATAGGGGTAGTGGAGAGGGATGGAGGGCGGTCTCGGCGATCTTGATATATTAACTTTTACGGGAAAGAAAACTCTAAATTAAATTTCTGTGTCATGAGCCCCAGGGCCGCCAGGAGTCGAAACGACGCCGACGCGATAGACCTGGACAACGTTAAAAAGAAAGGTGGTTTCCTGAGAAGGGAAAAACTGCGCGGAATAATAAACATTATTTATTGTTTTCCGTGACATGAACGGCGGCACTAATATAAAAAAGCAGGTAGTGTAAATAATTCATATATTGTTATAGATTATTATATAATAATACATTATCTTTTTTCACTGGTTTAAGTTGGACGATTTCCGCATCACAAAAACAGTGTTATTTGGATAATTACATCTCAAACAAAAACTCTTCAAAATTTTCTATATACCAACCTCCCAATTTTCAAATTAGTCACCAACATTTCTAATATAAATCAACCCCTCGTCTAGTTCCTGTAAAGGCCACAACAAATCATCCCTTATCACTCAGTTAACACAAAAATATATTCTAATTACCAGTGAGAAAATGTAAAGGAAAGAGTTAATTAGACAAATGACTTGTCGCAAACCGTTGACCTTAATCTTACTTAATTTTACATCAGCTCAACCCCGACTTCGACTAAAACCTACCCCTTCGGAGAAAGGAAGGAAATGAAGGAGGGCGTCGACGGGAAGAATAAAAATAAGCAGAAAGCGAAATGCATAATTGAATTAAATAAACCGTCCGCCGAACAAGAATGGCATCCGGGTGTAGGGAGGCAACCGAAAGAAGCACCGCACCAGCGGAAGTGTCGGCGGTAGGAAAGAAATTCACCAAGCCAGCGGCCCCGATCCATCCGCTGCACTCACGCTAATTATTTTAATTTATATCTCGAGGAGTTTTCTCTCGCCCCGTGAGTTCTTGTTCGATTATTTTGCCGGTGCGCCAGTTAGCAACCCCGACGAAATAAATTAGCTCTTCGCGAATCCAGCTGAGAAAAGTTAATTAACTGCATGACGAACTGACTGAACCCCTGGCTCCCGTCGATCTTCTTCTATTGCCGTTTTTTATACAATTCAACCATTTCCGACGACAGATAACCAATTTTCTTGGAAGTAACTGTCCCTTTTCTTATCAACAACATAAGTAGAAATGAACAAAATCAGTTCATTGTAGGTTTACTGTAAAAAAGTTTATTGTAACAACGATTTAGCGGTCAGTCAAAGTCAGTGTCAAAGATGTGCAACTAACGTTAAGTACAAGTTTCTTTTTCTCCTATACTCAGCATTTAAAGTCACTGGATGATGTGCAGGTATCAATTTGGTCAAAATCTGACGAATTCCTAAGAAAACATTTTCTGTTGTTAGATTGTATTTCAGCCCGATCCGTTGTACCGTTTAGGCGCTATCGTATTCACACACATATTCAATATGTCCACCCACAAAAGTAGAATAAATATGCTTTATTCTCGATTCTAACAGAAGACCCTTCTGATTAGGGTCTTTGTTCGAACGGTAGGAAACAAATGAACAATGTCGCTGTGGATGGTAGAAGGAGGCTGTTTCGGTTCTGCCCACCTACCAGTTCGCCTTCTAATTATCGAAAGTGATTTAAAATCTCTCGAACAAACGAACAATGTCTAATTAATAAGCAAGAAGCGCGCCAGCTCACAACTCGGCAAGGTGCCCAATGAGGAGTTAATTTCCACTTTAATTAGGAATCGGGAATTTGCTATTTCCTATCTACGTCTATCGAGTTCTTGGTCTCTCGCTACAATTCATTGTCATCATTATAGAGAAAAGAATACTTGGTACATTTGTTTATTCTGTATTTATGTATACAAACTACAAACACAGAACGTTTCTACAATTCGACACAAAATATACTATAAAATATCTGGGGTGGCCCTCACCCAACTTTCCGACTACAATGTTGACAGTTAAACGAATGTCCGTAAGATAATAATACTACTATTAGATCATAATACAAGGCACCTTTCGATACAAATAACCATAATATTATACTGTCACGTATCTGTATTTTTCTGCGAGATGTTTATTTATTCTTCGATCGCGAGCCGAAAACATGTGGCTGCATAAATGCTGGCACATACAGTGAGCCATCCGTGAGCCCTTCATTACGACACAAACCGAAGGCGCCCGATAGGTATAAACTATTATAGTGCCTAAACCGCTCATCCCATTGATCTGTAAATTTGTATACATATTTAATGTCACTACAGGATGAGATGGTGTCAGTTTGGTAAAAATCGGATGAATACCTAAGAAAACGTATGTGACATTTGCCACTTCCGGTTGTCAGATTGTCACCAAAAACAATCCAGTTCGTCCCCTGGTGATTCTAAATATGTATACCAAATTTCAGCTCGATCCGTTGTTTCGTTTGGGCGCTATCGTGTTCACGGACATACGTACACCGTACACACATACATACATACACACATACACACATACACACGTACACACATACATTTTCCAGAAATCATTGCAATCGGTTCAGGGGACCCCAAAACACGTATTTCCGCTAAAATCTCAAATTTTTTTTTTCCGTCGATTACAATACTTTCCTTCTAGGAGTCGGAAAGTAAAAAAGACAGTTAATACTTTCGATAGCGACGTAGAAAAAGAAAAATGTCTCACCCATGTTTTTGGTTTCCAAAAAAAACATAATTTTGTGATTTTCGATATTCTCATTAGAAATATATGTTTGTTTGCATTGTACTTATGTATAATTAATTAATAAGTTAATCCTCTAGGTTAGTAACACAGTTATAAAACATATTATCACCATATGTCCGTAATGCCACGGTCACACTAGGCTGTTTTATTAGCCGCTAGTTGCTGGTGCTCCTAGCAGCAACTTGCGGCTTAAAAATTATGATTAAAACACAAAAGGACCAGTTTCAAAAGATTTTCTATTGAATTGTGGTATTCAGCCGCACTCTCGGTGAATTTTATCCTGAATCCGTTCAGGAATAGTCACGGGGTGCTGAAGATATTCAAGCAAAACAGCACGTAGCTCCACTCGAATGTAAAACACAATGTTTTACAAGTTCGGAGTGGCTGTAAAGAGGGAACTTTCAAAGGCGGCCGCGGCGGCTCTCTCGATCCATATTTATGAAACCCCACCGAACCCCCTGCGTCCCCCAGTCCCAGAAATAATAACACCGAAATATATTAAATGGACGAAAATAAAGTGGACGGCAACCATTTCGCGGGGTTTAATTTGCATACCCGGTTTCGATTTTTATTTATATTGGGAGTGGAGGCTGTGGTGCCTTTGCAACCCCCCGTGCATACATTATGGAAGCGGCAGACGTCGGAAAAGCCCAGTCGTACCGCTCCGCAAAAAAATAGAGACCGTCGAGGCGAACAGACAACAACTGCGCACTTTGTTCCGCTAGGACTGTTCAATTAAGGGGTTGTTTATGTAAATATGCTTCTGTTTGCTCTCCCGTTGTGTCCTCGTCCTCTATTTCGGATATTTGGTGCAGGCCCTCTCTTTCCAGGGGTTGCTATTTGATTTGGCTTCCACCTGACTTTTAAAATTTGAACATTGTTCCAGATATGCAGAACCTCTCCAGCCTGGCACAACTGAGTTTTTTTATTGCATGTTTATAATTAATAATACAAACCACCATGGATGTTCAGATCACCCTTTTCGTTGTCACACCACGAGCACGCAACGTGAATCATACCATATTAATGATAAAGTTTATAGTATTTTAAACCATGTAAATATCGACAATTCTCACCTAAAAGATCTCCAACGTATTTTGACGTATACTTAGCAAATTCTATTTGAAAGGATCGGACATGTCAAGCACGTTTGCTCGTTGTGTTTTTTTGCAATCGGCTTGTTTATATTACGTTATGTATATTGTGCAGTAATACCTCTGTTAAAATAACTATATCCTCCAATAAAAAAAATAGTTCAAATATAAAGTTTATGTGTGCTGTTCAGCATGTGAGCAATTAAATAAAAAAAATATCCAGAAAATATTTGCCTCGTTAACACAATTTTTCAGGTTTTCCAAGCGCATACAAACCGCGTTCGCCAGAACATCAGTCGTAAAACTGGGCGGGTAAATTTTTTATCGATTACAATATCTCCCTCATTCAGTCATGTATCAGCGGGTCAGTAAAAACTTTGAAAAATAAAACACTAATAGCTACACAATGGAAATCAAGAAACGGACTTGTCATACGTTACAAGAACTTGAAAACATTGAAATGGTCATAATTATTCATACATTTTAGTTAACTCCTTGAATTTTTTTTAAATTGCGTACAGAAACCACCATATAGAAAATATTTCCATTCTATATCAAATATCATTTCAGCATGTACATACCTACCACCAACAGCCATTTCTTCTCGTGTATAATAGCTACTGACGCCGAGACAGACCGCTAAATGCAAGCGGGGTTCGAAGTTTCGAAAATTTCCCTGGTGTACCGAAGTAACCACAAAACGGAAAAGACAGAGACTCCGTCTCTCTTCGAACCGTACTAGACCAATATAATGGTCGTCCATTCAGTGAGAGCATTATCCAGCGCAGCATGTTTAGTTTTTGAGAGTGATGCAGTTTTAATGTGTTCTTGTAAGAGCGAAATCTGATTTTGTGTGCGCCTTTATGTCGGCACGGAATGTCGTTGCCGTTTGTTTTAACGCGCATTTGCTTCCGGTCACGGAAATGGAATGGTCTCTTAAATTTGCTGATATGTGTATACATATAAAAGGTGACACGGATTTTAACACTGTCTGGAAAGAATGATCTAAAAACAATTTAAGAATAGTTATTATGACATCACAATTAGGGCTGGTTTATTAACCTACATGTTTCCACTAAAATCCCGAATATTTTTTTCTGTCGATTACAATACTTTTCATCAACAAAATTGCAATCTTCAGGCCTGTTGGGATAACCTATACTTTTTTAATTGGTCCAATTTTGGGTGGTATAAGAGGATCAACAGAGACTTTTCGTCAACTTGTACAAAGAATATACGTTTTCTTTGATACTAATTATATAAAAAGTCAAATAAAAACGACTTTTTACGAAGTAGACGGGCCCAAAATATCCTGTCAAAAGCATAAACGTTTATTTTTGTTTGTATTTATGCCAGTCAAATATTACACTTCAAGCGTCGATTCCGGCGCGCGGTTACAATTTCGAAAGCGGTCATAAAATGTGTTTTTCTTTCCTATGCAAATCTCGTTAAACGTAAACATATTTGCGTCAGGAGCCCTTATCTGTACACCAGCGCATTTGCTGTTCTTTACGTTCGGTGGCGCATTGGACGTAATTAAATTTTGCGACTGCCAACGCCGATGCCGCCAGCTAGCCGCTTGGAACGCAAAATAAAATCGATTCCGTTAAAGCCTTAATCCGCCTGTTGCCGGCGTCAGTTTTATCCCGACCCTCCGCTATTGCTTACCATTAATTGAAATTTGTTTGTCTTGAACAAAGGGCAATAACAACTCCGGGAAATTTGTATTTTATGACTGTTGGTGTAATTAGATATTTTTCTGCTGTATCAAAACATTGTTTTGTTTAACTTTCTGTCTTCAGTTCCTAATTAATTTGTCTTAGGTACATGCAAATTTAAGAATTTGTTGTTGACGATAATTTTTCAATATACTTTAAGGCCTAAAAGTCTCCATAAAATGTGCCTTTTGATCAATTATTTATCGTTAATAGAACTTACGTTATGATACCAGCTGTAGTTGTGAGCAGCGGGCCTTGCCATCGTGTCGCAAAGTAACTCTGCTGAAGCCCCCTCTTTGGTAGTAGACGTGGCACCATCTATGGTCTTAACGGAAACTTTAGGTGGATCTGAAATATTTAACATAAACGTTATTACCGTCTGTTTCATACAGCAATAGTGCTTATAATCAATAATAATTCAGTACTATTACACTAGTCTACCTATACTAATTACGAACTTTCAAGTGTAGGGCGCGTTCAGCGGAATCGCCCATTTTCGCCGACATTTGCGATCGAGTAGCTGCAAAATTGGGCTTTTCGATATTACTTTTGACGCTCGAATTGAAAAAAGGATACAATTCCGCGTGGACTGCGCGATATTTTGTAAATTAAATGCGTCAATTTTGAAAAAAATCACGTTTTTGCACCTCTTCGGGTGAAGGCGAACCTCGAGAAAATGTCACGTGATGTCTAGAAATTCCGACAAGCGGGTCGATGAACGTCAAAAATTTACATTTTTTATCCGTTCCTGCCGACCTTATAAAAGCCGCTCGCTTTCATGTCGTACGATAAGATCCCTCTAAATACCCTTCGCAAAGAGTTTTGAGCAAAAAAACGGCCTTAAAAACAATTTTCGATCCAAAAAATCGATTTTGGTCGACCCGTGTTTTGCTGCTATTACCACAGTAACGTCAAACCCAAAACGCCCCCTGCCGGACATTCGTAACAACAGTAACAGATAGCAGATAACCTAAAATGTATCCTAAAATGTCCATATTGCGAATGTGGACAGGTGGGAAGCCTTAACCACATATTTCTAGAATGCCCAATAACTAAAGTCGAAAATTTTGACATATACACAGAGCTAGTATATCATACTAATAACTAGGGCAACCAAAAATATGCATTTATGCGATATCTTTTCGGTTCTGACAGAAAAATTGTTTAGATATATATTTATTTCAGATTAAACTGGACTGCAAATGGTGAGATTGATCTGAAAAGATTGATTACTAATCAGTTTTTAGCAGTCGCTAAGAATCATCAACCAAATTAATCAGATGCCAGTTTGCGAAGTAAATGCAGCAGTGATTCTCCAACGGCCAAGAAGATTCACAAAGAGTTTAAAACCTAGCAGATAATTCGAAAAGAACCCTCCCTATTGTTTTTGCCCATTGCTTGACCACACCCAGGACCGTAATCAATTAGTTCTGTCTAGGACTTACCAACCCACCGTCCACTCTTAATTCGTCCAGAATTCCACGGTGAACGGTCACATTCAAACCCAGTCGGCGACGCCATTAAATCACTAGAGATTTTCTCAGGTATAATGCGTTTAATAAACTCGTCATGCACAAAATCGCGGTTGGCGGCCGGTAGATGGCAGTGCTGCTCCCTTAGCCGTCCAGGCCACGGAATGCCTTCGCCCGTAATCTAGTTGGATGCGGTTTCCATTCCGGGACAACGGTCGCCCTAAACATTTGTCACCGGAAGTCGGGCCCTCTGACCGCACGCCGCTCCTAGCTAAACTATGCCGCCGCCGGACGGCTTATTTTATTCTTCGCCGTCGTATATATCTTGGTTGCCCGTAGTGTCCAGTACGCCCTCTTGTTAGACATATACTGCGTAATAATTACAGTAAAACCATTTTAAACTTAACCTGAGACCTGCGCGATAAGACGACATTCGGCACGAGTGAAATGCATATACGAAGCGCGCGTGAGCAAATGGCATGAACTTATTATGTACATATTGTATTATTTAAGAAATAGTTTCAAATACAATGCAAATGCAGATTTTATCTACCTATACTAATTACGAACTTTCAAGTGTAGGGCGCGTTCAGCGGAATCGCCCATTTTCGCCGACATTTGCGATCGAGTAGCTGCAAAATTGGGCTTTTCGATATTACTTTTGACGCTCGAATTGTAAAAAGGACACAATTCCGCGTGGACTGCGCGATATATTGTAAATTAAATGCGTCAATTTTGAAAAAAAATCACGTTTTTGCACCTCTTCGGGTGAAGGCGAACCTCGAGAAAATGTCACGTGACGTCTAGAAATTCCGACAAGCGGATCGATGAACGTCAAAAATTTACATTTTTTATCCGTTCCTGCCGACCTTATAAAAGCCGCTCGCTCTCATGTCTTACGATAAGATCCCTCTAAATACCCTTCGCAAAGAGTTTTGAGCAAAAAAACGGCCTTAAAAACAATTTTCGATCCAAAAAATCGATTTTTGTCGACCCGTGTTTTGCTGCTATTACCACAGTAACGTCAAACCCGAAACGCCCCCTGCCGGACATTCGTAACAACAGTAACAGATAGCAGATAACCTAAAATGTATCCTAAAATGTCCATATTGCGAATGTGGACAGGTGGGAAGCATTAACCACATATTTCTAGAATGCCCAATAACTAAAATTGAAAATTTTGACTTATTCACAGAGCTAGTACCATCATACTATCGTACAGATTTAATATTTAATAAAAAAAAAAACACTGGGTTGATGAAAAATTTTGTCGCATACAAAAGAAAACCGGATTATTTTAAAAATCCGCTCAACAGATTTCTGGGGAACGGGGGAACGGCCATAAATGTGCCAATCCCATCCCCTTGACCATTTTAATCGTACTTTTTCTATTCTTAAATAAATCCAACCTTTGAGTGGGCGGCAGCATGAATAAGAGCATTAAGTCAAAAGCTGACGCGGGATAGGATGGGACGGACAAAGGACCACAAAGGACATTTTACGGTATAAATAGGGACGGAAAGGGTACCACGCGAAAAGAAACAAAGGACGATATTGAAAAGTTGGGGGGGAGCCGAAGCGCCGTATAACGAGACCGACCGTTTTTCGGTAGGATTTATTTTTGCGAAAACAATGAGCCAATGCCAGTCGGATTAATTTTACGAATCGAAAAGCGGAAAGAGGGATTAATAAATTATAGCTTCAATTTTCGAATTTCATTTCTTGTTTTGTATCAAGAGCTATAAAGCTTTGTCCATTTCGTATCCGAAGCAAAATTAATCTCATGGTTTCTCAATTGGTTTTCAAATATAGTATACTTTACTGTGTTCAAATTCAATTACAGCGGCTATATATTTAACACACTTTACGTAACAAACCAAAGTAACTCTCACGTTATATGTCAGGTCGCGTAGGTCATCCAGATTTATCCTAGACATACAAAACACGGTCTGCTTACCCAAACATCAAAGCGTTCGACCTCAACGGCCCGGGGGTTAAGTTCCTATCTGAACCCGGCCATCTTTAAATTGGTGATATTGCGGACACTTCTGCGCCCCGTATACAGCATCGAAATGGCTCCCCTTAATTTAGATTTACGATAGATATGTGACGGTCGGGAGGCCAGCTTGCCCGGAACGGTCAATTGGATGAATTGCGTAACGGACTTGTGGCCATTTTCGGTCGTAGATTATTTGAAACTATACGCAACTTAGGCAGAATCGACAGTCGTAAAACAATTGACTAAGTCACTAGGCCATCTGGGTAATAAAAGTGAGGATAAGAGGCGAAAAGAGTAATGTCTGGAACAATATGTGCTAACCACTCGGTAATAAATTGCTATTAAGAGTTTGTGTGCCATTTGAAATAACAGATTTAAATCATGAATAACACTAGTCTAAAGCTAGTTACTTGGACACAACTATTTATCGTTTTTTATTAACAGTTCATGTTAAACATAGCACACTATTTGGAGTATTTGCATGTTTGGTCTATGAATTTTTGCGGAAATACGCGTTTTGAGGTCCCCTGAATTGGTTGCGATGATTTCTGGAAAATGTTGCATGCATGTATGTATGTGTGTGTGTGTACATGTATGTCTGTGAACACGATAGCGCCCAAACGAAACAACGGATTGCGCTGAAATTTTGCATACGAATTTAGAATTACCGGGGGACTAACTGGTAACAATTTGACAACCGGAAGTGGCACTTGTTACATGCATCTTCTTAGGGATTAATCGGATTTTGGTCAAACTGATATAAGCTCATACTCCAGTGACCATAAATGTGTATACCAATTTACAGATCAATGGAATGAACGGTTTAGGCACTATAAACTTTTATAGAAGCAGTTGCAAATTGTCAGATTTTGACAAACGTCAGTGCCACTGCCATGACATGACCTTAAGTATGACAAAAATCATTGTCATAGAAACTGACGTTAGGTGACTCTGGTTTCACAAAATTGAATAATTGCAAAAGTGTTCAGACGCTTCATTGTGGATATTTTCTAGGAGTATTCCAATCCCAAACAACGCAAATATTTTCAAACTGGGTTTTTTAATTAAAAATTTCCTTTATGCTAACTGTTCAATACTCTTTAGTTCCAATATTTTTTACTAATTACATCAATTATGGTATTAACTAACTTGCAGAGGTTTGAGAAAGGCTCTACACAAAGGCGAAACACGTCACTAATATGAAACTACAAATAACGAACCAGTTAACACCTATTCAAGACTGACGCATTAGCTAGTTCAATTCACGTGTACAGTACGGCATTGTAATATGAAGATTACAGACTCAAATTTCATAGATACGGGTGTACCAGGAAAAGAAAATTGGCACGTTGGCGTGTGCAGGAATAAAAGACAACTGCAGAACATCAACCACCAGCAACACGTGCGGACGTATTTTCAATAATTAATTGCGAGAATTTATATCTCTACAGTACTATTAGCTATTACATGATGGAATTTTATTTTCACGAATATTTGGTGAAACGTTTGAATCTGGCAACCTGAATCAGATTTAGTGTTGTTAAATTGAAATTGTGTTATTCTATGACTGAAGTTAGGTTGGGATCCACAGTGACTGTGGCTTCACGAAATTGAATAACAGAAGAAAGATGGGTGGGGCCTCACACCCACATTTTTTTCATTGCAATTCTTCAGCATTCCGCTTTCAAATAATTAAACTGATCTTGAATCTCTGGTATGCATTATTATCATCCTACACGGTTTGAAAGAAGATTCTCAATTTTCCAATCCTTTGATTAATAAAAGAATAATTTTTAAACAATGCCATAAAACCCTTTATCTAATACTCTTTATAACGCTGTTGATGCCTATTACATACCGAACACCCTGTCTCCGACTAGTTTTCTCTCAAGTCTCGAATCTGTAATGCAGTTTGCCGTTGTTCATTTCGTATACAGGAGCGTAGCTGGTCGACATGTTGGTCGAAACAATCCCTGGTAGACGAGCTCAATCTAATTGAATTCAGTTCGGTTGGAGAGGTTAGATTGGCAAGTTCTAGTCGGGCATCCCCTATACAAGTCAGATGTATAGGGGATGCCCCACTATCGACAGGATGGGGGTGGCAACGGCAAAAGGAGGATGGGTTAGATAGAAACGGTCGGATAGTTCCGGTTGCCACGTCGATTACATCCTGTTCACCGTGCAAATAATAATGGTTCACTCGTTATAAGGAAGTACGGACACGACCAGGGTATTATAATTACAGGCACACACACCACTATTACATTGGGATCAAACGTTGTTGCATGGCCCTTGTAGTAATTTCATTAACGCCTCACGGTGGAATTATTATACAGGTTTTGGGGTTGAGTTGCTCCTCTGATCCCTATCGTGATTATTGATAACGGATGTTGGACACCCGCTAGCCAACGATAGCGATTACAAAATTATCTCTCAGAACAAAGGATTCTGTTAAGCGGTTATTAGGTAATTAGGATCCTATCGAAATGTAATAGGTTCGTGTCAAATCGGTTACTTATTATAGGATGATGGGAAATGTTCCCACAAAAAGTGTTTTCCGAATTCTGTAATTCTTTGCCTCTTACTCAAAATGTACCGTTCTTGCTTACTTATATGCTAATATGTTTTTATTCAAAAACTGTCATATAGGTTCACACCTGGTCATTTATTCGTGCAAAATGTCCGGGGAGTTTACCGAAATAAATCAGAGTTTAAACCGCAGTGGAACAATATTAATATTTATTAATTATTTATACAATTTGTAGACTAATTGAACCGGCATTAATTTGTTGTACTACGTGCCCATTCGAAATTAATTACTGCCGAATTTATTATTTATGAGAATTTATAATTCCGCATATATAGCACATTGCATTTAAATTAAATACATGTAGCGGGCTAAATTGTCGAATAAATATTTTAAAATTGTCGACGCGATTTAATTAAAAGAAAACATTTCTTACTATATCAATATTTACGAATCTTTTTTTTTTAATGGATTTCGCATTTCATATTTATTTAATTCTAAGGCAATAAGCATTAAGATAGTAGTACTCTAAAATCATTTAATTGATTGTTATTGTTAAATATTGCTTCTTCTGCGTAAAAACATCTCATCCTGCAGTGATTTTAAAAATGTATACACATTTACAGATCAATGGGATGAGCGGTTTGGGCGCTATAAGGGTTTATACCGATCGGTTTGTGACGTAATCGAGGACTGACGTCATATCGCGTTATTACCCTGTCTGGATTATCATCCAGTATCGTCCGCGATTGAAAAATAAATACCTAAACAAGAAGTGGTCCAAGCTATCGAAAAGTGATAAATTACTTAAAAAAAAACGATATACACCTCAAAATCATCATATTCCATTCATATCAAGCTAAACGTTCTAATAAGGACACTTATCGCCGTGTACGCGAGCACAATTAATTTCTCAGATCAAAGTCGCGCTGATGGCGTTGTCCAAGGAGTCTGGTTGCTTTGGAGAGCACGGCTCACTTGAAGATATGTCCGGGTGCCGGCCTGTTTGCTCAAGTAATTGAAATTCACGTCATCCGATATTCAGGATAATACCCTTTGTCCTGCCTTGTTGAATACCGTGCCTGCATAACGTAGATGTATTTTGGTGAGGCACCCGAGAGGTGTTAATCGTGGTACGACTCTGTTGTCAATAACGGTTCAGTTAAGTTCTCGTTAAACCGACCTGGCTCATTGTTGTGATTTACGGGTCAGAGAAAGGTCTTGTTAAACGCGTTATGTATGTATCTATGCATATGGGATCGGAAATTTACATTCGGTCGTCACAATGGGTATGAATAATGACTTTGTGGACACAAATAGGTGTCAGTGAACGAAATTGTCGGCTGTAGAAAGTCAAAGATAAGTTAATGAGGATTGCGTGTTTGGTGTAGCCAGATTCTTAAGCTATCCGGGCTATGGTCATTACGATTTAGCAATGGAAATAGAATCTGTTTGAAATAAATCTTACTCTTTACCAATATTGAATTTCCAGTTTCCAACTCAATCGCAGTTCTATTTCTAAAATCTAGCGTGCATTATCCTATGAGATGGCGAGAACAGGTGTGGGTATAACAGTATAACATAAATTTACTTACATGCGACATGGATCTGCCTACGATCCTCGGCATAGCCCCCCGGGAACCGAGGGTTGTCAGCCCGGCAGATCAGCTCCGCTCCATCGTCCTCCGAATCGACATTTAGCGACACTATACTGCTCGAGAAGGACTCGTTCTCCTCCTCCTAGATAGAAAGGATCCGCGCGTTACTCACATTTGCATACGTAACTTATATATAGCCCTAAGTGACTTTCAAAACCACTGGACAAAATTGGCGGATGCGCCGGGGGAAAAGGATCATGGGCTTTCGACCAGATATAAAGCTCCCAAGCGCTTTAAAATACCTAGCATTTCCTGCTTAAGAACGTTCCTCAATTACTAGATTACTAAATAAACTAAGTACGAAATTGATATTTTGATAAAATTTAACTCATATCACATAATCTCTCTTCAACGACACTTATGGTTACACTAGGTTGTTTTACTAGCATGCTATTTGCTACTGGCTGCTAACAATATAGTGTGACCACTCAGCAGCTCTGTTGTACCAGTTGGCGCATGAGTTTAGCAGCAGCCAGTCTACCAGCGCTGTTGCTGGCTGCTGTTGCTGTTAGCAGCGCCAGCAACTAGCGGCTAATAAAAAAGCCTATTCTGTGTACACATACAGACGACGATTTGACAGGGTAAGTTACTTGCAAATGGTCGTCTAAACTGCAAGATGGAAATGGTGGAGGCTCAGGTGAAGTTTGATGAACTTTGACTTTCCGTATGTATGAAGGTGTATGTGAGGTATGAGAGTGTCTCGGCTGTCTTGGAAGTTGCGTTACTCACCGTGATGACTGAACTTCTGAGGGTACGCCCATTCAAGATCCATGTTAATTTCGCCGGTGGATACGAGCCAGAAGTTTCGCATTTGCAGGTGTGAGGTTTGGCTGACGACATCAGGTCGTTTGGGGTAACTATTTTTACTTTGTACGGTTTCACTGCAATCAGAAATATTGAATTTGTCTAACAATTTAATACATTCGTGTATTAAAGACAATATTGCCGTCTACTAAAGAAAGCTAGTTATCAAAGGTGCTGATTTTCTTCCATTACAATTGACCTCAAAACAGAACACGGTCGTAACTAAACTCGCTTCGGAAGAGCGTCCCACAAAAGAAAACTATTACCATTTAATCGGAAGTGCCCAGCAGTTTTGCGTCGCAAAGAACGGTCTGCTATAAGGTGGTTGGCCTGTGTTGCTGCGGTTCCAATGTTAATAGCTGGTAATCAGTCCGGAATTAACTGCAACCCGTGCAAGATTACTTTTCCTGGTAATGCGCGAAAGGTAAATTACAGGAGAAGAGCAACGAGCCATCCTAGTCTTCGTTCAGCAAAAAGAGACGCTCGTAAATCGAGGGCTATCAATCATTAGGTCGAACGCCGAACCGCCGCAATAAAGAGTTCCCGTTGGAAAAGAGTAGTACTGCTTGTGCGTCTTTCTCCAGAGATTGATCTCCAGTGTACTGTACAGCACCGTTCCAACTATTGTTCCGCAATGGCACACATTGCAAAATCAATAATTTATTGCTGTAATTGAGAACTGGTCTGGTTCTACAGTGATTTATCAATTGAAAATCAATCAAAAACTCTAATATTTGTGTGAACTACATGTAACACTACATTCACGCACAAGAGTAAACGTGTTTGGCCAAACTTTACACTGATTTTTGACAGAAGCTATGCCTCTTTTGATCACCGCAAAGCATGGGACTTCTCCCAATAGCAGATTTATAAACTATGATGTTATTCATATTAGAACGATTAAACATTATGCGTTATGCATAAATAAAAATAGCCAAATAATAAATGAACGTATAAACAAAATCAAAAGAAAATGTCGTATATTATCAAATACCCTTTAAATTTTCGACATCACCGACACTGCTAGATACTTACGGTAGACAATAATCGGCACGACACGTACGACAGGGTCGGCCACGTCCATAGATGTCGCCCTGCACTCCAGTTTAGTGCCCTTGTACGATCTGGGCACCTTCGATATCACCAACTGATTCACTGTTGTGTAAGCACCCCTTTTCGTATCTACCACATTATCGAGTATCGTACCCTCATGGTACCAAGTCAGCGATGGCCTCGGTCGCCCTGGAAGTAGAAGAAGCACTTTATGTATATCACATTATGTATATCACGTATTATATCCAAAATGTCACATCATGTCAAGTATGTAATAAATATCATCATTCTACAGCCTTTAACGAGTGGAAGTTTTTTTATAGAATTGTAATAGAGTTACTTCTGCTTACCTCCTTCTGCTTGACACGACAGAAACAGTTCTTGATCTTCTAGGAATGGTCCAGCTTCGGATTTAATTAGTTTTCCTTCAGCGTCGAAAATTTTCGGCGTTGAGGACAACTCTGCATAAAAAATTTACATATAATATGGAAAATAAAATCAATATCATCTTGTGAGCATCATCTAATGCTTAAATCCCACATCAAAGCACCTACAACTACCAGGAAGAAATGTGGCGGAGGTGCCGGTAAAATAGTTGCTAGTGAATTAGTGAATGGAAGAAAATCAATATCTGACCTACTAAAGTCAGGTTGACTTTGAAATTTCTCGTCGGCGAGTTGACGAAGTCGACACGGCACCTGAATACGCCCTCGTCCTGAAGAGTTACGTTCTGAATCTTGAGACGTGCCCGCGAAGGATGATCCATTATGAAGTAGGATCTGGCACCTACGTCCTGACTAGCTGCTAAGTGCGACACCTCTTCCAAAGGTCCTCTCCTAGCATCCAGACTGTAAAGGAAAACCAATAACTGAGATTAATAAATGTTAAGTTTTTGTTATGCCAGTTTAATCTTCAAATAAGCAATAATTGTTCGTTTTCCAACAGTTGTGTGTGCGTTTTCAAAAAAAAAACAGTATTCCAACCTACAGTCATAATTCATTCGAACCTTAGAACCACTTCAATTACACCGGGCGGAAGTTGAGGGAGAGAGCATTTGGAAGACTTAAGACTCGATATAGCAATAGATCAGCAAAATGTAAATTCGACCACATATTTTAAGATTGATATCCAGTCCCCGGAGGGTGGTGGCGTGCAGTCAGGGATTACCCTGTGTGCGAGTTTTGGGAATATTTAGCTCCTTCCGGAAGTATAAATCAAAACCAGCCAGGAGGGCAAATTGCTGAGCTCACCGGTTTTATGGTACAACCGGGTCGGTCCAAGGTACCGGATGTACGATTTGCCCTTATTCTGGTCGATAGGACCTTTTGGAGACGTCGGATATTATCGCCCATAGCAAGAAAAAAATGCTTTATTGTGATAATCAGGAATGAATAAGTTTAGGCCTTGCCCATCGTTAATGTCGAGCCGATCCAAACGAAATAATCCAACAATTGAGATGTTTGGTTAGTTATTTGGTTAGTGCGTAGGCGGATATAGCTGTCAAGGCGCTAACTCAAAATGATTTATTACGGGTTTGATTAAAACTAATAACTAAAATAAATGCATTCTCTTAAACAAGAACGAAAAAATATAGTACCATTCCAAGATCTTATTTAATCGTACTTAACCCAGAGGTACTTCAAAATCAAAATCAACATTTATTGTAACATGTATTGGACATTTTCACTAAAACTTAAATAAATAATTAAATTTGATAGAATACGTATTATTATTTTTTTACATACATCTAATTTCCACGAAGACCGAAAAATTCGACAGATACACATGTGGGCACATGGAAAGACGCAACATATAATCCCGCATGAAAAAAATATAATATACGCCGTTTATACGAATTTATCCTTATTTTATCTTTATTACAAAAGACAATTTATTTTCGTAGAAGCCACGGTTTTCTCATGCGGGATAATCTGGGCTTACTCATCAAATTGTCGCCGTCTCACTCGGTAGGCCACAATTTCACGGAGTTAAAGCCGCGTGAATACGCTCAGATTTTAGACGGCAAGCAATGAATCACATTTATTACGGCACAGCACTGGAATGAACACCGAAATGCGGAGAACAACACCAAAACGCCGAAACGTTCGTACCGGAGAGACGAGCATAGAGCGCAATAAAAACGCTACATTTTCAGGTAATTTCCGGAGAAGACAACACGCGCTTTCCCGTCAAATCTCTAATGTTATGTAATACACACTCGTGTTGGAGACTCTAAAAATACGCGATTAAAGCGAGCTTGTTGTGATGAAAGTGCTCGTATTAAACCCACACTGCGAGTGTAAAGCTCAATGGTGTTATTCATAAACTTGGAGAAAGAATAATACTCAGCAAAAAAATCGAGTTCATAAAGTTTGCAAAGTGTTTTGATAAAGCTTTTTTTCTGGACATAATTAACTCTGGAATCTACACGAAGTGTTAAGGCAGTAACATTTACGTGTAGTCGACTGTCAGAAGGCAGCAATCATTTAGGTATGTTTCTTCACGGTCGACATCAGCGATGGAAACTACTGTCAATAAATTTTAGTCCTAGTGCAATCCATTGATATAACTTATGCTTTCTTCACCCACACATCAAGGAAATTATATAGGATATTTTTCTATACAAATAATATTTTATTCTAATAAGAATTCAATACAGTTGTTTCAACGGTTAGTTATTCTTACGATTTAAGAATTTAGTATGTTTATGTTAAGTATATTTTTCTCTGACGAAGAAAAAGTTATTCTTCTATAAAAAAGTAGACGTTCCTCTTACAACAACAAAAATATTTCGGTGGACGAAAAATATATATGCTTCAACGAAAAAACAGTTTCTTGCCCTAAGATTCTTAGTCTGAGAGATACATAGAAAGTTGTGCAATTACTTTACAGATGGCGTTAACAGTTTCTCGCGTCTTTTGCCACATATTACCGCTATACAAACTTGACGATGTTGAGTGTTCGTATATCGTTTGTTTACATGTATGCATAAGTATTTCATGGGTGACTTACAAGGATTATGAGGAAAACCAGGATTGTAGTGGAATACCCTACACAGAGAGAACTCTATGCTTGGATATCAACAAAAATTGTTCTTGCGTATATAGTGTAGCACAAACAGGATATTTTTACTATCCAAATAATATTTTATTGTAATAAGAATTTCAATAGATGTGGTTATTTCAACAGCTAGTTATTCTTCCGGTTTAAGAGTTTAGTATGTTTATGTTGAGCATATTTTGCTCTGACGAAGAAAATGTTATTGTTTTACATATAAAAAGAGTAAGACGTTCGTTTTACATCACCAACAATATTTTGTTGGGTGACAAATATACATGCTTCAATGGACAAACAGTTTCTTGACCCCAGAGTATACGTACGTATCGCTTAAAACAGACGTAATTCCTTTCAAGCAGTTCCTTCATACTTAAAACAAGAAAACGTAATACTTGGAACATCAAGTATTTTACTTGAACAACCAAATAATCTTTCTGCGGATATAGAAACTAGTCATATTCTTCACTTAAAGATATTCTTGTTGTACCGAATAAATTTTTTCCTCTGTGCAGTCTTTGTCTGTGAGACCACTATCGAATTTATTGATTTATTGACCGAATGGGCTTAACTTTGACTTTTATTTTTGATATAGTTGCTTCAGTCACGCATATCAAAAACATGATTTCTACTAGAAATAATCGTATATATGACAGTTTACTACTTTGTGATATTATTGTGTATGTTTATGTGTATATGTACACATAAAACAACGTATATATTAACTCACTCTTTTGAAAAGAACACAATTCAACGTTTATTTAATTAATAGCCCGGCTATGCGTGCAAAACTCCGAGAGAACGGTTAAACAATTTATTTCGTCGAGTGTTGAGAGCGTGACCGGTAAAAGCGCAGCAATTTTCCCTTGAGACCAACTGCACACAAATATTAATCAACACTAATGATACCGAGGTCCGCGTGAGGCGTTAAAATCTAATTTTTACCGGCAAACACAATTTACTTTCGCAATTAAGCATCGGTAGAAATTGTTTGTGTGCGGTCCGGCGACAAGTAACGGCGGGGGGCGGGCACGCTAACGGTCGTAGTGAGTTCCAGGGAACCTCCCTAGGTGGCGTACGCGTACCGTCAAACCAGTCGGTGGCACGTAAATTTTGCGAAGGGTCGTGCGTGCACAGGGTGAAAGTTTTAATTGCTTTCGCGCGACAAAAACAACACGGAATGACCGTTGTACTGCGACAAAATCTCGTATTAAAACCGCCTGTTAACTTTTTAAGCGGCCTTCGCAAAAGAACTAATTGGCGTGGACATGTTCGACGCTATTTTTTTTTTTATTTCTGCTACTACACAGACAAAAATGTTTTAATATGAGATACTTTTATGTATACTGGTAAGAGTGTGTAACGTTTTAAAAAAAATCTGAGGTAAAAAAGGCTACAGATAAACGTTCATAGCGCCCAAACAGTTCATTCCACATGACATACATCTAATGAGAAAAATCTAGGGCCGCGTTCGGTTAGTCTCCCCGGGTACGGGGAGGGTAGGGTCCAGAGACGGCTCTGGTTTTACAAAATTGAATAATTGCAAAGGTGTTCAGACACTTCATTATGCCAACAACGTAGTCGGAAAATTGGGTGAGAGTCACCCCAGATATTTTTTAGGCTATCACCCGAAAAGTAAAAAACCTCAATAATGATAATGAATAATATAACTATAACAAATACAAATACTCTATAATAGATTTGATTTACGTGGTAAATCTTCAATTGAATTACTTAATATACACATAAATCATCCGAATTACCTACTCAGTAATATTAGGTTTTCATTATTGTGGCGTACGTGCTGCATTGACACCGATAAATACATGTTTTGATGCGTGCAATTAAAGCCCAGTTTCCGATTAAATTTAAAAGCGCCTGCAATTGATGGGAAGCGCAAGCGGGTAAGAAACAATGCAATAAATCGGCCGAAGTACTTGTTCGGTCAGGATAATTATTCAAACGCGCGTCGGCCGACGCGAGAGCTCGAATATATTGTGCTGTAATTTAATCCTATGGCGATCCGATTGTTGTTTAATGTACAGTGCTCTCCGTGATCGTTACCAGGACTATACAGCGATCGCTGTTCCGATACCGATCGCTGTCCATTTTGCAGCCCGCAGACCATTGTTTATCTTCGTTCGTAGTACCGAATACGCTGGACCCGGTCCTGCACCGGAACCAAACAAAACTCCTTAACAATGAAGTTAAATTCGTCGATTTATAGTTTTATTTACAATTCGGTATTTACAATTGACTTTTAAATACCATTCCTATTTGCTATGATTTATGCGATATTAAGGGTGTGTATGATTTCTTCTAATGTTACCGAAAACCTAAATAAATATAATACAAAAAGCTAAATGAGGCAGAACCCAAAAGCGAGAAGGAACAGAAAAGGAAAGCAACTAAAGAAGGGAAAATTGTTTACCCCGTGATATATGTATATATTTTTTAAGAAACAGGTAGGCATTGAATTCTTTCGTCGTACGAACAAACATCTCATCTGGAATTCAAGGTGGAAGAGAGAGATAATGAGCCGTAACGAAACAATGAAATGGAAAGCAGCACGATAATTACATTAGAACAAGGGCGTCAAAATATTTACGCAAGGTTACTTGAAAGGCATGCCAACGGCTCCGTCGAGGGCTAGCCGAACAAGGGGGTGGATTGCCAAGTGGGAAGGCGAGTTTACCTAGTCGAGTTTTCTTTGTATGTTGAGAGATTTTGTTTCCAGACAGTAGATAGGCGTTCTGGCTGATATTCTTGTAACTTATAAGTCCTTTTTTTAAACTTTTAATACTATTATAACAATTATATTATAACAATACGACTCACTGATCTCTCGATACAAATAACTATAGCGCCTAAACCGCTCATCCCATTGATCTGTAAATTTCTATACAAATTTAAAATCGCGGCAGGATGAGATGGTGTCAGTTTGGTCAAAATAGGATGAATCCCTAAGAAAACGTATGTGACATCTACCACTTCCGGTTGTCAGATTGTCAACAAAAACAATTCAGCCCGATCCGTTGTTCCGTCTGGGCGTTATCGTGTTCAGGGACATACATACATACATTTTTCAGAAATCATTACAATCGATTCAGGGGACCCCAAAACGCGTATTTCCGCCGAAATCTCATTTTTTCAGTCGATTACAATACTTCCTATTACTAGTCGGAAAGTAAAACGTGAAAAATATTTCCTCATTGTTTATATTATTGACATATAAGATAAAATATCGAATTGGTATTAATTCTAAAGCTTCCACTGCTCAATTTTCTTAGAAAGCATTGTCACATATATTTATCTACATATATATATATATTGTCTGAAACGATTAAACTGTCAAGAAAGTGAAAAGATTACAAGGCAATTCAATATAGGGCTTCCATTTCAGATGGCAGCGGAACAAACATACACGCACATTGTTATACGCACGCACATAAAAACGTATTTTGAGGTTGAAAGCCATAATAAAATTCCCTAGCCGTTCATATTTCCATCTATGGATGCTCGAGAAGACAATATTTATCTCGCCCACTCGGTTATTGAAGGTCTGATAACGAGGGGGACAAAGAGAGAAAGAGAAAATTTTGCGGAGAAGACACGCGATGATATTGAAATGAAACCCGTCGAAGACAAGCAGCCGTCGCAGCCAGCAGCAGTCAGTTCTCTGCAAGTCCCCGAGGGCGATAAAACCGATCCGAATATTCTCGTTGCCGGGCGGCAATGTCGAGCAAAGCCGTTGATGGGTTCTGCACGCTCAGCGAATTACCGGACCCCGACGGCGCCGTTACGACAGCCGCACGCCAATGGAAAATATTTTATTGCCACGTTAAACAATCCATTACTGTCCCGTCAATTTTGCACACCCGTGTATTACTTATTGACAGTCAGGAGTACCACTCTCGATTATTCTCACTCGCTTTCAAAGATTACGTGGAATAAAATAGTCGTGAAGTCGTAAAATTGTAAAAATCTATGAATTGTATTCAGATTATATTATTTCAAATGTCATCCGTACCATATTTTGTGCATGTTTCAACCGTCAGTTCACTAAAATAAACACAAACATTTTATCGATCATGGTTGGATTCAATTTATGTGAAAATTATTATTACTATCGTTCCCAATTCGACAAATTACACGGCGCAGAAAACAATTTCGAAATTTGTGAAATTAATAAACCTGGTGTACCAGCTCTAGCGTCCGGTATAATATAAATATCGCATAAATCAATTAAAGTAAATACACATCGACAGAATTAAATGTCCGATGGGGCAATTGCGAATTTTAATCAATATATTAATAACCTATTTATACGGCTTATTACAAATCATTCGTTGCCCCCTAGCGGTGTATAATGCAGAACTACATATTTAGCTAAATGTTCCGTTATGGTGTACACAAAAGTGTGTAAAAATTGTGTAATTAATTATTCAACCAAGAAGAGATTCGATTATTATGACTATGATCAATTATTGCCTCTTCTCCCGTCGAAATTATTACCTTTATCAAAGGAGCAGAAGCTTTCTATTTCAGCATGGTGCTCCCCTTTGTTGTATGTTTACATTCACCAAAGCAGGTTATAATTGGGGTGAGGTAAAGGGGGGCTTGTACCTGTATATTGGCATCACAGACATGTCCTTGAACCAGAAGATCATGCTGACGGCGTCTGAGGGGAGTGGCGGCGTCACGTCGCAAGGCAGCTCGACATCTTTGCCAGGAACACCCCAGACAACTTTGGCCGGTACTGAAAGGAACAAAACAATGTTTATATATTGATAAGAATAGATGTAAACTAGCTACTATAATGGTACATAATTTCATAATAATAGTCATAATAACAGTCCCAGAAGAATCAAGAAATTCAGACAAATCCGCAGTGTTATAAGAATAATAATAAATTTGACCCAAAAAGGGGGCTGATACGGTCCACATACACACATTATAAAACTTAACATATTTATATGCGATGCCCTTTTAGCGGGCCAAAATCTGCTTTGCATATCCCGCATATAAAGATGTCCTGCCTTTATTGGGGTTAAGCGAAACAGTCCGCCCTCTTTTAGCTTGTATCCCGGCTATCAAAAAAAAAAAACTTTAAACTTCCCTTTATTCGTTTACTTCGTATTCCATGTATAGATATAAGGGTCTATATAAGTCTATATACGTCCATATAAGGGTGGAAGGAAGAAGAAATGACCGGGAAAGGATCACCAGTACGACTGCTACCACGAGTTTACCCTCCAGGTTTGAGATAAGTTATAAGCGTTTCCATATAATATATAAAAACCGCGCAATTTACAACCCATTCGCAGAAAGAAATTGGATCCGCGACGACTGGTAAGTGGCATCGTAAAATCCACTTCGTTATTGTTATCCGACGCAGTAAATAGCGTATATGGGTCTAACCTCCGTCATGTTCCGAAGGATAATCTCGCGAATGCTCCACAGATCCGTCGATAGCCAGTAGTACCACATCAGCCCGCCATTGCACTCTGATTTTACGGTATGGGGAATTTAAAAGAAATGTACCTATATATTACTTTGGAACAAACCTTTTTTAATTTATTATATGAATCTTTGATGAACAACATAATTTTGTATAAACATCTATTAATACTTTATTATTTTCTCTTAAAAAATCAATAAGCTGATAATTAGTAATATCAACAAAATCTTACTACTACTGTAAATTTTCTCGAGTCCTGCGTCCTGACGAAATAATACCATTATTACCAATGTTGATGTAAATCTTAATGCAAGTTGAAATGCTTGGCATCTTGGCATCAAATGAAAGCAATTTTGGTGTTTAAAATTGAGTTACATTTCAAAGAAACGTATCCAAAGGCATTCCGGATTTTAAAACTAAAAATAAATTGCTGTTGGACTGTGACGAGATATGAAAAATTATACCTCGTTTCCATGGCTTATTACATATAATTTATAGCACATAATGGGTGATATATTAAACTGACACATAAGCACTTTGAAGAATTAATATCATAACAATATTTCATCGAAAATATGGATGAATATAAAAGATAATAGTGTATATAAAGCAAAAATATAGTGCTAGTAACGTCATTCTAGAACATTATGAATATTACTGTTGGTTACGTCTTAATAATTTAGTATATTAAACGTAAATGATTCACTTTGATATTCGAAATATGGATTCGAAATACTTTTATTCACATTCGGTTCAATCCTGTTCAATTAGGGATTCAATGCATGTTATCCTTTTTTTGTAGCGCTATGCTTTTAGCTCGGATCGTATCGAATCACAATTTATATTATTTATAGTTCTATTTCGAGTACAATCATTCACAAAAAAAGAAATTCGTTCGATAATATATCAACTTTTATTACAAACTGGCAACAGCATCAACAGAATAGAATGGACCAGTGATTATTGAATGCTATTTTACAGGTAACGTCTGTATTCGCATTTTGAATAAACATTTATTTTTTGTTAGTTCTATGCATTTTGTGATTGTAACTTTTTTGTTTTGTATTGTTACAGTAAAATAGTTGTTATTTATTATAGTATTATAGTATTATAGTACCAAATTATAGTTCGTGTATATAAAAAAATATTCTTTATCAATAAGGTTTTTCACAGAGGCAATAAAATTACCATTAATTCTATAATGGCTCGAAGGCAAAATTGAGGATCGGTTTTGGTGAGTATAGCTGGAGCTGACATCGTTTTTTTTTTTTTTATTTCACCTTAACTTGCCTGGTGAATATTCAAGATTAAAGAGGAAACTTTACAAAGGCGCACAGAGAGGCCAGTTCGGTTTGGTAAAATTGGATTTTCATTTGTATCAATCGTTGTTCTTCTGTAGTTCACGGTCCTTTCATTATCGGGCATATTTATCGTTTTCGTTCGTGTATTTTTTTTGCGATTGGCGCTACGCAACTCGAAACTTTCGTAATTATCTCCCAGAGACGGTCACCAGTGCCCACGTGGCCAACGAAAAGATGAAATTGGAGGAAAGAATAAACAACTCTGTTGATGTAATTTCGATGTCAAAGTTTTTTCTGGCGGTCGTCAATGTTATTGGAAAATTTCTCGGTTTCACTTTGTTATTATCACGAACTTTTGCTGGCTACATTATTAGCTGTATTACGTCTCGGAATGAAATTGTATTTTGCTTTTCAATTCTCAGTCACCAAAAGCAGCACATCAATAAAGACGTATTTCAGTTTTAAATTATTCTCACAAATACTAGATACAAGAACCAATCACCTTGAAAACCAACATGATTGAATTTCTATAACTGACCTTTTTATGTAAAAAAAAATAATTATGTTTTATCAACAAGATTTAGTTTTACGTATAACATGCAAATGTAGGTATTTCAATGTCGTTTTATTCAGTAACAATTTCGGAACCCTAATGGAAACAAAGGTCGAGGTTTCTCGATCGTAATCTAGTAATCACTTTCGGGAAACCTCGACGAGGTCAGAGCAATTTGTAGGCGATGTGAGTAAATTATGTGTTAATTAAGTTATTACAGCGGCAATAGGCAGTGCTTGTTCAGTTATCTGTACTGCCTCTTTCTTTTTATAGTAACTTTCAGTTAGGCTTATCAAGTATGAAATATTATACAAGCTTTCAATTAAGAAAAGCTTTTTGATTCAAAACTCACAAATTTCTCCTTTGAAGCGAAAGGATTTTGTTTCCAATTAAAACTGTGTTGGGTAGCTTTAAATGTTCTTATGAGTTCTTTTAAGAATATAGTATTTTGCATTGAAAAATACTTAGTTTAAAATATCGGGTGGTTTCATCGTGCGGAAAGCGTAGCGTTTGCGCGGAGTTAATTTTAATAAAATGGACTATCTCTAGACCAAACTCAACAGATGTACATCCTTAATTACCACAGACTAATTCGGGCTAAACTAAGATTGACAAATCCGAATGACATCTCACTTAAATCTGCAATACAGACCAAACTAACACGTGCCACTCATCAATCTGCCTAAAACCTAAACAAACATTCCACAGAACAATAACCTCCCAATTGCGGCTGTTCCTCATTACGCCAAGAGGCTAAACACCAATTATTCCAATTCGTACTCCTAATTTTCTATCCGTCAGTTCCCCTGATCTCCTCGGACATTGATTGAAATGGACAGGAGTGTCCCGCTCACAATTAGTCAGTAAAGGGATCCGACCCGGCGAAGGATTGTATCAATGTGTAAACGTGGAATGTCACTACGGCCTTTCGAGTGTTAATTGAAAACAGTAGTTGAGTTGGAGATTCGGAGAAGTCGGAGAAGTTTTTGTAGGCGTTGAGCGGCATGTAAGAGGATCCGTGGCAATAGGGGCCGCGGAGCGCGTACAAATGCTTTGCTGAGTAAATTAGTAACACATTTTGGTAGGCGTGTGCGTCATTTATGTAAATCATTACTGAATGGGTTTGTACTTGTTTTATTATGATTAGTGTCTGAGGTAATCAAAGAAATAAATGCAAATAGAAGATTCTCTAAGTTGGCAGATAAAAGTTTTCATCCAATTGTATCGATGTCCTAGACCATGATATAACAAAAGAATACTTAGTCAAGGATTATTGTATTTTATATTGCAATAGAACTTATTTGTCCGTAAGACCCCAATGCATCAAACCTGAAGCAATTAAACGTGATTAGTTTATAGTCCCTGAATGTAATTTATTCGCCTTTTATACGACCCAGAAATCCACAAACATGTAACACAAACAAATTTGTTTACTTCATTCAGGTTGTATGAATTATGTAGTTTCGTTTTACAGAAAATTTTTCAATTATTTCCAGGATTAAATTAAAGTGGGGCATGTTCGTGATATATTACTGTATTCCACCAGATAGTAAAATATTACTACAGCACAAAAAATCTGACTACTTCGGCGCAACTATATAACGTTGGGCAAAACAAATAATCTTAATTATCTACCGGGGAGACGACAACCATAAAGGATATTCATAACTTTTTTTGTTCGAATTTCTTAATGAAACATATGTCAATCGATAGAGCTGTTCAAGTAGTATACCCCAGAGTTTTTTCCACAAAAATATCGAACGGTTTAGCAAAAAAAATGATTTAATTACCAGCGCGTCATCTAAAACAGCTCATGGTGTCCTCAAATAGAATTGCCTATAACGCCATCCACCGATACCGTAGAACATCGGGGATAACAAATTCGGAATCTACATGAAATTCTGCATCTAGTAATGGTATCAATGTGACACTACCCTTATGGTTACAACCCCTCTTACATAAGTAAATCGGTAAACTGGTGTGCGGCTTATCAAGTGGATTATATAAATGTTTATAACAATTGCGAAAGTTGATGCATAACTTTGATTATTACGTCAAATTGTAGGTAATTAATAAGGGTAACTACCCTGAAAAGGTCGGAGTTTTGCCCACTCAATAACACCCCTTAAATGATAATAATGTTGACCTACCTTATAACAAGGAATACGACGGTAGACAGATATAATAATTAATAACTTTGGTAAATATTCTTGCATAACTTTGATTCATACGTCAAATAGTAGGTAATTAATAGAGCTAGCCATCCAGGTATGCTCAGAGTTATGCTGAGCTGTTTTAGATGACGCGCTGGTAATTAAATCATTTTTTTTTGCTAAACCGTTCGATATTTTTTGTGGGCAAAACTCTAGAGTATACTACTTGAATAGCTCTATCGATTGACATATGTTTTCTTCTCCCCGGTTAATTATCTCATTCTGTAACAGGCAGCTTCTATTAGATAATATTTGCTGCAGATTATGTGTCAACTGGATAAATAAGTGCACTTTCTGTTGGCTATCGATCATATAAATTGTCTCCAACTGAATGGAATTTGCCACTTCATGACAGTGATGGATGAGCTGCATTAAGGTGATAAAATTGAACGATCCTGTATAGTAGAAAGTAATTGTTAGAATTTACATAGTGGTCAATTCCGAAATATGCATATGGATATAACTCGCAAAGTGATAGCATAAATTCTACAAATAATAATAATATTTTATATTTTGTATTAAAATTTGATTAGGTCAGTAATGCACAAAAATTAAAGATTAAAGATTTTGATTTTGGGATTTTGAGACATGAAAAATCGGTTATAATGGATTATTTTGTTCGAATACGCCCATCACTAGTTAAAACCATCGGTATTCATGTATTCATTAGCATTCTGGCCGACGAATTTTCTGCAATTCAGCGAACCGGCATCCATCTTCATTTGTCATATTTTTGTTTCGAGAATTACGCTAATTAAGGCCTTTCGTTGAAATTCTCTGTGCGATCGGTTGCGTGTGAAATGGACACACAATGGACACGCGGCGGCCGCTAGTGTGTTCTGTAAAATTGGAATTCGTGGCGTTCCTCTCTGCCACTACAACTCCTGTTCCGTCCTAATGGTCAATTTGTTCTTCTAATGACTGGTGGCCACGTAAAGAGGGTAAGCGAAGGCAGTATTGCCCCGCCCTTAAGTGGTTCCCGGGGTAGAAATGAAAAATTAGCGGTTCTACAAGCCGGAAGTGTAGCGGCATTACGTTGTTTACGGAATCTATTAGCCAAGTTGATGTTGTTAACATCGGCTTTGTTTTTAAGACAATTTAACGCGAAGAGTCAACCATTAAGGTCATTTTTTTTCCAGAACATTCCATAAAGACAATGAGTTAAATAAAAAACCCAAACAACAAAATCTTGAATCTACTTATAAGAAAACTGCCAATTGGTCAAATTGCCAATTTATCTTTTGTGCGCCATAACTTTCAAATCATACCATAACCTTTACGTATGTGTTTTCAAAATATAACAATATAGCTTATACTCGTTACTACATACATCCTTACTATCATCAGTTCATTTCATGTGAGACTTCATCATGGCGCTGTACCAATTGACTGCAGTTCATTCATCGTCATCATGCCTTCAGTAGGTATAACGAACTATTTGAGCAGTAAAAATGTTTAAGTGCCGTACAAAATCGTGTTCAGAAAGCAGTAACACCCATGACCGGTCGTAAAATATGCCCTCGTGGCGAAAATGAATGTTGCTCTAACACCGTTGAAATTGCAGCAGTATAATATGAATGTATTGCCGAAGAAAATATAGTTGTTAATCGAAATGTGCCCTTAACGATTTGTCATAAAACGATCAAATGTACGACCGGTCCGAATATAGATTTAACTGCACGTAACTTTCGAATTGTTCCAGCAAATGAGTGCCGCCGCGGTTTCTCAGTTTTTATTGCTAGTTTTGTGTGTTGTAAATTGTAAGTCGTTTCGAATTTTTGAAAGGTGTACAGGATGATTAAGAAGCACTCATTATAACTATAAATTAACTAAAAAAAATTCACAATTCATACAATCTAGTAAATATCAGCCTTGAGTAAATAAACTAATAAATTGGCAATGTTTGCGATAACATTTCTGTTCGTACCGTCGTCGTTAGGGATTTATACTTAGCGCCAAATGTTCTGTAGTGAGATTAAACATTCTCTACTAGCTGGTAATAGGATCACATTTATCCCTGACAGATATACACTTGAGGGGTTGTGTCAAGCGCACTGATTGGTACGTTAACCCTTAACCACTGCTATTTAATACCTAGACCCCCATAGGTGGTCCTAATGACAAGCTTCTGTTTATTCATGCGAATGTCATGCATGTTAACTGTACACTGCCGAGCAAAGTAGCTGTACGCCACCATGATACAACTTGCTTCTTTCGCTATCCTTTTTACAATGAAATAGAAATAATTCTATTGGAAGCTGACATATCTTTTATGGTTTCAGGATGACAAATGTCATTATGTCCTAGAAACTGACGTTAGTTAGGGTCCTGATTGGCTGTGCTTTTCAAAATTGAATAATTTCAAAAGTGTTTAGATATTTCATTGTACCAACGATATAGTCGGAAAGTAGGGTGAGGGCCACCCCAGATATTTATTTTAGTTGCTGTAATGCACCACAGTACGAAATTAAAATGTTTGTTGTTAGGACATAGTACCCAGTACTTTACTGCTTAACCAATGCGTCAATAAAACACAACTTTAACAAAATATAGTTATATCAGTCAGGTAAATCTAATTACTATTTATATTTTCAGCAAATCAAACAACAAATAACACTGAATACTAAAGCGACTCGAAGTATTCATTACAAGTACTCATTAGCACCCCAAATCTGTCTTCGCTGAACTCCAATCGTAATCTCGTCTTCTACATACACAGTATAAACATTCATGTTGCTGATCCGTAACCAAGCTGACATATGAAGAATGTGGGGTTGGTCGTTCATCATTCTTTGTGTGTGGCGAAGAGGGGATGCGGCTCACTCAGCGGTATGCGTGGGCGTCTGTGTGAGGCCCAGTTTGAATTCGTCGCTTTGTGCGAAAGTGTTTTTACAAATCTGGATCGTTTGCGGAGATGCGACTTGAAAATGGCGGATGGCATGTGTGGACCTTACACGATATTTATAGTCGTTTTCGCAGCTGTTTATTTGTACTTCTAATTGCGGTCTTTAAACCAAGCCGACCGACCTTACTAAGCGCTAGCCTTTCCATTCTGGTATTAGTGTTTATGTTTTTTTACGTCGGGGAACCACTGATGCGGACCGCTAAAACATCAATCGATGTTCACAACAGTTGCTAATATAAAACATGGTGTCATAAATATTGGCAATACTGACACATCCTAAATTTGGAATTGTGATTTTGTACTGTATTGAATTCATCATTAAATCCTCTGAAATATAAAAAAAAAACAGGTAATCCCCGAGGTAGGGCAATTAAAAAGAAAAATTCGTAGGATTACGTTTGCGAAATAGGTAGATGTCGCTATTGGCGACAGCAACAAAGTAGCAACCTCATTTGCCCGAGCATAAACAATACCGGCGGCCGAAATGAAAACGAAAATATGGACGTATATTACGTGTGTACGTTGGCGCACCTGCTGCTAATGCATCCCGCTGCGGTGAATCTAAGCCAAAAGGGCCCTTTATAAATTACCTTAATTTAAAATAGATTTACGCTCGCAATTGAGGCACCTATACTGTTGGTTGCTGCTAGCAGACCGCGAATGCCGCTGCGTATTTAATATCCGGCGAGAATTAGTAGAACCAACCAGGTACTGTTGTTGTATATCGCGACGTTTGCCCAGATTATTCCGGTTACGCTTGCGGTTTTAACTTGAATTCCACTATAGGTGCATATTTTTCCATAACAGAACCGGTGGAGGTTTGGTTTTAAATTGTCTATTACATAAATTGTGTTATGACTTATTTATGAGCAGGTAACAAAATATTGATAAATGTACGAGCAAATCCGTAATTTTTATAAGTTCACCAATTTTGAAAATGAATAATATCTATAATTTATGAGCAATAGAGTAGTTCCTAGAATGTTGAAAATTACTAAAGGCCACATTAGGAGGAGAAAAACTGAAAGAAAATGCAAAGAAAGTTTACTGGGAAACATCCACCGGTATGAAACAAGCAAAGGCAAATATTACCTTTGACAGTTTGGTGTGACTCAATAATTTACTCATTGCAACTAAATTTATCTTGAATCAAGCAATTAACCCGCTTCTACTGAGAAAATTTTGTCTTGGCTGAAGTGGATAATTATTTCGTGGATATGGAAATCAACCGTTGTTTTGACTTGAACTGAGCATTCTTTTCTTTATGTGTGTGCCTCTAAAAGCAAAGAATTTCTCCAGCTACAAACGCCTGATCTCAAGACTGATCACGGGACATGTGCGAGGAGTGTATAAAGAGGCAAAATTGCCACTCGATGGACTGAGGATGTATGTGGCAAAGACTGATCGTTTGAATTGTAAACTGCAAACGTACGGCCAGAGGGCTCTCCGAACAGCATCAATATTTCATGGCCTTACCCTGTTTTCGGATTAATAATCGCATTAGGGACGACTCGCACAGTACTCTCGTAATCGCCAGAATCATTTGTGTTGTGGCATAATTCATCGTTATGTGCCCATTTCTGCTTTGCCATGTCCGCTTCTTGTGGTCCTTCGAGCAGGCAGAAACCAGCGAGCATTTTGGTTTGGGCATTTTGACGTAGATATTAATGTTCTTTAGAGTGAACCATTCGTAAACAAACAGGAGAATTAGTGCTTCGGACAGTCAAATTGATAAAAGATTTATGATAAGGATTTTGAAGGGTGTAAAACAAAGACAGTCTGGAGAATACGAGAACAAATTTTTCTTGAAAATACACTGACATAATTTAATCTACATACAAAGGTAATGGACATTGTTGGACAGGATGGAAAGGTTAAACTGAGAGTAAGTAGACTACACTGATCATTTAAAGCTCCCTAAGTGCCCCTATAAAGTT
Source organism: Aphodius granarius (assembly GCA_963971325.1). Taxonomy (NCBI): domain Eukaryota; kingdom Metazoa; phylum Arthropoda; class Insecta; order Coleoptera; family Scarabaeidae; genus Aphodius; species Aphodius granarius. Next base: position 5,102,538 of record OZ020222.1, on the reverse strand, counting down.
AAAAGATTTACGCTGGCATGCCTAATGTTAAATATGGCGATGGTTTTAAATGCCGGAACGATGAATGCGTTGAACGGATACGCGGTGTGCTACAGGAGTTGAATGGAGTAAAATGTATGTATAGTGTACTGCAGGGTAGGTCGCAGCAATAAACTTGGTCTTAATTTAGACGTAACTGCCTTTTTATACTTTACGCGTACCTAAATAAATCTTGAGCGAGATTTTTATGCACCTTCATGTTTATGTATATATTTTTATGTCCTCATTAATATGGATTAGGTTGAATGAACGGTTTTTGTAGGATTCAATTTGTGTGTCAGTTTATTATTCCAAGACAACCAGTAATAATTAAGAGTTTGTACTTATAATATTTTTTGTAGTATGGTTTTATTTTGCAGTTTAAGATTTGAATATCTTAATAAAAGGCAATAACCATGATTAAAATAACTAATTATTACAGAAGTTTTATTTCGAGTTGGAGTCCTACTAAAGACTACTAAAACAATATATAAATAACAAACGTAAGTTAAAAAAAAAAACAATAAGAACCAATTACTTATTACTCGTTTTGTTGTTAACGTAACTGCAAATAAAGTACAACCTCTTAAATAAATATTTAATCCATTTACTTACTGATAAGAGGCGACTGTTAAGGTTAGTTTAAAAATCTGTTGTACGCACTAAAGACCTGCACAAAGTATTCAACATTAATAATCATATAAAACATTATCAATAAAATCACAGTTTCTAACTTTTTAGAATTCCAAAGTCTGCGTATATGTTCTAAAACTTATTTAATCGTAATGGTACCATAATGACACATAATAGACAATACAGTGCAATAATTGCTTCCTTATCTACACACAGTACAATAAAACTGTGTTTGTTCCATGTCATTTACATTTTTTTAATGAAAATCCTTGACGTAAATGGCCGTCGAAATGCAGTACGCAATAAGCAACATTCGACATCAAAAAACACAATTCATTCTTCCCGAATACTACGTAAACGTTGGCGCTTTCATCGCTGTTTCCAGCAAATTCTCCCCTCCACGCCAAATTATCATTTCTTTTCACAAGAAGAAACGCCTTTGCGTTTCGGCAAAATTTCGGCAGGCAATACACTTCGCGTTCCGTCACCCCCACCCATAATCACAATTTAAAACACAGCCCCTCCGGCCAATTATAATCGGCCAGCCGAGCGGAAATAAATTATTTTCACCCGTGCCGTTGTGAAATTAAAAAAACATTTCGCCAACGCCCGTTAAGAGGTTTTGTGGGAGGGATTCGGATTCTAAGAAAAATCTATTTCGGATTGACACAGGAACTGAAGGAAAAAAGAAGGAAACCGTGTGCGGGACTGAATGAACTGTATTAAAAATAGCCCAGGTCAGATGGACAGATGGATGGAGAGAGATGGGGATCTCTGGGACTACTGAAGATGTATTTTTGTGTCTGTTCCCTGACGTTTGATTTGTTGGTGCAGGTACATCTTTGTGACAGGTTCTCTCACTTCCTAAGAGGGTTCTCTTTTATAATCATATTGAAAGAATAAAGTGCTGTGAATCTACATACATTTCTAGGGGCATTTTTGCTGTAAAAAAAAAACACATTCCGTATGCAACTAATCACTCAAAATAAGTCGATGGTCGACCCACAACATGTCTTGAGGTCAGTTCAGCTTGGAGAGAAACAACCAGCAGGCCCTGACACCATACAACAACCTAATTGAATTAGTGTCGGCATAATAACGTAAACCGATCCCGGTTCATGTGGTGGACCTTCAGTCCACTCTCCTCCAGTGTTTAGTAGGTATTATTTAATTTAGATTATCTGTCCGTGGCCGACGAACCGTTTAAGGACTCCAGTTAACGTTAGGGGGTGGCCCGTAGCCCTGGGGGTGGATTGTTTAATCCAATTTAACGCGTGACCTGTAAGCTGCACCATGAGCGTCGTCGAGAATTGCTCCCCTCGCTCTACGCCCCTGTTGTACTGCCCTGTTGTGTTCTTGCTGAAGATGGTAACGTTGGCGGGATTGTGGGATGTGTTTGGCTGTGTGAGGATTCAAACTGGATAATGAACACGGAGAGATCTTGTGGTTAATTAGTGTTTAATAATAGAAACCTAATAATCTTATATACGATATTACTATTAGGCTTGTTAGGGCGGCCGTAAATCATATTAAGTTATGGGACAGCGTATAATGAGGAATTCCTAAATTATAAAGAACCAGTTCTTCCAAAATATCAATGTAAAGTTTTATCCCAAAGGTAGCTAAATAATGTAATAAAAATAAGAAATATAAGTATGTATTAGCACAACAATGTTTAGGTACTTAAACATTATAATGTAGTCATTTCAGAATATTTTAATGGTGTTAACTTTGACACCGTTTATTTAGAATCGTTGTTTATCTGCAGGCATATCAAAGGTTACTTAAAATTAGCGAAACTCGTTCAAATATGTTGGCCACATCTCGACAACGAATCCGAAATAGGTAGATAATTATATATGCGAGCTGTAAACATATAATAAGTTGATGTTACTAAAGTTAGAACCACGTTCGGCACGCATAATTTAGCTCAGACATAAAAGTTTTAATGTAGTCAGAAATAACATGAAAATTTAACAAGGAAAGTTAAATGCTATTTTGAACAAAGTTGAAATTTTGTATATTATGGCTTAAATACCTGGTTAACTACGTAAACGCATTATTTAATTAGATAATAGATCTAAAATGAAATCTACATTTTTGTGATTACTTTGGGCTGAGGCTGTGGATTGGTTTTACATGAACATTCCACTTCTACTTTTTAATTCAGCGATGGTTCCAAGTTCCAAGGATATTGAAATATATTTTTTGATTCGTAGCCACATATCGATAATAATTTCCACATAAACCTGCTGATTATTTTAAAACGTTACTGAAGACAGAACATACATCTGTTTTTTATTCTAGGAGTCAAATACAGCAAGAAAGTTATTTGATTGCAACACTTTGTATTGATAACATGATCATGGGCATACAAACTGCGGAACACCTAATCTGAAAACATGCTAATCTGAAAGGCAGTTTTACTTCCTAGCTTGTATCTACTATTTATTTTTACTTTCCGAAGAAAGTTACTATCGAATAGAATTTTTTTTATAGCCGAAATGGCCTGAAATTTAGTACATATTGCACAACTCCCTCGTTAGAGCGCCAAAAACAGTAGTAACAATGATTTTAACGAATCTATATTAAATAATGGCTTGGATTCTTAAAATCTTTAATTTGGGTTGGCACAATTCGAAAACTGTGACCTCAAAAATCAACTTTCTCTGCAAAATACCAATTGTGTGCTCGCTTCTTCTTTATTCAATTTTCTTAGTTGGTATTTATCTTTATTCTGAATGATCTTAATGGTCGTTTTCTTACTTTTAATGATAGATAGATAAGAAATTCTCTTCATCGTTCAAGATCTTTTAAAATCAGATAATTTCAATATATGTACCTAGTTAGAATTACCAGGAGATGAATGGTATATAATGGGATTGTCACAACCTTTTAGTCGTTACGGTTGCGAATTGGCAAATTTTGATCAATGTCAGTCGCCACTGACATGGCATGACATTGTTACTCAGTATCATGCCACATGTTACTCAATGGGGGCGTTTAGCCAGGGTCTATGCTACCGTTACGGTACGAGCGCAAACTGCTATACTTGTCCACAAGAATCAGATGTCCATAACAACCAGCTGTTGTGGACAAGTGCAACAGTTAGCGCTCGCTGCTACGTAGCCTGGTGAATGCCCCCAATGACTGACATTAAATTGACATCTAGAAATCTAGAGAGTATCTGTAGCCTAACAAAATGTATGTATAGCGGATGAGTTCTATATGTTCCAATATGTCACGAAGTAGTCGAAAGGTTGAGTGAGGGACACGCAAGATATTTTATGTGTCAAATAATAAAACTTAACATTTTTTCTACGAGTAGACAAACTATATTACATCGTTTGCTTTCCGGATTAGAGGCGAGAATGCAAAACGTCGAAATGAATATTTTATCAAGAAAATTTATTTGTGATATCTTCTGTATATATGACGACAGTTTTTTTTTTTTCATACTCCTAAAGCCGATGTGGGTTTGCCGAAATCGTAGATTCCCACTTAGGATGCCTGATCTAACAACGAAAGAATTTCAAGCGGTCTATTTTGAACACCGTTCAACGCATCAATATATTATCAACAGCGGATTTGGAGTATCTGCCAAATGGACACGTCACAGCAACAAACCGACAAAACTCGAAATCCTAACATTCCTCGATGGAGATTCCCACAACTCTAAATTTTAAATAGCTATTATTCCTTGCGCCATCACGTTAGCGTATGCTATTATCTGTAAGCGATATTTTATGTGGCAGTGTTTTGTGGACTTGCCAGCAAACAATACTGGCAATCGGCTCTAAAAACAAAACAAACGCGAGTTCAGAGGTGATTCCCCCTTGTTCGCTTTGCGATGTTATTGCAGTGAAAACACACACCTGAATCGGTCTATTTTTGTGAGCATTGTTCACAGAAATAGTCTTGCCAAAATATTCAGTAGCAGTTTCATTGATAATACACTATGCGCAAAACAGATGTACAACACATGCCCGCTGAGTGACGAATAGGAACGTTCTTTTTAAAAATATCTCAGGCGGTTCGTTTCACAATCATATCGTACCGAAATTGAGTCGATGAAATAGGTTTGTTTAAAGACGAAGCCACACTGAAGATTCACCTTTAATAATCGTATGTCAAGGAATGTTATGTACTAAAACTTAATACGATGTTAGATCTTTTTATAAGTGTCATACGTTTTTATAATAAATATAATAAATATGACATTGAAGTATATTAAATATCCCTTATAAAAATACTATTTACTTTAGGCCATTTTACACCACATACAGTGTGTTGTAACAACGTGAATGTAAAATAGCAGTAGATTCAGATGAAAATTAATTATCAACGATAAAATGAGTATAGTTTTTATATACACCACGCATTCTGTACAAACACGCTTAAAATCACTTGAAACACCCCACGAAACAGAATATAAAAAATCAATCATTTAGTCAATATTACAGACCCTAGAGGTCTATTTTCTAAGAATGGAGTTTTTTTATGAAAGAGATGGAATTGCTCTTGCTGTACATATGAGAAATGACGATTTAAAAGCGTCATCTTTTCTTCGTAATTACTGCCATTGTGCTTACATTTACTGGGATTAAAACTGGGAGGTTGCGCGCATCGGGGTTGTACTGAAAAAGCTCAACCCGGTTTGTCGACATTCCTGCTCCACTCCTACATATCCATTTTATTAAAACAGAAAGTCGGCCGGTTTCGGGCTCGATGCCAAATGCGGCTCGCGACACTCGCTTTGGTAAGTTCAGGGAGGGATTACCGGGCTAGCGGGTTCGCTTTTTATTTTTCTTCTTTTAATTATGCTTTACAGCGAGAGCCGCCGTTGCCAAGTACACCACTATTATTAGAATGTATTTTGGACTGAATTCTTGACAATTTTTTTTAATGTTACAGGTTGCGCATTGAACGACAAAAAATAAGTCAGGTAAACACGAGTATAGTGTCAGACGCCAGGCACCTGATACAAATAGACTGACAGCTGATTGTTCGTGTTTTATTCCTACGTGCCTACACTTCTTGTCTTTGTCAGTACTTGGCAATACAATACGCTTAAGGACTTTACATATAAAACGTCAGACAGAAAAGTTAGAAAATTTAAGTGAATTTAAGTGGATTAAAAGTTATTTAACAGCTTTTTTACCCCTTTGCAGCAGCAGTAGATAGTTTGAACAAAACAACATTATTATTCACCTCAAATCAATATATTATGTTGAATGTAAATTACTATGGCTTACTTTGAATAATTGATCGCATTTCATTTAAAATGACAGTTACTTGCAGTGAGAATGAAATACTCTATTCAGAACACAGAAGGTGTTGAACCAAACCTAAAAATCTTTTTCTGAAACATCCTGATAATTATTATTCTCTTTAATCCATCCAATGGTCGAAATAAAACAATATTAATTTGGTCGAAATGTTTAAATATTTGGAGTAATACTACAAAATTTCATTCAAAACTACATATAGTCCTTTGTAGTTGAAGCACTCAACCCGCTTCTACTGAGAAAATTTTGTTTGACTGGAGTGGATAGTTATTTCGTGGATAATTATGTTATTTGGTCTGAGAACATGAGAAATTCGTTGCAAAAAATCCCACGGAAATTATTATTAATACACCTATTGTCGGACTAAAACACCAAAATCGTTAGGTAAGACGTTTCATATAAAAAAACGCACAAACAAAGTTTGGTTTATCCAATTAAGTCTGTACCTTTATCATAGCATTCTCTCGCAGAGGTCACCGTCAATCCGTCAAATTCCGACTTAATTTCGCATTCAGGAGGGTTCGCGGCTTAGGCCGCCCTCATCTCGGGTTATCAGCGAAAGCCCAGGATAGTGTTTCGTTAATTCGAGCTAATTATATAACGGCGAGGGCCCTGTCGTAATGATGTTATAAAGTAACCTTTTACGCTCAAGGTGATGTGGCCGTAACTGCGAAAAGTGCGCAACGTTACACGTAAGAGCTTTCAGTAGGGATGCTTTCTCGCATTTCAGGCAATGGGATTTCCAGGAAGGTCCTACGCAGGCACCTTCTTCGTCGGCGTACCGGTTCGTCTCCCTGTCGGCAAATTAGGTTTCCTCTCTTCGACGTCGACATAACTCTTTAATTACATTGTTGCGATTTGCTCGCGAATTTTCGATCCCATTCCAACCACCCCTTAAGAGGATCGGGGTCGTTGTTACCACGACGCGATCCGCCAGCCTGAATTCGGCAGTAACATAATTGAATTATATAAACAGTTAACGTACTCTTCATAATTCGTTTTATGGGCTCCTCGTAAATTTGATTATTTTAATGTTTTAAAGCTTTGAAATTATGCTGAATTAATTCATAATCTAACAACTTAGCTTGTGTATTGCGTGTTGTAGATATGTTTGTTTATGCTGTGCTTTAGTTATCTATACATGAGCACAATAAATTGTTTGTAAATAGGATATGAACACCACTACAATATCGGCTCATTGTAGGCCTAATCACTGATGGAAACAATAGAATATAGCCGCCTGTTTGTGGCAGCCTAGGTCATTAATATCCCATTAACGCAACAGTCAAATGGTGCACCACTAATCTGCTAAGATTGGTTTAATAGGATATGTACTTAATAACTGCACCCAAAGCGCATATCCCAACCCAACCCAACGAATTCGCTATTCGTTTCGCTATCTTAACGAAAAATTTAGTGACATTTAACAACACAAGTATAGGATTTTAGAAGAATTTGAAACACCAACTTGCAGTTTCAATAATACTACGAAGATAAAGCTATCATGTTCTAGACATTACTTATAAAGGCAAAGCTTGCACGAGATATTATTCGGTGACTCTATTTTTAAACTTATGGGCATTTAGAAATAATTTTTATACCAACTCAAGGTACATACTTACCTTAAACTATTACAATTCATGAATTGGGTGAGCACGTAAACACCAAAAGTACGACATGTGTCGTAATCAAACAGTAAATTAAATTGTAGATCAGGGGTAAATAAAAGGAAATTAAAATACAGTAAATTTTACAATGTATGTAATCACATAAATAATGTCATTACATTAGGATACATTAGGATATGTAAAATGGATTCTACTATCAATACGTGTACTAGTAATACAATAGTACTAAATAATAACCAAGGCGTGAAAATGTATCGTTTCAGAATCCTTCATGATATATCCTTGTTACATTTACCGTTGGAAATCTCTGTTGATTCCAGGTTTCAAAGTAATTTGCTTTGCCAACCACTTCAACAGGGTTAACATCAATACGAAAGAGAGTAGCATGATTTGCGTCACTTTCTATCGTTCTATACGATGATTTTTACTGCAAATTAATATAAAATGATAATATTGCACACCATATAGATAACCTATACCGCAAATACCCTTTGCCATTCCATATAAGTTCCAGATGTCGAAATTTGCACGCAATATCACGGTATCATAACTCAAAAACTAACCGAACAACATTCAACGTCGGACGGTCATGTGTCCCATTTTGCACTCTACGACAATTGTGTGTCCGCTATAATCCGGAAATAACATCTCTCTGGTTTACTGGAAACTGCATTTATTACGATGTACATTTGTTATTAACTGCAGCATTGCAAAGTCAATCAGTTCATCTTCTCCAAACGAATCGATTTTTATCATTTTTATTTCTCGTAACAGTACAGATGCATCATTTTTTTAGACAGGTTTTATAAAACTGATATAAACAATTTAAGTTATCGTTTTCGTATAAACTATATTTATAACATCTAACGGGCTCTGTTTACGATTATATATTAAGGTACGCATTTGTTTATGGACGTTTTTAATTACCGGCTCGGGGATAGTAGGGCATTTATTTATTTTTGTTGCGTAATTTATCATGCGAACGGTGCGTAGCGTCCCCGCTTTTTAATCGAATTCCCGTCACGCGATTTCATTGTAGCCGTAATGGAGCCCGTTTTATTTTAATTAAATCTACTTTGTTGTAATTGAATCGGCGACGATAAAATCGCCTAGCTTCACGGGATGGTTCAAAAAATTAAATTTGGGTGCAGTGTGTGCTCAAAACCACCTGAGAGCTTATTAAGCTCAAATGGAATATTGATATTTTTTTTTAATTTTGTACCTAAAGACACTATATTTGTATGTTTGATGATAGTATGGAGCACTAATAGGAACACATATATCTCGTAGCGTCAACATTAGGTACATAAAAGCCTTTTGACGTATTTGATGATTGACTAACATTACATAGCGTACTGCATTTGTACGCTACATTTGCATCATAGACAGATTTATAACCTGACGATTTGAACTGATATTTCATCTAAACATGATTTATCATAAGCAATATTTTCACATCGGAAGAGGTTCTAGAAACTATTTTTAACGGTGGGCAATATTCATTACAACCTCCGATATGGTCTTAAATGTAATAAAACTCAAAAATAAACCAAAAGTTTTGGGCATAAATCAAATTTGTGCTCTATGGTTAGGAAGGCATCTTAAGCGAGAGCGTTAGCTATTTTACGCGTAACGATGTGCGTTCAGAAATAGTTTTGTGAACGATTTTACGGTCTGAAGCGGAGGAAGATCTTTCGTTCCCTCGCTTGTTATTAATAATCTGGAAGAGTTTCTTGCCACTGCCTACAGTGGCGTGTGAAAACACGTAAACGCGGTCTAGAAATCAGTAGAAATTTTATATTTGTTTTCAATTTTTCTTGTTAATATGATGATATTTAAATTCAAAATTTGAATTCAGAAACGAAACCTCATACACCTAAATTTAAGGGAGTGTTTTAAGTTATTAAGAATCACGAAAACCATTAGAAGAGAGTAGCATCCTGAAAGTTGTAATATGACGTCTCATAGTTTTTGTTATTTTCTTTTACAGTTCGTCCCCCGGTAATTCTATATTATATCGATACCAAACTTCAGCCTTATTCCGTCTGGTTGCCATCGTGTTCACAGACATACACCAAAATTTTTCTGTCGATTACAATACTTTACTTTTACCTTCTAGAGTACTAGTGGGAAAGTAAAAATGGAATCAACTTTTTCTTCAACATATTACAATTTAATTATAACTTTTACTAACAAGAGAATACTTGACTGTTTGTTCATAAAACCTAATACACGCCCCTGTAATTCTATCCAAGTTTACGTTTTATTATGAAAACTAACACGTTCTATTTCTATCTAAAAAATTCTAAAAATAAATAAAGAAAACTTATGGCATTATAGGTCAACGACAAAAAATGGGATAAAAAAATTGCAGCGTTTACGAATACATATTTAGAAAACCCTTTACTGGGATAACGGTGTGGTCATTATAATTTTGTTTACTCAACACCAAAATACATCAAATATATACAAGATATCAGTTTTGATAAACTACACTTTCGCGGAATCCAAATATTTACATTACGCAAACATTGAGGAAGTGAGGAAGTTCACAGTTCTCGCGGTCAGCTGTGTGGAGTAGCTTTGACTAGTTACGTTAAATAATTACGAGCTCGATGTTTATTAGTGTATTTGTTTAGCATAAATCCCATATTTTATTTAGGCAATCCGTCATCGATTGATTGATACATACAAAAGCTAAACTTAAATCTCGAATTTGAAAAGCACTGAAGAAAAATACATGTTACTCTTTACTTCCTATGATAATACAGTTTTTATGATACATTTTTCTCAGTGAATAAAAAAACAATTTGACAGGCACAGATGTTTTTCTTGCAATATATCAAAAATTCAAGAAAATACTCTTCATAAAAAGCATCAAACTTTCATAGTTAAAATCAACCATCTCGATAAAAATTTTATGGCGTTTTTTTTTCTGCACCCTTCCCCCTCTGACGGCGGTCTCTAAACTTTCAGCGCCGAATGAATTCTTAATGATGCGGATCCACTCCGTTTGCCGTTTAATTTACTTAATATAAAAGTTTTACAGGGCAAGTGTAAAAGCGAGCCCGAAGTACTGTAAAAGTAAACACTAACTGGATATAAATCTGCCTTCTTACCGACCACTTACTTTAATGCCTCGCCTATAATAAAGTCGAACGTTCGCAGCCAAAGGGGTTGAAGCCAGAATGATGGTGGAGGGTAGCTACCTACTACGCGGTCGTAACAATCCCCACCGAAAACATTCAGCTAATCCCCTGGTAAGTAGAATGAAGCGCAACGATCTTTTTATAACGAGCTGTTAGTGAAGATATAATCCCGAAAAAGATTTGTTTTACGGAAATTTTCGCTGAAATTTCTCTTTCCTTTAAGGACTCTCTTGAAAAGCGGACAGTAAGCAACCTTATTTTTTTCAATTCAAGCGACTTTCATGAATAACTAATCGGAGTAGTTGATCAAAAAAAAAATATTGGTTAACATCATCGGCACGTGATATAGCTAGTAGAGATGGGCTTATTAGTTCTTTTTAATGAACTAGTTCTTCCGGATTAGTTCACAAAAAGGAACTAGTTCAAAAAACTAGTTCTGAAGAACTACTTTGATCCTGAGACATACTACTTCGATAAACGTGTCTTCGTGTGTTCTAGCACGTGTATATCTCGTTCCAAACGAAACTAGGATATAGTTTGGACAGAATCGATGTCTGCCTTCCCACTTTGTCTTTTTCTTGAAGAATCGTTATTTTGTTTTGAAAATAAATAATTATTTATAATTATATTGATCGAAGAATCGTTGTCTTATTTTATTTAGGTATATTTCTTAAATATTTATTTAATAAGGCATAAAAGACATATTGCTGCACGTATTTTAGCCTTATTCATACTGCAATTTTAGGTGGAATTGGGGTATTATTTATAAATTATAGTATAACATATACTGGCGAAACTACTATTAACAGTGTAATCCATTATCCAATAGGAAAAAAACTATACTCTAATTATATTTTTGACATCCGCCGTTAGGTAAAGAAACAACTGGCGGGCAGGGTGCTATGTCGCTCGTTTGATGTCGCCACAACTCGTTCACTGAATGGGATATGTTTCACCAAAGCAGGACTTTCGAACTAGATTTCATGTCCCTACAAGTCGTTTACTGAATGAGATAAGCATAGAGATATGTTTTAGCAAAGCAGGTCTTTTGCGAACTAGTTCTTTTTATTTTAAAGAACTAGTTCTTTTGTTCCGAACCTCGCACTATAATGGTTTTATTATGTATAAACATTCTCAGGAAAAACAAAAAAAATTGGGATTTACATCATTACCAGTAGAGTATTTTTGCGTTATTTTATTTACTTACAGCAACATACGTCTCTATAGATAAACCAAGGCAGAACGTATGCAATTTTAAGTGCTTTAAATACCTAGAATATGTATCTTTATGCTTGACATAAACGGAAACATAGAAACAATTACATATCAGCAATTGAACAGATATTCAAGCTACAAGGAATGTATGCTTATATTGTTTTATCATTATCATTATTACAATATCGTTTATTACAATATCCGGAAGAAAGAAATCATTATTAATCAACATCTGGCGGTTTCGGAATCTAAATAACTGAAAACTTGAAATGTGAAGATCCCATTACTTACTAGAGTTTGGGGTCATGATTTTCAGTCAAAAAAACTTACAGGTCTTTTGAAATTCCTTATTTGCTGCTCCGTGGACATGTTGAAAAATGGACAGGAGGACGACCAAAATCGATAATCCAAAATAAAGTACAGGAATTACCGACATTTCTCACTGTTCGCACACAATCTCGAACCAACAACAACAAACAAATTACCCCAACAAACAGGTCGAAAAACAAACCAGAAAACTTAACCCATCACTCAGCACTTCACGCACAAGCACAGAACTGTCTACCGGCTGTCACAGAAACTCGTGAAAATTTTTCGCGCGTCGCGGTTTTTCGCGGTGTCCAAAATACATGCCCGATCACAATCAACCTCACTAGGCCTAAAACGACCGAACGGTTCTAGCGCCGATATCTGTATGCGGCCTATTCTTTTGCTGTGCGAGAGTCAGTTAAATGCCTTTATTTATAGAAAGGCAGCGACACACACACAAGATCGTCCGTACATCGCTCCAGTGCATATATCCAGGGAACTTCATATTTCGTTTGGCTATCTCGATATCCGTGTTATTTGCGTCCACGGACAGGATGTGCAGCATTTCTGGACGGTGAGTTGTCCCCAGAGATCTCTTACATCAAGTGTGCTTCGTTATGGTAAAGGTGGTTCTTGTCATAAAATGCTTTCAAGCTTATTAAGGGGTGCTGTGATTTACCTCGATGTTTGTCATCTTGCATCCGGTTTGAAATAAGAATTACCAAACCTAACACATTGTTTTTATCTGCGTAGGAGGACAATGTTGTATTATATGATTAAATAAATATTATATGATTAAATAAATAAATATTTACTACAAAGAACGACAAAGAGTTTGGTCAAAATCAGAAGTTGCAATTGCGTAAAAATTCTAAATTTTAAAGATACCACAAAACCGAAAAAAATCGAATTGATCGGCTAAAGTAAAAGTAATATCGCTTTCCAAAATATCAGGCTCTCTACATGCCACAGTATGTGGAACATATCATTGTCTATATCTTCTACATGAGGAGTAGATTTCCTAAGACTATATATGAGTTAAAGTCGCGGGAGCGATTTAACGTTTTTTAAAAAAAGAAGAAGTCGACGATAATGAAGAACTTCAGGAACTGAATACTCAGAAGGCACTTTATTATAAGTTGTTCTTGATATGAATAATATACTAATACTAAGAATACTAATAATCCGTTGTTGACATGAGCCGGGTTTATATAGTCTTAATTTGCTGATTCGGCAGTTTGTATGGAAAAGGCGTAGGCCGCATCCATAACTCCTCCGCCACGAGATGAAGACATCGGGGTATTAAAAATGCGCCGAAATGTCTTCTAAAGGGATGTCCGGGAGCTCCTTCGGGGTATCTTGCATAGTCCGAAGGGGAAGTCGCAGTCGTAAATAACAGAATAATCGGTACAGTACAAAAGTTAGGATCACAACGAGAAGAAGGTATAACATATAGCCTTGTCTTTTAAATTTACTATTGGAAAAACTAATTTGTTCAATTAAGGCCTGATTATTTGTTAATTCCTGGGAAATATTAAAGACAGTCGGTTGAGTTATGTTTAAGGTAGTTATTTGATTATGCTTTTCTTGATAATCAATAAATTTAATTTCGGTTGATATATGAGATTGCCAGTTCCGAATGATATGATCGTTGATCGAAAAGATACAGTTATGAATATTTTTTATCAAATAAGTACCTTTTACAATCTGCGGGTCACGTTCTTGATTACAAATTTTGATCAATTTGGTTTCATGCGGACTAAGTAATATTTTCAGGTTATTATTTAAATTTCGGATTTCTATGTTATGGAGTGTAAAGACATGATACAGACAATTTTGATAAGTGTTATCCATCTGTAAAATATGAATATCGCAAGGCGAAGTTTCTGATATATAATTTTCTAATTCATGATCACATAAAAATATTTGTTTCGTAATCTGTTGACATTGTGTTCTTGAGACAAAGTATTTAGTATCTTTTAGTCCGGCATAGGTGTTAGTCGGTGTAATTTGTTTAAATGTATCATTGCCAAGAAATATAGGTAAAGGATATAGGCGATAATATTGAAAAGGTTCAGTGTTGATAATGGGAATAGCCAAAATGAATACAAATTTTTTATCTGTTTGATATGCCTTAACTTTTATAACTGATTCGATTAAATAAATATTGTCCACCAATAATTTAAAAGGGAAACCTTCAGTTGGGTTTAAGTGAATACTTTCAATATAAGTTAACAATGTTTGAGGTTCAATTACTAATGGGTGTAATATACCAATCTTTGCTAAATTTGTTGCATGAATTAATTCTTCAATTTCTAATCGGAGGGCGGTTAAAAGGTGAAGCTGGTAGTATGTTAATTGCATGAAATCCATAATTTGTTCATTAGAGATAGCTTCTTGAGCCAATTGTTTTTGATTATTTAGCATTGTATTAATATTTTCTTCGTACTGAGTAGTTATGTTATGCATTAGAGTTAACTGATTAGTCAGGGTCGTTTTAATATTTTTCTGATTCTCTTGTAATTCTAAAATTTTCTCTTCATACCTTTGCCCGTCATCCGCATCTAAATTTCCAGTTATTGCTTTTACGATATTTCCGAGAAAGTTAAAGGCTCCTCTTTTAGTTCGAGTAGTGGGGGGTTTTATGATATTTAGGTATTGCTGTATTTTTAATTCTTCTTCTTGTCGTAAGGTAAGGGTTGCTTGTAATTCAGGAGTTGGTAATCCTCGTGGTGAAATTTCTTCTTTTTGTTTTTGATAAGTATTCCAAATATTAAATAATTGAGAATATTCCTTTTGAATAATAATTTCGTAATAATTCTCGGTGTTGTACGCAAGTCCTTCCTTTAGAGGTAATAAGCCAACTTGGTTTTTTACGGGGATTAATTCGGTGACTCCTCCTCCGATGAGGGTCCTGAAATGGGTCCGAGTTTTAACGAATTGACGTGGTATTTTAGGATTTTGTTATTTTTATTTTTAACTTCTACAGTTCCATTATCATTAATTCGGATTACGGTGTATGGTCCCCAGTATCGTTCTTTAGTTTTTTGGGTATAATATTTGGAAGGTTTGACATAAACTTGTTGGCCAATTATTATTGGGCTTTCCGTTCTTTGTTCGTTCACACGAGTGATTACTTTTTCTTTTTGTTGTTGTAATTTTGATGCTATATTCTCATATAGATGTTTGGTACGCTCTTTATGTTTTTGGATGTAATCTTGAAAATAAATATTGTCATAATAAAGGTCTAGAGGTTCTCGAGTATTGGTATGTCCATATAGAAGTTCAAAAGGTGAAACTCCGGTAGCTGAGTGATTGGTTGAATTATAAGCCAAAACTGCGAGTTTCATGAGCATTTTGATATCATCATGAATTTTCTGATTTTTTAATAATCGAATATGTTCTAATAAGGTAGAATGAAGTCGTTCTATTGGTGCATTTGAGTTTGGGTTTTGTGGAGTGGTATAATGTAAATTTATTTTGTATAATTTGAGTAATTCCTTTAAAGTTTCATTATTGAACTCAAGACCTTTGTCCATAACAATTTGTTTAGGCGTTCCGTGTATGCTAAAGCTCTCAATAAGCTTATCAACAATTTCAATAGCTGTTTTACTTTGGATTGGATAAGCTTGAGCATATTTGGTAAAGACATCTATCATTGTTAAGAAATTTTGTGCATTAATTGAAATAGTATCAATATGAATTTTATCAAACGGCTTATCAATTTGTTCAGTTAATTGAAGAGGAATTTTGGGGGGATGCCGATTGTATTTGTTTTTCTGGCATACTTTACAATTGTTAATGTAGTTAGTCACATCGGTTTTAATTTGGGGCCAATAATAAATTCTTTTAATTTTATTCATAGTTTCATTAATGCCGCGATGGTTGGTCTCATCGATATGGTGGTCAATTATAGCCTGTAATTTATCTTCTTTAGTGTCTAATATTCGAACTCTTCTGGTACATCTGATTATGTTAGGTCCGTTATCAGTGAAATGTTCAATATAAATTTTACATAGTTCCTGATAAAGTTCATCGGTCGTGTATATATAATATGTTCCTTGAGGCATTAGTTCTTTTATGATTTTTAATATTTCTTCTGCCAAATTATTCTTATCTAATTTCACATGATAGATGAGTTTGCCGTTATTAATATCAATGTTTACTGTGGTTGGGTATATATGTGATTCGATAAAGAATTGTATCTTTTGAATATCAATAGCTAGGTCGGTTATAGGAATTGACTTTTTAGGTTCGATATTCACATTACTATGTAGAGAATCATCAGAATCACTGATTGGTTCTATGTGTTCTGGTGGTTCATTAATTTTGATTGGTTTGCTAGCTATTGGGATTGTGAATATGTCGGCTGATGGATTTTCTAAAGATTGGATTAGCTCCGCAATTTCTTCGTCGGTTACTTGTGGTACGGTAGAAATAATTTCATCCCATTCTTTATCGGTCATATTGGGTATAGCCGGGTTTTGGTCATTTTCATGATGCTGTAGCTCTATTCTTGATAACGCATCGGCGTTTTTGTTAATTGTGCCCTTTTTATAAATGATGTCGTAGTCGTACTCGCTGAGTTTAATTTTCCAGCGTTGTAATTTCATGTTAGGTTCTTTCAGCGAATGCAACCATACTAAGGGTCGATGATCAGTTATGATGGTAAACTTTTGACCATAGATGTACGGTCGAAATTGTTTACAGGCCCAAATTATTGCCAAAAGCTCTTTTTCTATTGTTGAGTATCTTTGCTCCGTATCTGTTAATGTTCTAGAAGCATAAGAGACTGGCTTGTCATTTCCTATGGGTCCTTGTGATAAGATGGCGCCGATAGCTACATTGCTAGCATCAGTTGTCACATTAAAGGGTTTGGTAAAATCAGGATATTGGAGAATTGGTTCATTGCATAGAACATTTTTGCAAATCTCAAAAGTTCGTCTATATTCATCAGTTAGTTCCACCTTATTACCCTTCTTTAAACATTTGGTCATAGGTTTGGTTAATTTAGCAAAGTCTTTAATAAATCGTCTATAATATCCTAATAGGCCTAAAAATGCTTTGATTTCCTTTTGGGTTTTTGGTAAGGGATATTTTTTAATAGCTTCAATTTTTTGTGGATTAGGTTTAATACCTTCTGGGGTAATAACGTGTCCCAAATAAATTACTTCCTTTTTTAGAAATTCACATTTACAAAGCGTTATTTTCATATTTGCTTCTCTAAGTCGGTCAAAAACTTTTCGCAATTTTTCAAGATGTTCTTGCAATGACGTCGAGTAAATGATAATGTCGTCAAGATAAACTAAACATGTGTCTGCAGTGAGTCCTCTTAAAATATAATTCATGACTCTTTGAAAGGTTGCCGGGGCGTTTTTAAGTCCGAATGGCATTCGCAGAAATTCGTAATGTCCGTCTTCGGTACAAAATGCAGTTCTCTCTTGATGTTCTTTAGCCATCTCTATCTGGTGGTAGCCTGATGCCAAATCTAAAGTTGTGAAGTAATTTGCTCTTCCCAATTTATCTAAAATATCACTGATATTTGGTATGGGAAATTTGTCTTCAATTGTTTGTTCGTTTAATTTTCTATAGTCAACAACTACGCGATATTTTTGAATTCCAGAAGCGTCTAGCTTCTTAGGTATTATTGCAATAGGTGCTGACCACGGACTTTTGCTGTCTTGAATAATATTTTGCCGTAACATTGATTGAATTTGTTTATCTATCTCGGCTCGTTGAGTCGGTGTTTTCCGATAAGGCTTGAGATAAATAGGGGTATCATCTTTCAACCGGATTTGATGTTTTATTGCCGATGTAAAAGACAATGGAATGCGTTCATCATAACAGATGTCTTTGTATTCTAGACATAATTTTGTTATCAATTGTTTTTCTTCTGCATTGAGATGTTCTAGTCTTAAGTTCTTTTCTACGTTTTGTTTTTGTATCTTTTTTAATTTATCAGCAGAAAGATTAGACTTGTTTATCATATTAGTCTCTTTTGCGTTTTGAGTATTAAGGTCATCTTGTTTATAAAGTTCTGTTTTTAAAGGGCGAGTTATTTTAAAGGTAACTGGATACTCATTAAAATTTGTTATCTCTGTAATGGCTTCGTAATCTTGAGATTTGGTTACACTTTCTGGAATTTCTACGCCAGGTATTAATTCTTGATGTGTAATAAGAATTTGGTTTAAATTTCGATCTACTGGTACTTTCACAATTTTTCTCTCTCTTGGCCCAATGCGAATTGTTGGATCATCAAAGTATAAAGGAATCGTAGTGAATTTTGTTCTTAATTTCCTATTAGCAATATCAATGACTGTTCCCATTTGTTCTAATAATTTTAAGCCAATTATGCCATCATATTTTTTAGAAAAATCGACAATATTAAATTTATGTTTTTGATTATATGCCTTGAGAGTAGGTAATGATGGAATTTCGAGAATGTATTTGTGATAGGTAGTACCATGCATTGTGGTAACAGAAAAAGGGGAATATTTAATATATTCGGGAAATTCATTTTTAGCCAATTTGGTTGAGATTGACGAAGCTGATGCACCTGAATCGATTAGAAATTTAGCATTTATTTCTGGAATTTTAATATAAGGTAATCTAATAGCTTGTTGATGGTTGAAAACAATGTGTTCTTTAAATTTAGCTACTGCTATTGGGGATTTTGACTTGTCGAGGCTAGTTCGCGAAAATTTTCGTCTAGATTATCGGATTCTTCGTCGATTTCTTCGACAAATTCTTCTGGGTTTTCTTGCCAATTTTCATAGATACCGTCCTGTTCTTCAGGCTCTATCGGTTCTTGTTGATGGAGTTCTTCTACTTTCCATCTTTGATCTTTATTAGCGGCTGGTCCAAAGGGTGTCATTCTGACTTTACTTCGACTAGGGTCTACGTCCATGGGTTTAGGTTTAAATGGCTTCTTTTCTTGTAGTTGCCCTGGGGTTTTCATGAATTTAAAAGATTGAGGCTTTGATTGATTTTGTCGCCAAAAGGGTAAATTTTGATACGGCTGAGTAAATTGTTGTTGAGGAAATTGTTGTGGGAAGGGTTGTTGTGATTGAAAAATTTGTGGCTGCATTTGACGAGGCTGTTGGACTAATTGTTGCGGAATCGCGTTCATTTTACCGGGTGTTATGGGTTTTAAAGTTTCATGTTGCGCTTGTGGTGCTGGTAATTTTCCGCATCTATACTGCCAGTTTTGATACTCTAAGACGCATGACATGGCGGTTTCTAATGTTTGGGGATCTTTTATATAAATAATTTCGCCTAAATTTCCGTATTTCATGAGCCCTCGTTTATATGACTGTAAGGCTGTGTTCTTATAAAGAGTCGTTTTTAAAGGGACTAGATCTTGCTGCGTACATGTCTGCATTTTTGTTAATAATAAATTTAACATGTCTTTGATGCGTTGTCCATAAGTATAGGGATTTTCGTTTTTACGGGGTGTCTCGCAAGTTAAATCATTTAGTAGGCAATCTTCAGAACGTTGATCCAAGAAATTTAATTCAAGTAAGGATTTGATTTCACTCCAAGTACTTAATTTACGAGAACCTATAAGGGATTGGGCTTCTCCGGTGAATCGGGATTTTATGATCTTTAGGAGGTATGGGTTTATAGGATTTACTGGATTATGAAGGTCGGCATACGTTCTGATCAAATCTTCGCATGCATCGACAAATAATGGCAATGAATTCGCGTCACCATTAAATATCGGGATGGTAGAAATTTCGGCTTGCGTTATGGACGTGCGCGTATATGGGTGTTGATATTGTTCACTTCCAGGCATTTTGTTCAAAGTTTAAGTTTGTCAAAGTTTAGCAAAGTTAAAGGTAGTCCGCAAATAAAAGAGAAACTTAAATCTATGTACTCACAATAGGATTACAGCTAGTTCTATCATCTAAGTCTATTCTAATGGTGTGGATTCCTCAGCGTCGGTTGTAGTTGTTAGTCCTTACTCTGGTCCTCGGGTTTTGCTGTGGTTCGTCCTCTTGACTGTAGATTTTCTTGAGCGTCAGTTGTGGTTCTTTTGGTCCTTCTCTGGTCCTTAGTTAATGCAATAGTCGTCTTCTTGATGTGGCTTCCTCGTTGTTAGTAGGTTTTTCTTAATTTTAGGGTTAGTAGTTTTTCTTGTTTGTAGTTTTATTGTTTCTTTGTTTCTTTCTTCTTTGATGTTTCTTCTTATTTCTTGTTTAAGTTAATTTTCTTTTTGTTTCTTGTTTTTCTTGTTAATTTTCTTCTTGTTTCCCCAGTAGATGTAGGGCACCTCTACGAGAATTTGATCGTTTCGGCGTCTTCTTCCCTACTCTGCTGTGCTGATCGAAGATTTTGATTCTTTCAGCGTGGGATTTTTCTTAATTATTAGCGAGCTGGGGCACCTCCAGAGATTTTGATCCTTCGGTACTGGTCCAACTTGCTGCAGTGTCCCGAAAATTTGATCCGGACACCCGTGCCTTTTCTTCTGGTACTGCTTGTCTTGATCGCTCTTCCTTCTTCCTTCTTCTTTCTTCAGTGCTCTTAAGAATTGCAATTCAACCCGTCGGTCTTCTTTCTTGAATCCTGAGGGTGAGCACTATCCTACCGACTGCGCCAGTTAAAGTCGCGGGAGCGATTTAACGTTTTTTAAAAAAAGAAGAAGTCGACGATAATGAAGAACTTCAGGAACTGAATACTCAGAAGGCACTTTATTATAAGTTGTTCTTGATATGAATAATATACTAATACTAAGAATACTAATAATCCGTTGTTGACATGAGCCGGGTTTATATAGTCTTAATTTGCTGATTCGGCAGTTTGTATGGAAAAGGCGTAGGCCGCATCCATAACTTATGTATGGATCTGACCGTAAAAATAATATTTGAATTAGATCTCTATTACAATGTTTTATTGATGTCTTTCTTGTATGACTTATACGGTGCATTCGAATATCTTTGTGGGCAGCTTCGTACCAAATTACAATTTACATCATTTTGCATATATTTTGTTTCTTTTTCGAAAGACAAAACTTTCAAAGGACCTTTTGTGTAAATAACCCCATTTGATGTCAACAACGCTCACCCACTGAAATATATCTTTCAGGTAGTCAACTTTGTGGCTTAGCCACCTTACGTAATCGACGACGCCACTAAAAAGCGACGATTTTGTCTCCAGAAATACTCGTTTGAACATTATAAAGTAGAACGCCAGTGCCATGATTAATAATAGTAGGCAAAACGATTCGTTAAAATGGTGCAAAACAGCTGATTTTGTCTAATTTTACTGGTTGTTTTTCGGGAGCAATTTCGGGTTCAGGTTGTTCACATTGTACGGTCCCGCATCAAGTATAGAGATCCGAAATAGTTGGTCCGAGCAACGAAAACAAACTTGTTATGCATCCGTAAGCTATTTTTAGTTTGCTAGGTAGATTGGTGACATAATTAATGGCCTGACATCGGTTCCTGCATGCCAAGAACTAATTTGCTCTTAAGTGGATTTAGAAAAACACAAAAAACGAACAAAACTGTGCTGTATAATGCATTGGTACACATGCATGCCACTAAAACTTTTTTGTTCTGTAATAAACACCATACTATTCAGTATGTTTACTATAACATCATCTAACTTTTAATCTTTTTCTTTTAAATATAATACGTCTATACGGAAATATGTTCAAATTAATAAAGCAATCAATAATTAGAAGCACATTTCACCACATTCTGAAAACAATTTACATCCATTACATCAATCCGACGATCATCCACATGTGCGTACATACAAGTGTAATGACAGCTTTTTTTAACACTAGGAATGCCAAGAGAAGAGCACTCCGCTCGTCACAGGAAACTGTCTTGTTTACAGTCATCCTCAATCCATAACGGAGGATATTTTGTTGGGACGTTGACAACTTTATCGAGTTTACAATTCCCTTGTCGATTGATTAATTACAATATCCTTTTTAATTCCCTGCCTTGATGTTCTTTCCTCCTGAATTCCCTTTTTGGGTAAGCAAACAATGAAACTTTATGGGACTGGTACGAGAATAGAAAAGAAAACAGAACGTTTTGTTACCCTCTACTTTTTTTATGATTTTTTTTTCGGCACGTGAGCAAAGCCAAATGTTCGCCTATGAAATAGCGAAGTGAAACGTATTTATTTACCAATAAAATGCAGGACTTAAGTAGGTATTAACCTAAATTTAACACGGAATGACATGTGGAACAAAACAATGAACACAAGTAACTACGTAACTAGAAGAGATTGTGTAATGGGTAAATTTGCATAATGCAAGTATCCGGTCGTTAAAACATAAACGCTAATAATTATTAATTACTTACCGTTTAATTATAATGTCCAATACTGTATTTTTTTAACCCAAAATGTACTAGATTCTGTTAGCTTTCCAATTCTAACAAATGTAATTAATAATATGCAACTAATAAAATAATTCTTTCATCGTTCTATGTTGGCATTTAATGGTAATAAATAGTAATTATTGAAAGTAAAATAAAATCTTTTTAATATAAACAGTTCTTAATGTTGTGAATGTTATTTGGGAAGGAACATATTTGGTACATTAATGTAGGGGATAGTAATCGACATCCAGCAAATTCTTAATACTGTGCTCAGCCTTTTATTATTAGAACACCGGGCAGCCTTAAAAAATGTGTAACCCAGATATTATAGGCCAGCAGATTTGTTTACGTTATGCGGCCATGAACATTTTCTGAATTTATTCCTTCTTACTGTAGACACTTGTTGATGACTGAGTTACTGCTGCTTATATATTAAATTTCTAAGAATATAAATAAACGTAAAATTGTGTTAGAAAGATAAAAGATGTAAATGAACATTTATAATACGTATATGTATATAAGGAGACATGTTCAAATGCGATTGGCATTTCAGATAAAGCTACACAGAAAACTCTATTCTTGGATATCAAGAAAAAATATTTTTCAATACAAATAATATTTTATTCTAATAAGAATTTCAATATAGTTGTTTCAACTGTTAGTTATTCTTACGATTTGAGAATTTAGTATGTTTATGTTAAGTATATTTTTCTCTGACAAAGAAAAAGTTATTCTTCTATAAAAAAGTAGACGTTCGCCTTACAACAACAAAAATATGTCGTTGGACGAAAAATATACATATGCTTCAAAGAAAAAACAGTTTCTTGACCCAAGATTCTTACTCTGAGAGATACATAGAAAGTGTGCAATTACTTTACAGATGGCGCTAACAGTTTCTCGCGTCTTTTGCCACGTTTTCATGATAATAAAGTTTGACGATATTGAGTGTTCGTATATTGTTTGTTTACATGTAAGCATAAGTTTTATGGTGACTTACCAGGATTATGAGGAAAAACAGGACTGTAGTGGAATAGCCTACACAGAGAGAACTCTATTCTTGGATTCTTGGAAAAATATATATGCTTCAACGAACTAACAGTTTCTTAACCCAAAACTATACGTACCTATCGCTTAAAACAGACGTAATTCCTTTCAAGCAGTTCCTTCATATTTAAAACAAGAAAACGTAATACTTGAAACATCAAACATTTTGTATTTTACTTGAACCAACAAAATTATTTTTCTGCGCATATAGAACAAGTGATATTCATCACTCAAAGATATTCGTGTTGTATCGAATAAATTTTTCCCTCTGTAAGGTCTTCATTGTGAATATCTTGCAATTGTTAAGTGGGGCAAGTTTAAATACCGTATATCTGCTACATCTGAAGTATAGTAATGACATATTATACCATATATATTTATTTTCTTTATAATTGTGGTCATTTAATTAATTTGTACATCTCATAAATATACACAATGGATCATATTTTTTTTTAATTAGGTACGTATTAACAAAACAGCATAATTTTAAAACAAGCTGTCGTGTTTGTAATGGTATCTTGAAGATTCCTTGCTATTATATGGTTGAGGACTTTATAAACAGGTATAAACTTAAACGGTAAAATAACAAATAAAAGTTGAAACGGTAAGAGATAAATCGTTATGTCAGCGCAAGTTCACATAAAGAATAAAAACGGGAAGTTTGTAGTTTCACAATCGTGGAGGAGCCGCGTCCTACACCGACAGAAATCGTACGCTAATTCTGTACATATTCGGTATATTTTCAAATGTCTAAATGCAACCTATATTTATGACAGATTGTATCCAACCCAGTCCTATACTAGCATGTATATGCCCGCGCCGCGCGTTCCATAGTTTACAAGAATCTCTGTATGTGGCTCAAAACTTGAGCTTATTTTTCTTTCTTGGCCGTCAGCTTCTTCAGGAAATAACCGAACGTATCGCGTACGAATACCGCCCTAATCTTTTATATCGCATATGTGCAACGTCAACAATGCACTTTGAACACTGACAACAACCATCTCGTCTCTTTCGTGCCAGTTCCTTTTTGCTCATACCGTAACGATAGCGGAACGTGAATACGAATAAACGTAGCAATATAACATGTATTCTTTATCGTGTTTATTATTGCATTTATTGCTTAAGATGTATTTTGCTACATCTTATGCTACTATGATTGTTTCATGAACAACTAAAAGGAGCAAAGGATGGTTTGCTAGTTCCAGAATGCTAAAACAAGGAGAAGATTACTTTGCTGTTGACATTTCTTTATATATGTTACAAGAGGAGTATTTGTGTTACTGACCCGAGGTCGCACCGCAGCAAGTTAGGAACTGAAGCTCTCAAGAAGTCCTCTAAAACAACACATGGCTAAATTGTCAAAACAGTGAAACCATTCTCCACCTCGTCCATTACAAACGGTCCATGCCAATCTAGGTAATGAACCCCACTCTGGTGGGTCTCTTCTTGCACAAATTTGCATATGCAAAGTGGATGGTATGTATAGATACGTCGTACGTACATACCTGGGACGGCCTGTAAAACAGAGCCCTACGCTATAGCGTATAGTTAGAAGCGAGTTAGTGGCGTCTGCAGCGGTCCGTAAATTCGCACACAAAACATTTCACATACGTTTGCCGTTAATTCGGTACCGTCCGCCGTTCGTACAGCAAACCGTGTACGGTTACATTTGTGTAATATTAGCTTAGATAAAGCGAGCTGCGATCTAACGAGCTGGTAACGCCGCAAACGCATCGCGATAATCCAAACTGGACGCTCGTTTGAACAGAGCGCCCGCAGTTGATGTTCTTTCTGTCGCCAATTGGATGGACAAAGTGATCGTAAAATTGCAATTGTAATCACTCCGAACAGTTGAAGAACAATTATATGGTAAAAGATTGGTCAGCAATGCACTTAGCTCACTTCTGCCACTAGAAAAATAAGTACCGTTGACGCTAAGCTCCGCTGACAAATAATGTTCTTTTTTATTGAAGAATAACTTTTTCTTCGTCAGAGAAAAATATACTTGATTTAAACATCTTAAATCATAAGAATAACTAACCATTGAAATTGAAATTATTATTAGAATAAATCCATCAAATCCATCAGTCTTCGATGACTAGATTGCAATCATTATTTGACAATAAAAAAAAAGAAATTAAGGACAAATATAGCACTGTTCTTCAGTTCGAAAGCACATCTATATAAATAACAACATATCTGTTATTTGACGTACGAGAAATGGTTTTGGTTGTTTATTGACAACCAAAACGTTGATTTGGTTGTTATAGCAGTACTGCAAACAACTTCAAACAAAAAGATGCCTTTATATGATCCAATGTCGAGTACATTAGATTGCTCAAAAGCGCAGAACATTCAGATATTCTTTTTTTTTTCGCAAAGACACTTAATCTCTTCTATCCATTCATTAAATATTGAACTATCGTTGACAACATTATTGAAAACTAAGCCTTGGTAGACTCAATCACCATCAATTATCACTCGAGGAATGCCTATAGCCCTCGACGTTTCCCTAAAAATAATACTCCCCCATGCTTTTGAGCAATCCGAGAATTGTTTTTAAATAGATAACTTACACTGTAACGTGCGTGCCATCTGAACGTTTTTCTTGTACCAAGCCGCTTCCCAATCCCTAAAATATACTCGACAACTGACACTTACATCCCGTACAAAGATCACAATTTCCCAGGTTTAAGCACAAAAGAACACTTAAAATAACCGATCTGGTGTTTGCCTTCTTGAAATGGATACTATTGGTGTATCTACCACCATTTTTTTTATGTTAATTTTAGTAGATAGGGTAAATTGTTGTTTATTTCACGTTGTAAACCTTTTACTTTATTTGATGGATGGATATCTTAGTAGGTAGATAGAAAATATCTTCTAGGGAAAAATTAATTTTGAACTGAAATTAACGAAACTGGGTGATGCATTTGCTGTATTCTGCGTTCATGAGGAGCTCATTAGATCTTCATTAGCGGTTCCGTTGTTGATTACTGGCCTACATCCATAGTATCCACACGTACATTGTGTGACAAGGCGGCCTCATGAATACATGAATATCCTATTATGGTATAATCGCATTTTGACCTGGATTGTCGACAGTTAACAAGTTATAATGCGTATCCGTGCATATTCCATGTAATATGATTCTCACTATCTAAAATTTTACAATATCACCCAACAGCTGAGAAGTGTACAAGAAGGAGTGTTCTCTTTACTCTTTTTATCTGTTCTTGTAACTATTACACAGAGAGATTCTTGGATATCAAGAAAAATTATTCTTGCGTATATGGTGTAAAAGGAAGAGGATTTTGTTTCTAAACAAATAATATTTTATTCTAATAAGATTTCAAGATAGTTGTTTCAACGGTTAGCTATTCTTGCGATTTAAGAATTTAGTATGTTTATGTTAAGTATATTTTTCTGTGACGAAGAAAAAGTTATTCTTCTATAAAAAAGTAGACGTTCGTCTTAAGTATATTCTTCTATAAAAAATATGATTCACGATATTGAGTGTTCGTATATTGTTTATTTGAATCTATGCATAAGTGTTTTATTTCATGGGTAACTTACAACGATTATGAGGAAAACCAGGATTGTAATGGAATAGCCCACACCGAGAGAACTTTATTATTGGATATCAAGAAAAATTTTTGCGTCTAAAGTGTAGCATGGATGGGGATATTTCTGCCATCCAAATAATATTTTATTGTAATAAGAATTTCAGTATATGTTATAGTTACTTCAACGGCTAGTTATTCTTCCAGTTTAAGAGTTTGGTATGTTTATGTTGAGTATATTTTGCTCGAACGAAGAGTATATTTTGCGTATATTTTGCTCGAACGAAGAGAATGTTATTCTTCTACATATAAAAAGAGTAAGATGTTCGTTTTACAACAACAACAATATTTTGTTGGGTGAAAAATATACATGCTTCAACGAACAGTTTCTTGATCCAAAAGTATACGTAGGTACGTATTGCTTAAGGGTACGCCTACACGATTGACTTTTTGTAGCACGACAGCGAAGGACCACAGAAACCACACTTTATCGTTGTAAAAATTTATATCATTTATATAATTACATCAATCTGACTACCAGTAATAGAAAGAAAACACCGCTTGTGTCCCTAAAGAGGAAAACCACGTTGACAAAAAGCACTATAAAATCTTTAAGAAACACATGTATGTAACATTTAAAGAAACGTCACCTCATTTAAATGACAAGAAGTTGAGAATTTATCATAATTTTGTCCGTAACTTTGTCATTGGTATAACTCAAGCTTGTTTCCTATACTATTAACCTACAATGCTATGAGGGCAATTGTGCAGGATATACTACAAGGGCTTTGTTCCAATAACTGTTCTAATATCCTAGGTCGTTTGTCTGGAGTAAGCAGTGCGCTTCACGTCTGCCTAGAATTACGTACATCCTCGTTCATAACGCGTACGTAATAATATATGCTAGCAATTTCGGCTAATGTACCCGAAATTCGGTATTATAAATTTATCTTATAAGCCCGATGTATATATTGCTGCATTCGAGCACCTTACGCGCGCTTCGAGATTTATACCGTAAACTTGATGTTGCCAACTTGAAAACTCGTATCTGCACGTGAAGAAGAAGAAGTGGGAAACTAATGTTGCCTGTATAAGTATATGAGGTATATTTTAATTAATAGTGATAACTCCATATTAATTTCAGAATGTAAAACAAAAAATTCGATAAAATATATCACACAAAGTGTTTTGGACCCCCCAAACATTATATAACCTTTAATAGTAAACACTCTTGCCATCAAATAAACCACACCCCCATATTTACTCGAAATCACCTTTCGCTTGACAGCCAGCACACATCATCATCAGTCCCCCCATTAAGACGAATAAAAATCATATTTATTTGAGAGCTGCCGTGGCAAATGTTGGCCGCCACATTTCCACCACTCAACCAGACACATTACGGTTTCACTCAATTAACGACACCCTTGGGGTAACAGTTAAATATACATTTCGAGGAAATAAAGTAATTGATATGAAGACCACCCACCAGGCAAGCTCACTCGATGACAATGTGGTCTTTCACAAGTGTCTATAATACAATTATAGGAGAAATATTGTACAGCTGTGATGATCAAGGAAACTGTATAAACTGTACCTTGTAGTGAATCGCAAAATGTGAAAATGATTCGTTCTAAATGAAACACAAAAATACC
Organism: Aphodius granarius; assembly: GCA_963971325.1. Taxonomy (NCBI): domain Eukaryota; kingdom Metazoa; phylum Arthropoda; class Insecta; order Coleoptera; family Scarabaeidae; genus Aphodius; species Aphodius granarius. The sequence continues at coordinate 5,073,699 of OZ020222.1, read as the reverse complement.
TATTTTAAGTAAACTTGTGATCATTACTGCCTAATACTGAAATTAACTGCCTAGCCACAGTGTACACACGCTTGCGTGAATACATCTACCAGCTGTCAAATACTGAGATTAAGTGATTAGGGTACATGAAAGTCGATATCATCGTTAACTTCCTTTTGGAACACGCGCTGTCTGCCATTGTGTCTGTTTTACTGTTCTATTTTTAATTGATCAAAGGGAACACAACCCCGATATAAAATTACAAGGCGCTATCTGTCCGTTTTTTTGTTGTCACAGAACGTGAAAACTGTCTAAATCCTAATCCCGCGCGTGTGAAATAATGGTATACACGTGCTATTTGCTACTGGCTGCTAACAGCATAGTGTGACCACTCAGCAGCGATGTTTTACCAGTTGGCGAGTGAGTTTAGCAGCAGCCAGCCCACCAGCGCTTGTTTAACTTTTACAGCAACCAACATGAATGTTAACTCAGGGAATTGTGTATTTTTGAAATGTGTTTTATAAATATTATGCGTGGTAATATTCTCCCAATATATAAAGAAGGCTTTAAGCGATACAGTTGTCAAAATGCTGATTATATAATGAATAGTCGCCGGCCGAAAAGTTATGCTGCAACGTTGATTGGAATGCAAAATGTGGGGTGATCACACTACGCTGTTTTAGTATTTGCTAGTTGCTGTAGATTATTAGCCGCTGTTAACCAGCATAGTGTGACCATTCAGCAGCCGCTATTTTTGCATACCGGCGAATGGTTTTGGCTGTTGGCTTGTAAAGTTAAATATATTGAACTTGCATTAGCAGCTATTTAGAGCTTGTAATGTTGGCTCAGGACAAATGTGGGTATTGTAGAAAATACCAACCATCGATTATAATAAACGGTTTGAAGCAATAATTCATTACTTTTGTTAAATGTATAACTAATAATATGAAATTATAAATATGTGATTTATAATTTTTATTAATAATATGTATATTCAAATTTTTCTTCAAAATTGAATAACCTGGATTATGCTTATTTATGTATTTTATGCATACAATGCAAATACTATGTAATATTTATAAGTTGTTGTGTCGTATTGAGCTTTATTTGAAGTAGAAATGCATATATACCAATATCTTTTGTAAAATATATCGGATTTTAATTATATTAATTGTATGTTAAATTGTGTAATTGTATATTATATTTTAATTAATAAATTGGACGGAAAACTGATTGAATTACTTTTGTGTGCACAAGAAAATATAAATAAAACATTAAATATAAAGTAGAAACTAAATTACTGACGAAAGCAGTAATTTTTCAACGATTTGTTATTTATAAATATACTGGGAAACAACTGAAGACATGAAAGAGATTTTTTATGAAAATATATATTTTAATTCATAATAATTGAAATAATGATTTAATTAATAATTAAAGTAATTTTGTAAATAACTAATTGTAGTAGAGCCATTGACTTTTCAACAAAATACTTCTAAAATATAGAATTTCTAATTTTATTGTCATCGTGGCCTTGCTTATGTTATTTACACTCGTTTACAGTGCTTTCAAAATTTATGTAGTTTTAAGGCAGGTAGTCAATAAAACCCCACAAATTGGTATCAAATATGAAATATTTTATGGATGCGACGCCTTCACCTGACAAAGGACAATACATGGTCTCACTGTTGTATACGTAACTGGTGACAAATAAAATGCACCAGAAATAGTTGACCTTGTAGTTTGAACTGAGGCTTGCTGATAGTAGCCACCAGCATCAACAGTACTTTTGCTGGTAAACAGCGCTTAATGTGACCACACCGCATTACTGCTGGGATATCTGTCGTTAGTGTTGTACTGGGGATTTATACGTTTGGATTGTGGATCAGAATAAGAAAAAACTTGCAATTCTTTGTTTGCAGTGCATTATATTTGCCAAGTATCATTTCTTATTCTTCAAATTAGTCAACATAGTATTGACCAAACATTAGAACATGCATCTTCCCATGAAACGATGAAAGATTCACACAAAAAAAGATATTTATGGGGCAGGCAACAACAAAAGAAGCCGAACAGAGACAGCTGGAAAACATCAGCGAACGGCCGTCACCGGCACCGCTTCTAGCTTGCGCACTCGTACCGTTGTATATGTATATATGTGGTAACGATGATTTATGAAAAGTGTTACTGACTCTTGCGATAAACGTCCCTCCCCTGTATACGACTCTTGATTAATGTTGTGCTCGGAATTTTTTAATAATTAGTTCTATCCGATGGAAAATCTGCCAGTTTTCCCCTGTCCGCCATCAGGTTAAGGTAATATATGCCTCCAGTCTTCACACTTTTTCCGGTACGCGGTTATAAGACAAGTTCGTGATGAATTTATCATAATTTATGCTGTAGGCGAACGCGAGATTTTTGCGAACGATGAATTTATAAGCTGAATGTCATGTCAAAAAACGTCTTAAATTATATGTGGGTGCATACGTGAGAATGATATATAAAATACAACGAAAAACGTGACCAAGATAACATTTTTAAAACTTTGTTTATCTACTTGTTTCTTTTGTTATTGCCTTTTTATCTGTTGGTAATAACGAAACGAAACATTCCAAGTACATGAGAGTCAATCGATAGAGCTGTTCAAGTAGTATACCCCAGAGTTTTGCCCACAAAAAGATATTAAACAGTTTAATACGTAAATACTGTACAATTGCTGCCAATACGTGTAGTCACCACCAAAAAATAGATCTCGACGAGTACAGCAAAAATATATATGGCTTCAAATGCCTGTGTTGTACCATTATGACGTAACAGCTATAAATTCATTATATTTTGGTTATAAATAAAATCGAAATTTTAACATAACTCGGAAACTATTACTGATAGAGCCTTGTTTTATGTAAATTTGTTTTTCAAGCTATTTCGAATGGTACTATTGGATTTTCTCTATCTTAAACGGTTCGAAAGTTATAACATTCCAAAGTTTAAAAATTATGTCACAATTGCTACTTTGCGACATTTTCTCTTTTCGGAGCAAACTGTGTCTTATTTAACACTGTCAATGTAAAATTTTACTTCAAATTTGTAAAATTTATAAAACCTTCTCATTGCATGAGTTTCGAGACTGATGGTGCATATTTACCACCAACTGCTAAACAAATCTTCTTCAAGCTGTACCACAGTGAGAAGAAGCTCTTGAGATTACCTCAAGATTATATAAGTAGCCACTGAAAGGCAATTATTAGACACATGCCTCAAATTACTGATAATTATGCTCTTTTAACATACTCGAACGTATGTAACGCATTAAAAGAATTCAGATATGATTATTGGTGGTAACACATTTCTACTAAACCGTTGACACACCACGATAATACGTTATTTTTTATTTCCTTTTATGTAAGATATAATAAATAATACCACTTATATTGCCAGGACCATTATTTCCTTGATGCGCTATTGTGAGAAATGACATAGAGCGCGCAATTATTTTATATACGCGGAAGGCCGACTGAAGTGCTTCTAAAAATAAAAACTAAATGGGCTTATCGCGACGAAACGATTTATCTAAATTGTCAATGTCTGCCGTTTATTGCTTCGTAGACGCATTCCGTACTTAGTAGGACAGCTAACTTCAATATACATTAAAAAGGAAAATCGAATTGATTCGTTAAGACACTTGTTGCAGTCATTTGCTTTAAATGGCTTAATACAGTGTCTTCCTCAAACGACGAAGTGAAAATATTAAAGAATTTACCAGTGCGAGTGATGTAAAATCGTACAAAAGTGGATTAAACTAGCCAACCCGCAACGTTGATTTTCTTTCCGATCATCAATGAGTTATTCAGTGCAGACTATGGTTACCCTACGTGTGCACAATAATCGTTGACGGGTAAACGTTTAGCAATTAGTAGACGAGTGGCGTTTACGTCAACAACAATACCGACATCGACAAAATAAAGCTCTCCTCCGCCCATAGTGCAAGAGTAGAGGTAACGTGTTCCAGCGGTGGTCCCCGACCCGCGGGCCGTCCGTGCGGACAACGGCGCAGCAATTTGCGAACCTGTCGTTAAATAATTGAAAACAGAGCTTGAATAATTCACTTGTTACAGCGGGAGCCGGGACCGGGCCAGTAGCTCGACTACCAAATAAAATTTAATTACGGAATTTGATGTTTAGGGCGCACTTAAGTTTTTAATTGCGCTCTCGTGCGAACTCCCCTTCCCACTCGGTTTCTCCCTTTCGCGGGTATGCCAACGGGACGTGCATCCGCATAATGAACGGATGGTTTGTGAATATCACTGTACTGCCTGCGACAACGCAGACATAATTAAATGTGAACTGGGACCTTTGAATCAGCTAGGCGCCTCTGGAGTGCAGATACATATGAGACCGAGTGAAGTCGCTTTTTTATTGGCGCTTACCGCCAGATTGTATTTCAGTTTGGAGTAAGATTTCTTAATTTATAGCTCCGGCGCATCGTTCGGCAACGTCTTTGTCTGAAAACGAGGTCATATTTCGATTCTTAAAATGTTAACCTAGGCTATAGGTCTTACTTAGGGTCATCTTCAGTGTACATGAAAACATTGATCACATTGATCTGTAAATTAGTATACATATTTAAAATCGCTGGTGGATGAGTTGATATTAGTTCAGTCGCATGAATCCTGAAGAAGACGCTTGTAACATTTGCCACTTCCGGTTGTCAGATTGTCACCAAAAACAATGCAGTTCATTCCCCGGCAATTCTAAATATCAGCCCGATCCGTTGCTCCGTTTGGGCGCAATCATGTTCACGGCCATACATCCATACCCACATACATACATACATACATTTTCCAGAAATCATTGCAAAGGATTCAAGGGACCCCAAACGGGTATTTCCGCGGGTTAATCTGGATTTTTTTCCGTCGATTACAATACTTTCCTTGTAGGATACTAGTCGGAAAGTAATAAAGCGGCCATCGACGTTAATTGTAACATATAGCGGCTCTTTCGATACTAAACTAACCTGAAAATCGATGCAGTCGTTCTGCAATAGACCTGCAGTTTTCTAAGGTGTACAACAGAAATGATGCCAAAATATGCGTTTTGGAATCACCTGATTCCATTGCAATGATTTCTGGAAAATGTATGTGGGTATGTGTATTTTCACTAAAGCAGTTTTCAAAACTCTAAGCAGTAAAATCGACACATATCAAATCAATATAATGCATAAAACCACAATAAGTTATAGCGAACTCACCGATTTAGAGAACACACAAGAAAATCTTTGGAAAAACGCCTTCCAGCCACTTGAAACACTTCACTAACAATCATGAATCGTATATAAACACATTAGGTAAAATTTTGCGAAATAACTCGAGAGATTTCCGACCAAAATTTGATAAACATAGCACGAGGAAAAACGCTTCGACTACACGCACGAAACACGGCAAGAACCAACAGCGCAAGCACCAGCGGCTTCGTTACCATGGAGACTTAGTTTTTTGTGGCTTTCGACACATTCCAGGCTGTTGGTCGCTTTTAGGACATAACTTGCATGCAATGATATTTGGAAAACGTGTGTGGGTATGTACACTGTGTATTTCTGTGGATACGATGGGCCCAAACGGTGCAACGGAGCGGGTTGAGATTTGGTATACATACATATTTAGAATTACCAGAGGATGACCTGGATTATTTATGGTCAAAATTTGATAACTGGGAAAGTGGGAAAAGTGGTTTATTTTCTTAACAACGTTATTAATAAACAAAATGATATTCTATATCACGGTAGCAATGGGAATGTAAGTGTTACTAGCAAATGTGTATGCTGACTTTTTAACCTAACCTTAGACTTGTCATTGGATATATATATGTTACGGTTAAAGTGATAAATGTGGTTTGTATTAATAATTACCGGCTATTATTAATAATAACCGCATCAGTTGGTCAATGTGATTAGAAACACTTAAATAATCACATGGACCGGCTATTATTAATAATTTCCTAACGGGCACGGTAAAAGTGATAAAAATGTTACTTTTTACAAAAGATCTTTTGTATACAGTCTTCAAAGAAGTTAGCTCAGTTATTTTAATTACTATGTAAGCTATTACATTTATTTACTCGACGCAAATCATCAGTACGGATATAATTGATACTTATATTTGGTATACACCCAAGGACGACTCAATGACGAAAACATAAAAAAGAACAGTTTATACAGAGTGTTGAAAAAAGTTAACCATTTTATTATCAATAACACCCATTTTTATATTTAATGCATGTGGGTAGTTTGTTGTAAATGTACAATTACAATTTATTAAGTAAATTCTCAAATCCTAATTATCTTGAAATGTTGCGCATTTAATAATAATTTTTTCAATATTGTATTTTTATGCAAATATGTACATGCAAGAACTAGACTAGTTTACATAGATGTTTTTACATAAATTGCACAGCATAAATGATGCAAACATTTTTATATAGTAAAAATACCGTGTTAGAAACAGTACCCTAACACGGTATTTTTACTTTTGGTGTTTGACAATAATTTTATAAATAAAAGATTAAACATGGTAACAACTTGCCTCAATCTTCCCTACATTAGTATGTCCATTACCTATACCTACCCTAAGTATATCTAATATCTCACAGATATATTTATTATAAAAGTGTTTATCACCAACAAAAAATACAAAAGAAAACAAAAGAAGATGACGTCCTATTGTTACAAACTTCATTTCGTTTTATTTTTACAATATAAATGGTGTCATTGTTGTACTACCACAAAAAATAAAGGTCTAGAAGGACTTTTGTATTCAAAATTAAATATAAAACATTTTTTAAAGTTTTGTATTAAAAAGATAATAAAGTTATAAATAAAAATATTTTTTTGCCACGAATTGCAAAATGCAGAAGCACTACGTACGTTTGCACTGGTAAAATAATACAAACCGAGTTTTTAATTAATTAGTTACTTTGCTTTTAAGAATTGCGCAAATAAGCATGACCCAAAGAGTTACACACTCGTGCATGCAATTAGTGTGGATTGGCATTTTTTAGTCTCGTTTTGATAATCTTCCTTATTTTAGTCATGAGTAGTAACTAAATAAGTTAGTCAGGACTAACGTCACTAAAGGCCCAACACTGAAAACCCAGTGAATAGATTCGTTGTGTGGCGATTATGTAGATACTAACAGAATTTCAAATCTGAGGCTCTATTATATTGTAGCATCACCTTAATGCAATATTGAACTGAAATATATCACATTGACCACAGCATGCTGGAAGTTATTAATAATAGCCGGTTCATGTGATAAATTCTTCACTTTAACCTCGCCACTTGGCGATATATAATAACCTATTTATCACTATGACCGTAACATATACATGCTTCATAAACACAAAATATTTTGGTTATGGCATGTGCTAAATGCAGAAATGTTGAATGAAATACACATGCAAGCGCAATCCAAAAACAGTAGTAGAGGTCGCTCAACTTCCACCACATTTTTTCCTTACGCAAGCGCAGAAGAATTTGTGATTCCTTTGACTGCAGATCGAACAAACCTATTGCCATTTAACATCAAAACAGACGAATGAACACACACAACTAGTCAATTGTTATCAGTTGGAGTCTGACAGCAGGATTTGCGCATCAACATCCACTCTCACATAAAAACACAAACCCTGAATAAAAAAAAACTCCTGTAAATACGATAGTCGGTAGCGAGGGTCCAAAGTCGGAAGGACGCTTCGGGAGTCTCATGATCGCTTCTGCCTTGCCCTAGAGCTCATCCATCACGGCACTTGATGAACGACGTGATTAACTCTATACCACGTGCCTGTCACAAATTGCTCCGGGGAGTAGTTTTCCGTCCCGATACCGGGGGAGGTGAACACACTGATGGTGGCGTAATTGGGGGATGATTTCGTCCTGTTTTGACATCGGCATAACAACTCGCTGGGAACGGCCTACATAGTTTCGGGACAAGAATTCGTCTTGCGACTAAGGGTCTCGACGTAAAAGAAGGAGGGGTGCGGATAAGTCGACACTTTTCGTAACACATGTGATTTAAGGGTGAATTGTTGCGCACCCTTGCTGTCATCAATCACCAGGATCTTGAAAAAAGTGTGAACAGAGTGATGTTAAAGGTATTTTTAGACTTTTTGTCGAAAATATTTGAATTTTGAATTGAATTTTATGCAATAGTATGTTATATGCGCTAATACCACTAAGTAGTAGTTAATTTATGATTTAAGAGTTTTAGTTCAAATCTTAATGTTGAATTTGTGCGGGTAGAATGTAGAGTTTTGTTTTACGGTCTAGTTTTCTTATGACGTAATACAGCATAGCATAACATAATGCATAATAAACAAGCACATTAAACCCGGAGACGAAGATATAAAGCAACGAACTGTCTAATCCGAAAGTTGCAAAGTCCATTTTTACACAAAATGGGATATCAACGTTGTTTCATAAACAGTTTTATGCTCTAACAACTTCATAAAGAAAACCATAAACAGAATTTCCAACGTACATATTTATGAGATAAATATCGACATTTTGCAATTTTTCTTAAGCAAGAAGAAATAGAAAACCTAATCTTTTACACCAAATGGTTTTCTATCATTTTCGGAAAGTAGAAATTGTTTGGGTTTAATTGCAGAAAGATGTTTGAATAAAATAAATCTGGTTTCTTTGAAATAAGGATCGGCCTTGATGTAAATAAATATTCTATTTGAAATTGTTTGGTAAATTAAGAAATATAGATTTGAGCGAAAAGATCTAATCTAATGAGTCCACCATAATCTGTTATTGTAATTTTCTATTAAACTATGTTTGGATTATATAATCAATATTCCATGATTATAATCCAAACATAATAAAATATTTATTAATGATTAATTCACGGTCACAATATTTATCTAATTTGAAAGTACACTTTACTGCAACTAAAGTACTATTTGATTATTTCAAAATTTGTAGTTTTTAAATCAACGTTCGATTTTATTAAGTCAAGTAGCAAATTGTCAAACAATAAAGGAAGGTTTTTTATTTAAAAAGAACGTAGAGTTCTTGAAACAAAATGTTCATTTCGTTCGAAAATATTATGTTATTGAATTTAAGTTAACTAACGTTCATACAAATACGATAGCTTTGAATTTAATAAATTTTACCAAAGAAATAATTTCTTCGCGGCAACCGAAGCTTTGTCTGCCACTATTTAACATCGATCTTTCTTTGACTTGAAACAAATTCGTTTCATTCAAAATTTGCTGTCTCTCTGTGTATAATTGGAATGAGCACAGTATAAGAATGACGATAATATGGAAATATGAGTTAAAGTCGCGGGAGCGATTTAACGTTTTTTTTTTAAAAAAGGGAAGAAGTCGAAGATAATGAAGAACTTCAGGAACTGAATACTCAGAAGGCACTTTATTATAAGTTGTTACACTTGATATGAATAATATACTAATACTAAGAATACTAATCTCTCGTTGTTGACATGAGCCGGGTTTATATAGTCTTAATTTGCTGATTCGGCAGTTTGTATGGAAAAGGCGTAGGCCGCATCCATAACTCCTCCGCCACGAGATGAAGACATCGGGGTATTAAAAATGCGCCGAAATGTCTTCTAAAGGGATGTCCGGGAGCTCCTTCGGGGTATTGTGCATAGTCCGAAGGGGAAGTCGCAGTCGTAAATAACAGAATAATCGGTACAGTATAAAAGTTAGGATCACAACGAGAAGAAGGTATAACATATAGCCTTGTCTTTTAAATTTACTATTGGAAAAACTAATTTGTTCAATTAAGGCCTGATTATTTGTTAATTCCTGGGAAATATTGAAGACAGTCGGTTGCGTTATGTTTAAGGTAGTTATTTGATTATGCTTTTCTTGATAATCAATAAATTTAATTTCGGTTGATATATGAGATTGCCAGTTCCGAATGATATGATCGTTGATCGAAAAGATACAGTTATGAATATTTTTTATCAAATAAGTACCTTTTACAATCTGCGGGTCACGTTCTTGATTACAAATTTTGATCAATTTGGTTTCATGCGGACTAAGTAATATTTTCAGGTTATTATCTAAATTTCGGATTTCTATATTATGGAGTGTAAAGACATGATACAGACAATTTTGATAAGTGTTATCCATCTGTAAAATATGAATATCGCAAGGCGAAGTTTCTGATATATAATTTTCTAATTCATGATCACATAAAAATATTTGTTTCGTAATCTGTTGACATTGTGTTCTTGAGACAAAGTATTTAGTATCTTTTAGTCCGGCATAGGTGTTAGTCGGTGTAATTTGTTTAAATGTATCATTGCCAAGAAATATAGGTAAAGGATATAAGCGATAATATTGAAAAGGTTCAGTGTTGATAATGGGAATAGCCAAAATGAATACAAATTTTTTATCTGTTTGATATGCCTTAACTTTTATAACTGATTCAATTAAATAAATATTGTCCACCAATAATTTAAAAGGGAAACCTTCAGTTGGGTTTAAGTGAATACTTTCAATATAAGTTAACAATGTTTGAGGTTCAATTACTAATGGGTGTAATATACCAATCTTTGCTAAATTTGTTGCATGAATTAATTCTTCAATTTCTAATCGGAGGGCGGTTAAGAGGTGAAGCTGGTAGTATGTTAATTGCATGAAATCCATAATTTGTTCATTAGCGATAGCTTCTTGAGCCAATTGTTTTTGATTATTTAGCATTGTATTAATATTTTCTTCGTACTGAGTAGTTATGTTATGTATTAGAGTTAACTGATTAGTCAGGGTCGTTTTAATATTTTTCTGATTCTCTTGTAATTCTAAAATTTTCTCTTCATACCTTTGCCCGTCATCCGCATCTAAATTTCCAGTTATTGCTTTTACGATATTTCCGAGAAAGTTAAAGGCTCCTCTTTTAGTTCGAGTAGTTGGGGGCTTTATGATATTTAGGTATTGCTGTATTTTTAATTCTTCTTCTTGTCGTAAGGTAAGGGTTGCTTGTAATTCAGGAGTTGGGAATCCTCGTGGTGAAATTTCTTCTTTTTGTTTTTGATAAGTATTCCAAATATTAAATAATTGAGAATATTCCTTTTGAATAATAATTTCGTAATAATTCTCGGTGTTGTACGCAAGTCCTTCCTTTAGAGGTAATAAGCCAACTTGGTTTTTTACGGGGATTAATTCGGTGACTCCTCCTCCGATGAGGGTCCTGAAATGGGTCCGAGTTTTAACGAATTGACGTGGTATTTTAGGATTTTGTTATTTTTATTTTTAACTTCTACAGTTCCATTATCATTAATTCGGATTACGGTGTATGGTCCCCAGTATCGTTCTTTAGTTTTTTGGGTATAATATTTGGAAGGTTTGACATAAACTTGTTGGCCAATTATTATTGGGCTTTCCGTTCTTTGTTCGTTCACACGAGTGATTACTTTTTCTTTTTGTTGTTGTAATTTTGATGCTATATTCTCATATAGATGTTTGGTACGCTCTTTATGTTTTTGGATGTAATCTTGAAAATAAATATTGTCATAATAAAGGTCTAGAGGTTCTCGAGTATTGGTATGTCCATATAGAAGTTCAAAAGGTGAAACTCCGGTAGCTGAGTGATTGGTTGAATTATAAGCCAAAACTGCTAGTTTCATGAGCATTTTGATATCATCATGAATTTTCTGATTTTTTAATAATCGAATATGTTCTAATAAGGTAGAATGAAGTCGTTCTATTGGTGCATTTGAGTTTGGGTTTTGTGGAGTGGTATAATGTAAATTTATTTTGTATAATTTGAGTAATTCCTTTAAAGTTTTATTATTGAACTCAAGACCTTTGTCCATAACAATTTGTTTAGGCGTTCCGTGTATGCTAAAGCTCTCAATAAGCTTATCAACAATTTCAATAGCTGTTTTACTTTGGATTGGATAAGCTTGAGCATATTTGGTAAAGACATCTATCATTGTTAAGAAATTTTGTGCATTAATTGAAATAGTATCAATATGAATTTTATCAAACGGCTTATCAATTTGTTCAGTTAATTGAAGAGGAATTTTGGGGGGATGCCGATTGTATTTGTTTTTCTGGCATACTTTACAATTGTTAATGTAGTTAGTCACATCGGTTTTAATTTGGGGCCAATAATAAATTCTTTTAATTTTATTCATAGTTTCATTAATGCCGCGATGGTTGGTCTCATCGATATGGTGGTCAATTATAGCCTGTAATTTATCTTCTTTAGTGTCTAATATTCGAACTCTTCTGGTACATCTGATTATGTTAGGTCCGTTATCAGTGAAATGTTCAATATAAATTTTACATAGTTCCTGATAAAGTTCATCGGTCGTGTATATATAATATGTTCCTTGAGGCATTAGTTCTTTTATGATTTTTAATATTTCTTCTGCCAAATTATTCTTATCTAATTTCACATGATAGATGAGTTTGCCGTTATTAATATCAATGTTTACTGTGGTTGGGTATATATGTGATTCGATAAAGAATTGTAGCTTTTGAATATCAATAGCTAGGTCGGTTATAGGAATTGACTTTTTAGGTTCGATATTCACATTACTATGTAGAGAATCATCAGAATCACTGATTGGTTCTATGTGTTCTGGTGGTTCATTAATTTTGATTGGTTTGCTAGCTATTGGGATTGTGAATATGTCGGCTGATGGATTTTCTAAAGATTGGATTAGCTCCGCAATTTCTTCGTCGGTTACTTGTGGTACGGTAGAAATAATTTCATCCCATTCTTTATCGGTCATATTGGGTATAGCCGGGTTTTGGTCATTTTCATGATGCTGTAGCTCTATTCTTGATAACGCATCGGCGTTTTTGTTAATTGTGCCCTTTTTATAAATGATGTCGTAGTCGTACTCGCTGAGTTTAATTTTCCAGCGTTGTAATTTCATGTTAGGTTCTTTCAGCGAATGCAACCATACTAAGGGTCGATGATCAGTTATGATGGTAAACTTTTGACCATAGATGTACGGTCGAAATTGTTTACAGGCCCAAATTATTGCCAAAAGCTCTTTTTCTATTGTTGAGTATCTTTGCTCCGTATCTGTTAGTGTTCTAGAAGCATAAGAGACTGGCTTGTCATTTCCTATGGGTCCTTGTGATAAGATGGCGCCGATAGCTACATTGCTAGCATCAGTTGTCACATTAAAGGGTTTGGTAAAATCAGGATATTGGAGAATTGGTTCATTGCATAGAACATTTTTGCAAATCTCAAAAGTTCGTCTATATTCATCAGTTAGTTCCACCTTATTACCCTTCTTTAAACATTTGGTCATAGGTTTGGTTAATTTAGCAAAGTCGTTAATAAATCGTCTATAATATCCTAATAGGCCTAAAAATGCTTTGATTTCCTTTTGGGTTTTTGGTAAGGGATATTTTTTAATAGCTTCAATTTTTTGTGGATTAGGTTTAATACCTTCTGGGGTAATAACGTGTCCCAAATAAATTACTTCCTTTTTTAGAAATTCACATTTACAAAGAGTTATTTTCATATTTGCTTCTCTAAGTCGGTCAAAAACTTTTCGCAATTTTTCAAGATGTTCTTGCAATGACGTCGAGTAAATGATAATGTCGTCAAGATAAACTAAACATGTGTCTGCAGTGAGTCCTCTTAAAATATAATTCATGACTCTTTGAAAGGTTGCCGGGGCGTTTTTAAGGCCGAATGGCATTCGCAGAAATTCGTAATGTCCGTCTTCGGTACAAAATGCAGTTCTCTCTTGATGTTCTTTAGCCATCTCTATCTGGTGGTAGCCTGATGCCAAATCTAAAGTTGTGAAGTAATTTGCTCTTCCCAATTTATCTAAAATATCACTGATATTTGGTATGGGAAATTTGTCTTCAATTGTTTGTTCGTTTAATTTTCTATAGTCAACAACTACGCGATATTTTTGAATTCCAGAAGCGTCTAGCTTCTTAGGTATTATTGCAATAGGTGCTGACCACGGACTTTTGCTGTCTTGAATAATATTTTGCCGTAACATTGATTGAATTTGTTTATCTATCTCGGCTCGTTGAGTCGGTGTTTTCCGATAAGGCTTGAGATAAATAGGGGTATCATCTTTCAACCGGATTTGATGTTTTATTGCCGATGTAAAAGACAGTGGAATGCGTTCATCATAACAGATGTCTTTGTATTCTAGACATAATTTTGTTATCAATTGTTTTTCTTCTGCATTGAGATGTTCTAGTCTTAAGTTCTTTTCTACGTTTTGTTTTTGTATCTTTTTTAATTTATCAGCAGAAAGATTAGACTTGTTTATCATATTAGTCTCTTTTGCGTTTTGAGTATTAAGGTCATCTTGTTTATAAAGTTCTGTTTTTAAAGGGCGAGTTATTTTAAAGGTAACTGGATACTCATTAAAATTTGTTATCTCTGTAATGGCTTCGTAATCTTGAGATTTGGTTACACTTTCTGGAATTTCTACGCCAGGTATTAATTCTTGATGTGTAATAAGAATTTGGTTTAAATTTCGATCTACTGGTACTTTCACAATTTTTCTCTCTCTTGGCCCAATGCGAATTGTTGGATCATCAAAGTATAAAGGAATCGTAGTGAATTTTGTTCTTAATTTCCTATTAGCAATATCAATGACTGTTCCCATTTGTTCTAATAATTTTAAGCCAATTATGCCATCATATTTTTTAGAAAAATCGACAATATTAAATTTATGTTTTTGATTATATGCCTTAAGAGTAGGTAATGATGGAATTTCGAGAATGTATTTGTGATAGGTAGTACCATGCATTGTGGTAACAGAAAAAGGGGAATATTTAATATATTCGGGAAATTCATTTTTAGCCAATTTGGTTGAGATTGACGAAGCTGATGCACCTGAATCGATTAGAAATTTAGCATTTATTTCTGGAATTTTAATATAAGGTAATCTAATAGCTTGTTGATGGTTGAAAACAATGTGTTCTTTAAATTTAGCTACTGCTATTGGGGATTTTGACTTGTCGAGGCTAGTTCGCGAAAATTTTCGTCTAGATTATCGGATTCTTCGTCGATTTCTTCGACAAATTCTTCTGGGTTTTCTTGCCAATTTTCATAGATACCGTCCTGTTCTTCAGGCTCTATCGGTTCTTGTTGATGGAGTTCTTCTACTTTCCATCTTTGATCTTTATTAGCGGCTGGTCCAAAGGGTGTCATTCTGACTTTACTTCGACTAGGGTCTACGTCCATGGGTTTAGGTTTAAATGGCTTCTTTTCTTGTAGTTGCCCTGGGGTTTTCATGAATTTAAAAGATTGAGGCTTTGATTGATTTTGTCGCCAAAAGGGTAAATTTTGATACGGCTGAGTAAATTGTTGTTGAGGAAATTGTTGTGGGAAGGGTTGTTGTGATTGAAAAATTTGTGGCTGCATTTGACGAGGCTGTTGGACTAATTGTTGCGGAATCGCGTTCATTTTACCGGGTGTTATGGGTTTTAAAGTTTCATGTTGCGCTTGTGGTGCTGGTAATTTTCCGCATCTATACTGCCAGTTTTGATACTCTAAGACGCATGACATGGCGGTTTCTAATGTTTGGGGATCTTTTATATAAATAATTTCGCCTAAATTTCCGTATTTCATGAGCCCTCGTTTATATGACTGTAAGGCTGTGTTCTTATAAAGAGTCGTTTTTAAAGGGACTAGATCTTGCTGCGTACATGTCTGCATTTTTGTTAATAATAAATTTAACATGTCTTTGATGCGTTGTCCATAAGTATAGGGATTTTCGTTTTTACGGGGTGTCTCGCAAGTTAAATCATTTAGTAGGCAATCTTCAGAACGTTGATCCAAGAAATTTAATTCAAGTAAGGATTTGATTTCACTCCAAGTACTTAATTTACGAGAACCTATAAGGGATTGGGCTTCTCCGGTGAATCGGGATTTTATGATCTTTAGGAGGTATGGGTTTATAGGATTTACTGGATTATGAAGGTCGGCATACGTTCTGATCAAATCTTCGCATGCATCGACAAATAATGGCAATGAATTCGCGTCACCATTAAATATCGGGATGGTAGAAATTTCGGCTTGCGTTATGGACGTGCGCGTATATGGGTGTTGATATTGTTCACTTCCAGGCATTTTGTTCAAAGTTTAAGTTTGTCAAAGTTTAGCAAAGTTAAAGGTAGTCCGCAAATAAAAGAGAAACTTAAATCTATGTACTCACAATAGGATTACAGCTAGTTCTATCATCTAAGTCTATTCTAATGGTGTGGATTCCTCAGCGTTGGTTGTAGTTGTTAGTCCTTACTCTGGTCCTCGGGTTTTGCTGTGGTTCGTCCTCTTGACTGTAGATTTCTTGAGCGTCAGTTGTGGTTCTTTTGGTCCTTCTCTGGTCCTTAGTTAATGCAATAGTCGTCTTCTTGATGTGGCTTCCTCGTTGTTAGTAGGTTTTTCTTAATTTTAGGGTTAGTAGTTTTTCTTGTTTGTAGTTTTATTGTTTCTTTGTTTCTTTCTTCTTTGATGTTTCTTCTTATTTCTTGTTTAAGTTAATTTTCTTCTTGTTTCCCCAGTAGATGTAGGGCACCTCTACGAGAATTTGATCGTTTCGGCGTCTTCTTCCCTACTCTGCTGTGCTGATCGAAGATTTTGATTCTTTCAGCGTGGGATTTTTCTTAATTATTAGCGAGCTGGGGCACCTCCAGAGATTTTGATCCTTCGGTACTGGTCCAACTTGCTGCAGTGTCCCGAAAATTTGATCCGGACACCCGTGCCTTTTCTTCTGGTACTGCTTGTCTTGATCACTCTTCCTTCTTCTTTCTTCTTTCTTCAGTGCTCTTAAGAATTGAAATTCAACCCGTCGGTCTTCTTTCTTGAATCCTGAGGGTGAGCACTATCCTACCGACTGCGCCAGTTAAAGTCGCGGGAGCGATTTAACGTTTTTTTTTTAAAAAAGGGAAGAAGTCGAAGATAATGAAGAACTTCAGGAACTGAATACTCAGAAGGCACTTTATTATAAGTTGTTACACTTGATATGAATAATATACTAATACTAAGAATACTAATCTCTCGTTGTTGACATGAGCCGGGTTTATATAGTCTTAATTTGCTGATTCGGCAGTTTGTATGGAAAAGGCGTAGGCCGCATCCATAACTTATGCTTAATTCTTTGAATCCAAACTAACCATAATATAGACTGATGACTATTTCGTTGAAGTATGAACTTAATTAGCAACACTGTAATTTCAGATTAACTGCGTTATGACTCAGTAGCCATTAAACAATTTGGGTAAATTTGCAAATGCCTTTAATTGATTAATCAGCTAATTTCTTTGAATTTATAATGAATGTAGGTATTCAGAAAAATTAGCTTTTTATTGCCCAATAAGCATATTATTCCATTGCGTTAGAATTGCTTGTTTTAAGTATTTAAAAGATCACCTTGAATACATAGATAGGTACATCTTGTTATAGTGTGGATAATATTGCAAATTTGCAAGTCAATGTACCTACTTTATACCATGAACTGTGACAATATCGATTTTAATGTCGTGGAGAGGGCAATTTAGTACACAGCATACAGGTCCCATCTCTATTCCTGCTGGTATGAATCTTTGTCTTGATATATTGTGCGCACATATTGCCTGCAAACGCTCCGTTGTTATGTTTCCTGTTAAATTATCGGAACGTATGTTCGTACGCGCTGCACACCATGAATTGTAGTTACACGAAACATCTGTTGTTAATAGATATCTAACATAATGGTACTCCGATTAAATAGTTTTTTCCTTTTGTAATTAGTGGTAATTGGTACATATACGACGTCGATATGATATAATTATGTTAAACACACATTATTTACCTGAGTCCTATAATTACTATATATAAATGTGCAAAATATCTGTCTCGATACATTTGCCCAACCCTTAACATCTCAACCAAAGAAAACGGACGTTAATTTGTAAAACCCCATAGCCCTCAATGTTTAATTACAATTTGAAGTTGTGGTTTTTATGTATGTTAACAACATCGTACTAACAGGAAAAGCGTATAAGCTGAATCGTAAGTTTTGCGGTTTCCAGAGCATTAAAAGGCAACGTTTCCGGTGTACCGCGGGAACTGTATGTCGCCGCCGTTCGTACGTAGCGGCGGTGGCGGCGGCGGCGGTAATCTAAAATTACATTTTTCACCGCGCGGCCAAAACTTACGTAATTGGAAATGGCGGCGAGCTGCAAACTTTAATGGAGTTATGTCCCAGAGCAAGTTAAACTAAACCCCAGAGCGTTTATTCTAATATTAACGTGAAACGTACGTACGCCACCTAACCGTTTCTAGCCGCGGTTTCCTGCAGCGGACATGAAACCTTTCTTTTCATAGTTACGCTGCTGCAACGCGACAGCAAACGTTTCACTACGTATTTCGCGTTTTGCATAATGTAAAGGTTTCAAAATGAATTTTGATAACCCTTTATAGTACAAGATCCGGACCTAGATCGACCTTCCCTCATCCTTTTTTTATAATTAAATCTATTTTTTATACAATATAATGTATAAATGAACACAATGTCCTAGGGTTGCCGCCCCATATCCTGGCAAGGCTATTTTTAATTAAATATTATTTAAGGTATTTTTTTAATAGTTCCGGTGATTCTTTTTCTTGAAAAATTTGGTACCAATCGAGAGCCAAAGACTTACAATAAACGCCAAACTACGATTGGTAACTGGTAAGTACGAAGGTAACTGCTATTCTGCTTCATTGTCTGTCGCAATAGTAGCATAGTGTAGCACAGCGATAGTGTAAACGCGCGCTAGGTGCTTGTCATGTGAACGAACCCTTTTACTGAACTATTCATATTTAAAATCGCGACAACCCCAAGATATACCAACTTTTGCAAAGGCAACCCTACACCACGATGTTCGCAACAAAGCAACCTACATTTTGACATACAATTGATTAGGAAAAACGATGAGGGTAAATTACTTGTACCAATTTACCTTAAATAATTTTTAATTAAAAATAGCCTTGTCAGGATATGGGGCGGCAACCCTAGGACATTGTGTTCATTTATACCTTACATTGTATGAAATATAGATTTGATTAGGAAAAAGGATGAGGGAAAGTCGATCTAGATCGGGATCTTAGACTATTATGTTCATAAACGTACATATAGTTATTTATATACAATTGTCATAAAGCAGAAGTTTATGCTCTCGAGAGCGACGCACAGAGATGCATCCCATCAATTTGTATTTTAGGATTTCATTTCAATCATTCATCAATTATTAATTTTGCAACTGTATATTGAATAATTAAAAGAATGTATGACAAAAGTACATAATTGGCACCTACTGCATCATTTAAAACAAGGACACATTCACTCCTGCTTTGTCACTGCACTGCTGAATTATGAATTGAATGGCGCAGGATTCCGCATAACTTGACAAGAGTTGTTTTGGTCGATTTAAGGAAATACTATGTAGATATCTCGCTGCGACTCATTGTTATTGCCAGTGGGGGACCGCTACTATAACTTGTATCTTTTTCCGATAGGCGGCGCGATTTCGGTTTTCCGGCCGTTCCTGCGTCAAGGAAACTTGTTAGATTGGCTGATTTGCATAGAAAGTGCGAGGAGGCTCCGCTTTAATATGCGACCGGGTAGAGATCTCGCCTAGTAACGGATAAGCGACAAAAGGGAAATTTTTAAGAAGAATTTTTCCGGACCGCATAAATTCGCGCCCCGCGCGCGCAAAGTCTAATTTTATTGCGAAACTTTTGTACAATGGATGACAACTTTTTGCTCCGCGCTCTTCCCCGGCAATATACCGCGCCCATAAAGTGTATTAATTATAGTGGGCCGGAAGTGTGAATAATGAAATTATTGCTAGCCGCCGCCGCGCCGCCGCCAACTTTCCTCTTTTAAAATCAAAGTTTTAGTTTTGCGGTTGGTAAGAGACACGTATTAATTACGATTATGGTTAAAGTTGGGTTCGTTATATTTCAATACAATTTTTATCCTATCTTTCAGCAAACGGTGTACCTCGAGATTTCCACGTTTTGAGGTCCTCTGAATCCATTGCAATGATTTCTAGAACTTACATTTTGATCATTTGCTGCTGCGTTTTGTTTTCTTCCATGACAGTTTCAGCAAAAGATATACATCCCCCGCACAAATTTACAAACTTCTTCGTGACCCAACATAAATTTTCCACCCGAGAATGCACAAGTGCGCATAACTCTAGACCCGAATACTAATTGGCATCTCTTTCATACCCTTTTGCCAAGGTCGCGGCTCAATAAGCGCGCCCACCCACGCCGTGACCATCCGTGTTAATTTTCCACAGAACCTTTCGCCCTTTTTCCATCTTGCGCACGCGGGACAGAGCCCTGTCATTCCCGCAATGCTAATGCTACCCCCATCGCCAACGGGGGCTTATATAAAAGCATTTCAACATGAATCAAGCGATTATAGGGGTAGAGCAGGACCGTCCCTAACCGGGGACGGGCTCACAAGACGATCGTATTACCGCCCCCACCCCTTCCGCCTAATGATACCCTTCTCTGGCGACCAGACATGACCTCCACGCGATCCTATCACGCGTAATCCTCGCGCAAGGACCAAAGAACGACCCACCGGAATGTGAATATCCAGGAGGCAGGAAATGGACAGCAGCAGTAGCAGCAGCAGCCAGTAGACACGTTTACGTGTTGGACGCGTATATCCTAATCAGGGCAAGCGAGGGTGAGAACGGTTTGGTCTAATCTTCGGCAGTACGCCACCACAAAGGTCATCTTGTCCGTGAAACCTTTGCAAGTTTAAATTTTACGAGACTCCTAACAATGTGTTACGCGCGGGGGCGGTTTAGACTACCCCGGTTGAACTGAAAACGCGGCCGGAATACTGAAACGCGGGTGAAAAATCAATTGGGACAATGGCTTCATTCCATGGAGGGTGGCATATTTTTAATTTGACTTAAACTGATTAATAGCCAATTGCAGGACGCTATGGTCATGGACATAACTATGGTAAAAACCAGGAGAACTGCAAATTTTCGTATCCTTTTAAGTGATGAGTCATTGCAGCACTCCTGGTTTTTACTATACATTGGTCACTCACAAAAAATCAGAAGCATTTTAACGTATATTACTTATTGCTTACCTTTTCGCTTATATTTCTATTACTCTTTTTGTTGACTTCACTGTTATAGGGTTGGTTACGAAGAGTCGGTGTTGTAATATAAATTAAACGCCCTCTACGAGAGTACCACTGTGCAGTTTTCCCGTCGGATAAATTGTCGGGTAGGTCGTTCCCGAGTCTCAGTCGCCGTGACAAAATGGCGACATTAAGGGAATTTAAAGTAGGCGAAACTTTTTAAATGCGAATAGGGACATTTGTGCTCCAGGCATATTCCTGAAGAGCAGCATCGTCACAACGAACCCAACCAAGTCTTTGCGCTTACATAAAAAGGACATCGTAGTGGGTTATGTTACGCTAGGTATTCGTTCTCATTGCCAAGTTAACGTAACAAACGTAGGTCAAACTATGATTTGATTTGAGGCTAGATTTGTTGTAGAATATAGTATTTTATAGGATTTTATTTTGAACCTGTCTTATTTTAATTATGTATTCTTTTGAACTTGTTAGTTTATCAAATTAAGTTATACAGACATTCTGTGCATTAAAATATGGAATAATCAAAGAAGATGTTGTAAAAATTTACCAAATAAGTTTTGCTATTTTGCTATTTTGGATTTAGAATTGGAGTTCTGGAAAAGCCATAGACACCTAACATGCTGTATTTCTGTGTTAGATCGGATTTTTAAAGTGGATGAAAGGGAAGCAAAAGAAAATGCCGTTTGTAGTTCCCATGTTGTGGCGAGAGCCTTCCAATAATGTAGATGATTGCTATTTTTGCACGATAAGCGTCACCGGATATTCCAAGAAGGATAAGCATAAAATAAAATATCCAAATTTACCATCAGCATCGCGACCTATCCCCCATGGAGACAAGGATCGTCTCCCAAGTGCGCCATCCACTTCAGCGTCTTCGATTTTTGACATAGAAGAAATTTCGCCTGTTTGAAGAAACTTGCCTGACTTGACAGAGGTTGAAATCACTCTGTCAAATCCGGCAAGTCGTGAAGATTCACCAAGTTTTAGGAACACCTCACCTGATAAACCAGTGCGAACTGAATGATTTCGTTAAAGACTTAGGTTTATCAAAAGAAAAAGCCGAGTTGTTGGGTTCTAGGCTACAGGAATGGAATCTTTTCACATGAGGTGCGACAGTGTCTTCATTTACAAAGCGTAACGAGCCTTTTAAAGCATATTTTAAAATGGAAGAATCTTTATGTGTATCTCGCGATGTTGAGGGTCTTATGGACGAGTTTGATATTCCCCACAATCCTTCTTAATGGTGGCTTTTTATCGATTCATCAAAATTCAACTGGAAAGCAGTACTTTTGCATATTCTTTGAATTTATATAATTTGTTAACTGATCTTGTTGCAGTTTTCTCAGTTTTTTTTAAGAATCGCTGTATCTATAAACGTAGACCTGTTACAATAAATCCACTTTCAGTTTCTAGTTATGCAAGGCAAATATAATCTGGAACAATTAATTGTTTGTTGGTTGTATCAGAAAGTTGAAAATTTGTTCCCTTGTATAATCAACAGAACACAAACAGAATAATAATACGCAACAATAGTTTTTATTGCGCCGACTGCAATGCAATTGACATTGAAAAGTGTTCAACAAATATATTTACGTTATTTGCGCGGTATGCACTATACAAGTACACGTTCTGGCGTTCGTTTGTTATCCACACCACTATGAGGTTCTGTGAAGAAATTCCATTGAAATTGCTGTGAAAATATGCCATCGTTGCCTATAAGTGCGCAAAAAGTGACTAATAGCAACAGTCCTGTTATCGCCTCTGTAAAAAATAGAAACATGACCGTTCCATATTTTTTCTTTTTGTTGGTCCTTATGGCATCTATCGCCTTGATCTACAATAGTAAGTACATTTCTTTTAATTGCATGTAATTTCCAATTTTTGATAGTATAAAAGCAGATTTATCACTGTACAATTTCTTATCTTCTTTGTTTTAGTTCAAGTGGAATGTTACAAGGATTCAGAATGCAGTGACTTGTGTCCGAAACATGGGGGTGTTTGTACCAATCTTACGTGCATTTGCAATGATTAAAGAATGGATGAAGTTAAAATATCAGGATATATAAAACAAACAGTTCAGTCTAAAGACCTAACTATAATGTATTGTTAGTAATAACGCAGAAAAATAAATGTCATTTATTAAATTATGTGTTCATTGAATTTCATTGAATCTTAAGGAACTTAAGAACAAATATGTATATAATTGAAGGAAACAAGAAATTTATAATCAGTTTTATAAATCACCTTCAAATGTCAAGTTTTTCTTTTAAATTAAAATGACATTCTTTCTCAGTCCTTGATCCAAATTCGAAATGGCGTAAAACCTCCAAATAGGTTATGCCCAGTCATGCTGTAACAATAATAATGAGGGTGAGCTGGTCGAAATTCCACCGAGACACTGAAAACAATAACTCGCAAACTTGGCGAAATTCCTGTGCGGAAATAATTGTAGTGGCTTCAGCGAGGCTTCAGTCGGTATTTTTTGTGTTTCGCGATGCCGCCGCCCGATAGGGCACGAAACCAAGCCCTTAAGTAGCAGGAGTGTAACCGATACGGTCACGGCAAAATCAAGTCATCAAAGGCACGCAGATCCGTACAGAACAATAGACGACTCGTCAACCCTCATTCCTTTGCTACGTCAGGACCCCTAGTCCTGAAACACTCCTGAAACCTGAAAGGAGGAGGACAACCTAAAGCCATGACAAAAACTGATGGCGCACTTTGTGTTTTCGCAATAATTGAATTTGGAGCGGAGATAGGGGAGGCCGTTAATTAATTATTTTTGCGACGCTGATCAAAAGATATATTTATAATGATGTTATTGGTTTTTCCTTCGTTGTCGGTCGGAGGTTGGCAAAAAAAAGATAACCGGCTTAGATTAGGAGGACCCTTTTTTTTGGCGGTGACTTTTAGCTTTTGAATTTTAAGTACGAAGCCTTAAGAGGTTTGTTCTTTTCCTTTGTCGTGTTGTTAACGAAACAATGGGAGTTCTTTTGTTTACTGAAAGTTGAAAAATATAATATCGACCAATTAAATATATCGTATTCTAAAAATTAGAGCTAGAGTGCAAACTATACACAGCCAAGAATTTTGTCTATTTAGAAGAATATTGAAAAAAAAACGATATGAAAATGTAGGACAATATTGTTTAATTATAAAAGATCAATTGTACATTATTTGTTGGTAACAAAACCACGTGTGCTGTTTACCACTACACACAGAGAAATGAATGCTCAGTTCAAGTCAAATTACTACCAAGACAAAATTTTCTCAGTAGAAGCGAGTAATCTTGTCGCTACAAAGGAGAAATTTATGAGTTTTTAATCAAAAAGTCTTCTTCGCAAGACAACGAATGTCTTAAACTTTTCTCTGTGTGTGTAGTTCTGATCCAAGTCCAATGAAATCCTGCTCTTTCGCCATCATTAAGACTTACGAGTAGATATAATATAAACCACTGGTCGCCAGTCTCCGTTAGAATGCATTCGCTATGTTAAATTTGGCATCCCGAGTAGTTTGGAGCGTGGAATCCCAACGGCCAATAAAATGAAATCTGGTCAAATTGCATCGGTTACGACCTCGGCGCACAACGGAGACGGATAATTTGCAGAGAATCGACCGGAAGTATCCGGCAGTAATTGTTTGTAATGTTTGTTCGGGGGGTAGGGGGATGTAGAGGAATGAGGGAAGTGGTCCGGATATACAAGCGAATTAATTTCCCAGACGACTTGTATTAGTTTCCGAACTAACGCAACCGCCTGCGCCATCCAGCGGGGGACAACGGCATAACGGGGGTTAGTTAGGTCAGTCGCAGCAATTGGGAGTACATACTTAAGATTAGTTTTTACCTTAGCGTTAGGGAAACGGTGACTTCATATACAGTGGATGCTCAGTTATGCCGTTACCTCCAGAGATAGTTCTGGCATAAGGCCATTCCTTAGAGAGTCATATTTTCAAACATTACCTACAAAACGAACACACAATGATAGTTTTTATTTATTATGCGTATTTTTAAGTTTTTTTTGCATATTTTTATCGCACAGTTATCATACCGATCAAAAATCTACAGGTTCTACCAATATTTGGATACTAAATCGTCACCAAAGCTCAAAGAAATTCAAGTTATTTTTCGAAAAGTAGTGGGTTGAGATGACAGGTGACGCTCAAAAGAACTACCACTGATTACAGCAAGATGGAAACTTAACTTAAGGTACGAATTCACGGGTCGGTGGTACCAATTAGTGCTAATTGGCACTAAATATTTTGAAAATTGCATTGCAATTTGCGAAAAGTGGTAGGCTGAGGCCACAGACGTGTTTACATTACATTGGAAGAGTAAGAAGTATCGTATTAAAGAGAATTTTTGCCTAATAGTTAGGGATAGCGTAATAACTCCACAGCTCTTTAAGAACCGATTACATTGGTATTATTTTTACCATTTCTATAACTCTACCTTCTATTCCACCTATGTACATAAATCATTCTTAACGGATTATTCGTACGTTGTATTTCAACCACCATCTATGCGAATGTATTCATAAGCGCGCGCATTGTGGATAGAGCAGTGTTGCTCAATAGTTTTAGTGTTCAGTTTTAAACCGCAATCGACCAGCAATGTTTCCAGAAATGAATGGTAACAACAATCCTCCCACGGTAACAAAACGAAAGAAGAAACGCGACAAGAAACACACTTCTACATCAGAACTTGAAGACTGCAATATACCTCCGTACAACAGTTTTTCGAGCACTCTAAACCCATACCCACCAAATAACCTAAGAATGCCCGAGAATTCTTCATTCTATCCTTTCTTTAATTATCCTACATCATCAGAACCGATGTCATTACCAGTGTACACGAAACGCGACAAAAAACACACTACTACATCAGAACTTGAAGACTGCAATATAAATCCGTACAACAGTTTTTCGAGCACTCTAAACCCATACCCACCAAATAACCTAACAATGCCCGAGAATTCTTCATTCTATCCTTTCTTTAATTATCCTACATCATCAGAACCGATGTCATTACCAGTGTACCCCACAAACTACCAGAATTACACGCGTATTGTGGATAAAGCAGTTTCTGATTAGTGTTGCTCAATAGTTTTAGTGTTCAGTTTTAAACCGCAATCGACCAGCAATGTTTCCAGAAATGAATGGTAACAACAATCCTCCCACGGTAACAAAACGAAAGAAGAAACGCGACAAGAAACACACTTCTACATCAGAACTTGAAGACTACAATATACCTCCGTACAACAGTTTTTCGAGCACTCTAAACCCATACCCACCAAATAACCTAACAATGCCCGAGAATTCTTCATTCTATCCTTTCTTTAATTATCCTACATCATCAGAACCGATGTCATTACCAGTGTACCCCACAAACTACCAGAATTACACATTTCCAACTTCAAACCCAAGCTATCCAAACAAAATTGGTTATCCATGGTTTCCTTCTGGTGAGTCTACCGATTATATGTCTTTGCCACTGGCTAACATGGACCACACGGATAACAAGAGGAGATTTTCTGATCCCGGACCCAATGATAGTAGTGATTCGTTGGGTCTACTTGCCGGCTATTATTTTCCTGTACTCTATCTATAGTGCATATTAGCCGAGTTAGGGATAGCGTGATAACTCCACAGCTCTTTAAGAACCGTTTACATTGGTATTATTTTTACCATTTCTATTACTCTTCTATTCCGCCTATGTACATAAATGATTCTCAACGGATTATTCGTACGTTGTACTTCAACCACCATCTATGCGAATGTATTCATAAGCGCGCGTATTGTGGATAAAGCAGTTTCTGATTAGTGTTGCTCAATAGTTTTAGTGTTCAGTTTTAAACCGCAATCGACCAGCAATTTCTTTAATTATCCTACATCATCAGAACCGATGTCATTACCAGTGTACCCCACAAACTAACAGAATTACACATTTCCAACTTCAAACCCAAGCTATCCAAACAAAATCGGTTATCCATGGTTTCCTTCTGGTGAGTCTACCGATTATATGTCTTTGCCACTGGCTAACATGGACCAGACGGATAACAAGAGGAGATTTTCTGATCCCGGACCCAATGATAGTAGTGATTCGTTGGGTCTACTTGCCGGCAACTATTTTCCTGTACTCTATCTATAGTGCATATTAGCCGAGTTGGGGATAGCGTGATAACTCCACAGCTCTTTAAGAACCGTTTACATTGGTATTATTTTTACCATTTCTATTACTCTTCTATTCCACCTATGTACATAAATGATTCTCAACGGATTATTCGTACGTTGTACTTCAACCACCATCTATGCGAATGTATTCATAAGCGCGCGTATTGTGGATAAAGCAGTTTCTGATTAGTGTTGCTCAATAGTTTGTTCAGTTTTAAACCGCAATCGACCAGCAATGTTTCCAGAAATGAATGGTAACAACAATCCTCCCACGGTAACAAAACGAAAAAAGAAACGCGACAAAAAACACACTTCTACATCAGAACTTGAAGACTGCAATATAAATCCGTACAACCGTTTTTCGAGCACTCTAAACCCATACCCACCAAATAACCTAACAATGCCCGAGAATTCTTCATTCTATCCTTTCTTTAATTATCCTACATCATCAGAACCGATGTCATTACCAGTGTACCCCACAAACTACCAGAATTACACATTTCCAACTTCAAACCCAAACTATCCAAACAAAATTGGTTATCCATGGTTTCCTTCTGGTGAGTCTACCGATTATATGTCTTTCCCACTGGCTAACATGGACCAGACGGATAACAAGAGGAGATTTTCTGATCCCGGACTCAATGATAGTAGTGATTCGTTGGGTCTACTTGCCGGCAACTATTTTCCTGTACTCTATCTATAGTGCATATTAGCCGAGTTAGGGATAGTGTGATAACTTCACAGCTCTTTAAGAACCGTTTACATTGGTATTATTTTTACCATTTCTATTACTCTTCTCTTCCACCTATGTACATAAATGATTCTCAACGCATTATTCGTACGTTGTACTTCAACCACCATCTATGCGAATATATTCATAAGCGCGCGTATTGTGGATAAAGCAGTTTCTGGCAGCCCAGTTTCCTGTACGTGCCAAGTATTGATTCTTTCCCTGGTCCCCAATCCTGACTGTAGTGACTGTTCCCTGCAATCCCTGAGGTTCAACTTCCAACCCATAGTTTCGCATGACAGTCTCACTCCTTCAATGTATCTGAGAACATGACGTATGTATGTGCATAGAAGTCGCTGATAACCAAACGTGGTGAACGTCATTATGAAGTGAAAACTTGTGGTAAAAAATCCTTTATATTCCCAATTATTCCAAAAAATTTATATCCCAAAATGTAGCAATTTGAAAAAAAGATGTGTGTATAAATAAATAAACTTGTCTTAGGTCAGGAAGGTTTTATTGCAGGAAAAAATTTAATTACCAAAGCCAGTTGTAATAAAACAGCAGGTGTCTCAATAATAAACTTGTCTTCGATTAGGAATGTTGTTGTTTATTGCTGGAAATAATTTAATTGACTTAAAACCTTTTTTTCTACTTTGCATTCACAATGCACACATTGTAACACTGTTTTCGGTGTTACAATTAGCAAATTGTAACACCGTTTTTAGTAACTTTTTTCTAAGATTGGTGACATTGATATCAAATGCATGTCAAACGAAAATATACATAACCACAAAAGTAAGCACAAACTGATTTTTTAGAATCGCACAAACTGCGAAGTATGTATATTTTTATACATATTTAAACATGCGTGTTGCATCCTAGGTTTCGTACTACTAGTATATGATGGTATATAATAATTATCAATAATTACTTTTTCACAGATATTTGAATTTAAGTGACAGATGACAGTGTTACCAACGGTTGCACCCATAAATACTCTAGATTGGAATTTTACCTAATACACTTCTAAATTTTTATAAAATTAATGACGCAAAGTAGAAAAAATAGTATATTACACTCGTTTTATAAGACATATTGGCGCATTCGTTCATTTGGGGCACTCGTCGCTGGCGCTCCTCGTGCCCCAAACAACTCATGCGCCAATTTGACGTCTTATAAAACTTGTTTAATAATATACTATTTGAATGTTGAATACTGCGTATAATGTATGTGGATTATCGCCATCTATGGTCGTACGGGCAGTACTATACCCCCGATTAGTTGCGACTGCTGTCTCATAGATGGTGCCACACAACTTTCACTGCGCTTTGACGTTTCATAGTTAATTCGACGTTGCATAGATGTCGCTAATGCACTAATTGCAAATAAATGGCTGGGCATTGTTTATTTATTTCGTGTCCAAAACAATTCCGTCCGAGAACATTACAAGCCAGTAGTGAAAGTGATCTTACAGTATTCATTACAGAAGATAATGACTGATTAGTGTTGCTCAATAGTTTTAGTGTTCAGTTTTAAACCGCAATCGTCCAGCAATGTTTCCAGAAATGAACGGTA
This sequence comes from Aphodius granarius, assembly GCA_963971325.1. Classification (NCBI taxonomy): domain Eukaryota; kingdom Metazoa; phylum Arthropoda; class Insecta; order Coleoptera; family Scarabaeidae; genus Aphodius; species Aphodius granarius. Next base: position 5,044,113 of record OZ020222.1, on the reverse strand, counting down.
ACAACAATCCTCCCACGGTAACAAAACGAAAGAAGAAACGCGACAAGAAACACACTTCCACTTCAGAACTTGAAGACTGCAATATACCTCCGTACAACAGTTTTTCGAGCACTCTAAACCCATACCCACCAAATAACCTAACAATGCCTGAGAATTCTTCATTCTATCCATTCTTTAATTATCCTACATCATCAGAACCAATGTCATTACCAGTATACCCCACAAACTACCAGAATTACACATTTCCAACTTCAAACCCAACCTATCCAAACAAAATTGGTTATCCATGGTTTCCTTCCGGTGAGTCTACCGATTATATGTCTTTGCCACTGGCTAACATGGACCAAACGGATAACAAGAGGAGATTTTCTGATCCCGGTCCCAATGATAGTACTGATTCGGATGCTTCATCCCATGATGCTCATTTGATACGAAAGCTAACTCAACAAATAAATGCTTTAAAGGAATCAAATTCAAAGTTGACTAGAGAAGTAGGTGAATTGAAGATGGAAGTTAGTATGTTGAAGCAGCAACAGAATACAAAGCATTACGAGAGGGAATACGAACCAGGAATGATTGCAGAATTTATACGAGACCTAAGAGAAGCGGCAAGAGTAAGGGAAGATGCTTTAATTGCACGGGTTAAACATATGATTGAGGAAAAGCAGCTGAGTATGGTAAGTTTTATTTCTTACTTAGAAAATCATGAAAAATAAATGTAGTATTAATGTTTTTTAAATGTATTTGGTATTACTGAAGCTGTCAGCTTATCACATGGAATGGAATGTTTGTATGTGGTATGTGATCAGTAAACATGGATATTAAACACATATTTAATGACTACCTACATCGTGGATCATTGATAATTATTTAATGAATGTTTTGTATAGTTGTTAGTTTGGCAACATATATTCGGAATCAGTTAACAAGGCAAAAATCATACCTACAATAATAATTAAAAACTTTAATGACTTTGTTGTAGTTCATATCCAATTTGTGTTCCAAATTGAATAAATACATAATAACATTCATAATAATGAGGTCTATGCAATACAGCTTACTTATACATTAACTAGAAAATATTGGCAATAATTAGTAGTAACTAATTGACAACATTATTATAATGTGTAGTTATTATTAAGCAATATATTGTGTGTTATATTCTTTAGATGCAAAATTACAGAAAACTTCAGGTCCGTGGATAATATCTGGGGTTTTCTGACAGGTGGTAGGTTGGGTGGTTAAGTTAGTTCATCTACTCCCCGCGAGAGGGTGGTGCTAGAGCCAATTTTAAATTCAAGAGTGGATAAAATGGAAAATATACTAACGGATTTACAGATTTTATTAACTTGTTATTATATTGTATTATTTCTAAAGTAACATCTTACTTGGCAAAACCCATTTCTTTAATCCTCTTTGTTTTTTTGTTTTGTTTTTTTTTTTGTGGGGCAAATATAACTGAAACTATGTACAAGAAAACAAGCAAGTGTTGAGAAGAGAAATTTGTATTAAAAAAAAACATTGACGGAAAAAGCATTATTTAGAATCTAATAAATCGATTTTTTCACAACGCATTTCTCGTAAATTAGCCTATAGATTCTTATAATTCTTTTTTTTTATTTAATTAAGGCTGTCCAGAATTACCTATAAACACATTCGCCAAACTTTTTCATATAAAAAAACATTGACAAAAAAGGTTTTGCCAGGAAAAATATACTGGAGCCTAATAATAATAATGAAATGTACATGAACATAATTATTAATGTGTACACAGCGAGAAAAGAAATGTAAAATCAAATACGTAAAATCAAATATGTATTTCTTTGCACTTATTTCTTTCATCGGAAGAATATATGTTTGTAACAAATAAGTATATTTAAATTTAAAGAAATGAGCTGCATAGGCTCAAAGAAATATTTTGTAATGGGTCGGAAACCCATTATTTATTTATTAAGATATGATCAAATTAAGCGAGATATTTGTAAGAACATTCGGGAATGTCAAAGGTTTTTGCTAGGGTTGAACATCTGGTTTAGGATTTGACCGCGTGTTATAAGTTTAAAATTGAAGAGTTGTCATTGGCTAAGAAGAAATGCTTCCGGCTTCCTTTGGGGTCGAGGGATGCAAACGAACAGATCTCGCCCTTCTCATTTTCAACCACCGTCATGTAAAGTACACGTTTTTGTGGAGCGTTCTTAGGTGCTTAAGTTTATCCCTGGTAAGTCTTTTCAACTCGTCTCGCATTTCATTGTAAATTAAATTATTCATATTTCTGCTAAAAGTGTGTCTGTCTAAATCAACTCCTAGGTTTAATTTAAACGTCAATATGTTCAAAGTTTCATTCATTTTTCTATGTAACCTATCAAACGGGATTGTTGATTATTATTGTTAATAGTTGTTATTGTTTTGATAAGTGTTTCGTTTCATTTGAGTAGTCTTGCTTTATCAGCCCTTATTAAATGTTAAATACTTAAACGCGTCAGTTAGTAGTCAGAAAATGTGTTCACAAGGTTCAAGAAAAAGAACCCAGTTAGTTTTGCCTTCGAATAAATTGGAAGAGATTTGATGAATTAGAATTTTGACCAGTAATTAAAGCCCTTAAGCCGCGCTTGGCCAAATGCTACCATGTTAGGAAGTCGCAGTTGTTCCCGCCATTTTGACCTTCTACAATTTTATTCGAAATATTTCTTGAGTAAAAAGAAATAGTTTTTACTGAAAAAAAAAACCGATTCTTTGACACCAAAAATGCGTCTGAAGTAAGCACCTCTACTTCCTCTACTGAGCACCACGACTTCGTCGACAAATTTCCATAAGTATACACGTCTTAGTTTTTATAACATCATCACTCCGGCGCGGCCGGCGTTAAGAATCGATCCGGTAAACTTCAACAAGCGAACGTAATTACCGAAAGTAAAGCGTCGAAATTGGGAGATTAGGAGATCGCCGAGGTTAGCGGCGGCGGCCGTCGGCATCATCGCCGAGATTATTTCTGCACTACAATCATGGCCGATATTGATTTTATTAAGATTTCCCAGGCAGAGAGAGAGTACGTGGACAGCGTTCCGTCAATATTTGCACTGGGAAGTAGATGTTCTCATCATCCGCGGTACGACTCTCTGCCGGGCCGGCGGATGGGATCGAGTTTCTTCTTTCTGGGTCGATATTCGTGGGCCCAGGGAGCGGACGACGAGCTCAGCACAGATAGTCAGACGAGAATCTAACACACGTCCACTTAAATTGATGCGATGCGCCGAAAGGAAATTACGACAAAAAAGGAGGATGCAAAGAGTGAATGTAAACGTGCTCGTCTTAACGAAATCTGTGACTTTGAACACGATGAATATCGATTTTTTTCTGTGAAATTCATTTGACAAGCTCTGCTGAGATAATAGTACCTATATATATAGTTAATTTTGCTCTAAAACGATCGAGATATCTTTATTAGTCTCGGGAAACAGACTACAGTGCGTGACAACATTCTCAAGAATACTGTAGCCTGTTTTGAAACTATCCGGACTAAGGTGGCCCAAAAATTGAAACTGAAAACTAAAGTAGTGTTTTCACCGAAAGCAACTGCGACATTAAATGTCAGTATGACAAATGTAATTATGTCATAGAACCTGACGTTGTATTGTATTGTAAAAGTGTCCAGACTGTGGTCCAGACACTTTATTGTGCCAACGATGTAGTCGGAAAGTTGGGTGACTTGGACTCATTACTTTATATAGATATAACTTCTCCCCTGTCGGTACAAGCATATCAAAGACCTCTTCTTAATATTTTCGTAGCAATATACTTTATATCAACATGAATATTCCAAAACGTTTATTGGGGATATCCTCAATCATGTAGACAGTGATTGCGTAATAGGACCATACCGACAAAGGAATCAGACGGTCCTAGCATGTTAAAATATACCCTAGATACCAGTCCAGACACCCAGTCATATTTTTACAATCTAGGAAACCCCTTCCAGATACCCCACAAGGAATCACCATTCAGAAAAAAAAATCCAAATACCGAGAATTTTAGTGAATTTCCACGAACAGGTACGACATCCCCCGTAACAGATATGCATACAAATCGTGCTAATAAGCGAGTACCTGGTGGGTGGCCGACCGCAAGGTACTAAAAGCGCGAAACCGCATCCCTGAGAAGGACCGGTGTTACTTCCGGACCTCAGCGGTTTCGACACAATAAAACCCCCGTACCTTATGGGTCCTTAAGACTTAAGACCGAATACCTGACTTCGGGGGCATGGCACTATTTTATATTTTTGCGTCACGCTCGTTTTGCACGCCTGTCTTCACGAACACAAACGAGCTCTTTGTTGAGATGTTTTGACTGCGACGGATCAACCCCGTTGTTGAGATGACTATTGAATATATATAGCATTCACACTTGATACACGTCAAATTTTAGAACGGCCAAGAAACGTGATATAACAACGGGATGGTGGATACAAACATTTTAATAGTTGGTGAATTTTTAACTACCAAAATTCAGCAACCATCACAAAAACGCGTCACGTCGCACGCGCCGCAATTTGCGCTTAGCCTTAAACCAGGTGCTCTGCATGATCGCAAAACCACCAAAAACTAAAATCGTTCAATTCAAACCAATTGAAAGCTTCCTGGTAATGGAAGAGTAAACAACTTGAGAATTAATGGTACTTATGGCAATAGAACGATTGTCGACTAGTCTGGCCATCTCGGTTGAACAAAAATGATGGCTGCGGTGTAGACCTGGGTGCAACTTTGAGTTGCCGTCGACCGGGATAATATGTAACCCGATACGATACAGGGGTACTCCCTTCGGCGTCCTGCCACCGTGAGAGAGGAATGGAATTGGATATAGTGTGCGGAGGAGGCAGGGCGGCCATGTCTGCGCAAACAACTAAATTGGCCTAATGGAGGTTTGAGCCTGTCTCTGGGTTAACCGGAACGGTCCCCGCCTCCACGGTCATTCCAGATTAAAATCCCCATTAAGGCAATTAAGACGATATCGGGCTAATTCCGCGAAGTACCACAGCACTCCGATTATGGTCGCCACTCGGCAGCCGCTGCCCATGGGCACTTTTCCCTAGCTGCTGGATTAGGGCAGCCTAAGCCCCGACAAAATTGAATTTCACTTAATATTTCAGTTTGGGTCGCCGAGTTTAAAATCTAAGCGGTTATATCGGTTTTTCATGGGGTATAACATGTAAATGAAATTGTACATACTTCCAAATACTATTGGAGAGTTGTCAAGTGTAAAAAATATAGTATGTATTTCGTTTAGTTTGAAAACTTTCGAGTAAGTGAAACGTCATAAACTTCTAATAGACCAGTTCCCCACCCTTTCCATTCATGGTACGCTCCTAATGAAAGAATGTGCTTAATCCATCAATTACATAATACATTTCGGTTGCCCAACGTCAATAACAGTTAAACTGAAGAGATTGTGATAATACGCTGTCCGCGATTCCAACACGTGTATGGCACACCAAATTCTTTTCACACCTTTTTTTTTCGTCGATTAACGCACACCGTGATTATTCCTCCGTGAAACCTATTATCACTTTTTGTACACCGCTTGCACCTGACTTACTATGGCTACCAACACACTAAAATTTTCGCCCAAAGAGAAGAGACGAAATACGGTGAATATTAATGCTCTGAGAGTTGTTAAGTGAAACTCACCGACAACTTGGCACTTGGGTACTCACCAGACAACTTGGGCAGTAGTCAGTCAGTCAGCCACATGTAATAATAATACAAAACACACTGTTGCGCAAACTGAAGACTACTAGCACTCCGCAGCGCTAAACAAAATCTTAAATGACCATGGAAACTATTAATCACGATGGTAAATACAAATGTGCGAGTACTCGGCCGATACTAATTAACGGGTTAGAGAAGATGGTTTCATGTTTGCGGCCTGGTGTTGTTTTACTTCGCCGGTTTCGTGGTTTTTAAGTGCATTCTGAATGCGTTGAATTAATTGCAATATCGTGTCTTTTAATGCGCGAATTATTCTGTTCCGCGAGATGTATTCGTGTTCATTTCCGTTGATGTCTTAAATGTAATAACTTAGAATGATACATTGGATGGCTATATTTTATTGTTGTTTATTTTGTGGTAGGTTAATACTTAATTCTGTCACTGAAACGGACGTTAGGTAGCGTCCAGAGATAGCTCTAGCTTTAATAACGCCAACGATTTAGTCGAAAAGTAGGGTGAGGGCCATCCCAGATATTTAAATTGTGTGTAGCCATAATTTCAAAACACGACCTTGTGACAAACAATAACAAATCTTTTCATAAATTAGCAAGGAATTAACCACGATCAATAATTTTTCCCAGAATCAGTTTCAAGTGGTCGCCGAGAAGAGCAGGAACAACGACCGTCTCTCGAAGCTGGAGCAGCAAATCAAAAACTTGAGCTTGAACCATAGCCGGTACGTAAAACCTTTTTTATCAGTTCCCCCCTTAAACTCAAGCCCTCGTCCCTTTTTGCTACCCGGAGATTGTGCACCCCTTTCGCTCGGCGTGACCGTGGGGGAGACGCTTGGAGGCGGGCGTGGCGCGCTGCTCGCTTTCCTCTCACGACATTTCCCACCCCGCCGCACCCTCGCCGCCGTGCCGGGCAGGCACACATAATTCACTGCGATGTAATTTTCGCGCGCGGACGATGCGTCCCGCTCGCCATGTTTGCGCGCAACGCTGCCGCCTCCAACGGAGAAAATATGGCACGCGATAAGGCATGTACCGAACCGACTACGCGCTCCCCAAAATCCGGCCCACGACCCACTGTTGGAAAATATTGCCGATCTCTAGACGTTTAAAACTATTTTGGAAATGCCAAGCTTGGCATTACCGAAATCACACAAAAGGACAAAGAATAGCATTTAATGATAACTATACAATTTATCACGGACATGTATACCCATATTCTGTTAGTAGGACTATTCTACTCTAGAAAAATCACAAAATTAAGGTAGTTAATGCTCAGGTGTAGAAGAAAATAAATAATATTACATAATAAATGACGTTTGGGACATTACCGAAATCATATATAATGGTCATTTAATGTTGAGATATTTGTACAGAAATTCTAATATTTGTGTGAACCACATGTAACACTATATTCACGCACAAGAGTAAACGTGTTTGGCCAAACTTTACTTACGATTTTTGACAGAAGAGATGCCCGTTTTGATCGCAACATAGTAGAGGTGGATAGTTCGTGAACGAACTAGTCCGAGAGAATGTCTCCCGGCTTAGAACAAAAGAACTAGTTCTTTAAAATAAAAAGAACTAGTTCGCAAAAGACCTGCTTTGCCAAAACATATCTCTATGCATATCTCATTCAGTGAACGACTTGTAGGGACATGAAATCTAGTTCGAAAGTCCTGCTTTGGTGAAACATATCCCATTCAGTGAACGAGTTGTGGCGACATCAAACGAGCGACAAAGCATCCCGCCCGCCAGTTGTTTCTTTACCTAACGGCGGATGTCAAAAATATAATTAGAGTATAGTTTTTTTCCTATTGGATAATGGATTACACTGTTAATAGTAGTTTCGCCAGTATATGTTATACTATAATTTATAAATAATACCCCAATTCCACCTAAAATTGCAGTATGAATAAGGCTAAAATACGTGCAGTAATATGTCTTTTATGCCTTATTAAATAAATATTTAAAAAATATACCTAAATAAAACAAGACAACGATTCTTCGATCAATATAATCATAAATAATTATTTATTTTCAAAACAAAATAACGATTCTTCAAGAAAAAGACAAAGTGGGAAGGCAGACATCGATTCTGTCCAAACTAGATCCTAGTTTCGTTTGGAACGAGATATAAACGTGCTAGAACACACAAAGACACGTTTATCGAAGTAGTATGTCTCAGGATCAAAGTAGTTCTTCAGAACTACTTTGATCTTCAGAACTACCTTTTTGTGAACTAATCCGGAAGAACTAGTTCATTAAAAATAACTAATAAGCCCATCTCTACAACATAGCATGGGACTTACCCATAAATCTCTTCTTAGATAACGGCATTAGTCAAAAATTCATTTATCATTTTTGCCAAAAAATCTCATAATCTTAAGTAAGAACGTGGTATATCAACACATTTCCCGACAGATCCGAAGATAACATTTCCATACCATCGTCTTCAACGTTGGAGGATGGACCCAATTCGGCCCATCAAGTCATCGAATTGGAGAGGGAGGCATTACTATTGAGAAGAGAACTACAAGACGCCAGGGCAAAGAAAGAGGAATCCGACCAGAAATGGCAACAGTGAGTCACTTATCAATTTTGTTTATTTGATTTTATTTGAGTGTTATTTGCACGTATGAGCGATACTTATTTACTTTGATCATTTTTCTAGGTTAGATAAAAAGTTGTCACATCTACTCAAAAGGAAGAATACTTCACCATCTGAAGCATCCGATGAGAGTAAAACTTCATCTAGTGTTGAGACATTTGCTGTAGGTACTCCGTCTACAGGTCAAGTGTCACAAAGGGTCACTCTTTCTGGGCCTGTCACCGATTTGTAATTTTTGTTTTCATGCTTTGATATCCGGAAATACTTGGTCTTTATTACACTAGCGCTAATAGTACTTAATTATGATAGACAGCACCGAATCTCGAATATTATTTATACACTGCCTTATAATTCATTAATTTATTAATTGTTTAAGATTTTCTAGAATTATTGGAGGCGTGGATAGTTATCTAGACTTTATTTGTGATTTGCTTTTTACGTCAATTTGAAGCTTGGTTTATTATTATAGAATTGTAGTGCCTTAATGATAAAAAATCGTCATGAATAGCTTTATTGACTTCATTATCACTTTATTATTATATCTTTTTTCTTTTGATTCTTTGTATAGACTTTATATGACTGCAATTTCGACTGACATAAAGAATTTAATATTTTTTACATATTCTCAAGTAAAAGACATTTTGAAAACGCTATTCCAAAAATCTGCGATATTTTTTGTATACAACATCCAGACATATCAATATTTTTATGTAATGGTTATGGAATAATTATTGTACATTCCAACGATTTATTCTGGGAATCATCTATACATGTGTTATGTTAGGTATATAACCTATACTAGATTACTGCAATAACAATAACTGATTGTTAACTGTTTACCTAACGTTGGCCTAACAAACAATAAACTCAATATGTATACACACATAACAGATACTGTAATTTGTACTCGACTTTTGCGATAATATATCGGTATATTTTTATAACTGGCTGTGTTTTATGCCCTTGTCCTCATCTCCCATCCTTGCAGTTTGCCCTTTAAAAACAACAGCGCCGTGCGAAAGTAGGCACTTGTGGAAACATATCGTCGTGAATGAAGTGGACGCGTCAGCATGTTGGTGTGGACGTTAGGGATTTTCGCACTTTCGGAATTGGATTTTGTCCACACTGGGCGTTTAGTGCTTGTTTTTATTGTTCGCGTGGTCGTCTTCCCTTGATGGCACTTTTCAAGTTACACACATTACTGAAGTTTCCTATTATAGGCCAATAGATGAGATGAGACTCTTATAACACATAAATTCAAAGAATATACAAAAGTACTGCTTTCAAGCTGTACTTTTATTAATCGATAAAAAGCCACCATTCAGAAGGATCGTGAGGAATATCAAACTCGTTCATAAGACCACCAACATCGTGACATACACGTAAAGATCCTTCAATAACTTGGCTTTTGATAAACCTAACTCTAATCAAGTCATTCAGTTCGCACTGGTTTATAAGGTGAGGTGTTCCTAAAACTTCAAATGGTGAACCTTCACGACTTGCCTAATTTGACAGAGTGATTTCAGACACTCTGTCAAATCAGGTAAGTTTCTTCAAACAGGCGAAATTTGTTCTGTGTCAAAAATCGAAGATGAAAATCGAAAAACGAAGTGGATCTCGCGCTTGGGGGAGGATGGTTCTCTCCATGGGGGATAGGTCGCGATGCTGATGGCAAATTTAGATATTTTATTTTATCTTATAGTTGTTCGAATATCCGGACACATTTATCGTGCAAAAATAGCAATCATCTACTCTACTAGATGATTGGAAGGCTCTTGCCACAACATGGGAACTGCAAACGGCATTTTCTTTTGCTTCCCTTTCATCTACTTTAAAAGTCCAATCTAACAGGAAATACAGCATTCATTAGGTGTCCATGGCTTTTCCAGATCTCCAATTCTAAATCCAAAATAGCAGTAGTAACCTCTTCTGTAATTTTTTTCAGATGTGTCATACATAACAACCGCACATGCAACAAAACTTATTTGGTGAATTTTTACAACATCATCTTTGATCACTTCCCATATTTTAATGCACAGAATGTCTGTATAACTTAACTTCATAAAATAATACAAAGAAAACGTGTTGATTCGTAATATTTTGAACAATCTGCTATGAGAACGTATCCTAATTCAAGCGAAATATATGACTTCAAATAAAATGGATCCTAGACCTGTCACAACACTTTGATGACTTGATGAGCAACTGAACACCGTCTTGAGGCCTACAATAATGATAAAATCACTTTACATTCTAGATTTTTGCCTTTAATTTGAACTTGGTATACGAATTACACAAATACAAACCCAAAAGTTGGAATCATTGGAGATCGTATAAAATCAGGCACTTTTAAATTGTTGCAGACACTGCATCAAATTTAATACAAAATTGCGATGAATTACCAAATTATCCTCAGCATATTTGACAAGTAAAGTTCAAATTCAAACGATAGAGCATACTAAAAAATATCTGGTACCCCAAACCCAATGTAACGAACGTACGTTTATAGTCAGTTATGGGTAATAATTTGGACGGTTGATATTGGCATAAGAGTAGTTGTAATAGCTACTAATTAAACAATTTAGCGCACTGTTCATTATTTATAGTCTAGTCTAGTAAATCATATCACGAGTCGCAACCGACTCACCCGCGCTTACGGGCGTTTTAGCTAACTTAGTCTTTCTCCCTTAAAAATCGATTATGTCAACATACAACCGGTCGAGCTGTACAACTTGGGACAGAGAACCCAAGGACACATTCACCGAGCCAACAATGACTATCCCATTTGCGACACGCGAAATCATCTACTCAATAGGGTTAAATAAGATACTGTACTGGCAAATCCATTTGATCTCTATCACCTTTCAATAAAACTTAAATCTGAGATCTAATCAAACAGTTTTAACTTCTTTGTTGTTTTGTTGTTGTTTATAGATGTTTCAAACTAAGAAGAGCACAGTTGTATATGCAACCAAATATACACAGGCAATTTATAAACAATACACTGGGTATGATTGGTTGCATATACAACTGTGCTCTTCTTAGTTTGAAACTATTCTAAAACTCTATATAACATTATTTATCGTATTAATTTGTTAACATTTTCAGATCGTACCATACATAATAATTAGGGCAACCAAAAATATGCACTTATGTATGTTCTTTTCGCTTTTGACAGAGAAATTGATTAGTAATCAACCTATTTCATATCAATCTCATCATCTGTACTCCAGTTTAATATAAAATAAATTTATATCTAAGCAATTTCTCTGTCAGAAATGAAAATATATCGTATAAATGCATATTTTTGGTTACCCTAATAATAATTATTGTTATAATTTGAGTTCCTATGTTATAATGTGTAACTGGTAAAAATATGACGTGACATGGGGGGTGGTAGGAGGCTTTTACGCGACCACTTAACCCTTACGTACGCCACAATTCACCCCCGATAGATCTGGGAAACAATAACGCAATTAGGGAAATTATTTGAGGAGGATAAAGTGACGCTCCGGCTTCCTGGGTATGCCGGAAGTGGGTTGTCCCGGTCTCACGTCAGTCACGTGCCACGTGACACACGCCAGGAAGAGAACGGGGGATAGGTGGGTAATGCATTTATAATTTAATATGCAACTATTACGGTCTTTTAAAAACGGTTGCGCGGGAAAAGGTGGCGGCGTAGGTTTTTCTTTCGCAAAAAATATATGGGAACGGTTATTTGAATTGACTTCCGTGTAAATAAGCCATATTCCGTGTAAATATGGTTTATCTTGAGATAAAATTGCATTTTTCTGTTATTCAAACGGGTAACTCATTGCAACAACACGGTTTACCCGCGCCTGGAGGTGTCTTATCTAATTTCCTCGAATTTGATGACCCGTTTGACCTTGCATTTTTTACGGATTATGAATTACCGTTTTGCACACACGTATATTAAGTTCACAGACAATTTATTAGATCAAACGAATATTTTATATAATAATATATATTAATATAATAATAGATGAGTGTGGCCTAGCTGCAAGACGTTGCACTCAGGGGGTCTCTGGTTTGAGTCCTCACTTCTTGGCGAATGCTCCGAGCCTTATCTTAAGACGTTCCACAGTGTGCGCGGGCAATAATAATAATCTCTGGCCTGGCGATGCTACCTGTAATTTGCGAAAGCTGTTGGGGGATGTCAAAGCTTGGATTATTATTATTGACGCTGTAGATTATGTTTGCGAGATCCCAAAATGTGTATTTTGCGCAAAATAGGTGGGGTTGGACAAATTTATACTGATTACAATATAAAGTAAAAACCAGGAATGCTGCAAGTGACTCATCGCTTAAAAGGTTACGAAACAGGTATGTACTCCTGGTTTTTACCATAGCAAGGAAAGATTGTAATCGACGGGATGAAAAATTTCGAGATTTCAGCGGAAATAGCGTTTTGTCCACTGAATCGATTGCAATGATTTCTGGAAAATGTATGTGTGTGTGTGTGTGTATGTCTGTGAACACGATATCGTCCAAACGGTACTCCAATGGTTTGCTAGTTCTTACCTTGCATTAGTCCAGTCAAAAAACAATACAATTTTCACCAAAGTGCGCAATTTACTTGTATGTAAGTTCAACTGCCTTCAGAACAACAGCAACCAAAATCCCATAATATATATTCACTTCCTCTTTGGTTTGTCGGCATCGCACAGGTATATTTACAACCGTGGACAGGTATTTTACTGTTCGGCCATATTTTTCGTTACCGCCACCTGAGTGTTTGCCGTCAATCATCACTTAACCCCCGGGACTATATGCGGCCGGGTCCATCAACGTGGGCCTCGTATTGTTTTAAAACTGTGCCAAGGATAACAGAGGTTAAATTAAAACGATAAATATTTGTTCTCAACCCTTGGTATTGGGACCACCCAGGTCGCCTAGGTGTTAAACGACGGAGTACCTCACCTTCCATCCATCCGCTGCTGCTGGCTGGTCCGAGACTGGGCTCTCTCTGTGTCAATGGAAAAAATAACTCGACGCATTAACACATTTTTATTATTTTCATTTCGCTGCGAACAGTTTTACGATGAATTTCAATGACTGGTGGATCATTCACGGTCGGCGTCTTCCTTTTTCCTTGAGCGGTATGTCGATGGTCTAAGATTTCTCCAATATTACCTCATTGATTTTAACCGCCATGTTATAAAATTCTTTCAGTAATGCAACTACTAATGTAGTAATGTAGTAGTAGGTAATCTCATTTGTTTCTTGAGAGTTGTTAATGCTTATATAAGATTTGTTTGGGGTTTATATAATGCATTTCTTGTAATGCGTTTCTCGTCATTAATGCTTGGATTAATTAATTCATACAACATTTCTCAACGACGAAATATGAAGTAATTTAGCCAATTAAAAGGTCCGAAAATTAATAAATGGGGCATTGCTCGAGACGGAAGTGATGGGACAACAAAATGAAAACGGAAGCGGGAAGTAAAAGTGAGAGGGAATAATCGACGCTCGGATGCATCGCTGAAAAAATATTTACAAAGGAAGTATGTACAGGATCCATATAATCTCAATTTTATGAAAAATATTAAAGCAAACACTGCAGGAAATGTCTATAGACAGAGAGATTGCCGATCAAAATACGACGAGGAAGAGATCACCGACTATCGACTTTAAATATTTACACTTGTTTTTATGAGCGGGAAAATGAGTTTTAAAAATAAAGAGGTGTCACTCTCGCGAAATGAGACTTCAATTATTATCGATGCCGCGCGTCGCGACCGCCAAACTCGACTTTTAAATGACGATTTCTGAATGTCAGCAGCTTTTACGTAATCGTACATTTATTCTCGATTATAATTTCCGATTATTCAATGACGTCTGTAGTCCTTGTGGTCAGAATATATATGTTTTGGTTGTTACGAAGATTGCAATGTAAAAATTAATGTTATACATATGCATGATCTTTTTTTTGCTTCGTTTTGATATATGTGTTATTCGTATAAATTAATTAGCACGGTGATGCTTTTTTTATTTTGAAATTTGTGTTTAGAATTGACAGGGTTAGTTACTCTACAGGGTTTTTTAAACTTATACTACTGAAGTCATTTCTCTTCTTGGGATATAAGAAGGGATATCATTTGGTTGGTTCAAGTAAAATATAAAGTTCTCAGAGTAAGAATATGGTTTTCTTGATGTTCCAAGTATTACGTTTTCTTGTTTTAAGCATGAACGAAGTGCTTGAAAGGAATTACGTCTGGTTTAAGCGATACGTACGTATACTTTTGGGTCAAGAAACTGTTTGTTTGTTGAAGCATGTATATTTCTCACCCAACAAAATATTGTTGTTGATGTAAAACGAACGTCTTACTCTTTTTATATGAAGAAGAATAACAGTTTCTTCGTCACAGCAAAATGTACTAAACATAAACATACTAAACTCTTAAACCAGAAGAATAACTAGCCGTTGAAATAACTGTAACATATATTGAAATTCTTATTACAATAAAATATTATTTGGATAGCAAAAATATCCTCTTCATGTTACACTATGTACACAAGAACATTTCTTCTTGATATCCAAGAATAGAGTTCTTTCTGTGTAGGCTATTCCACTACAATCCTGGTTTTCCTCATAATTCTTGTAAGTCACCCATGAAATAAAACACTTATGCAATGCATAGATGTAAACAAATAATATACGAACACTCAATATCGTCGAACTTATATAGCGGTAATATGTGACGAAAGACGCGAGAAACTGTTGACAAAAAGTTGACAAACGTTCTTAATTATTGTCCCACAGGGTGTTTTAAATTTAGATCATCAATGTTATGGTATTTACCATTTCGCCAACAAATAATCTTCTCCACAGCAGTCTTTTGCTTGAGCAACTTGCATTCTGCCATTCTGGGTAGTGTCATACTTCAGCAACTGAAATCCAGTCATCTGAACTCGGGTTATAATCCTTTATGTTCAGTTTGGTGTCATTCATTACCAGGACAAGGTTGGAAGTTAACTTTTTCTGTAATACTTTCATCCTCATATTCATTTCGTATTCTGTTATACAGCATTTCCGTACTCACAGGTCTTAGCACTAGGAATTAATTAATATATGGATAGTGAGTTTTCTTCAAAGTAGCACATGGCTTGAACGCAGACCAAGTGATTTTCCACAACAGAACTTTAATATTGATGAAATACCTTCATTTAATTTAATTTTTCCTATTTATATATTTATAGGTACAGTCCAGATCAATGATGATCGAATAGAATGTGACGTGTTTTTTTATTGCTTCGTCAGGGTAGCCGCGGAACGGGACATGTCATCAGGGGGTTCCAATATTGCCCAATTAACATCTCATCGTTCTTGATCGACGGCAGGGCCAGTTCGCGTTATCGATTGATAAGAGGTTGATATTCTGTCAAGTCATCGACCAATTATTCCGTTCCGCCCTTTGACGGGCACCTGGTCCGATGATCGCTGATTAAATTTGACTGTTCGACTGACGATGGCACGCTCCGCAGTCATATTTTATTGAAATTTAATCTATCACTTCGAAAAGAATTACTCGCCCGTCTCTTTAATCATTATTATCCTTCTTGGTGAAGATTCATTGATTTGCAAATCGGTTGTTAGGGTATAGCAACAAAATTTATACCTATATGAGAATAGATGGTCTTTATAGATTCTTTATATTTATTTACAAAAAATATACAAGTAAACATTATGCAAATAAAGAAATTAGCAGCATGTTGTGGTGCTACCGACTTAAAAACAAACACAAGCACTAAACACTTATTACACAAGTCGGTGCTGTTTATGACGTGCCCAAATAAATAAATGTAAATAAATATTTATAGTGGGGCACCTATGTGCATCACCCTAGTAAACAATGTCAAGTTCAATTCGTTTCTTATAAACGGTTCTAGATCCCACAAGCGAGGGCCGTCGAAACCGATCATAATGACGATAATAAAAAGAAGAAGAAGCGAACGTTTTAGTGGTGCTCAGCCCACGTAAGAAGATCTTTCGACGGAACATGAATGTGGAGTGGCTCGGATATGCGTCGAACAGTAGCTCTTTGTTTGTTGAAAGAGATGAGTTGCCTAAAAGTGTGAATCGACGAAGAATGAAGAGAAGTCTACTCTGGTAGTGGCCTTAAGTTGTAAAGTTCATTATCGCAGAACCGTTTTACGAGCCTTGTCTTCGACGACGAACGGTTCACCAAAAAGAAGTTTTCGTGTAATTGCCGCCGAAAGAAAGGGTTCGCTCACCGCTGAGGTCATTATGTGCCGTAAAAATAATGTATACTAATTCTTTTTGCCGCGTGAACTGTTTCTAAGTAGACTTCAGGTTGGATCATAACGTACTTAGACACAGTCAGTCATGTGTCTAAGTACGTTATGATAGGCAATAAGACCATTTCATCAGATGTGAGAATTAACTAAACAAGACTGTGTGAAACAAATTTTGACGAAAATGCACTAGCAGTTTGATATTCGTAATCGTAACTTGAGAAGTATAAAAGTTTGTTTTCTTTTTGTGTAGTTTCGTTTCCACTGAATTCTTAAATTAAATACTTTACAGTTGCAGGGTGGTTGATCCTTAGTGCTCGATAAATAGTATATTATATCTCATGACAAGAATTAAAATACATTATGGATTATCGTAAAAGCGGACCCGATGCGATGGTATGAAAATATTTTGGGACAAAGGGAAAGTTCGTAATTTACCTGGTCAGGTGTGCGCGGTGTTGATTTTGGAGACTGCTCGGCGAGAGTGATGTTATGATAGGATGGGTAGGTGTGGCACTCGTCGGGATCAGCACGTACGTAAACAAGCCCGGTCCACCTACCCTCAACCATAACATCACCGATGACAACAATCATTCAGGAAAAATACTCCACATGATTAATGAAAATAGGTGTTCACGACTCATCATCGACCATAGCGGAAGTTTTGGCCGAAACTAGTCGATAATTGGATAAAATATTACACCAAGGCGTTATTAGATATATAAAATTACAGTACAACTTCGATAGATCGGACACTCTCTAGTACGGACACTCCAGTAATCCGAACGCTCTTGTCAACCGGACATTTTAGAAATTTTACCTCCCTAGTTCGGACACAAAATATAATTTGCAGTTAAAACTAGGTAGAAAATACCAAAGTATTGTTTAACATTAATGTCTTGCTGTAAAGCAACCGGATCACATAAATTGCCACTTAATATTAGCAATAGCGGCAAATCTAGAAGCTTTTAAATGCAGAATGAGCTCAATACCAGTTGTGTACAAGTCTGATAAAGGACGGATGAGTAGAACATTGCGTACTGAATGTTTCGAAAAATATTTAAGCCTGAGGTTA
Organism: Aphodius granarius; assembly: GCA_963971325.1. Taxonomy (NCBI): domain Eukaryota; kingdom Metazoa; phylum Arthropoda; class Insecta; order Coleoptera; family Scarabaeidae; genus Aphodius; species Aphodius granarius. The sequence goes on along the minus strand of OZ020222.1, from coordinate 5,026,434 downwards.
AGACATTTTTAACAGGGGTTAACAGGCCCCAAAAAGCTCTAATGTCGATGCTGCCAACGCGTTTTCTTTGGGCATCAGGTGGTCTGCAGAAAACAATTTTCCCATGGAAATCCTGCTTCTCAAAAGGCCCAGAGAAAAATTACTAATGTAGCTGTATCCAAAAGAATATAAACAAAGATTGACACATTTTTTTAAAAATAACTGAAATCTTTTGCTTATTTTATCCATTTATGTTCAGAATTTAGTTTTTAATTTTATGTTTTGGTTATATGTGACCTCGGATGAGAAAAGGGACCTATCGTGCGAAAATAACGTGCAGCATAACGGTACATATTGGAAGAGACCTTACGTGCGAAAATATTGTGCAAGATAACGTAACGACAGGTCCTCTTTTGCGTCCGGGCTCACATATATTCAAATATTCCCAGTTGTTTTCATCTTCATCATAAAAAATGACCCTTCCCAACAAAAGAAAAAAACCTCCAGTGATCCGGATACCTCAATAGTCCGGACATGGTCAGGAACGAAATATGTCCGGATTAGCGAAGTTATACTGTACTAAACTTAATTTTGATGTAACCTTGAAATACACCACTTTCTGAATGAAGTAAAGAAATCTCAGGTTTGTAATCGACGGAAAAATGGGTATCATCATTTTATCGGAAATACGTGTTTTGAGGTCCCCTAAATCCATGTCAATGATTTTTGGAAAATGTCTTTACGTAAGTGCGTATGTGTGTATAACTGTGAACATGATAGCGCCCATAAGGTACAACGGATCGGGGTGAAATTTGGCATACCTATATATTTAGAATCACCAGACAAACTAGGTCGCCTTTGGTGACAATCGGAAGTGGCTGATGTTAGTAGACACCTTTTCTCAGGGATTTAATAGATTTTGACCTCCACTATAAGCGTTTATAGAAGCAGTTTGGTAACTGTCGTAGCTGCTATGGTAGCGAATTGACAAATTTTAATAAGTGACAACAATCCATAGTAGCCTCGGCTTCACGAAGTTGAATTATTTCAGAAGGTTGGTTGGGGGCCACCTCAAGTACGTGTATGTTCGTCTATTTAAATATCAAACAAACAAAAATCGACAGAAACCATTAACAACCATTTTATAGGTAGGTAATATTATAGATTATGACGCATCAACCTTTTATCTTATCGCTGGCCGACATTTCCTGATGCGTTATCAAATACCACACCAAGAAATAGAATCAAAAAGTCAACAGTAATCCGAGCTATTTTTATATCTGATAAGTAGGTAGCAGTTATAACAACTAGATGTCACAACGGACACATAAGCGACCAATTCTAATTGCATTCTTTGGAAGGGCCGGCTATCAACAACGAAGATGATGCATGATTTTTAACTTTTCTTTGGAGAGTAGAGATGTTCTCAAGTGCCTTCCATGGTGGTCCATAGTCGGGGCTCGCCAAGCAGCTTCTCCTTCGATTGTTTCTGTTATACCTTCAAGTGTTACTTTAATAGACCTTTACGCCGGTCGCGCCAGATTTTTCACACGTCGCGTCGGCATCGTCGACGGTTTTGTTCTAACCAGTTTTGTTTTTATGGTCATCTTCGTTCCTGGCTTCCAGGTTTTAACTCTCTTATACTTATTTGTGTATTTTGTGTAATTGATGACCGTGTAAGCAAGTAGCTTTCACTAACAATGAACTGGAATAGTTTTTTTGAGTGGTTACTATCTGGAATGTGTATTAAAACTACACATTTCTTATCTGAATGTTTAAAAGATTTATAGATTTTTTTTATATTAAATTTATAATCTACATAAATAGTGTACACTCTATTCTTGGATATCAAGAAAAATTGCGTATATAGTGTAGCATGAAGAGGGTTTTTTTTTCTATCCAAATAATATTTTATTCTAATAAAAATTTCAATATAGTTGTTTCAACGGTTAGTTATTCTTACGATTTAAGAATTTAGTATGTTTATGTTAAGTATATTTTTCTCTGACGAAGAATAAGTTATTCTTCAATAAAAACGTAAACGTTCGTTTTACAACAACAAAAATATTTCGTTGGACGAAAAATATATATGCTTCAACGAAAAAACAGTTTCTTGACCCAAGATTCTTACTCTGAAAGATACATAGAAAGTTGTGCAATTACTTTACAGATGGCGCTAGCAGTTTCTCGCGCCTTTTGCCACATATCACCGCTATATAATAAGTTCGCCGATATTGAGTGTTTGTATATTGTTTGTTTACATCTATGCATGAGTGTTTTATTTCACGGGTGACTTACAAGGATTAGGAGGAAAACCAGGATTGTAGTGGAATAGCCTACACAGAAAGAACTCTATTCTTGGATATCAAGAAAAAACGTTCTTGCGTATATAGTGTAGCATGAAAAGGATATTTTTGCTATCCAAATAATATTTTCTTATAATCAGAATTTCAGTATATGTTATAGTTATTTCAACGGCTAGTTATTCTTCCGGTTTAAGAGTTTAGTATGTTTAATATGTTTAAAAAAGAAAATGTTATTCTTCTACATATAGAAAGAGTAAGACGTTCGTTTTACAACAACAACAATATTTTGTTGGGTGAAAATTTAGTGAGATTAAGTAAGATATTCCTGTTGTATCGAATAAATGTTTCCCTCTATATATGTATAATGAACTGAATCATCATGAAAAATACACTACACTATATTTATACTGTGAATCTATAATTTGAGGTATGTAGTAATAATAATAATAATAATAATAGTAATAATAACAAATTATAACTTGGGTTTTGTGACTTTGTAATTGACAATTATCACACACTCGATACATTCCAAATATAAACCAAAAATTCATCAGACCAACAATTTTATTTCAACCTCTATATACATATTAATAACAGAAAAACGCATACGCCCGTTATCAGCACATAGATATAAAATAATCACGTCCGTCTCTTTGGCAGATAACGCTGCTAATTTGCGCTTAACTCTTCAATTAATCATGGGTGCTTATCCTATCCGTTATCTCAACCGAACATATTGGCCGCAATGTACCATTGGCATTGACTGCAGCTAACCAGCGTATGTCCATAATGTCGCGCTATATTTTTACCCTGCGCCACCAGGACCACACTCGTGCTCTCGAGTCGGTATATCGCATTTCGGGGGATGAATATCACGTCCTAATGTGTGGGCCACGATCTGTGCGTGATTCTGACTCTCGGTTGCAGATTTCGAGGCGAGTCTGTGGCGTAGAGATACCGGATAACGTGATTTTAATAGCGGTCGCCATCTCCAGCGATGCTGAACGAACTTGGGCTGTATCAGCCGGGGTGAATCTGAAAGCATAGATGTTTTACGTTAGAATGGAATGTAATGAAGCGGTTTTATTATAATAGTAGGATAAGAGGGTATTGTAGGAAAGAATTCTACGAAAGTAAACGTTGAGCACGTTCTACGTTGGATCTTTTATGTGGATCTTCTGGTGTTGGGTCACCTGTGGTAATAAGAACATCAACAAATCAAGTAAAGTAAAGTTCTTCTAATAAGTTTTCTTAGCTCATCCTTCAGTGACTTTAAATCTACCTATACTAATTACGAACTTTCAAGTGTAGGGCGCGTTCAGCGAAATCGCCCATTTTCGCCGACATTTGCGATCGAGTAGCTGCAAAATTGGGCTTTTCGATATTACTTTTGACGCTCGAATTGAAAAAAGGACACAATTCCGCGTGGACTGCGCGATATTTTGTAAATTAAAAGCGTCAATTTTGAAAAAAATCACGTTTTTGCACCTCTTCGTGTGAAGGCGAACCTCGAGAAAATGTCACGTGACGTCTAGAAATTCCGACAAGCGGATCGATGAACGTCAAAAATTTACATTTTTTATCCGTTCCTGCCGACCTTATAAAAGCCGCTCGCTCTCATGTCTTACGATAAGATCCCTCTAAATACCCTTCGCAAAGAGTTTTGAGCAAAAAAACGGCCTTAAAAACTATTTTCGATCCAAAAAATCGATTTTTGTCGACCCGTGTTTTGCTGCTATTACCACAGTAACGTCAAACCCGAAACGCCCCCTGCCGGACATTCGTAACAATAGTAACAGATAGCAGATAACCTAAAATGTATCCTAAAATGTCCATATTGCGAATGTGGACAGGTGGGAAGCCTTAACCACATATTTCTAGAATGCCCAATAACTAAAATCAAAAATTTTGACATATACACAGAGCTAGTATGTATACTAATTTACAGATCATTGGGATGAGCAGTTTAGGTGCTATAAGTGTTCATAGACACAGTTTGACAGAATCCACGACGGTATGTAACAGATACGTTACATACTGTCTACGTTCTTTGTAGACAGCCACAAAGCAGAAACTATTTGAATGAATATAATAGGACTTCAAGCATGTTACTTTGTTAGAGTGACTGTGATATTTCTTTCTTGGTACAGGAACATGTTATTTTCGCAAATACTCACGTACGTGCCTAGATAACTCTTTCAGGAAACTATGATGTAATGGCAACAATATTTACGATGAGATTTTCCCACTACAGCTATTTTGTAATAATATGAATCATCTAAAATCTATGTAATTTTGTCATAGACATATCTAAAATTCTGTAATTAATAATTTCATCCGAAAATCCACTACGTGGATGCAATAAATAATAATACTATTCACGTAATTCACAGATTCGACGAAATAACAAAACAATATGGAGCGAATGACTAACAGTTTACTATAATCTATTTATCAATCTATACTATAATTTTACGATCTCAACATATTTTCTAACAGAATTATTATTGACTGATTCACTGGGTTTTCTAGACGTATTTAATTGAGTAACGATAGGAGCAATCTATTATTAGTAGACAGGATTCTCATCGCAAAAGCTTGTTTATGGACTCTACGTTTAGAATAATTGTTATCTAGCTGCGTATTGTTTTCATTTTAAAGTGCAATTCCATTATTTGTTGACTGATGTTGTTGACTGATATCGACAGAACTAAAGAGAAAAATCTAGGCTACGCACTAAAATAGAGATATGATCAACATACTACATACAATAGAGAGAAGTCTATTCTTGGATATCAAGAAGAGGATTTTTTTAATCCAAATAATATTTTATTCTAATAAGAATTTCAATATAGTTGTTTCAACGGTTAGTTATTCTTACGATTTAAGAATTTAGTATGTTTATATGTTAAGTACCTATATGTTTCTGTGACGAAGAAAAAGTTATTCTTCTATAAAATGTAGACGTTCGTCTGGACGAAAAATATGATTTCAAACGAAAAAACCATGTTTCAACGAAAAAACCAGTTACTTGACTCAAAATTAAGAAAACCATTTCTTGTTTGTCAAGTGTCTTTTAGGGGTTGTAGTGAACAACTTTAATGTTACAATACAACTGTACAAAACAATATAGCAAGTATTTAAAATATCATGAAGTACTGCGTCAACAACTTTTTCTTGTTGACAGTCAACGCTGTTTTCGAATCCTTTGGATATTATACGACAGGGGGTTGAAAATAACAATTAAAAGACCATTTCATTATGCATATAACATCCTTATTGGATGTTGTTTGCAGACGGGGTAGTCCTTTAACTTTTAAAATAGTAAACAAGGTGATTAAAATACCATTATTTTTGATGATATTTGTCAAGCAACTTTAGTTACAATAAGAAAATAATCATTGGAAATATATTCTGGCGATACAAATGAAAATTGATGCGCCTACATCGGAAATAAATAGATCTAAGAGGCACAATAAAGCATCCATCCTACAATAGTTCAGGTAAATCGGACATGAAAACCGGAAGGCTACAATTCCATGACACTACATCGCGTTCGGGACAAGGCAGACCAACGTCCACAATAGTTCTGTGGATGTTTGTCGACAAATTGAGCGTATCTAAACACGGTAAACATTGTAAACAACGATCAACAAATGAAGAAGGTATGTAACCTTTGAGACTGCGGATGGTGTATTGCTGTTGTTGGTGGGGTTTGTTGCTTCTCGACCAAATGTATGCGTGTACGGTAGTAGCGGCGTGTTTGTGTTGGTGATATATTTAAATGGCACTAATCCGCAGTCAATGTGAATGTTCGCATATAAAAAGTAAATATTGTTGTTTGTCAAACACTCCGCGATTATATGGAGGATTAATAAATAATTGTACGTATCGGCGCTAATGATCCGACTGATGTCGTATGATGATTGAGATGTAGGTAATTTGGATTACGGTAGAATAAAGGAGCTATAGATGCATCTGCGTCGATTATGTGAACTATTTTGTGATCAGTTTTTTTTTTTTTTTTAATCAAAACTGGCAACTATAGTAACAAATTCGGTTTGTTCTGGTTTATTTCAATCTTAGATAAGATAAATATATTATAAATATAGCGGTTCCATTGTAGGCTATATATCGATAAAACTAAGTATTACACTATCTATAAATAATCAGTCACACTGGGTATTTCCGGTGTAACGAACACTGTGTAACTTCACAATTTTTAGTTCAACAGAGTTTTAGTACCTTATGTCTAAATAAAAGTATTTATTTTCAAAAGAATAGAAAAGGCATAAATTATATGAACCTTGTTTGTCGTACAAATAAAAGAAAATATGTTACCTACATCTTCTTATGTTTTTGTATAAATGTATAAATTAGATTTGAATTATTTTGATTTAAATTCATTATTCTGAAACAATAAATTGTAAAATAATACTTAAATAAATAAAGATAATACCGACATATGTTGTGGTCTCTTCATATTTTCCTATTACGTAAATGTTTACGTATGCAGGTAATATAATAATCAATTATTTTGTTTTTAAATTTGAACAACACGTAAAATAGCAATCCAAATTTTTACAGGGTATCTAGGAACGTCCCAGAAGAAATCTTTAATATCATATGTTCAAAATATTCTGCTCTTACCTAAAGGTTGGCGATATTAACCTAATTAATTAAATAAAGAATGTCAGTAATAAAAAACTTGTTCTACCTATACTATGTGCAACAAGGTAAGCTCTCCAACATATTTGAATTGAGCAAGAGAAAACTACTTTAATATTACTGATAAATCTTACTTTAAAATGTTGCTTATATTAAAAATTACATCAATTTTCAGGTACCAGGTAATTTGATCTGGCATTTTGATATGATTGTAATGCGTTATTCTATGTCTACGATCTTTGGCAAAACTGATATATGTATAAGCATGAACTGATTAACTTTTGGCCAAAATCGGCCCATAAGACAACAGTCGGAGAGTTAAATATGGAAATATCTTCTTAATTTTTTGCAAATTTTTCCTCCATACTTAACAAGGAAAGGCAGGTCTGATGTTTTATTATATAAAATAATATAACATAAAATATATGTTAGTGTGTATTAATATATATATATATATATATATTAATTACTTAAATGTACATTAGTTACTCCATGACAAAAATCATTTATAGCGATATGTATAAATATTGTATCAATGGACAATTTAGCGACATAAAGCTCGAGTAATGCTTCGCATTATATGAAAATAGCTGGGAAAGAAGAAAGAACGGAATATATAAGTCAGAGAAAATCATGGTTGGTAGCCGTGATGTCAAATTTGCTGCAATTTCGAATAATAAGCAAATAAGCATATTTTTCGATAATATAAAAATTAATGCTGGTTTACAAATATCGATTTCGAACATTTTGGGTTACGCGGTGTATAGTAGGTACAACATATTTATGGTATTTCGTAATTTCAGAAAAATTGACAATAACATTTTTTTCATATGAAACATACTTTCCTGGACCGACACACTGTTATTGTGTCTCTGTGTGTGTCTACTGCACATAACAAGATGAAATTTTATACCTACATAGGTCTTACCTACTAAGGATGAACTCATTAACATTAAACCAAAATCGGCCAATAAGTGAATAAGCAATGATTTAAGAAGGCTAAACGTGCAAATATCTTCCTTATAATAGACATTTTCAACAAAATATCTTCCTTAATAGGCATTTTCAACAAAATATCTTCCTTAATAGGCATTTTCAACAAAATATCTTCCTTAATAGGCATTTTCAACAAAATATCTTCCTTAATAGGCATTTTCAACAAAATATCTTCCTTAATAGGCATTTTCAACAAAATATCTTCCTTAATAGGCATTTTCAACAAAATATCTTCCTTAATAGGCATTTTCAACAAAATATCTTCCTTCATAGGCATTTTCAACAAAATATCTTCCTTAATAGGCATTTTCAACAAAATATCTTCCTTAATAGGCATTTTCAACAAAATATCTTCCTTAATAGGCATTTTCAACAAAATATCTTCCTTCATAGGCATTTTCAACAAAATATCTTCCTTAATAGGCATTTTCAACAAAATATCTTCCTTAATAGGCATTTTCAACAATATATCTTCCTTAATAGGCATTTTCAACAAAATATCTTCCTTAATAGGCATTTTCAACAATATATCTTCCTTAATAGGCATTTTCAACAAAATATCTTCCTTAATAGGCATTTTCAACAAAATATCTTCCTTAATAGGCATTTTCAACAAAATATCTTCCTTAATAGGCATTTTCAACAAAATATCTTCCTTAATAGGCATTTTCAACAATATATCTTCCTTAATAGGCATTTTCAACAAAATATCTTCCTTAATAGGCATTTTCAACAAAATATCTTCCTTAATAGGCATTTTCAACAAAATATCTTCCTTAATAGGCATTTTCAACAATATATCTTCCTTAATAGGCATTTTCAACAAAATATCTTCCTTAATAGGCATTTTCAACAAAATATCTTCCTTAATAGGCATTTTCAACAATATATCTTCCTTAATAGGCATTTTCAACAAAATATCTTCCTTAATAGGCATTTTCAACAAAATATCTTCCTTAATAGGCATTTTCAACAAAATATCTTCCTTAATAGGCATTTTCAACAAAATATCTTCCTTAATAGGCATTTTCAACAAAATATCTTCCTTAATAGGCATTTTCAACAAAATATCTTCCTTAATAGGCATTTTCAACAAAATATCTTCCTTAATAGGCATTTTCAACAAAATATCTTCCTTAATAGGCATTTTCAACAAAATATTTTCCTTAATAGGCATTTTCAACAAAATATCTTCCTTAATAGGCATTTTCAACAAAATATCTTCCTTAACAGGTATTTTCAACAAAAGTTAACATAGAATATTGATTGCCACCACAAAATAAACTTTTCAAAATTCATTTTTTACTATTCATGAGCAATTTTCCAGTCTGATGATTGATGTATGTTTGCTTTCAACAACGGCATTAATCAACCTCAAAATTATGATTGCCACAGAGGACAGTGGCATACGTCAAATCATGCCACGTCTGAAACCGAAACGTATTCATCAGTTGTTCTATAAATGGTAAACGGTCGGTACTGTGATGGTCACAGCAGATTTGTTTAGAATAGCAATGAATAGAAGTCAAATTTGAATATGTAAAATGAAAACAGTGTCAAGTTGGTTTGACTAAGTACTTACTACACTGTATACGTAGGTATATATTATAGTCTGTGCAACCAGTAAGCACATAGTACGTACAGAAAATTATTTTTTATTTATAGGAATACCTATACCTACTTTAAAAATTAAAATCATAATTATTCTATTTGAATTTCAAGTTGTATGTCTATCTATTCTATATAACTTCAACCTGCTATATTGCTAACTCAATCTCAAATCAATATAACCACCATATATGTACATACATTAAGGAATCTCCAAACTACAGTGCAAAGTGCAATCGATATCAGTATCCTAAAATTTTAATTGCCCAATTAAATGAAAGAGATTGAAATTTGTAAACAATTAGTGGAAATCCTAGTAAAATCACTTCATCTAATGTAAAATGCCAAAAGAAAGATCGTTTGCACGATCGTAAACATATTAGCCATCATAAGTCGTATTTTTACAATGCCCTCAAAGCTAAGAGTGTGTAAACAAGCAAGAAGTAAACAACTATTGTTAGTTTGACAAACAAGTTAACGACTCCACGACAATGTCTCCGACAGAGTGTGTTTAGAAACTATAAATTTAAGGATTAATGATTTTACGCATAACGTTATATTGAAGTACATAAATTAATGTTTGTCTTCAAACTAACTAACGGTTATTACAGTTTTGGGATATGCTAGTATGTTTTACAATATATAACAAATCTTATAATAAAAGTAGGTAAGTATAAGGTTCAACTAATGAAAGCTAATTAATTACCTTGTCATTAATCGATCGTACACGTGCCTTCGAGCAAAAACCCAGTAACAAGTCCATTTTAAGAAATAACATCGAGAACACGTTGAGGTATTGTGTAAGAAGAAACTTATCACAGACTCACCGAAAACTATCGATAAAAAAACGTATATTTTTAAAAACGAAACTTTATACTGGTCACCAATATCGCGGCATTGATGAAAAACGTATCAAGTTGACGGTAGTGGCTATCATGGTTTTCCTGTCATAGTTTTCAATCGGCACCTTGGCGGCGCCACTGAGCCGTAGGCGTGTCTACCCGGAGTTCTAGGGGAAAGCTTAGTCCGGGGACCAATACGCAATCGCGGCGACGTGACGGTTGCCGAGCAACGGTCGATTCAAATGGCGATTGGTCGATCCGTTGCTATGGCGACTACCCTCTCTTCTCCATCCAGTATTTGACTACCTAAAGCTCTTGGTACTTCACTCAGCTTGTAGTATCTAAGTAAACAGGCAGCAAGGAGTATTTGTTTTTCCAATCAGTGCTGGTTTGGAATACCTAAAGTGTTAACTTGTTTGTGGACCCGGTCGTGATGTAAACAATGATACAGAAACCCCAGATGACGAGTTAAGAGAACCTAATCGATCGGATCTAGTTCTCCTTTTTTCCATGTTATTATTTCGGTTTCGTTTGGACTGAAATTGTGCGCGAGTGAAAAGACGAAGGCGAGAAACGCAGTAAGAGTAGTGCAATGCAAATAGTGTCTCCAACAATGATCACCAATAAGTTATATTCGGAGGCTGGATCCATGTCGACCACGTCCAACGCTATGTCGTCTATGACTCCTACATACTCCATGAACGCAATGCCCATGTCCTCGATGAACTCGTGTTCGCCGCAGACGCCATCATTCGGATCGAGCATCATGAACTCAGGTATGCCGATGACTTCGATGAACGGAAACTGCATGTCCTCCTCTGTACCGATGCAATACAGTGCAATTTCACCTATAAGCAACATGAACGCCGCTTGTATGGGAACGGCCATGTCTTCGGTCAATGGCTACGGCGCCGTCGGCGGATTATCAGGCAGAGGTGATCTAAGCGGTGGAGATACATCTCCAAACGCTCTCCAACGAGCAAGAGCCGATAAGAGTTACAGAAGGAGCTATACCCACGCAAAACCACCGTATTCCTACATATCTCTGATCACGATGGCCATCCAAAATAGCCCGCAGAAGATGCTCACGTTATCCGAAATCTACCAGTTTATCATGGATTTATTCCCGTTCTATCGACAGAACCAACAACGCTGGCAAAACTCCATAAGGCACTCTTTATCCTTCAACGATTGCTTCGTCAAAGTCCCGAGGACACCTGACAAGCCCGGTAAAGGGTCCTTCTGGAGTTTACACCCGGACTCCGGGAATATGTTCGAGAATGGTTGTTACCTCCGTAGACAGAAGAGATTCAAAGACGAGAAAAAGGAAATGCAGAGGTCAACGCATAAGAGTCCCTCACACGGCGGCGACACCAATAGTTCAGGGAAGAAGACTCCGATTCACCATTCCGACGACGGGCATAAAACTCACCATTTAGACAAGGCTTCTGACTCGAATTTAATGCTAAGTCTCCACTCGGCAACGAAATTAGACGTAGACCAAATGAATCTTCTCCACCACAACGATCTGAACACTTTGCACTCGCAACATCATCAGCAGAACATGTCTCATGAAGAATTAACCGGTATGCTGAACAGATGTCACCCGTTATCGCTTAACGGTGATCATCAAGCGATGTTACACCATGGGGCGATGGGTCACCACTTAAAGCAGGAGCCTACAGGGTATACGCCTTCGAATCATCCGTTCTCTATAACGCGCCTGTTGCCGAACGAGAGCAAAACGGACATTAAGATGTATGATATGCACTACGGATATAATTCGTTGAGTCCTCTTCAGAATTCGGTGCATGGACAGCCAGCCCTTGGTAACGATTATTATAATACCAGTCTGTACCATACCCCGTCGGGTGCGCCCTTGTGACAGTATCCGTTGGCTTAAAGCTGGAGGAACGGATCATCATCATCGTCGCTATGGTTTTGATTTTCCGGCTTTTGCGGGCCAAACCCCTGATGAGAAAGTAACGTGTTTTCACTAGGTTATGTATGTGCATTATTACAAGTGTAAATAGACTATTGAATTAGCTCGTAAGTGTGTACAGAATATAACTAATATTTACCTGAGTAAAGTGGACGTTTAACTTGTAAAACAACCAGAATCGAATTAGTGCAGTGTTACCAAAAATCTCGAACATCTTCGATCTGACAAATTTTTTTCGATATTTTCTATTTTTTTTTTTTGTTTTGCTTCTTAACACGAAATCTACACTGAGAAGTTTTTGTATATTTATTTTATTCAGAGAGCGACATTTGCTCACATTGTCGTCTCTTATTTTCGAATACGTTGGCTCCTCTGTTCTATAGCCGAAACTGTGTATTTTATTATTTAATATTATTTTTTTCTATATACTTTTTTTTTGTAAAAATATAAATAATACCACAAATTTATATATAAATGTTATATTGTCTATCGGTTGATATTTTCCTGCAGATGGGATATAAGATGTGATTTTTTATCCCTGTATATGTAAAGCATCAAAAATTTGTATATAAATATAGAGAAACTATCGTTATGTATGTATATTTACTTTTTTGTCACAAATAAATGTTCAAACTTAATTAAACACTATGTCCGTTTATTACTAACACCACACCCACCAATAGTAAAAGTTTCCATGATATAAGGTAAGTTATAAATATTATAAATAATATATAATATTAATAAAGGTAAGTAAAATAAATAGTCAAACTGAGTAAACTCCATACCTATTTAAAATAAACTTTGCTTAGAGTAAAACAAAACAAGTGCAAATTAAAAATGTGTACAATATTTATATTTGTCTAACAGGTATGTATAAATTTGTAGAAAGTGTTTAACAAATTTATTTAATATAACAAACAAATATTTACCCGTCTAAATATGTTTAAGAATTTGAAGTATTACCTGTTGTTATAATTATATATTAAACTTACTATTATACATATATAAACTTATAATAATAGATACAGATAATTATTTGTTGCAACATTCGTTGATTGTTGATTATGACTAATTTAATATAGTATATTTGTTTATATACTATTATATTGTTTATATACTGTCTACCTATATATAAAATAGGCACTAAAAACAAATTCATTGCAATTACAATTACAAATCAAATTGCTAATATAGTTTAGTATGAACACTTTATAGGTAAACCTACGTTATATTATAAAGTACTATCATTACTAATAATATAATGTCAATGTGTAAAATTATAGTACACAGCAAAATTCTCAGCTTGAAATCAAATATTTTCTTGTTCTGATTTTAATGTGTCGCCATTTACAGCCAATTATTGTATTTTTACTTTCCGACTAGTACCCTATAGAATGAAAGTATTGTAATCGACGGGAAAAAAAATTTCGAGATTTCAGCGGAAATACGCGTTTTAGGGTCCCTTAAATCGATTGCAATGATTTCTGGAAAATGTATGTATGGGTATGTGTGTATACCTGTGAACTAGAGGTGGGTAGTTCGTGAACGAACTAGTCCGAGAGAATGGCTCCCGGCTTAGAACAAAAGAACTAGTTCTTTAAAATAAAAAGAACTAGTTCGCAAAAGACCTGCTTTGCTAAAACATATCTCTATGCATATCTCATTCAGTGAACGACTTGTAGGGACATGAAATCTAGTTCGAAAGTCCTGCTTTGGTGAAACATATCCCATGCAGTGAACGAGTTGTGGCGACATCAAACGAGCGACATAGCACCCTGCCCGCCAGTTGTTTCTTTACCTAACGGCGGATGTCAAAAATATAATTAGAGTATAGTTTTTTTCCTATTGGATAATGGATTACACTGTTAATAGTAGTTTCGCCAGTATATGTTATACTATAATTTATAAATAATACCCCAATTCCACCTAAAATTGCACTATGAATAAGGCTAAAATACGTGCAGCAATATGTCTTTTATGCCTTATTAAATAAATATTTAAGAAATATACCTAAATAAAATAAGACAACGACTCTTCGATCAATATAATTATAAATAATTATTTATTTTCAAAACAAAATAACGATTCTTCAAGAAAAAGACAAAGTGGGAAGGCAGACATCGATTCTGTCCAAACTAGATCCTAGTTTTGTTTGGAACGAGATATAAACGTGCTAGAACACACAAAGACACGTTTATCGAAGTAGTATGTCTCACGATCAAAGTAGTTCTTCAGAACTAGTTCTTTGAACTAGTTCCCTTTTGTGAACTAATCCGGAAGAACTAGTTCATTAAAAAGAACTAATAAGCCCATCTCTACTGTGAACTGCGTCCAAACGGAACAACAGATCGGGATGAAATTTGGTATACATATTTAGAATTACCGGGGAACAAACTGGATTGTTTTTGGTGACAATCTAACAACCGGAAGTGGCAAATGTGTGTTCTGAGAGATCCATCGGATTTTGCCCAAACTGATACCTTTTCATCCTCCAGTGACGTTAAATATGTTTACCAAATTATAGATCAGTGGGATGAATGGTTTAGGCGCTACAAGAGTTTATAGAAGCAGCTTGACAGAATCGTCAGTCCTCGTCGCTGTGTTGCATATTGTCAGATTTGGGCAAACGTCAATGCTACTGACATGACATGACATTAAATGTCATGTTAGGTAGAGTCCAGAGATGGCTCTGGCTTTACAAAATTGAATAATTGCAAAAGTGTTCAGACACTTCATTGTACCAATAATGTATCCGGAAAGTTGGATGAGGGTCACCCCAGATATGTAAAAAGTGTCTTGGAAGCTAAATTAACAATTTTTACTTTACTTGAAATCGATTCCTGGTTCTGGTTTTTAAATATAAACAAGTTACCTATCAATGGTTGAGTTTTTTGTGGATATCTTGTGTTATATATAGGTGACTTATCAGTAGGTACACAGCAACCAATGATTACTGTCTGACTTACAATGTGAGATAAAGTTATCCAAACAGACAATAAAACAGTATAAAAATGGACTAATGCACCATTTTATCATTAAAATGATTGCAACAGAAAAGCCAGAAAACAGAAAAAAGTTATAGGTAATGCAGCTTTCTAATTTCATTTTTGGTACCGACAAAACTAAGGTCAGATAAACTAGTTTTGCCTAAGCTATACCTACAAGATGAATGTTAGGACACTCAATTAAAACCAAGAACTGTTTGTCTCGAAAATTGCTTAAGAACAACATTCGTGTTCCTTCCGCACACAATAAAATTCAAAAAGTGTAATAAAATTCTTTTTCTACTTTGCATTCACAATGCACACATTGTAACACCGTTTTCGGTGTTACAATTAGCAAATTGTAACACCGTTTTTAGTAACTTTTTTCTAAGATTGGTGACATTGATATCAAATGCATGTCAAACGGAAATACACATAACCACAAAAGTAAGCACAAACTGATTTTTTAGAATCGCATGAAACTGCAAAGTATGTATATTTTTATACATTTTAAACATGCGTGTTGCATCCTAGGTTTCGTACTACTAGTATATGATGGTATATAATAATTATCAATAATTACTTTTTCACAGATATTTGAATTTAAGTGACAGATGACAGTGTTACCAACGGTTGCACCCATAAATATTCTAGATTGGAATTTTACCTAATATACTTCTAAATTTTTATAAAATTAATGACGCAAAGTAGAAAAAATAGTATATTACGCTCGTTTTATAAGACATATTGGCGCATTCGTTCATTTGGGTAACTTTTTTCTAAGATTGGTGACATTGATATCAAATGCATGTCAAACGAAAATGCACATAACCACAAAAGTAAGCACAAACTGATTTTTTAGAATCGCACAAACTGCGAAGTATGTATATTTTTATACATATTTAAACATGCGTGTTGCATCCTAGGTTTCGTACTACTAGTATATGATGGTATATAATAATTATCAATAATTACTTTTTTACAGATATTTGAATTTAAGTGACAGATGACAGTGTTACCAACGGTTGCACCCATAAATACTCTAGATTGGAATTTTACCTAATATACTTCTAAATTTTTATAAAATTAATGACGCAAAGTAGAAAAAAATAGTATATTACACTCGTTTTATAAGACATATTGGCGCATTCGTTCATTTGGGGCACTCGTCGCTGGCGCTCCTCGTGCCTCAAACAACTCATGCGCCAATTTGACGTCTTATAAAACTTGTGTAATAATATACTATTTCGGTCGACATAAACTCGCAATAAAGAAAAAAAACGTTAAAGATGAAGTGAAAATCGCCGTTCACTGGACAAAAGGGACACAGCACGAAAATGATAACCGTAAAACGTTTACTTACGTAACACACTTTGAGTCAAAAGGAATACGGAATTATAAACTAACAGACCGCATAACCGGTGAATAGGAGGGATTAGGGGTACAGCCGGTATAGTGGTGGGCAATCTCCCGCAAAAAGCTGGGCAATCCGGGCGGTGGCGGCGGCGACGGCGTATAGTAGCGACGCCAAGCGGCAGCCCGCTGCACTCAACCTAATAACTTCGCCGGAAAAAGTTTGCGATGTGTCAATATTTCTACGTTTTCTCGCAATTAGATAACTCGTTGATTAAATTAGGTTTTTTAGATGGAATTCGAGTGCCGAGTGTCAAAAAAAAAACTGTAAACTTGACTAGTTGCATAGGAGTCTTGCGATACTTATCGCCAAATTGATATTACCTTGTAAATAAGGAAATAAAACTTTTTTGATCCATTTATTGCAGGCACAACGTAAATAATAATGTTAGAACAGAAAAACTGTACACACAGATAATAAAATTAATGAAACTAATGATCAAGTCAAAGACAGATCGATGTTGGGTAAATAGTGGCAGACAAAGCTTTAGTTGCCGCAAAGAAATCATTTCTTTGGTCAAATTTATTAAATTCAAAGCTATCGTATTTGTATGAAGGTTAGTTAACTTAAATTCAATAACATAATATGTTCAAACGAAATGAACATTTTGTTTCAAGAACTCTACGTTCTTTTTAAGTAAAAAACTTTCCTGTGCTGTTTGACAATTTAGTACTTGACTTAATAAAGTCGAATGTTGATTTAAAAACTACAAATTTTGATATAATCAAATAGTACTTGAGTTTCAGTACCTACAGTGTACTTTCAAATTAGATAAATATTGCGACAATAAATTAATCGTTAATTAATATCTTATTATGTTTGGATTATAATCATGGGACCTGGGGTATAGTCGAAAACTTATTCCCAAATGAAGAGTAACCAGAATACCGCTCGCATTCTGTAGCTCAGCTTATATAAAGTCCAAAAAACGCCAACGCGTGCGTAGAGACTGTCAGCGCCATCTCTCCGCCACTAGACATAGCAATAATTTTGAATGACACCACTTTTTTATTCAAACATAATCTTTTTACTCAAATCTATTATCTTTCTCATCCAAATAGAATATTTACTTACCTCAAGACCGATCTTTATTTCAAATAAAACCAGATTTATTTCATTCAAACGTATTTCTGCAATTAAACCCAAACAATTTCTATATTACGCAAATCACGGAAAACCAATTGGTGTAAAAGAATGTTTTTTTTTTGTAGTGAAAACTATTTCTTTTTACTTCGAATAAAATATTTCTTATTTGGTACAAAAGATGCAAGAAAATCAAAACTAGGAACAAAAGAAAGATGGAAGAGGCACAAAACGAGGAAGAATGCCCAAGAAGAAATAACACAAACGAAGAAAGAAGGCAACAGAAGAAAGAGGCAAACAAAGCAAGAAAGCAAATGAAGGAAGCAAGCAAAAGAGGAAACAATGCAAAATAAACGAGGAAGAAGACCAAAGAAGAAATTTACACAAATGAAGAAAAAAGGCAAGAAAGAGAAGGTACAAACGTAGCAAGAAAATAACAGAATTTGCTGTGTGGTTAGAGAGCAGTCTACAACAAATTATCATGACCGTCGCCTAAACTTATTGGCAAGCCCTGTTTAAATAAACTTTAAGCATAGAGGGATAAAATTTTGTTGATGAATCTCATTGATTGGAAGACAAATGGGATTATTGCAACTATAATTTTCCAGAATATCCAAAAAATATCTACGTCTAGCTTTTCGATGTTCTCCAATAATTGCTACTGTATACAATAGAGGTCCAAAATTCGACCCTTGCGGAACACCTATCGCATCGCCCACTTTTCTTCTAAATCAACTTCATCGTTTCCCAATCAGTGTTGTTCCTGGCCGTTACTTGGAGAGTACCAGGTTGGCAGTTGGAGAGGACCAAATTTGATCTTTCGGTACCAACCTCCGTCGAATAACTATGGTGGCGGGGAAAATTGTACGAAACGATCTGGTCAATTGAGGGATACAATCAAAGAAAATATACATTACAATGTAGAAATAATGGTTGCACTGTACACATTGTACTGTGTAAAACACTGGAGCACAAAATTTAAAAATTATAATTGGATTTGCAAAGTAAAACGAGTGGGGACCAGTTTGACTGAAGGGGTACCAGGGTACCAACTGACATCAGAAAGGACCAAATTTGGTCCCAAAGTACCAACTTGAACAACACTGTTCCCAATGCACCGTAAACTAACAAAAGTAGATTGTATGATACGACTATACAAGTTGTATCGTTGTAACTTGTATCGTCCATTTTGTCGAATGAAAACAAAACCACGGGCGGTCTGGCCGCTATAGTTCTCCCAGATAGGATGTAGATAGAGTTGAGAGTGGTGCCCTTGCTTTCCGGCACGGATTGGTGCCGGTATTGACGCCCGCGCTATGGGCATGCGCTCCGTCGGACCCCCTCGTGCGTCGCGCCGGAGAGATATGCGCCCTCCTGCACCACGTCCCCCCAGCAATTCCCCATGCCTTGCCGTGTATTCGGCGTGCATGCGATACCATGGAATCGTTACCGCTTACTCCACATTCCACGTAGCGCACACGTACGTTCCTTCTCCATAGGACGCCGGCCGGAGTCCGTATTCTGAAAAACATGCGGATTAATCCGCGTGCGGAACCATCTGATTCTTTCCTTCTATTAACCCAAGCTAGAGATAGATTTCGTGCACGGATTTCGAGTCACCGATTTTAGAATATTGCCCCAGAAGTGGGAATATGCGCTTAGTATATGTGTGCGTGAGGAGATTTTTGTCGGTAAATAATAAACGGGGACGACTGAAGTAGAAAGGACCTTTTGATGTCGCCGACGAGTTAAGAGACCATCTCTTAAACTTTTTTTTAATCGATTTTGATATGTTTTCGTCCAGATTTTAAAGTATAACCAACATTGTTAAAGCATAACCCAAGATATCCAGGTTCTATATATGTATTTGACTTGTAGTATCTTGTAATATACATGCCTGTGTTAATGTGGTTTCTGCTTACTACCAATTACCAGTGATAAATCAGTTATGGATCGTGTTATAGGATACAGAAATAAGACGGAGAGCGCCATCTCCCCGCTTTGATTCAAACACATAATCTTTTCACTCAAATCTATATGTCTTTCTCTTCCAAATAATTTCAAACAGAATTTTTTCCTCTCTATGTATGTAGTAACTGCTTCCCAAGCGATAAATATGTTGTTCACGGAATAATATCTGCACATATTTTAAGAAAATATTTTCTCACAGTTTTAAGCATATTATATTTTAAAAATAAGGAGATATTCTTACTTATTCTCAACCTGTGTAAACTTGGGTTGGAGCACGATATACTTACTACCAAATGAAATATACATGCGTCCTAGCTTGATTAGCACATAAATCTTTATTCACTTCAGATTTTAATAAAAAAAGGATCTACTCGTGGTCACGGGGATTGCGTTGTCGTCATTCAGGGTCCAATTAATCCTTATCATTAAACAAATAGCATTGAACTATGAACGTGCCATGAGCACAACAAAAAAACAGTCCTTGTAGGCCAATCTAGGTAGTCAATTAACACTGGGAGCACACCGTTATAATCATCTTTGTTAGCATCTGAGAATTAATATTACCTGTTGAATAGGTACGTTTTTAGAAACTCGTCTACTTACTTAGAAATGATCATGAGCGATACTAAAAATACAGAATGCGAGGCAAGTATAAAACGTCTTCGAGCACGTCTAAATTGGTGTTAACTCATACTAAAGATTATCATTAACTTTTTCCTGTTTTAAGTGTTTTAACGTAAATCTCCGGCTTTTATTAACATTACGCAATATAGTTAACACGCTACCACAAATATGTAAATTTATTTACAGTTTAGGTGAACAAATATTTGTTGGAAATCCACTAATTCCTTTGCAAATTGACAATAATAATTTAAACGGTTGTTCACACTTTTAATATTTTAAGCACATTTAGAAATATCAATTTCATAGAATTAGTTCAAAATTATTTTCAAGGAATTGGTAATTGTCTTAAAGAATACTTTTTCCTTTTTATTTTTTAACTAGTACCCTAAGAAGGTAATGTAATCGACGAATAGAATGCAGTAATTGCAAGGCTGCAATTATTTTCTATATATATATATATATATATATATATATATATATATATATATATATATATATATATATATATATATATATATATATATATATATAGGATTAAAAATTTTTTTTTTTTTTTTTCACTTTAGCCTTGTTATAGTATTAAAAACACAATTCAAAGTCATAAATTGTTTATTTTGGGTGTAGAGGCTTAGTCACAAAAACAATTAACAAATGTTCACTGATCACATACAGTCACAATTAAACACGTTAAAAATTGTCATTGGTCTGACGTTTCGACATCATACTGTGTCTTGATCACAGACATAACTGAAATATTCGTGAATACATTTTTCGAGCTTCAATACATACATAGATAAACCCGCCCACAAACCGGTAGACAGTGAAAAGTAATGGTTTGCAACATGTTTTACAATTTCTTGTGCTGTCACGTACTAGGTGGTAAAATTAATTTGTAACAATTCAATAAATTTAAGTCTGATCTATCGTTAACAGCGTCTTTATGTCTGTGAATTTCAATCAAATCCCATGTAATTGTAAAAAAACGTATATTGGACAAACAGAACAACTCTTAGAGGAACGCCTAAAAGGCCACAAATACTCAAAAAATGTGACAGCTTTGAAAAAACATCAAGAGGAAACTGGACACACATTTGATTTTAAAAACGTTAAAGTTCTGAGGAGGGAAAGTAATTTAAAAGCCAGATGCGTTTTGGAAGCAATTGAAATTCACAGACATAAAGACGCTGTTAACGATAGATCAGACTTAAATTTATTGAATTGTTACAAATTAATTTTACCACCTAGTACGTGACAGCACAAGAAATTGTAAAACATGTTGCAAACCATTACTTTTCACTGTCTACCGGTTTGTGGGCGGGTTTATCTATGTATGTATTGAAGCTCGAAAAATGTATTCACGAATATTTCAGTTATGTCTGTGATCAAGACACAGTATGATGTCGAAACGTCAGACCAATGACAATTTTTAACGTGTTTAATTGTGACTGTATGTGATCAGTGAACATTTGTTAATTGTTTTTGTGACTAAGCCTCTACACCCAAAATAAACAATTTATGACTTTGAATTGTGTTTTTAATATATATATATATATATATATATATATATATATATATATATATATATATATATATATATATATATATATATGTGTATATGTATGACAGTCTGACAGCCAGAAGTGGCACATTTTCTTTAGGGAATTGATACCAGCTCATCCTCCAGTGATTTTAAATATGCAGACAAATATACAATATCAATCAGTTTAGGCACTATATGCGTTCAAAGAAGCAGTCTGATAGCAGCCGCAGCCTTAGTCGTTCCGTACTGGCAAATTTTGATGAACATTTTGACATTAGTTTGGAATTTAGAGTAGCTATTACATAGAGCGGTAGGTAGCTTGTAGAAATTGAATGCAAATTTAGATGCATCAATTTGATAGAATCAGGTATAATTTTATTATGGCAGTACCTTGTGTTTAAAATGGTTAAATTGTGAATAATGTTACAGCTACATGTTACAGTTTACACCGCATATCGATAAGAACCCAGATAAGAGACAGTTGATTTGATATATTATAAAGATAATTTTCATATTCGTGCATTTTACATCATCTGACTGGTAAGTCATCAGAATGGACAAAGTTATAAACATGATATGTTAAAAATAGACACAGTTTGCAACTTTTACGATTTTGACTTGTTGAATATGAGAAATGTTCATTTTACTTGATACAATTGTTAAATGTTCATTCTACTTGATAAAATTGTTAATCACATTATCACCTTGACAGATATAATTTGGGATGTTAGGCAGGTACCTATATAGACATCAAGATTTATGTATGTAAGTGACCAGTCTTCATATTTCTTCACATTCTTTCAGAATCTTTATAATTTTAGTATATATGCAAATGTAGATTCAACAATTTATAAAATAAACAACTACACATAGTTTTACGTAGTGTTCAACCCATCTCACTCTAAGATCTTTATAAACTATAATATCTCTTATTCCATGATATATATTGGATTAGTAGACATCGAATTTTGCTCTAGTATAATTGTTGGTTCATATTTGTTGGAGCATATGGAATGTTCAGTGATTCTAATAAATTTAGGAATTATATGCTTGGCAAAAGAATAGCTCCAAACCAAATCAACGTTTACTTCCATGAGAGTTACCGAATATGATACATCCATGTCCAATAATATTGAGAGGCCACATCTTGGTAATAAAACAACTTAGTATTAGTTATAGGTCGAGCAGAAGTAGACGAATTGTACGTGTAGTCTTTACTGAATCTTAAACAATTTGTAAAACTTATAAGTTATATTGCAAAGTTGACTAGTATAATTCTGACGGAAACAGCCAAACGTATAATATAAAAGTGGGAAATGACAATAACGATCAATACAGCGCGTGTGATGTAATTGAGTGGCATTTCGTGCGTGTTTCGTCCAGCCCATTCTGGATTAGCTGACCATAGTCCACGTCGATGACGTGATTCATGTGAACCGCCACGACAAAAGCATCATATATGATGAATTGGATGGACGCTTGACTCGGACAGCGCCGCATTGCTTCGAAGAATTAGGGCGTATTGGATGGCGACACGCGTTATGTTTGAGAATCATCCGTATTAATGCCCATATTCGCGATAAATCATAAGAGTTGACGTATCAAAGTGTCAACAATAAGAAATTTTAATATTTTTCAGTGTAATAATACCTGAAACATTACTTATTCCAAAATGTCTAATTACCAGCTGTGTGAAGTTAGCAACAAAAGCCAGCAACAAAATTTTTAACATATTGATATTATTGATACACTTTCTTGTTATATACACGTCTCCTCTTTCATATCTTGTTTTAGATAAATTTATGCAAAATTTTTTTAAGTTCTCCTGCTACCGTATATATAAAAATATAAAATTTGTCGATTTTGTCAATCTTCTACTATTTACGCTACTCGATTTATAGTACTGTTTACTGTCGTCCAATAGCTGATCAAAAAAGTGCCTGGAATTCATCAATTTATTTCACCCACTAAATTGTTAAAAAATTGCCCTGCCATAACTACCGTAGGTAGATGAAAGTTTCAGCTATCTCGTGATTTAGATAGCACCGTTGGCCGTCGCCATATAGCCGAATTGGCTATAGGAATTCATTAATTTATTTCACCCACTAATTGTTATAATTTTGCCCTGCAATAACCATGGTAGGTAGGTGGAAGTCTCAGCTATCTTTTGATGTATATATCGATAAGATTTGATTTTGCAAAAAGTTTGCACAAAAGGATTTACATAGCGCTGTTCGCCGTCGACCAATAGCCGATGGAAAAACTGACCGGAATTCATTAATTCATTTCATCCACTAATTGTTAAAAATTTGCGTTGGAATAACTATGGTAGGTAGGTGGAAGTCTCAGCTATCTTTTGATGTATATATCGATAAGATCTGATTTTGCAAAAAGTTTGCACAAAAGGATTTACATAGCACTGTTCGCCGTCGACCAATAGCCGATGGAAAAACTGACCGGAATTCATTAATTCATTTCATCCACTAATTGTTAAAAATTTGCGTTGCAATAACTAAGGTAGGTAGGTGGAAGTCTCAGCTATCTTTTGATGTATATATCGATAAGATTTGATTTTGCAAAAAGTTTGCACAAAAGGATTTACATAGCGCTGTTCGCCGTCGACCAATAGCCGATGGAAAAACTGACCGGAATTCATTAATTCATTTCATCCACTAATTGTTAAAAATTTGCGTTGCAATAACTACGGTAGGTAGGTGGAAGTCTCAGCTATCTTTTGATGTATATATCGATAAGATTTGATTTTGCAAAAAGTTTGCACAAAAGGATTTACATAGCGCTGTTCGCCGTCGACCAATAGCCGATGGAAAAACTGACCGGAATTCATTAATTCATTTCATCCACTAATTGTTAAAAATTTGCGTTGCAATAACTATGGTAGGTAGGTGGAAGTCTCAGCTATCTTTTGATGTATATATCGATAAGATTTGATTTTGCAAAAAGTTTGCACAAAAGGATTTACATAGCGCTGTTCGCCGTCGACCAATAGCCGATGGAAAAAGTGTCTGGAATTCACTAATTTATTTTACCCGCTAATTGTTATAATTTTGTTCTGCACTAACTATGATGGGTAGAGGCAGGTCTCAGCTATCTTTTGATGTATTTATCGATATGATCACACAAAGCGAATACGTTTGCTTAACTTAATTTAGGTGGGACTACATATGGTACCCGGATGTTAAAAATACTCATATTTGATTAATTTATTTGAGGCACTCATTAGCAAAATTTTGGGTTGCAATATCTACGGTAGTATAACCGAAGCTTGCGCTTTCGTTTGATGTTACACTTAATAAGTATAATGAAGTATTGGCGAAGATATGCGGTTCTAAAGATATGGAAATTCATTGAAATTTTGACTTTCTTTTTAATTTTTTAGGTAGTAGTTATCAATTGATCCCGTTGCAATAACTATGGTAGACTCAGCTCGTCATGGACTTTCCAACGGTGTATAGTTCATTGCAATCGGATGAAAAAAAATTTTGTTGCTGGCTTTTGTTGCTAACTTCACACAGCTCTAATTACCTACTATTTTATATCTGCCGCTTAATTTATTTATTGTTGTGTAGGTCGCGAATCGATCATAATCGTTGATTTTATCGCTGTATTTGTTCTAGTATAACTTAAATAGAGATTTTTATATGGCGAGCTTCCGCGTCTGATACCTGAAATACTCAAGATTAGTGTGTATTGCCAGTCATTTAGTAAATCGTAGAACAAACAGTGGGCCACTAATAAAACATAAATAATTGTGAAAACGCTAACTATACAAACCGGCACGTTTCGGATTTGTTATTGTTTGTACGATCAATCAGGTCAGCGGCAAAAAACGTGAGTAACATATTTTTATCTCCATTCTGTATAATCTTATGTCAATTGATTTTTATTGTTAGCCTGAATGATTTTGTAACAGTAGCAACATTGTCTATCGACCCCCACCGAATAGATATGGAATGAATTAGACTAAAAATCTATTATGTTGTCTCTCTATTCTCTCTTTCTGACATGAAAAGTTAGTACCATGGTAAAAAATGTAAATTATGATCTTTACATTTGACATTATTTACGCTTTTGTTTATTTTCGATGATTGCAAGGGAAAATGTTGAGAACGGAATGATTTCACGATGTCGCTATATCCGGCCGGTGGAAAACGGCAAACGGAAATCTACTAGAATAAACATTTGCTATCGCCAGAATTGTCTATAGAGAAACTGTCTGTCGCCTGTATTGTTTTTAGTGTACGTTTCCGCTCGAGAGGTACGAAACGTAAATTGCATGATTCGATTTGCTACGAAGGAATATTTTTATCTACACTACCGCCTTCCTCGGTGCTCTGTTTCTCATATCTGAAAATATTACACAAGGGAACAAATTTCTAGATTTACAGATACAGCGATACTGAGAAGAAAAACTGAGAAAACTGCAACAAAATCAGTTAACAAATTATATAAATTCAAACAATATGCAAAAGTACTGCTTTCAAACTGTATTTTGATGAATCAATAAAAAGCCACCATTCAAAAGGATCGTGGGGAATATCAAACTCGTTCATAAGACTCTCAACATCGTGACATACACGTAAACATCCTTCCATTTTAAAACATGCTTTAAAAGGCTCGTTACCTACTCTTTGTAATTGAAGACAATAGTCACAACTCGTGCGAAAAGATTCCATTCCTGTAGCCTAGAACCCAATATCTCGGATTTTTCTTTTGATAAACCTAAGTCTTTAACTAAATCGTTCAGTTCGCACTGGTTTATAAGGTGAGGTGTTCCTAAAACTTCAAATGGTGCATGTTCACGACTTGCCTGATTTGACAGAGTGATTTCAGACACTCTGTCAAATCAGGCAATTTTCTTCAAACAGGCGAAATTTCTTCTGTGTCAAAAATCGAAGATGATGAAGTGGATGGCGCACTTGGGAGAGGATCGTTCTCTTCATGGGGGATAGGTGGCCATGCTGATGGCAAATTTGGATATTTTATTTTATGCTTATCCTTCTTCGAATATCTGGAGACGCTTATCGTGCAAAATTAGCAATCATCTACATGATTGGAAGGCTTTCGTTACAATATGGGAACTGCAAACGGCATTTTCTTTTGCTTCCCTTTCATTCATTTTAAAAATTCTATATAACAGGAAATACAGCATATATTATGTGTCCATGGTTTTTCCAGATCTCCAATTCTAAATCCAAAATAGCAGCAGTCAGATATGTGTCGTGCCACTATGTGTCGTGCCATAACAACCGTACATGTAACAAAACTTATTAGATGAATTTTTACAACATCTTCTTTGATCACTTCCAATATTTTAATGCACAGCTATTAAAAGTATTGCTTACAAAAATATTATATAAACTATTATGAAAGAACTGAATTCTTGTACAGAATGTTGTTTTATTATTGGAACAGCATTTTTTGCGAAGTAAAATATGAAAAGTAAAAGTGTAGCTTTTATGAACAAGTAATCATTACCATAAAACACATTACGACGAAAGCAGATTTCTTTTGTACTCTTGCTACTATTAGGTATACTAACACTTTTATTATTGCAGTTGCAATTCGGTCTTTATTTGTCACTATATTGAGTTACCTCCCATTATCGTCTATTTCCTTATGTCCACATGTTGTTTTTTTATAATTTACGTTTTATCTAATAAAATTGTCCCATAAATTCAAGATAATAAAATTTTAAGCAAGGATTTCAATGCAGATCGGTGGACTTAATCGAATAACTCATTTTATTCACCACGGCACAAGAGAAGATTAAAAGGCAATTAATAATGACCGTCCAATTTAAAATTCGAATCGCGTTATCGATTATCGTTCGTCCTGAAGTTGTTAAGGTAGGATAACACTGTTATCCTTACTAATGAAATGTAAAAAGGCGTTAATATTATTCTGCCTAACGAACTGTATTTTAATTTTTCGCTAGGGCGACTTGAACTAAATCTCCGTATTCGTCCACTTTTTTATTTTATTCCCGAAGAAGTCCCAATCGCGTAATCACGACAGACGTCGCCGATGATTGCATTAAAATTCGATTGGACGTGATTTTCTAATAAAGGAATTAATGGGTGAAAGAATAAAGTCTAAAGTCTAACGATATGTAAATACATAATTTGTATCGTAAGAAGTGTGTATATTACAAATTATTGTTGAGATAATTAGATAAAGAAATGATGTATTTAACATAGAAAATATTTGCTTACAGACCAAAGATCAATTTTAATGTATTTACTTGTAATTTTATTTTTGTGTTATTCCATTCATAAGATTTTTTTTAAATTTTCTTCTAACTTCTCCACGTTTTCGAGAATTTTCGAGATTACTAGACGTTTCATTTCACAGTTTCACATTGGTTTCATAACAACATGTGACAAGTGCTGGAGAGAGAGAGAGGTAGAAGTACAAACGTTACGACCGACGTGGGAATATTTGCCGCACCTAAATCGAAAATTTCCATGACTGGAAGAGAACTTTTGCGCTGACGAGAAGCTGTACCTTACCCACATTTCTGAAATTTGTTTGTTCCGCTGTAGCTGCACTATCGCATGTGTTTATTTCTGGATCTGTATTTCACATTGGTTGGCAAAGTTTATGTGCCGTGTACGTACATACCTACATTACACGTCATTTCTCTGAAACAGTCTTCTGAGCTGTGCTAACATATTTACTGCCATTTACAACGTCGGCTTTGTGCTGCGGTTGATAAAAAATTACACGACGTCGAAATGCGCCACTTTCTGTATGTTGTGACTCATTAATCAAATACAGAATTCGAAATTTAATGCTGCCATCACAGTACGATCTATTATACTTATTATATAATATTAGATATTGTACATTGGAATCTAAATTTTGCTTATTAAACTGATCTAAAAGAATGTTGATTAATATTCTTGGATATCAAGAACAATTATTCTTACGTATATAGTGTAGCATGAAGAGGATTTCTTATTATATCTCAATAATATTTTATTCTAACAAGAATTTCAATATAGTTGTTTCAACGGTTAGTTATTCTTACGATTTAAGAATTTAGTATGTTTATGATAAGTATATTTTTCTCGGACTAAGAAAAACTTATTCTTCTATAAAAAAGTAGACGTTCGTCTTATAACAACAAAAATATTTCGTTGGACGAAAAATATATATGCTTCAACCAAAAAATAGTTTCTTGATCCAAGATTCTTACTCTGAGAGATACATAGAAAGTTGTGCAATTACTTTACAGATGGCGCTAACAGTTTCTCGCGTCTTTTGCCACATATTATAAGTTTGACGATATTGAGTGTTCGTATATTGTTTGTTTACATCTAAGTGTTTTATTTCATGGGTGACTTACAAGAATTATGAGGAAAACCAGGATTGTAATGGAATAGCCTACACAGACATAACTCTATTCTTAGATAACATGAAAAATTGTTCTTCGTATATAGTGTAGCATGAAGAGGATATATTTGCTATCCAAATAATATTTTTTTCTAAGAGGAATTTCAATACATATGTAGTTATTTCAACGGCTAATTATTCTTCCGGTTTAAGAGTTTAGTATGTTTATGTTGAGTATATTTTGCTCTGACGAAGAAAATGTTAGTCTTCTACATATAAAAAGAGTAAGACGTTCGTTTTACAACAACAACAATGTTTTGTTGGGTGAAAAATATACATTCTTCAACGAACAAACAGTTTCTTGACCCAAGACTATACGTACGTATCGCTTAAAACAGACGTAACTCCTTTCAAGAAGTTCCTTCATACTTAAAACAAGAATACGTAATACTTGGAACATCAAGAAAGTCATATTCTTACTCTGAGAATTGTGTATTTTACTTGAACCAACCAACTGATCTTTCTGCGGATATAGAAACCAGTGATTTTTCCCTCTGTGTACATCCAGTTTCTGTATCTGTGACTATCTGCACTTCTTTGATTTAACAATACAAAAGATTGTCATGTGCGGTTACTGTACATGTCGGTACCTTTTTTCTCCATTATCCATTAGGTGGTCCCGACGAAAGCACAGTCAAAAAACACTCACCTTGCCCGTTGAAACACAAGATGTTTTCATAGTGGCCCTCTTGTCCTGAATAAACCGCCACGCTTTTGAATCCACCGCCTTGAGACAACACGAAAACCTCGTTCTTCGCTGCCGTGCGTACCTGTTAAAACAACAAATATCCTCCACTCTTAGTGAACACTGATTTAAGCAGAATCTTTACCAGATCTCCCATATATAGAATACTCTTCACTATGACATTATGATAATTAATATCTTCCAAATTTGACGAGCATTTGATTTATTATGTATGTATCGTTCGGTGGTATACTATAGTGCATGTAATTTATTGATACACCAAAACAAATTCCATGTTTCAACATTTACCTAACATATATGTATAATATAATAAATGTTTGTGTTTACATGGTTTGTATTGACATGGTGCTGTCCCGTTAGAGACAGAGATCGATTATCAGATGTTTAATTCTTGTTTATACGACATTGTTCATGACATGTTTATACGTCTGACATAATTTATTAGTTTTAATTGTAGTAGATCATAAAACTTGCATAATATGCCATGATTAAAACCTGAAGATAAAGAGAAAAAAAAGGAGTGGAGGTCCTCTGCACCTGCATATAAATCGTATTAGTATAATAAGTGATGATGAACTCTAACACTTGCTCGACGAGCAAAAATACACGCATACGTAATAAGATTAAGTGCAAAATGTTTTAAACGTTTGTTATTCATGGTGTACACTCCCTCTAATAACACAACAACGACGACAATGGCACTATTAGTAGTGCCTATTAAACGCAACAATGCATTGGGGGTGCCAATTTGCCCCCATGTAGCATAAAGATACAATCAAGCAAATCTGGCCTGGTCTAGGGTGCTGATCCGGTGCGTGAACCGAACATATGGACGGTAAAATGCCCACTTTGACAGGTCTCGGTCTCCCACATTGCACACAAACGGAGAAACTGATAACAGTTGATAAATGATAAAGTCTATTACCATAAATCAGAAGTTTAACGTGTTATAGGTATGGTATATCTATACCTATTCAGAACGTATGTCATAAGTAGCATATGCAACTAGAGGGACCATCACTAGAAAAAAAAACTAGAAATTAATAAAAAACATGTTTTGAAAATTATCTATCAATAACGCACCGGTCTAACTTCTTTTATGTTAAAACAATACTTCCAGAAAAGACTACGTTATATTCATAATGTTACTGCACAGTTTTTGTCCCAAAAGTCGACTTTTTAACATTTAACATTTCTTGAACATAGCCATGAAAGAAGGAATTCAACAAAATTATGTTTGTTGTGTAGAAATCATTATTGTTTGTTTATTTTAAATTACATTTTCCCAACTTGTAAATAAATGTGTACTACAGCGGTTATTAAAAAACTAAATAAGCTAAATAAATTACAAATAAAGCATAAATTAAACATGTATAAATTACACGGTAAATATTTCATTTATTATTTTTGTTAACGCCACTAAAAATAATTTGCAAATATTTGTCTCGAACACATTGAAAGCTAGGCAGAGCATCAAGCTACTTGTGGACGGACACTATCGATATAATTTGGAAAGTAAATGTTAACGAATGCAGGAAACCGACTCTAATTGCTATTGACAATATTAACAAAGCAACTAACTCGCAATTAGTGAAAAAAGTATGTTCTACAATCAATACATATATCCGTATGTAAAAACAGTTGGATAGTGTTTGTTTGATATAATTTGTGATATATTTTAATAGCAAACATATTTACTACTACTATTTTATCATATCAAATGTTTCATATAATTATTCTGAAAATATTATTTAATAATATATTGAGTAAGAAATAAAAAAATATATATTCCCGCGCTTTGGTGGGAGTGGAAAATGAATAGAGCCTAGCCCAGCCCATGATATCGCTTGATAAACCTTCTTCTTATCAGTGAAATACCAAGTTTATCGCTCATATGGTACAGTCGATTCAAAACAACCAACATATTGCGATTTACGTCCATATATAATACAAAATCAAAACTAATTGTCCCCTTTTTATCGTATCTGTAGTCAAATTCTATGATTATTATTTCTTATAATTTATTGTAAAGAGCTAATGTACCAACCTTCTAGAGAATTTTCCATATTTTGACCATATTCGACTATATTTTGGCGTTATAAACATAATCTACTTGTATATGAGTAAGGAGTAAAACATTAATAAAAATGCAAATAAAATTTGAGGCGCAAAACTTTATTTTTTGGCCAGTTAATAGGTTATAGTACCGACAAAATACTTAAACAAAATAATAAACAAACAAAAATATACCTTTGAAATAAAAATAGACATTTTATACCTAATTAGAAATGCAAAGCAACAAAATTTACTGAGAAAATATGAACTCTAAATCTCTAGCAAATGTTGTTATCAATCGAATCAACAAATTAGCCTTCTGTGCATACGTTCTCATAACAGATACATAGTTCAAAATATTACGAATCAACAAATTTTTTGTGTTATTTTATCAAGTTAAGTTATACAGACATTCTGTGCATTAAAATATTGGAAGTGATCAAAGAAGATGTTGTAAAAATTTACCAAATAAATTTTGTTACATGTGCAGTTGTTATGTAGTGACACATCTGAAAAAAAAATTACGGAAGAGGTAAAGGCAGCTTACTGCTGCTATTTTGGATTTAGAATTGAACATCTGGAAAACCCATGGACACCTAATATATGCTGTATTTCCTGTTAGATCGGACTTTTAAAGTGGATGAAAGGAAAGCAAAAGAAAATGCCGTTAGAGTTCCCTTGTTGTGACGAGATCCTTCCAATTATGTAGATGATTGCTATTTTTGCACGATAAGCGTCTCCGGATATTCAAAGAAGGATAAACATAAAATAAAATATCCAAATTTGACATCAGCATCGCGACGTATCCCCCATGGAGAGAACCATCCTCCTCCAAGTGCGCCATCCACTTCACCATCTTCGATTTTTGACACAGAAGAAATTTCGCCTGTTTGAAGAAACGTGCCTGATTTGACAAAGTGTCTGAAATACTCTGTCAAATCAGGCAAGTCGTGAAGATTTGCCATTTGAAGTTTTAGGAATCCCTCGCATTATAAACCAGTGCGACCTGCATGATTTTGTTAAAGACTTAAGTTTATCAAAAGAAAAAGGCAAGTTATTTGCCTCTAGGCTACAGGAATGGATTTTTTTCGCACGAGGTGTGACAGTGTCTTCATTTACAAAGCGCAACGAGCCTTTTAAAGCATATTTTAAAATGGAAGGATCTTTACGTGTATGTCACGATGTTCAGGGTCTTATGAACGAGTCTGATATTCCCCACGATCCTTCTGAATGGTGGCTTTTTATGGACTCATCAAAATACAGCTTGAAAACAGTACTTCTTGCATATTCTTTGAATTTATATAATTTGTGTTAATTCTTTTTTGGTTCTATCAGAAAGTTGGAAATTTGTTCCCTTGTGTTATTGATTTAGCACCCATTTTTGTTTTCGTGTCTCTGGTGGTATATTCAATTCAGGCATTTAATGCGGCAATAATGTTTTTTAGGTCTTGTAGCCCTTTTAGGTCGAAAAAAGTTATCTTTTATCATAATTTATTCAATGAGCTGTACATCAGTTAATGCCGGCCAAAATGATAAGTTTTACGAAGGCCTGTTACCATCCTGCGGGCAAAAATTACTCAGAAAGTAGTTTTATGTGAAATAAATAGATGAAATACATGTATATATATATTATTTATTGTAGTTTGATAACAGCGACGTAACGTATTTACGAAAATGAAACTGTTGTCTGAGGACTTTGTCTGTATCATTGTATCAAATAGGCGTCGTCGGCACTGAACATTTTTTGTGACGGCACGCGATAATTTTCCTTAAAAAATGATCCGAGCTCACATGTGCAAACATCGCCCTGATAAAATGTACGTATTTCCTGCGCAAAACTGCAGATTTATGTTTACACTTTATGTGAATAAAGACGCATTTTGAACGAGAATGATTTACACCCATTTCTTATCAAATTCCCTCGAAATCTTTAAGATAAGTCAACAAGAATGTTTGCATTCAGCAATCGAAAAAAAATCACAGCAAATTTTTTCGTGTTGTATATCAGTTTTATAACAACGTAGCTTTTGAATTTATTAGGTCCTGTTTGGAAATGAATAAAAACGTTTTGGCCACAGCAGTGGCGTAGCCCTGGGGAGTCCTGGAACAATATCAAGTATCCTGTGAGGAGATAGACGGCTTATCAATGGTGAGCATGGTACCGTGGAACAAAAACGCAATAAGCGGTTTAATATATTGATGGATACGTTCAATAAACTCATGTGTTTGGGTGAACAATGGATGCCGCGTCTGGTAGAGGGCGCTCGACTCACCCCACGCAGCAGCATTCACTTGTTATCCGCGTCACCGCTTGTTCTGTTTTATGATTGGCAGATGATCAAGTGTTTCTGTAAGACCCTTTTCTCCTGCTTCCAATATTGTCGAGGGGAAACGCACTCCCTCAAGGTGAACTTTATCGATCAGAATAGAAAAGACAATAAGAGAAAATACAAATAAAGTAAATAAAAACCCTGTATAGATGACTAATCGAATATTTAACGATTCCTACAGTGACGGAACCGAATGAGTCGACCAGAAACTCACTCCGCAAGTTAGAAAGTTGCGAATTGGCGGGTGGTTCAGTGGAACAGGGCTCGAAGTTTGATCGGCATCCGTATTGTGCAGCGGTGGGCGATGAGAGAGGCGAGTTTTCCGGAGTTTCCGACAACGATGCACGGCATACAGGAAGGGTGAAGGCGGCAGGATCTGCTCCGCCGTGAGAGAGAGATTGAAATATTCTAATATCGAAGAGAGGGGCATGCTGTTTGCCGAAGAGAGCGCGCGCGGTGAAATATTAAAACTTTCGAGTGACGGCCGCCCCGGGCCAACCGGAGCACCCCGGTCCCGGTTCTGCTTCGGGTTCTTACTTACAGCCTTTGTGCCCGTTCGGATTTTCCATATATTGCTTTTTTACTGGTTTTCTCTTTGAATCGTTCGAATAGCATATGAAGTCTCATCGCTTAAAGTAATATAGAAAAAAGACGATGTGTCGGGAGGAGAATCGAAAGTCTTGTTCGGAAAATTCCGTACTATATAGCTGGTTCAAATTATGGCTAAAATTGAAGATTCACGTTATTCGATGTAGAAACTAATGTATCTGCTTAAAAAACCTGGGTCTTTGGTTTATAGATGTTACGGTTAAAGTGATAAATGTGGTTTGTATTAATAATTACCGGCTATTATTAATAATAACCGCATCATTTGGTCAATGTGATTAGAAACACTTAAATAATCACATGGACCGGCTATTATTAATAATTTCCTAACGGGCACGGTAAAAGTGATAAAAATGTTACTTTTTACAAAAGATCTTTTGTATACAGTCTTCAAAGAAGTTATCTCAGTTATTTTGATTACTATGTAAGCTATTATATTTATTTACTCGACGCAAATCATCAGTACGGCTAGCTCAATGACCAAAATTACGAATAATACAAAACATTGATAATACAGAATGCTTTTTTTGTCTCCCTTGTACTTTAGAAACTATTGGATATAATTGGTAATGATATTTGGTATACACCCAAGGATGGCTCAATGACCAAAACATAAAAAAGAATATTTTATACAGAGTGTTCAAAAAAGTTAACCATTTTATTATCAGTAACATCCATTTTTACATTTAATGCATGAGGGTAGTTTTTTGTAAATGTACAATTACAATTTATTAAGTAAATTCTCAAATCCTAATTAATCTTGAAATTTTGCGCATTTAATAATAATTTTTTCAATATTGTATTTTTATGCAAATATGTACATGCAAAAATAGGCGAGATTAGTTTACATCGATGTTTTTACATAAATTGCACCGCACAAATGATGCAAACATTTTTGTGTGGTTCTGTTCCTAACACGGTATTTCTACTTTAGGCGTTTGACAATAATTTTTTAAATAAAAGATTAAACATTGTAACAACTTCCCCAATCTTCCCTACATTAGGTTGTTCATTACCTATAACGACCCTAAGCATATCTAATATCTCACGGATATATTTATCAAGTGTTTATCACCAACAAAAAATACAAAAAACAAAAGAAGATGACGTCCTATTGTTACAAACTTTATCTTGCTTTATTTTTACAATATAAATGGTGTAATTGTTGTACTACCACAAAAAAATAAAGGTCTAGAAAGACTTTTGTATTAAAAATTAAATATAAAACATTTTTTAAAGTTTTGTATTAAAAAGATAATATATAATAAATTATAAATAAAAATATTTCTTTTTGCCACGAATTGCAAAATACAGAAACACTATGTATGTATGCACTGGCAGAATAATATAAACCGAGTTTCTAATTTATTACTTACTTTGCTTTTAAGAATTGCGCAAATAAGCATTACCCAAAGAGTTACACACTCGTGCATGTAATTAGTATAGATTGGCATTTTTTTAGTCTCGCTTTGATAATCTTATTTTAGTCATGAGTAGTAACTAAATAAGTTAGTCAGGACTAACGTCACTAAAGGCCCAACACTGAAAACCCAGTGAATAGATTCGTTGTGTGGCGATTATGTAGATACTAACAGAATTCCAAATCTGAGGCTCTATTATATTGTAGTATCACCTTAATGCAATATCGAATTGAAATATATCACATTGACCACAGCATGCTGGAAATTATTAACAATAGCCGGTTCATGTGATAAATTCTTCACTTTAACCTCCCCACTTGGCTATTATTAATAATAACCGGTAGTTATTAATAATAACCTATTTATCACTATGACCGTAACATAGACACTGCTAATGTAGGTCTCCGACATATGTCGCTTACTTGGACAAAGCGCACGCAATTAATAATTAATTAGGCCATAAACTATTCCGTCATATCAATAAATCGAGCGACAAGGTAGTTACACTCTGACAGAAGGGCTCGCGTGCTGAGCGGAATCGCTAGAGCAGTTAACCCTTGTACAATATGCAGTGCTTAGTTAATAATAAATTGAATAATTTCACAAAACGCGTGCTGTTAACTTTTGTGCGGACGGGGAGTTGCCGATTAAATATTCCGAAACGGTTTCATAAACGCGATATCTATGAAAACCGCCCAATGCGCACCCTATTGTACCCCACCACCCTGCTATCCGCTTTAAGTTTGAAATTTTACGCTACAATAGAGTTTACTACAAAGGTGAAAGAGGGGGTATAATTGGGGAAACAAAATAGCGGCAAGGAGGCAAATAGGTAACTACTAAAATGTCCACCTTTTATGAAATTATTCTGATATTTTGACATTATGTGCTAACTTTATGAGCATGTAATGTGCATTACTTACAGCTGGTATACTGCATCAAATGCTTTGCAAAGGTCCAACAACCCACCACTTTCTGCTTGTTGTTCATTGCTTTTACTATATCATTTATTTTTTTTTCTGTGAAGCGTATCATCTAATCTACAAAGAGAGAAAAAAATTGAATAAACCAAGTTTGCTTCAAGTCAAAGAAAGATCGATGTTAAATAGTGGCATACAAAGCTAAAAGTTGCCGCAAAGAAATTATTTTGTTGGTAGAATTTATTAAATTCAAAGCTATCGTATTTGTATGAACAATAGTTAACTTAAAGTCAATAACAGAATATTTTCGAACAAAATGAACATTTTGTTTCAAGAACTCTACGTTCTTTTTAAATAAAAAATCCTTCCTTTACTGCTTGACAATTTAGTACTAATAATACGACCGTAAATTAATAATTAATTAATATTTTATTATGTTTGGATTATAATCCAGGGTGAGGTTTTCTGTGGTTTTCCTCACTCCTTGGCGAATGCTGGGAGCCAAACATCTTAAGACGTTCCACAGGCGCGGGCGATAATAATAATACTCTGGCCTGCCGATGCCCCCTGTAATTGGCGAAAGCTGTTGGGGGATGTTAAGGCTTGGATTATTATTATTATTATTATAATCAAATTTTTAGACAAAATAACTTTGAACCAACAAACGTCGAAGAAAAAACGCCAAACTGTGTCTAAGTATACGCAAAATGTAACACAAACAGAATATTAATTCAGTATTTAAATTCTCGCGTCGAACTTTCCTGCACAGCGCCCTCTTCTCAGCTATCCTTATCAAAGTCAACTACGACGCTCCGCCGTCCTCGGATTATCACAGCTAATTAAGCCTTTATTAAACCGCTAAACAAAGCCAGAGTCGAGCCATAAACGCAGAGAGAGCCCTTGATAATTATCATAAATTACAGACTCCGCCGGCCGACTATTACTATACCGTGTATGTGTTCAACGTGACTTATATGTAGGTGTTGTTTGCATGTTTACCCTCTTAATCTAATTATAGCCGTTCCAGGTGTAATCGTAGGAGTAGCAATTGTTATAATTATTAAGCTGCTATGACGTCCGTGATGCAAGAGAGCTGTGACGTTCTATTTATCGGAAAGACCCCGTTTGTAGGTTTTCGGACCCTGTATAGCGATAAAATAAATCGCTCTTAATGGTGGGCTTACGTCGACGGATTATTATGTCATTGTGATTTGAACTGGCAAGCGCCGGCCGGACCGAATCGTGAGGGTGTCTATCTCGAACGTGATCTCACCCTTAGTGCCTTGTATCAATTTGTTGCTGGTGTGAACCCACCCACGCCTCTATAATATTAACTGTAGAGGACCACCCCTCATTGCTTGGGATTTGTTGCTTGTTGTTCTTGCTGTGTGCAAAATTTCTTACCTCAGATTTGATTGTGCTTTTTCTGATGCTAGTATTTTCAATATACATGCATGTGGTTACATAACTAGAAAATGAAATTGGATTTATTGTAACAGGTCTAGATTTACAGATACTTTAAAAACTGAGAAAACTGCAACAAAATCAGTTAACAAATTATATAAATTCAAATAATATGCAAAAGTACTGTTCTCAAGCTGTATTTGATGAATCAATAAAAAGACACCATTCAGAAGGATCGTGGGGAATATCAAACTCGTTCATAAGACCCTCAACATCGTGACATATAGGTTAAGATCTTTCAATTATTAATTAATTATTATTAAAATATGCTTTAAAAGGCTCGTTACGCTTTGTAAATGTAGACACTGTCACACCTCTTGTGAAAAGATTTTATTCCTGTAGCCTAGAACCCAATAACTCGGCTCTTTCTTTTGATAAACCTGATTTGACAGAGTGGTTTCAAACACTCAGGTCAGGAAAGTTACTTTAAACAGTCGAAATTTGTTCTATGTTAAAAATCAAAGATGATCAAAATTCAGGACAGGAACAGAATCTGTTAATTATACATAAAATGTACAACTGTATTGTCGAATTTGTTGATAATTCCTGAAGTAAGCACAATCAATAAAATAAAACCTTTTCTAATAAAATTACGCGAACACATATCTATAATGCAAATTAATTCGTCACATTTATTGTTATCAATTTTCGTTAGTAACGAGTAATCGCTGAAGAGCCCGAATATCCATTCACAAACAACTATGCACACAGAAAATGGCAAAGATTACCATAATACAGTTCTCGGTGGATAGAACAAGTGCCGTTATCGTTCAGCAAATGAAGTTATCATCGCGTGGAATTAATAATACGCCAACAGAACGTTAATCCCGGAGGGTTTGATTCAGTCGGTTTGTGTACCAATCCAAATACGTTGTGCTGACAACTAACGCATACGACGACATCGCACGACAACTCTCTCCCTTTGACACGAAACGAGAGAAACATAGACAAAAATCCAATATAACACCTCGCGGGACTACGCCACGCCGGCCGGGAAGGAATCGGAAAAACAAAACGGGAAATTATTCAAATCCCGAGTACCAACTGTCGCTAAACGACGGATAAACTCCCTGTACACCCTCTCTTTCTCGCTCTATTTCGGGTTAAACGCCGACTACCCCTACGGCTATCGAACGGATATAATTTGTATTGGCCAGATTTGCACCCCCGGGCAGTGTAATGAACACACAATTGTCGGCTTAAGTCTGATTGCAAACCCCCCTCAAACTACCGGATCCGTGCAGCGTACATGGGGGTGCAATGTGCAGGGGTGACGAGACTTATAGAATATTAAACGCTCGGTTAGTATGGGGTTTAGCAGCATCCTCTGCGTAGGAGTTGGTTACGCTAGTTCAGTTTAATGTGAAGAACTGTCGAGTAGATACAATGCTTCAACTGAAACCTTGATCTTCCAACTTCACTATCACTATCACCTTTTCTAACTGGAGGGTAAAATATATATTTAAAGACACTTTATTCCATGAAAAAAAAAAACTTTAAAGAAACTCTACCAACCATTACATTGTAAAATTGATGCCCGTTGACTTGAACCTATCTACCACCCAGACACCTTGCATTATTGATGGCATCGTCTAGGGGGTGAAACTACGGGGGTGGATGTACCTATACGCCGAAATGAAATCATCCTCCTGTCAACACTCACGTAGCTTGCTCTCTAATAAAATAACAATTCACTGGATAATACAGTTGGAAACGGAATTAATTCCGCCCACCCTTTTATACGCCACCCTATTCAGTCAGCGGGAACACCAACAACTCTAAACAGAATCAAAATATCCCCGCACTATCGCGGTGGAACGGGTATAAAATACGATAAGCGAGGGGTGTGCCATCTAACATCGGTACACGTTGAGAAGTTGTGCTAATGGTTGATTTCTATAAGATGTAGTTATTACAAAGTATGATTCAGTGAAATATCTTGTATTGCAAAAATATCTATGATATTGCTTGCTATAATTGCGATAACATGACCTAATTATAATATAGCGTTTATTTACTCAATAAATAACTGCAAATAAACGTAATAGCAGTGGTTAAAAACACAGGGGAATTTTGTGTCAATCTTCGGTAAGCCTGGTCTACTAAATATGAAAATAATAAAATATTTGTTAAACTGACTCCACTTTTTGAGATAAAGGAAATCCATTCATATTTTCAATAACATTAAATAAAAGTGTCCAATATACTTAAAAGCTTTTATACGAAGATTTCAAATTAAAATAACGCTATAAATTATCGTCGGCATAAGCATATTAATAGCATGAGCGTATTACACAATTCTGAAATTAATAATAAAAGAATAAAAAAATCACAAATTTAAACTAAGAAAACGTTTTGTGTGTAGTTTTCTATTGTATTTTTGTTCAGGACAGTCCCTTTCTAAGGTCCAGCAGTAGTCTGTCATTATATGGCAATACCATCGGCCTTCATATCTTTCCTCCGTTATCTTGATATACTGGTAAAACCGTCGCTCTTGTACTTCACTGTAATCACCCAGATTGTCAGAAAATTTATCTAAATATCTTTGAAAATAATGTAACTTTGTAGTCATATTAGTTTTTCAAAATTTTTAAGAATTTTGTCACGGATTTGTATTGATAATATTGTTCAGCTTGGCGATTCCCAAAAAATATCCCATAACTGATACAAAGCTTGTCCATGCTTCCGTTCAACCTAAGTCATATAATTTGTGGTCCTCCGAGGATGCCTAAGTTTCCTGTATTGAGACGAGGAAATGATTAACAAATATATTTGGCACAAACACCTTTCTTATATAAAGCTTTCACAAACTGTTTAATAAGCCCAAATTTTATATGTAGTGGTGGAAGAATTATTTTTTCTTGACTTATTAATGGTTCATGAACGATGTTAGCTTTTCCTATGGTCATATTTATTCTCGACGGCCAATTTTTCCTATCCCAATGTTCATTTTTTTGCACAACTGTCCCACAGACAAAGAAAACAGGGATATTTAGTGTATCCATTTTGCTGATCCAATAAAAAAGCAGTAGCAAGTTGTAGAGTGACATGTTATATTTCAAAAAGTTAGTTCAAAGATTGGTTTTCATAAATAAAGACTTGCTAGCCGGCCTAACCGCACGAAAAGCAAAAATATTTTTTATTGAGGTTTAAATTAAAATAATTAACAAACTAATTATACAACGAGTACTTCATAATCATAGTCTATCAAAATTGATTATGCAAACTGATGCCGCAGAAAAAAAAATGTTGCCCTGTGAAATAAGTAAAATACAAACTTGCTACTCACAAGTAGTTTTCTGAAATTAGAACACATCTAGAGTAGGTAATGTTGAGTCTAACTAACTAGGTAATAACAACATTTTCGGGTAGATATTAGCGATGCCCATGCGATAAAATCACAATTTTTACTACTGTTGTGTTGTTACTCTTCCTTGGACAATGTATGCTTAGTGCTATATAAAAATTGGTTTACTGGGACAACGTCTGTTTCCATAACGTTTCTTGACAATGATTTATTGTATTACAGCAACATTATACAGTTACCTTCGGCAGATTGCGAAATAAAATTCGCGTGATGTAATAAAATGATTAACAACTGTGTACCGTGCAATGTGTGGACAGAGTTGCCTTACGGCCATATGGACATGCATGTTCATCGGTTTACAGTATCGATTTCTCCATAATAGACTGACGTATGTCGGAGCGCGAATACACGAGAAAAAAAACTGCAACAACCCATGTCAGTGTAATTAACAGTGCATAAGGTATCTGCAAACAATCATAATCGATACGCGAAAACATAACACGCCTCGCCGACCGGCAAGACACGGACATACATGTACGTACATAATAAACAGAGATAATGAAAATCGTAGTTCGGCGAATAGCCGTAAATCGCACCGTAAAAGCCAGTTTCCGTGAACATATGCGCGAATCATAACCGTCCAATCAAACGTCAAGGAAAGTTAACCTCTAAAGAGCGTCTAATCGGTCAACTCCATCTCGTGGCGCAAGAGACCACTACCAGCCAGACCGGCCGCTTAATGAAAAAATCAATTTTCCATAAATTTTTAATGTTGATCGTGATAGATATTACGGCATTATAGTTTTTTGTCATGCGACTACCACCGCACTCAAGGGTCAAACAGGGTGAAACTCCACGATGTTGTTGCGGTATATGTTCGTTAAAATTAATGATTAACGAAATAGTCCACTTATACGAGCCTTGTCGTTCAAAATTTGAAATCATTTATTACTCACCTACATGTTCTTTGTTTGCCATACACTGCATTAGAGTTATTATTATGTACTACATTTTACTGAACAAGAAATTGTATAGATAATGCTTTTTACCATCGTTAATAGTAATAATAGTAATCGACATTTTTTGGGGGGATTTCCCTTAATCCATTGCAGTGATTTCTGGTAAATATATGTAAAATAAAAAAAAATTGTCAGTCGATTACAATAAGGGTAGGTACTAGTAGTAAAGTAAAAACCAAAAAAATCATATAGAAACTGCCTTACATTTGAATCATTTGGACACACACCATGAAGGAAATTGGTATATTATATCAAAATAGCACTTGAACAGTCTTAAGTTTCCAGCTGTCAAACGAAAACCATGACGACGTTCGTTGTTTATGGAAAACAATCTGGGGGGCATATGGCCTCCGGGACCGCTGGCTGTCGTCGGGCCGTGGGATAAATCTGACGGCGGCGTTTGTCGCGCCACGCGTTCTTGTTTTTCCCGTCCGCGTGTCAGGGCGGTGGTCTCCTTTATTCGGACGTGATTTGCCCGCCCTTTAACTCAAATCCTCGCCTGCACGACTTTAATTGAAATCGCATTCGAGTCCTTTACACCGGGATTACAACTTTAAAACGATACGCATAACGAATGGGGTGCGAATTGATAGTCTCGGGAACTGTTGGAGCTTCAGGAGAAGAATTTCGTTCTAACTTAAATATGACAGGGATAAAAGAAATAGTTTACTGATATCTATTGTCTTAACGAACTGTTGGAGCTTCAGGAGAAGAATTTTGTTCTAATTTAAATATGACAGGGATAAAAGAAATAGTTTACTGATATCTATTGTCTTAACGAACTGTTGGAGCTTCAGGAGAAGAATTTCGTTCTAATTTAAATATGACAGGGATGAAAGGAATAGTTTACTGATATCTATTGTCTTAACGAACTGTTGGAGCTTCAGGAGAAGAATTTCGTTCTAATTTAAATATGACAGGGATGAAAGGAATAGTTTACTGATATCTATTGTCTTAACGAACTGTTGGAGCTTCAGGAGAAGAATTTCGTTCTAATTTAAATATGACAGGGATGAAAGAAATAGTTTACTGATATCTATTGTCTTAACGAACTGTTGGAGCTTCAGGAGAAGAATTTTGTTCTAATTTAAATATGACAGGGATGAAAGGAATAGTTTACTGATATCTATTGTCTTAACGAACTGTTGGAGCTTCAGGAGAAGAATTTCGTTCTAATTTAAATATGACAGGGATGAAAGGAATAGTTTACTGATATCTATTGTCTTAACGAACTGTTGGAGCTTCAGGAGAAGAATTTCGTTCTAATTTAAATATGACAGGGATGAAAGGAATAGTTTACTGATATCTATTGTCTTAACGAACTGTTGGAGCTTCAGGAGAAGAATTTCGTTCTAATTTAAATATGACAGGGATGAAAGGAATAGTTTACTGATATCTATTGTCTTAACGAACTGTTGGAGCTTCAGGAGAAGAATTTCGTTCTAATTTAAATATGACAGGGATGAAAGGAATAGTTTACTGATATCTATTGTCTTAACGAACTGTTGGAGCTTCAGGAGAAGAATTTCGTTCTAATTTAAATATGACAGGGATGAAAGGAATAGTTTACTGATATCTATTGTCTTAACGAACTGTTGGAGCTTCAGGAGAAGAATTTTGTTCT
This sequence comes from Aphodius granarius, assembly GCA_963971325.1. Lineage (NCBI taxonomy): Eukaryota > Metazoa > Arthropoda > Insecta > Coleoptera > Scarabaeidae > Aphodius > Aphodius granarius. The sequence goes on along the minus strand of OZ020222.1, from coordinate 4,981,609 downwards.
AATTTAAATATGACAGGGATGAAAGGAATAGTTTACTGATATTTATTGTCTTATCGAACTGTTGGAGCTTCAGGAGAAGAATTTCGTTCTAATTTAAATATGACAGGGATGAAAGGAATAGTTTACTGATATCTATTGTCTTAACGAACTGTTGGAGCTTCAGGAGAAGAATTTCGTTCTAATTTAAATATGACAGGGATGAAAGGAATAGTTTACTGATATCTATTGTCTTAACGAACTGTTGGAGCTTCAGGAGAAGAATTTCGTTCTAATTTAAATATGACAGGGATGAAAGGAATAGTTTACTGATATCTATTGTCTTAACGAAGGTATTAGTAACTACGTTATATCGAAAATGACTCTAATGGGAGAATTTTCGCTTATTGTTACTTTTGAAGGAGCGCTATATGTGCATCTCCATTTTGTCTCCTTTTTATCCTCGCATCGGTCGTTGCACAACTTTGAAGATTGGAAGCGTCTTCCGCCCTTTACCGCCCCCCTCCCCCGTCATCCATCCCAAGTCGTTCACTCGTCCTCGTTCCGAATCCGCGGCCCCAAATTAATTTCCCTCCCTCGAAATTGAAACTAAAGTTGGCGTCGCCGTCGTCATCCTCGACTCTCGACGACAGTCTTCAGCCTCGTCCGTCCGCAGGAGAAACAAGTGAAGCGCGATCATCGCCTTCCATCTCGACCGGCCGCGCTGCCATTGGCTGTCGGTAATTAATTCAGTCTAGTCATCAGGGATTCCCCGCAAATATCGCAGACACGGCGACGTGGAGGAGCGTTGTCACGTTGCTCGATCCTGTAATCCGTGATATTTCTCCCTAGCCGCTATTTCGCCGTGCCGTTTCTGGAGACCGGAGAATTGGAGGAAGCCTCCTGATCAAATAGACGTCGACGCCAAAAGTTCTAGTTGCGGAATAGATTGAATATGAGATGAGATACAAAAGATCGAAGCGCCAAAATGAGGTGTTTGCATTAGAATCTCTCTGTTTCCCGTAATTCATGGGTAACTTTTATCTTCACGTGGAGTGCTGGTATTTCTGTATGCCTCAAGTTTCCTATTTTTGTATTAGAATGTCCTTTATTAAAGCAATATACAGGCTGTAACAGGTTTGAGTGCACATGCACAAACTTGAGGGATAATAGATTTTGAGCTACTGAAAATGATATTCTTATAAAAAGTTACGGACTACAATGGTCAACGTCGTGTCATATAAATGAACTGAAGTTTCTTCAAACGTTACATAGCAAGAAAATACAAAAACAAAGTAATAATTAACATATGGTTTCCCCTTATGGAATACAAGCGGTGTTTTCTTCCTATTGCTGACTGTGTAATTAAAAATTCATTTTAGGAATAGGAACTTTGTTATCAGCTAGCCAGAACCTATCATCTCCCAAAATTTATCCACTCAAACCTGTTACACCGTGTATATATAAAGTTTCAAATTCTTAGAACATACATATTTATTGTATGTTTATTTATTTAAAGAACACATGCACCACTTCTTGTCTTGGCAACAAGGATCGGAACCACTAGAAAAGAAAGAAATTCCGTCGCTATTTAAAAATCCATGTCAGTTACACGTGTATTCCTCCAGTATTGGCGAAACCGTGGTGAAGATTTTTACTGTTGCCGAGCGAACACGTCGAGTGGTTTGTGGTTGTGACAGAGTGCCCTAGATTAAGGGTGCGCGCTTGTTGTGTGGTTGTCACAATCACCACTCCATCAGCGATACCATGAAAGTACGTGATGGACACGTATTCATCTTTTCCCAAGTCCTTTTGTACGTATTACCAGGAAAGCACTGGAGAGACTCCGGAAAATACACTCCTGACAGTAACAGTGTCATTGTATATATAATATAGTAGGAAATATTATAGTATTTGAATGATAGTTTAGCATATTTTTTTCAATAGAATTACAGAATTATGTATGAGACGAAATAATACTGGGCCAAGTGTGGTATCTTGCGGAACACCAGGTTGGATACTGCTTAAATATATAATTTAAAATTCTTATATGTATAATAACTAATCATAATCTTTTCAAACCCAATAACGTGCCAATAAAACAAAAAGCTCATACACAAAACTGGATAAACAACCCAATCCAGAAAATTTGAAAAAAAAGATGTTTATATTTCTTTAAGTATCCGATTTTGACGCAACTGTTGTTTCTGTGGGTCCAACATGGGCTATACATTTTTATCTCCCAACTCTAAACTCAACTTTCAGTCTCACTCTCTCTCTACCAATTACTCTTTCTATTCACTCCAACCAGCACAATAATAAAAACGACGAAGCGAATTAATCGGCATTACGAACGTAGAGTAAAAAATAACATTCAATTAATAGTCCCCCATCATTGCAGGTCTCCTCTCTATCAACAGCAACTCTCCCAGAAAAATCAAAACATCTCCACAATACCGAACGACCACCGGCCACCCCTGGGATCGTACCGAATTCACTTTGTGCGCCCCTCCCAAGAGATCACCGAGCTCCGGACAATTTTACTCCGCCGACGCTCAGCGGAACTTCACGGTCTCACTTAACGGAACTGAATTAATTATCTAACAAGGGTTGCTGGTCAATATTGCACGCACTGAATATTCCACTGAAGGTTTTATTAACAAGAAAATAAAAATATGAAACAAACTTCAGCAATTCCTTAATTTTCTATATGTATATCTTTTTCAATGATAAAACCTGTGTCAAAAATTCGAATTTTAGTACATCATCAAAGAATACACATAAAAATACTAATTTGGAAATAAAATACAAAGAAACCGTGAGCATACGAAACTTCTACGGTCATATCAGAATAAGTGAGGCATAAAAGCCGGGAACGATTTGAGTGAGGGGGTGAGTACGCCAAAGCGAGGCAATAAAATTCAATAATGCGGCCGATAGCAGATGGAAGGCGCTGCCACGGGGGTGCACGAGTCGGACACGCGTACCCTCAAGTGGTCTGCTGCGTGGACGCCCACCCTCCGGCACCCAGGGCACCCGATAACTGACCGACATTTAATAAACCGCAATTTAATTTCGTGCATGCATAGAAAAACAGTGTGAGAAGTTATTACCCTATCTATCCGGATAATATGAAGATATCATGCTGTCCAAACCCTATAGTTCTACATCGAAGGGAACAACTCGTTTTATCGACATTATGGAATTGTCTAATACAGTGATTCACAAGCTTATTTGGTCCACCGGCACCGTCCTCTTTTGAAAAATATTTAATTTTGAAGAAGAAAGACAATTTGACATACAATATAATTTTATCTATGTTAAAATTAAAAATAAGTCAATGTTTATTTCAAGCAGGAATCCGCAATAATTATAAATTAAATGGCTTATGTTATGAGTAATGTAATGACATAGTTAATATCTTTTTTCTAATGATATTTATTCGCTTAATGCTAAAATGAAAATTTGATTGCCTTCCTACCACAATTTTTAACAAAAAAAAAACGAGACGATTCCTAGCCCCAAATAAAAGCGCGTGTGGGTTTTAAAAAAGATAATTTGAAAATATGAGATAACTCTTTTAACTGTTTCCAAAATCGGTGTAATGTTTCTTTTAAAAAAGATTCAAACTGAGCATAAAATATGTGTCATTACTGTTCTACGCCGTTTCTGGCCATAAATTACTAGTAAATTTTCGAACAGCTTTTACGGAAATGTTGCTTCCTGTCCAGTATTGTCTCTTGAAGCCAAATCAGTACTAACCCATTTATTGCGCAAGAACGTTTTATCTGTTAACAAATGTTGATTTTGATGAATTTGTGTAAAGTAGTGTCTAGAATTGTTACACCTTGTATGTGTTTTCTTTTTTTTTTCACGTTGTTATATTGACTTTTAGCTTGACACTTGAATCATAACACTATCAATATCTCGACTACTGACAAAAATAATTCGCCCTAGAAAGTGCGGCGCCAAACTTTTTCCGATTAAATTCCTTGACTTATCTGTTCTATATTTGCTGTATCTGTATTTACAATTACAATTGATATTTACTGAATACTTTTCCGCTTTCTTTCACTGGTATTTCCACTGAAATGCGGAATTTTTCTTCCGTCGATTACAATACTTTCCTTCTAGGGCAGTGTTTCCCAACCTGTGGTTCGCGGACCCCTGGTGATCCGTGGGTCTATCCCAGGGGGTCCGCGGATAAAACGCAACAGATAATAGCCCTATGGAGTAGCAATACTACTCCACCAACTACTACACCAACTACTTGGACAAATTTAGCACCTACGAATGTCTGAACTCATCTACATCATAAAAAAATTTCCTCAAGAGGCTGAAGAAAGATTTTGGACAAACACCAATCAAACTTATGAGGCGAATTCAACTTTTTAAATGAAATATTGCAACAATGAATGCCCAAAGGGTTGTACACCAGAAGAAATTTCCTCAACAGGCTGAAGTAATCTTTTGGACAAACACCAATCAACTTCCTCGGCTAATTTTGCACCTACGAGTGTCCAAACTCATCTAAGTCATTAAAAAATCCTCAAGAGGCTGAAGGAAGCTTTCACCTTCACACCAATCAAACTTATCGGGCAAATTCAATTTTTTAATGCAAATACTGCAAATACTGCATGAATGTCCAAAGGGTTATACAATGGAAGAAATTTCCTCAACTTCTTCGACAAATTCAACACCTACGAATGGTCAAACTTGTTTATATCATTAAATCAACCCTTCCCAACTCTTTTCAAGGACGGAAATAAAAGTTTTTGTGGGTCCGCGGACCATGATAAGGTGGCGCTAGGGGTCCGTCCTTGAAAAAAGGTTGGGAAACGCTGTTCTAGGGTACTAGTCAGGAGTAAAAACTATTTAACGTTTTCTGTTCATAATATTCGTTAACTCTTAGCACCATATTTTGCTATATTTGTTTGTAGAAAGTGGATGATTTTGGCTACGAGTACATTATCAAATATCTACATCATAACTATTCCTATTTTGAGATTTTAGCATCAAACGATTTAGTGTAACGTGCAAAAAAAAGTGTTAGATGACTAGAGCTGAAATAAGTGTAATTTTAGCATGTAGACGCCTGGATGCGAGTATGTTAACTTTGCGTGTAATAGTCATTACAGCTGCATAATTTTATCTACAAACGGAAATTCCAATTATATAATATAAAACATGACAAACTCATTTATTATGGCTTTAATAATGAAAGCTCAAGTCTGTACCTAAGTACTGGTTTTATTTAGCTTAAAATAAAACATTTTCTGATAGGTTTGAATTAATATGCTATAACTGAAAAATCATCTGCAACTTCCACCTTTTCTGGCTACATAGCTAGATAGTAAGCGCAAACATTCATATTAACGTACATGGAACACACAAGAACTTTTATTCCATTATAAACCTTGCATTAGTAGACGCCGAATTCTGCTGTAGTACCATCGATTTTGGAATATATGGAAAATGCAATGATTCCAATTAATTTAGGACTCATGTGCTTGGAAAAACATGTAAATTTTTGACGTTTATCATTCGGTTTGACCGAATTTCCAGAAGTCACGTGACATTTCTATGTTTGTTCCCAAATAGACGCATTTCAGTTACGAAATATAGCCTAGTCATTGCAGAATTGTATCCCTTATTAAATTCGAGCATCAAAAGTAGTATCGAAAAGCTCAATTTTGCACCTACTCGATGGCGAGTAGAAACAAAAAACGTCGTTTAGAGCTATAGGAATGGTAGTAAGAGCTATAGGAATGGTAGTAAGCAAACGCAATTTGTACTACAAATGATAAAACTTTTTGTTTCTTTATAATGAAGAAACAGAGTAAACAGAAGACATTACAATCCATTGCAATCCAGCCAACGTTATCGCTTTTTTTTACCGAACAGGACGTGCATGTAATGCATGATGATGTTAACATTGCTAAACAACGTATTAGCAACGTAAATGCGTATGTAATAGCCCTCCCCTTGCCACATATGTCATATCCACCTCGTCTCACCTTCACCGCCTTCTCCCATGAAAAAAAAACATTCCTCGAATCCCCAGACCGCTGCAACGACCAATTCCGGGAAGTATTTCATAATTACTAAGAGATATGGGAGCGGTGGAAATCGTGCGACCATAAAACCGTGTCACCATGTTTGCCGAGGATGGCGGCTACGTCTTATCTTCGCCGATAAGGCCGGGTACAGTAAATGTGAATTACAGCATCACTCTTCACCTACCTTGTTTACTTCGCCAACACGACGTACGTAGGACACGGACGTGAACAGTACCGAGAACCGAGACAGAAGACCGCGTACCGTCTCATTATGGCAAAGGCCAGCAAGCTCGTAATTTCATTCCCTGTATGTATTTGTAGTTGTTTTTAACAGAGCGCCATTTTTCTTCTTAAACGTCGTTTTATCATTTTTTGAGCACATTAAATATAAGCCGGTCAATATTATATTATCCTTTGATTCGCATACGAATCAGAGCAATCTATCTGCTTCTATTTACGTGAGTCAGAAATGATATGGTCACACTAGGCTGCTTTACTAGCGTGCTATTTGCTACTGGCTGCTAACAGCATAGTTTGACCACTCACCAGCGCTGTTTTACCAGTTGGCAAGTGAGTTTAGCAGCAGCCAGCCCACCAGCGCTTGTTTAACTTTTACAGCAACCAGCATGAATGTTAACTCAGGAAATTATGTACTTTTGAAATGTGTTTTATAAATATTATGCGAGGTAATATTCTCCCAATATATAAAGAGGGCTTTAAGCGATACAGTTGTTAAAATACTGATTAAGAATAAAATATAGAGTTTCTAATTTTATTGTCATCGTGGCCTTACATATGTTATTTTCACTCGTGTACAGTGCTTTCAAAATTTATGTAGTCAGGTTCAAGGCAGGTAGTCAATAAAATTCCACAATATTGGTATCAAATATGAAGTATTTTATGATTGCGACGCCCTCACCTACCTGGTGACATATAAAATGCGCCAGAAATAGTTGACCTTGTAGTTTGAACTGAGGCTTGCTTGTAGGAGCCCACCAGCGGCAGCAGTACTTGCTGGTAAACAACGTGATATGACCACAGAACAGCTGCTGGCTGCTAGCAGCACCAGCAACTAGCGGCTAATAAAACAGCTTAGTATGACCGTGACAAAAAAGTAGTGAGCTTATACGTTCGACGATCGAACGATTCCTTGATACACTCCTAAAGTCGTATGCGGCTGAATCTTCATAGTTTCGGGAATACGGTCCTATCCTATTAAAAATCGGTATAATTATAATATCACGTACAAAGTGATACCTCGTAAAATGGTTTGTTATAATTAATCCCTGCAGAATCAAAGGGAAAACAAGGAGGAAAAATATGCCATGTAGATCGTAAAGCTTATCAAAAACGAGTGTAAACAGTACGGCAGGGCCGTGCCGCTTTTACCAGTCGGTTTGAAACAGAAGCGAGCTAAATGTCAATTTAAAGTAAACAATTCAGCGGGCAGCCCGTTATAATAAACCCCCAATCAGTGCAAACAATTTAGCAAACACAATATGTACAGAAATTTGAAAAAATCCCCGCCGTCAGCTACGCAACAACACTATAATTTATAATGAAGTTTGCTCGGGCAACAAGCCCGCAGGCTCGGTCGGGTATTTTTGATATCGTAGTTTGTTAATTATTTCTGCCCACTTTTCAAATATTAATGGCGTTTACGCAACGGCAGCAGAGTTTACCGCCGGCCCTCTGTTGTGTTTTTTACGTATTTTCGTCCGACCCTCGTTAAAATACCAATTACGCCTAATTGCTTAGAAAAGAAGCGGCTATGAAAATAACCTTACAGCGGAGTTTAAATATCCGCGTGTATTGCGGCCGGACCTTTTTCAGGAAAAGCAACACAATTACGAATTTAATTATTATTCCGCTACGCTGCTGCATGTTTGCTGATTTTATTAATTACCAATTACAATGGAATTTAATCATTTCATTAAACACCATTGTTAATTATGAATTCATGTATAGTTGTATTTAAAAAACGGCGTGCTCGTGCTTGACAACCTTATTTCTACCACGCATTCCTCTAGAACTTTTTTTGCATTTTATCAACAAGTGATATCCAGATTTTTTTATTACTGTATTTTATGGACCAATATTCGTGATTTATGTTCAATGAGTATACTTGCTGCTTCAATTGTCACATATCGGTTCAAAAATGTTGTTTTTTGTCTAATCCCTCGATCCGAAGATAGATAAAGGACACATACAAGGAAATATCATCAGGATTCTTGGTATATCCGGCGTTCTGGTTCCATTTGTTGATAACCATCACCCTCTTGCCTTCGGGGTAAGTGTAATCGTGGGCAGAGTTGAGAGAGAAACTCATAAATTTCATTATGGAGGCAGGCGCGCGTTCTCGCATAGGTAGTATAATATAAAACGACAAAACGGCGAACGACGAGGACGACGACGGTGGACGTACCGCGTTAGGGGCAGATGTGTGGTAAATACGATATCGGCGAGCCCAGGACAAAGGGTGTGTACTTAGGACAGAAAAGCAAACACGTTTTAGTCGCGCCGAGTTCAGATCATTCTCATCCATCAACGTACGTCTGTTTCCACCACACCGGTACCGGTACGCTGCACGCCGCAGTACATCACCGCTGGCTGCCAGCAGCGCCACAGTACCTGCCACCGTACATTGCTACACGACGGAAACTGTATCTCCTAGGTATATTAGAGAAAATCATCCCTCTATTTCTAAATGACAACACGGATTGTCTCGTTTTACTATTGCCTTGTCTTTTAAATTTTTAAATAACAAACTTTTATCAGTTAGTCAGTTATAAATTTGTCATTTATTTGATGTCCGAAGTAGGATCGGATAGATCCAGGTAGATCACTTATTCTTACGATTTAAGAATTAGAATGTTTATGTAAAGCATATTTTTCTGTGACGAAGAAAAAGTTATTCTTCAATAAAATACAAAAATATTTTGTTGGACAAAAAATATACATGCTTCAAGGAAAAAACAGTTTTTTGACCGAAGATTTTTACTCTGAGAGATACAGAGAAAGTTGTGCTATTACTTTACAGATGGTGCTAACACTTTCTTGCGTCTTTTGCCACATATTCCCGCTATATAAATTTGTCGATATTGAGCGTTTGTAAATTGTTTGTTTACATCTATGTATAAGTGTTTTATTTCATGGGTGACTTACAAGGATTATGAGGAAAACCAGGATTGTAGTGGAATAGCCTACACAAAAAGAACTCTATTCTTGGATATCAAGAAAACAAGTTCTTGCCTATATAGTGTAGCCTGAAGAGGATATTTTTGCTATCCAAATAATATTTTATTGTAATAAGAATTATGAGCAACAAATTTCGGATATTTCATAGACCCATCAAAACATCCCTGTCACATGCTGTAAGCACAACAAAGGCTTGTTGTCTGTTACACAATTTTATAAATGATAGGAAAGGATTCAAACTTTTACTATAACAGTAACACTATAACATCTTATTACGATTTTTATTGATGTTTTATCAACACAAATAAGTTTTCAACGCAGGGCGTGCAACACGGGAATAGTAAAATCGATAGGGAACCGTATAACAGATTAGCAGACTGAAGCGAACGTTAAACTGACTGTGTTTGTGCTCGCTATTGACCGATTTGTATTTGTACACACTTATTCTATGTACACTAGGCTTGTATTAGAAAGAATTTACTTATTTTAATCGTTTTGTAAATTTACATCGCAAGCAGAGGTATAAAAAAATCTGATGTGGCCAGACACATGACTTTATCATACGATACAGCCGTGTTCAGGGGGGCAATTTGGAAGATTAAGGGGCATCCGCTAACTATGATTTAATTTTATTTTCCAAAAAATGGAATGGACATAAATTATACAAAATTTTCTCTACTATAGTTTATTATTTAACTATTTTGACGAAATTACAGAAATGGCAGCTAATTTGCAAAATCGTTGAAAAATGATAAGAGTAAACCTCGAGTTCCTTTGGGCCCTTTTGGACAAAACTTCTTTCAGCTCTAAGTTTAGTCACGAAACTTCTAAATATGAAGTTTCGTCTTGATACCTTCAGTCTCGATACCTTCACACATACACACACACAGACATTTTTTTGTACCTTGGTGAAACATGTTCAGGTGACCCAAAACGACTAAAATCTCAATTTTTTTTTTCGACACGATTACAATACTTTGTCATACTACGTATGATAAAGTAAAAAAGTTACGTGGCTACAAAAAGAGGAGAGAGTTTTACAAACCGTTGTCACAAATATTATCTATAAATATTTGTCTGTTTATGTTGTGTGCCCGTTGTTTAACTTAAAATTAAAACGTTGGCGCGTTCAGTTTTTGCAGCACTGGATACTGTGAAAAACGAGCGGTAGGGGGCGTTATTTGCGCGTGGCGTTTAGCGTTGGCGGTCTGGTCCGCTAAAATAAACACATAAAAACGTAATTTATTTTCTAAATGGGATTACGCCAATTTATAACGAAAAAATGGACCATAAATTTTATATTTATGCCAGGCCACTGTCATTACACAAATATGCATTCCCGATTTTAATGCGATACGCAACGGAGCGCGTGTGTTTATCAGTTCGTCGCTTTTTTAAATAAATCATTATTTTAAAATATCTCTTGTTTTGTTGTTTTAGAGGTATTCTGTTGTCCGGGATTTCGTATTTTATCAATTGGGTGGTTCAACGAGCAAAAACAAAATCCAACCTCACATGGGAAATTCGGAAAATTATTGACGTACATACTTATAATTTTTCGTTACATATTTGTTTATCCGGAATTGCATCGTACTTTGTAGTTAATTTGGCTGCGTTAATTTGGAAAATACAAACTTTAAATGACCACACTTTGTATTTTGCATCAAAAGAAAAACGCTAAAACTTTAACATGCCATCAACAGTATATTTTTGATGATTATTCAGACTCTAGAGCGATGAATGTGTCGATAACTAATAACGATCGATAACATCATTTTTTTAATTTGAATGTGTCCCAAACACACATCTCGAATAGTGAAGGAGTGGCTTCTATATAGCACCAAAGCAACACTGAATCACCTTCCTCAATCACCAGATCTCAACCCCATAGAAAATTTGTGGAAAGAATTGGAGACAAGAATCCCCAAAATAAGTAACAAAGATGACTTGAAAGAAAAACTTTAAGATGAGTGGAATAAAACTGAACCTTCGGTCACGACAAAACTGGTTAATTCTATGGAACGAAGATTGCGAGCAGTAATTACATCAAAGGGAAATCCTACCAAATATTAATATTCTGTTTCTGAGTTCAATTTTTTTCTTGAATCAATAAAATTGCTTAATATTCAGTCAAGTTGTCATATTCGTACGGATACTTATTTGTTATAAATTTAATGCTTATTAAATAAAATGATTTTTTTGTTCAGGAGATCACTTTTGAAGCGTTGTATATTCTGAATACTTTCGTCAATGGTACAAGAACTTTAACTTTGTTAGTCCTTCACCTCCAATATTTTTAATGAGCTTGCCATACAACCCCGTGCACACAAAGTTTTGATTAAGAGGGTGGCGTGAGGCAAAAACAACCACAAGTACGGCGCGCTACTACATGTAGCACGTCAGAAGCGAAATATAAGCAAACGTAAGGACTTAAGGAGGAAACTTTGAGGCACCAGCGACGGAAAACCTTTTACCGACGAGCGAGGCAACGCAAAATATTCATTCCGGAGTACCGGGAGTGGTTGTGCTGCTCTAGAGGGGTGCAATTTAAACTTCCCATCAGCGTACCGAACACAGTTTAATAAGTAGTAGAATTGTGCAAGGAGCCCCGGGGGTGAACACCCCATGTTTATTTTAGAGATCGTAGTTAGTCGCTCTACTTGTCACAGCTTTGCCAGTTGGTGCCGTACCAGTCGGCCTATCGCCACTCATGATTCATGATGCATCCCCATTGATGATCGAAAACTTCGACTACTGTTCGTATCGTCTCGGGTAAGCTCATTTCTTCATACTTACGTCTTTTATGTGTAGTATTTGAATGATTTTTCGGTCAAACTCCTGACAAATTTGAATATGGAAATGATACATTTTTGAGCAATTATAGGTACATATAGAAAGTGTTCATTTAAAACTTCTTTAGTAGTTTGCACACATATGTTTCTACGTCGGTACTTGGGTAGATTTACCTACATAATATTTGATATGGATCTAGTCGCCACAATTAATGGAAATCCCAAGTACTTAAGGCAATAATCACCGGCAAAGATAAACAATAACACGTCTCCACTACACTGAGAGAGAATCTTTGAATAATATACGCAAACAATGCGCAGGATATTTGCCTACCTTACCTTGTAACGTGTTAACAGGGTGTCTTGGATGTGTCTTAGAGGTAAATAACAAACACCGGAATGTGTATACAAGTTACACCGGTACAGTAGTCGAAATCGCAAAGCGCATGCATAAAATAATTTCATACTGTTGAATGTGGCCGTGTTTAAATTCAAATTACCTACGTGAACACAATTGTTTGACGCAAATCTTCGAAATTTATGGCCGTGTCTGTTACTAATATTAATAACTCCGCACCTAAACTGCAAAACAATGGCGAGCAGATTCTTTAATCTGTTTACTGGATTGTTACGATGAGTTATTGCTTTAAATTATTATGGTGAGGTTTGATACTAAAATTTGATGTTGTGGCGATGTGTCATGGGCTAAAATTAAAATTTATATTCGTCTTTTATGATGTTTCAACATTGTATATTAAGCAGATATATTTAAAAGTGCTGACTATCTTTTTCAATGGCTTTAGGAATTATTAGAAATTATATTAAGCCCCACGAAGACATGTTGTACACAGAGAGAGTGGCAGACAATGCAGACATTAAATTCTTACCTTAAATTCAATAACATAATATTTTCAAACGAAATGAACATTTTGTTTCAAGAACTCTACGTTCTTTTAAAGTAAAAAACCTTCCTTTACTGTTTGACAATCTAGTACTTGACTTAACAAAATCGAATGTTGATTTAAAAACTGCAAATTTTGATATAATCAAATATTACTTTAGTTTCAGTAAAGTGTATTAATTTTAATTAATCATTAATTAATATTTTATTATGTTTGGATTATAATCATGCGACTTTGATTGTATATAATCCAAACATAGTTTAGTCGAAAACCACAATAAAAGATTATGGTAGACTCATTAGATTATTTTACTCCACGGTAATCTTTTGTAAAGACTACAGATTTATTCCCAAATAAAGAGTAACAAGAACACCGCTCGCATTTTATAGCTCAGCTTATAAAAAGCCCAATTTTTGTGCAGAAACTGGCAGCGCCATCTCACCGCCAGTAGACATAACAATAATTTTTAATACAACCACTTTTTTATTCAGACACATAACCTTTTTACTCAAGTCTATTATCTTTCTCTTCCAAATAGAATATTTACGTACCTCAAGATCGATCTTTATTTCAAATAAAAACAAATTTATTTCATCCAAACGTATTTCTGTAACTAAACCCAAACAATTTCTACATTATGCAAATCGCGGAAAACCATTTGGTGTAAAATAGTCGTTTTTTTTTTTTCAGTGAAAACTATTTCTTTTTACTTCAAATAAAATATTTCTTTCAGCCCATGCAGCTCTATTAGTCTGAATTTGCGGGGTATTTATAAAGCGCCAACAATTGCAGAGTTTTAATATTTTTCAAAGAGAAAGTGTTCTAAATGATTACACATAAAAACAATATATTTATCAATGTAGTACTGAATTATCACTTATGTAAACGGAAATATAAACGGAATTAATCGTTTCTGCACACAAACTGCACACCAGTAGTTATGTATGTGTTACGGTCATAGTGATAAATAGGTTATTATTAATAATTACCGGTTATTATTAATAATAGCCAAGGGGCAAGGTTACAATGAAGAATTTATCACATGAACCGGCTATTATTAATAATTTCCAGCATGCTGTGGTCAATGTGATATATATCAATTCGATATTGCATTAAGATGATGCTACAATATTATATAGCCTCAGATTTGGAATTCTGTTAGTACCTACATAATCGCCACACAACGTATCTATTCACTGGGTTTTCAGTGTTGGGCCTTTAGTGACGTTAGTCCTGACTAACTTATTTAGTTACTACTCATGACTAAAATAAGGAAGATTATCAAAACGAGACTAAAAAAATGCCAATCCATACTAATTGCATGCACGAGTGTGTAACTCTTTGGGTCATGCTTATTTACGCAATTCTTAAAAGCAAGTACTAAATTAGAAACTCGATTTATATTATTCTACCAGTGCGTACGTACATAGTGCTTCTGTATTTTGCAATTCGTGGCAAAAAGAAATATTTTTATTTATAACTTATTATATATTATCTTTTTAATACAAAACTTTAAAAAATGTTTTATATTTAATTTTTAATACAAAAGTCCTTCTAGACCTTTATTTTTTTGTGGTAGTACCTACAACAATTACACCATTTATATTGTAAAAATAAAGCAAGATAAAGTTTGTAACAATAAGACGTCATCTTCTTTTGTTTTTTGTATTTTTGTTGGTGATAAACACTTGATAAATATATCCGTGAGATATTAGATATGCTTAGGGTCGGTATAGGTAATCAACAACCTAATGTAGGGAAGAGTGGGGCAAGTTGTTACAATGTTTAATCTTTTATTTATAAAATTATTGTCAAACACCTAAAGTAGAAATACCGTTTTAGGAACAGAACCATACAAAAATGTTTGCATCGTCTGTGCGGAGCAATTTATGTAAAAACATCTATGTAAACTAATCTCGCCTATTCTTGCCTATGTACATATTTGCATGAAAATACAATAGGTATTGAAAAAATTATTATTAAATGCGCAAAATTTCAAGATAATTAGGATTTGAGAATTTACTTAATAAATTGTAATTGTACATTTACAAAAAACTACCCACATGCATTAAATGTAAAAATGGGTGTTACTGATAATAAAATGGTTAACTTTTTTGAACACTCTGTATAAAATATTCTTTTTTATGTTTTAATCATTGAGCCGTCCTTGGGTGTATACCAAATATCATTACCAATTATATCCAGTAGTTTCTAAAGTACAAGGGAGACAAAAAAAGCATTCTGTATTATCAATGTTTTGTATTATTCATAATTTTGGTCATTGGGGTAGCCGTACTGATGATTTGCGTCGAGTAAATAAATATAATAGCTTACATAGTAATCAAAATAACTGAGCTAACTTCTTTGAAGACTGTATACAAAAGATCTTTTGTAAAAAGTAACATTTTTATCACTTTTACCGTGCCCGTTAGGAAATTATTAATAATAGCCGGTCCATGTGATTACTTAAGTGTTTCTAATCACATTGACCAAATGATGCGGTTATTATTAATAATAGCCGGTAATTATTAATACAAACCACATTTATCACTCTAACCGTAACATATGCATCCTTCCTCAGCAATTCCATTTGATTGCAGAATGGACATCCAGGACGGACAAGTAGATTATCCATCCCATAATAGAAAGGTGTGTTAATCAGGTCGCCTGTATGCCTCCTTTACCATCCTGAGCATCGAGTAAGCAAGCAATCGCAGTTTGATATGATTGTCGTCAGCAAATAGAGAACAGGTTATGCCGCCGAGATTCATCTCCCTCTCCAGCAGGCACACACACACAGACATAGAACCACGGATCCGGGGACAAAGAACAAACCGCTCGACGTCCTCCGGCACAGCATCCATATCAGGATCTGACCCAAACAAGAGGCCCCTCCCACCCTCTGCAAATACCCAATCAGCGGACGGCTTGATAAAATCATGGGTCCATAAGCTATGCATACATTTCATATATACATGATATATACATGCGTGTCTATTTACCGCTGTTTGGTAATTGTGTCTGCACGTAGTGGGTACCTGAACCGCCTCTTTTTCGCGTTGGTTGAAGAGAGAGGATAAGTAGAATGGAAAGAGGAAAACCCGTCACGTATAATTAGTTATGCAAATAGACATTCGGCACTGTGGTGGGTGCCGGCGAACATTAATACAGCGTATGCATTTTTAATTGCCGCCCAAGAGTTTGCCTGGGCGTGGTAGGCAGCGCGAACTCGAGGAAAACTCTCTAATTTGTAATCCGTCTAGAAAAAAAAAAAATGCTGCAGGCGAAATTTAGCCGAACCGCGAAACGAACACGCAACGAATATTTAATAAAGATATTTTCCATATTCAGTGCATAGTTTTATTAAATAATTAATTAAATTAAATAAATAAATTAATAATAATAATCCAAGCCTTAACTTATCCTCCAACAGCTTTCGCCAATTACAGGGGGCATCGGCAGGCCAGAGTATTATTATCGCCCGCGCCTGTGGAACGTCTTAAGATGTTTGGCTCCCTCGCCAAGGAGTGAGGAAAACCACAGAAAACCTCACCCTGGAAGCAGGTCCCCGGGCTCGAACCGGAGACCCCCTGAGTGCAACGCCAACGTCTTACCGCTAGGCCACACTCAGGCTAAATTAAATAACTAATTAATGTTTGATTTTCCGTAAATCATTTCCGAGAGGAAACCGTGTACTTGACAAAATTGTAGACGTTTCACACTCCGTTACAAGAGTTTTTTTTGTTAAATTTTCAACCCATGCAGCGCACTAACATTTCATCTATAAAACACAATAAAATCACCATTTTTCTATGCGATAAGTACTTCTCGAACCTCATAGTTGTATTGTATTTAAAGTTCTTGTAAACCTTCGTTTATATTTGCAGTAATTTTTGCATTCATATGGAGATTCGAACTGGCCAGTTTGAAATTTTTCAGGCTAGCTACATAGAGCCCATGGATCTGATCTAGACAAGGTAATGTTTGTCAATCTCGTTCCTCAACATCCATGTTACGTCACGTTATAATATATATTTCAAGCAATATGTCCTTGCTGGTCGCACCTACATTGTACAATTATTAACAGCACGACATGTGATCCGATGCGACATGTCTGCGTACCGTATAAGTTTCGCAAACATCGACATTATTGGAGTGATTAACGGGGCGCGAAGGTTCAATTAGATGCGCACCGCAAAACGAACGACAATCATTATCGTTACCATACTAATATGGAAAAAAATGAAACTTACGTCCACAATATACGTTATAATCGTATTAGAGCCGAAGCAGAACCACTTTACGACCGCAGTCCTCATTAGTGCTTCTATGCCATGCTAAACATATCGTCACATCAATACCTACTCAACAATAGGGCAGACCTAATGAGACAAACCTTCTGACGTAACAACACAAATATTACGACGTATTGGAATTTACAATCTAGTGTTGATAGATGAAAAAAAAATAAGAATAAAAATGATAAGATCTTTTTGGAATTTGTTCTTTTCCAGGTCGATAAGATGTGTGATGATTTTAGGTATGGACTCTTGTTAGCTTTTTACCTCCACGATGTGAACATCGTTTGGTTAGGTTAGTTTGTAGGTGTTAATTTGTTCAGCATGCAGGTGTAAGATGGGACTGGTTTTCGCGGACGAAATGATCAAACAACACCAGCAGGCAGACGAGAAAGGTTATGGCGACAGGCTATTTCTAGATATGGCATACCTAAAGGTACCTAACTGATAATTAAATACTGCCCGGCGTATGCTACATTTTATTTGACCTGCAATGAAAAACAAAGTGGTGACTACAGCGCGCGAAAGTCAGAGTAACGTAGGAAATCTTTACTTGATAAAATAATGCCACCAGAAGCTCATAATCATCCTTGGAAAATTACTGAAGAATATGGTAAAAACACACGTAAAATTGCGGACAAGGATCCAACAACCAGAACAAGGATCACATATTTTTGTTGACCTAACATCACTTATCATAGATCAAGTTATCAATGTATTGTGATAGGTCTAAGATCCATTTTATTTGAAGTCATATATTTCGCTTGACTCAACATGTTTTTTGGTCTTATTTTATCAAGTTAAGTTATACAGACATTCTGTGCACTAAAATATGGGAAGTGATCAAAGAAGATGTTGTAAAAATTCACCAAATAAGTTTTGTTACATGTGCGGTTGTTATGTAGTGACACATCTGAAAAAAATTACGGAAGAGGTAAAAGCAGCTTACTGCTCCTATTATGGATTTAGATTTGGAGATCTGGAAAAGCCATGGATACCTAATACAGCATGTATTTCCCGTTAGATCGGACTTTTAAAGTATGGGATGAAAGGAAAGGATGAAAGGAAAGCAAAAGAAAATGCCGTTTGCAGTTCCCATGTTGTGGCAAGAGCCTTCCAATCATGTAGATGATTGCTATTTTTGCACGATAAGCGTCTCCGGATATTCGAAGAAGGATAAGCATAAAATAAAACATCCAATATTTGCCATCAGCATCGCGACCTATCCCCCATGGAGAGAATCATCCTCTCCCAAGTGCGCCATCCACTTCATCATGTTCGATTTTGGACACAGAAGAAATTTTGCCAGTTTGAAGAAACTTGCCTGATTTGACAGAGTGTCTGAAATCACTTGGTCAAATTAGGCAAGTCGTGAAGATTCACCATTTGAAGTTTTAGGCACACCTCACCTTATAAACCAGTGCGAACTGAATGATTTGGTTAAAGCCTTTGGTTTATCACAAGAAAAAGCCGTTATTGGGTTCTAGGCTACAGGAATAGAATCTTTTCGCACGAGGTGTGACAGTATGTACATTTACAAAGCGTAACAAGCCTTTTAAAGCCTTTGTCACGATGTTGAGGATCTTATGAACGAGTTCGATATGATTTTTTTGTTGTATCAAAAAGTTGGAAATTTGTTCCCTTTTGTAATTAAATTAATTGTGGAATAACGAATATATAATTGTTTAATTGTGGAATAACGAATATATTACCATCACTTCGTAGTTTTCTCTACAATATATTGTAGTAAGCTTTTAATGTACTGTTTAGCTGTAAATAATATACATTTATACCAACCGGAAAGTAAATTAAACAAGAAATAACTCGAATATTTGCTCGTGTAATACTGAATTTTACAACACAGCCTTATCAGCATGGTTTTCCTTATCGTTATCGCTGCACACAAAGTTCTTATTTATAATATGTTGATCGTTGCTGTTTTTAATTATTCATGGCTGCACATATAAACAGGAGGTAACCATATAACATAAAAATAAAAATAATTCCTCTAGGCAAGCCAACCGTCATCATCATACCACTACGGATTTACTATCTTATCTACTCCAGACTGAGGTACAAGCTTAACCGTCACAAGATGGTTTATGGCTGTCCCACCTAACCTCGTGATTATTTATTCTTCATGTTTGATTTAGATTGTGGTGATGGCAAAATCTTAACTATAACACCATAAGATGTGACTGTCACATACAAGGTTTTAAGAAATTTATCTTAATATGGCGGATTTAAGGGCGACAGAAAGAATCATGAAAATCCACTAACGATTACAAAAGTTATTGGACATCGTGCATATCTTACTTTAATGTCTGCTATGAAGGTTATCATGTATGAAGTGAGCTGTGTGTTAAAATGCGTGATATCTCAATAAACGCTTGTTGGCGTACAATATAGTAGTCATGTTTTCCGATTGATTAACCTCATTGAGAATCGGTCGGTCGAAAAACCAACGAACCATTTTATTACCTCAATAGGGCGATTGCAAACAAATGTCATGCCTGTTTGAGCATTGGCCACAAGGCGGTATGTAATGCATTACAAAAGCTCTTTAGTACTACGTTCTGCCCATCTTTTCATACGCTTGAGGTTACTATTGACTATGCATCGTTGAAGAAATTGATACTATTACCTACCCACTGACAGGTTCCCAACTTAATTTAATCCAACTGCAACATGTACTTATAAAATATCCAATTGGTTATACTTTACTCTATTCTTAGGTGAATTTCTGAGTGTGTGTATGTGTGTGTGTTTTTTTTTTCTCAACGTGGTTGTGGAACAAATTGATAACGGAAAGAGAGAGGAAGCGTAATTAATGGTTTAAGTACACTGGTATTACCATAAATAATTTTTGATTGCCCTTTTGACACGTGACCCCGTCGAGGCGTTGTCCGTGACACGTGATCGACGTCGTTTGAACCGGATATGCATGTTCGGAGACGGACGTGTGCGCTATACTTTTAAATTGACGCATCGCATGACTGCACAGTAGAGATACTGATTATACATAGGTGCATACATATTCATATGATCATGTAAAGCGTTTCTCAAATCATTTAAAAAAAACATAAAAATTGAAATCCAGTCTTATAAAACAGTAGTCTGTGTTGCTTACCACAGAGTGAGTTATAGTTAATCCGTGTAGTATAGATCGGTATACACATTTTAGATAGGAAATTTTAGATAGATTTTTATGTCTTATGTCAGAACTCATATTCATTCTGATGGTGATCGATTTCAATCACAAACGTTGAAAATTTAATACAATCTTAGCTTCAATTTGGTATTAATTGAAACGATGCTTTAAAACCTTGTTAGCGATACTGCAGTCTAGCTAATCAAAGGCCAAAACGCAAAAAAATCATGGATAACTCACTCCGACATAGTTTGATGCTTGTATCAAAAAAAAAACTAATATTATCCAATAAAAAATTGTATTTTGCAACTTTATATTTGAGTTTCCTTCAACGCCAGTTTTCTATTTTTTATAACAGGATAATAACTTTCCCCTCATACCTTATATGGTCACTTATCCAGCAATATACAGCCGGTTTCAGCGATAGTGTGTATGCTTCATCACTTCGAAGGTTACGAAATAGATACACAAAGAGAAACCAAACTTGCTTCTTCTTAACGCGCCTAATCTGTCAAAAGGGATCTATCACATATAGTGTCGGCCAGTTTCAGACGCCGTATAGCCCATAAGAGAAAGCAAGAAACCCATATAAAGGCGGTCACTGCATGCCTCCACCAAGCGACATGAACCAACCACGAGGCCGTGCTAGCGCGGTGCCTGAATTGGTGGGGATGTGTTTCAAACGTTCTCTCTCGCACTCGCGCAATACTTATGCGGCGACTGGAACTGGCCGACACTGTATATCATGATGTGCACTACTTCTGAAGACAGGTATAAGGCCGAGGCCGCACTACGGCGGAACCGCCGCGGTTTTTAACCGCGTGATTCTGTGAGTCAAGGAAACTAATACAAGCGGCCGCACTGCGTTTTTTCCCGCGTCCACTTAACACCGTACATTTTAAAACCGTTAAATGGAAAATGTTAAATGGACGCGGGAAAAAACCGCAGTGCGGCCGCTTGTATTAGTTTCCTTGACTCACAGAATCACGCGGTTAAAAACCGCGGCGGTTCCGTCGTAATGCGGCCTCGGCCTAAGACTTGTTGTTGTAATTGCATACTTTAATGCTGAGGCCGCACTACGGCGGAACCGCCGCGGTTAAAAACCGCGGCGGTTTTAAAATGTACGGTGTTAAATGGACGCGAGAAAAAAACCGCAGTGCGGCCGCTTGTATTAGTTTCCTTGACTCACAGAATCACGCGGTTAAAAACCGCGGCGGTTCCGCCGTAGTGCGGCCTCGGCCTAAGACTTGTTGTTGTAATTGCATACTTTAAGGCTGAGGCCAGAAAGAAACCTTTGGATTCCTTTCACGCAATTGTCATCCAAACGGAACATTGCGTATTTTTGTTCAAGGTTGAATATTTAATGCGGCTGATGAATGTCTGAGGACCTCCCCCCCACTTAAATGAAATGTGTATTTGCTCCAGCGTGTCTTGGAACTAATAATCTTTAAGATAAATAACGGTGCAAGTTGTAAGTACCACTAGGTACCTACCCCTTCTGAGCTCTGACTTTACCCTACAAGTTCCCCTTATCCTCAAGATATAAGCGGCTTATCAGTGGCCAGACGTGGTTAGTCGCCCTATAAAATTCAATATTATTAGCTGAAGCTGAAAACCGACCATCAGACCGAATCTGAATAATTTATAGATAATTTTGCATTATCAACAAATTTTCAAGTTTATTTTACCCAGATTATTATAATTATGCACACACCGTTCATAAAATAAATATTTTATTAGTGATAGTAGCATTAAAATGACGGGTGGGTGCAAAAAAAAATTCGTTTCATTCATGAAACGCCGCGAAACGGTGTAATTATGCGGAAAGTGCTAAATAAAAAAGGGAAACAATGTTCTCTTGTATTTACGAAGTCAACAGCTTGTGTACCCGGGCAAATATCTAAATATTGGCCCATCGCACTGTGCGTTTGATCTGTTCAAATTTGAATTTAAGATTAAATTTGTTGGGTCTACGGCCCACCTGTCAACATTATACTCAAATATTATTATTTTTACCGTGGATACGCGGGCGTGGGGGCGCGCGCGCTCTCCTACCGCCCGCGCCCGCTCGCACACAATTCACTGTGCGCCTCGCTATTTGTATTTTATAAAACAGATAAATATTTGTACGCGTATTGACAGACTAACAGAATTGTCATATTTAATTTCACTTATAAAACTGTGTGCTGTCACAACACGATCGAGTAGTACGAATCAATACGTTCTGCTTACCTTACATTTACCTCTGCATATTTACAATCTAATACACCTATTAGATTGTAAATTCTATTATTAACCGGCGCTGATCAATCAATATTTGCTAGATCGTTTGATAAAAATGGACGCGTACGGTTATTGTTAGTACATACTTGCATTTGGGTTATTGTCCTCTAATTTTATATACTTTCCTTAACCACAGATTGTTGCAATTATTCCCTTTCATTCTGGTCTTTGTTTTCACAGCTATTATGCGGAGTATCTATTGATAACTATTAGTTTATAAACAGTCCAGTCAGTTCTTAAATGACAACTTGGTGGAAATCTGTTTTATATGACTAGATAAAAAAATATGCCAATAAGAAATGAATAAATATTGTCTGATATATTACGGATAGAGCAGGAAGAGATCCTTGCTGGTCGGATTCGATTTTGCATGGGATTTTTAAGGAATGATCCCTTGTAATCCAGTTAGCCGGTTGCGATTTGAGCCGTCGAGCGCCGCTGCGAATGCCGCCGGCTACACGGTAATTTATTTATCCTTGCCGAATGCACAGGATATCGGGGATTACACGTTACCCGATGGGCGGATTTCTTTCCCTTTCGCGTCTCTTATATCGGCACAATGTTTCGGATTAGGTATATGTATGTGTATGTGCCGGTGGAACGTCTAAGTTGATTAGTTTCGTCTCCCAAGTTTCCCTTTACCCCCAGGCCGGGCAAAAACTAATAACCGAGAAGGATTTAGCGAAAAGAGAAGTAATTTATCAGATTTTGGTTCAATGTTGGATAAATGCCGTGTAGTATACTGGTATCTATCGATTTATCAGGTAGTAAATGTACAAAAGAAAATGCTTTAGTTTTTAAATGTTTTTGTAACCGAAAGGTATACCGAAATTATAACATAAAATTGATGATTCCAACCTTCAAATTTACACATTTTGAATATTATTATGCAAAAACCTGGAGATACATCTTCTCTTGTGTTCAAGACAAAAAATTAAATGTTAAGGTGCTAATTTCCAATATCAAAATCCCCAAAAAATGACCAAAAAAGTCCCTAAACAATCATAGTAGATTGCCCATTTCCACTTCGGCAATATTAAAATCGCAAAGTAATTTCGAGTCGTTAACTTCATGGAGCTTTCCAATTGGCGTTCGTAATTCGCAAGAGTGTCAATTTATAGAATGGGAGGTAGCGCTCGACGGGCGCTCTGGTATATGTAAGCGGTGGATGATGAAGGAGAAGAAGAATAAGAAAAAGAAGACGACGAACGCCGCCGCTGAGTACCGGAGAAAGTTAAATATGTACAGTGTACACGAATGAAGAATGAAAATGGAGCGTGGGGCAAAAGTGGGATGGGTTCGCGTTAAAGGGGAGGACGAGGTGGCGTATCCTTGCCGGCGCCGCTCCTGTGGTGGTGGCCGAACGAAAACTCGTGCGCGGAAGAGAAGAACCGACGAGTGAATCGACTGTGGTATTTGTCGAGTCTACAAGAGCAGAGGAAAGAGTATCCGCAAGCGCGAGCCGAGAGCGAGGAGCGTTTGGCCTGGCAATATTTACCGACAGTTATACATTTTCCTGCTAAATAAATTATTTTAGTAAATGTCGGCATAAGCTGCGTGAAGGGAACCAAAGTCAATGTTTGAGATGTACGATGAGTGAATATTTAAAATATTTGCTCGCTGGAAACCTCCCAGCTGGAATTATTTCATTTGCAACTTTTTCCAACCAACCCCATTTCGTAACCTTTAAGACGAGAGAAAAAACGCGGTGTGGATTTTATGGCTCGCTGGAGTACTTATGAATTCGGGTTAATGGACCACCGGAAACAAAGAATCTCGCCTCCGATTTAGGTTATGTTTACTCTCTATTATACCATACAAGAAGAAACACTGCGTCTGTAAAATTTTATAACGTACTATCAAATCACGTAAAATCGATGTTTGAAAAACGGTTAACGTTAAAATCATATCTAATAAAGCAACTATTTGTAAAATGGCACTGCAGAATAGTATACTTCAAGAAAAGTAACTGGTAAATAAACATATAATTCCAGAGTCTGTTATGTTCTCTTATGTACATAAAACCTATGTCTCAACAACTTTATTATACGACTATTTAAATAAACAATTTTCAGATGGTATCAGCAGAGGAAAATTTTGTTTTGAACGTAATAGGAGCCGCAGGGTTCTTTCGGAAAACGTTGGAAACGACGCGACGGCCGGCATAGTCTGAACACGGTCGGCTTATTGTGCATTGTTCTATGTAGACCGCGCGTTCTGGACAGCAAAAAGTTAATTATAAAACCACATGTTTGTTCTGTACTCTCCGCCGGTGCCGGATATTAAATTGCTTTCACATTTATCACGGCGTAATACCTTTCCATTTAATAAACTTCGCAAATATCGCCTCCGACTCAAATACAAGGCAGACAGAAATAAAAGAAATTTACTGTAATACACTGTGTTGTTTTATCATTTGAAGAACAAAGAAATCTAAATTAATGACACAAGTCGAAAGTTAAATTCACTTTTATATTAGTTTTTAAATACTCACTATTATGATTAATATACATATATTTACCCATTTAATATCGAGTAATCAAATAAACTGTAACTTTGGTGAATTATAACGTTTTATGTATTTAGATAAGTCTAAACACACTAGAAAATCAATCTGATCGAACCCATTAGCCACTTTGGCGGAGGCGCCAGGCAGACAGTTCTATTACAGTTCTCACCTAAGCCAATGAATAATTCTATGTGTAATAACATAATATGTCTATTGTGAGTAAAATATTTGATGTGAAGAATAGTGCAACGATTGCTCTGGATGTTACCAGTATCAAACCAAAAAATAAGATTCCAAAGTCACTCGTAAACAATCGTTTCTTACGTCTGGACATCTAGTACATTAATTATATAATTTTGCAGGTTAAAAACAGACAAACGTAGAATAAGCAACACGTATTACTAACTATTGTACAAATTACACTGCATTGATGCATGATTTTATAATCAAAGTTGTATTGATCGGTCGTATCGTTCGTTTTTGACAAAATCGTTCTATCCGTCACAGCAAACTCGTATTTTAAATGAGGCGGACGGACAAAATAGAACGATAGTATGACGACCAGTGTACACAGTTAATAGATCATTAAATTAACTAATGTATCGCAACGATTAATCATATTCGATAAATTTGCACAAACTCGAGTAAAAATGCCGGTGCACATACTCATGATTAAATAAATTAGCCGTCGTGATACGGTAAAATATTGTTTCAATTAAATTTCGTACCGGGAGTAGTGATTACGTATGTACGCTCATATTTATCCTAATGGCAATTTATTATGGCCGATGTGAAATTTGGTTCACTAATGGAATTATTATGTTATCAAATACTAATGATTTGCATTCAGCGGTGCAGGTTAAACGAAATAATACCGACTTTACTAACAATATACAACTACTCAATCTTGGTCTCTTAGTACGTACCAAAAAAAAAATGTTTGTATTAGGTTAAGTTATATTACACAAGGGAACAAATTTCCAACTTTCTGCTACAATGATTTATTGTAACAGGTCTAGATTTAGAGATACAGCGATACTTTAAAAAACTGAGAAAACTGAAACAAAATCAGTTAACATATTATATAAACTCAAAGAATATGCAAAAGTACTGCTTTCTATCTGTATTTTGATGAATCGATAAAAAGCCACCATTCAGAAGGATCGTGAGGAATATCAAACTCGTTCATTAAATCCTCAACATCGTGTCAACAGGTGAGGTGTTCCTAAAACTTCAAATGGTGAATCTTCACCATCTTGCCTGATTTGACAGAGTGATGTGAGACAGGCCAGAAACTTGCGTGTCATGTATTCGTTTGAGAAAACTTATTTAACAATTGAAAGTCATTAATACCGCTTCTCAAATGCAATAAAGACCACACAGAATACTATTCCCCTTCATATGATGATAGTTTTACCTAAAACTTATTGTTCGATAAATGGTTTATAAGTTATGCAGTTATATTAGATCAAATGCCTCAACTGGTATAAGAAAATTCTATTTTTACACTATGTTCATTACTTTGTGGTAACATAACTTCCAAACCGGTTGAGATAGAGAAAATTCAACACCACCATTGTATCACGTTGGTTAAAATCCTTCTATGGTAGTAACCAGAAAGTAGAAATGTGGATATTGCTCAAGAATATAAAAATTAATCAATAAAATTGTACCGTTAAGCACCTAATAATGTGTTGTAGGGGATGAGGCCGTTATTGTGTCAAAAGATTCGGGCAATATTCGATAGAGGGTATTGAGGGGTTGGTAGGTTGGCTCGGGCATACGGCCAGGAAATTACCTACGACCGGCGACGGTCGCAATATGTCCGACAGGACAAACATTGACGTCACCTAGTGCAAACAATGTACTCATTATTACATGTGTCGCACCCTTGCGGACGCTTTCTGTACCTGCCAAGGAACATTCTTCAGACGCCCACCGTCGCCTATTGTTACAACCCTCTGATCGTTACCGAGGACAATTAATTAGCTTAATTTGACAAAGCAATTTAATTGGACGATGGACGATTATAGTCCTCAACTGTCGAAATATATAACCGCTCGCGCACGGGTACAAAATGGGCAATAATCTACATTCCTAAATTTTTCTCATTGATTACAACATCTAAACGTTTAAAAAAAGTTTAAATCACAATACGATTTCTTGGACTGAATTCATACGTTCGAAACTTTCTTACATCGATCGTTCCCACGTAAGAAAAAGTATGGGATTTCTATAATGTTGCCAAGTCGGAACTAATCCCCTTATAACAGTGTAAAGTCAACAATAAGTCTATTTATGAATATAACACCTACACGATCCACCAACAAAGGGCACGAGGTACAAACATGCCACTTTGACAGTGGCTTTACAAGTCATCTTTGGGAATTTTATTCTGGCTTTTATGTTGAATTCATATAATAGCCGTGACCCAACCTTAATAGGCGTTCCTAATGTCGTCGCTCTGTGAATATTTTCCGGTCGTTTGTCACTTTTGTATTTTTTTTGAAAGAAATACTGCAAGAGTATCGGTAGTGGACAGTGGTGAACTGTCCATAGGAAATACAGGTAGTAATGTATGTTTTGTTATCATTTCAATATTCACGTTTTATAGGCTCTTTGTGGCTAGTGGACACAGAGCAGTAGGTAAACTAAGCATGTCCAAGTAACTAACAGAAATATATTAACTAACTGTCTAACAGACTAGTTAGTTGAGTGAAGAATATCACTTGTTTCTATATCCACAGAAAGATCGTTTGGTTGGTTCAAGTAAAATACATAATTCTCAGAGGAAGAATATGATTTTCTTGATGTTTCAAGTATTACGTTTTCTTGTTTTAAGTATGAAGGAACTGCTTGAAAGGAATTACGTCTATTTCAAGCGATCTGTACGTATACTTTTGGGTCAAGAAACTGTTTGTTCGTTGAAGAAAGTATATTTTTCACCCAACAAAATATTGTTGTTGTTGTAAAACGAACGTCTTACTCGTTTTATATGTAGAAGAATAACATTTCTTCGTCAGAGCAAAATGTACTCAACATAAACATACGAAACTCTTAAACCGGAAGAATAATTAGCCGTTGAAATAACTACATATATTTAAATTCTTATTACAATAAAATATTATTTGGATAGCAAAAATATCCTCTTCAGGCTACACCATATAGGCAAGAACTTGTTTTCTTGATATCCAAGAATAGAGTTCTTTCTGTGTAGGCTATTCCACTACAATCCTGGTTTTCCTCATAATCCTTGTAAGTCACCCATGAAATAAAACACTTATGCATAGATGTAAACAAATAATATACGAACACTCAATATCCTCAAACTTATATAGCGGTAATATGTGATAAAAGACACGAGAAACTGTTAAAGCCATCTGTAAAGTAATTGCACAACTTTCTGTGTATCTCTCAGAGTAAGAATCTTGGATCAAGAAACTGTTTTTTCGTCGACGCATATGTATTTTTCGTCCAACGAAATATATTTGTTGTTGTAAGACGAACGTCTACTTTTTTATAGAAGAATAAGTTTTTCTTCGTCAGAGAAAACCGTTGAAATAATTATATTGAAATAATTATTACAATAAAATATTATTTGTATAAAAAAATCCTCTTCATGCTACACTATATACGCAAGAATATTTTTTCTTGATATCCAAGAATAGTGTTCTCTCTGTGCAGTTTGATATTATCAGTGTTTATAATTTTTGAAAGATTTTTATATAAAAGCCACAAACACAACTCTATTGTAATTACCGAAAATGTACTCTTGAAGATGCACTTTTGAATAGTACATAGTAGTTATATTTCTTCCATTTTATGACTGTATATTCCCCTGCCCAAACCAAACCGATAAGATGGCAATTTTGAATGAATATTTCTCTTGTCACATGAATATGACATAATAAACGAAACACTCGAGTTTTCCTTTATGTAAGAAAAGAAAAAAATGTTCAAAAATGTTGCTTTCCATGTCCAAAACAAATACAATGAAATTTACATATAAATTGTCTGAAAACATAACATAAGGCTTTTATTACCTGTTTAGCCTTGAAGTATTCTTTGTCACACAGTGCAAGTTTAGTCTTGGAAAGCATTGAAGCTCTGTGAATCTCTGGATCTGATCTGATCTGATCATTTGTTCCTCTCTTGCTTATCTACAACACGAAACACCGCGTTGTTAAAATAATCGCAATGCTGTTCAAAATTACCTACTTCAACAAGATCGGAGAAGACCATAACTCTCATTATCGCAGGGGAAAAGAACTCAGCCATCAGGAAGTGGAACCTTTAAGTCAATATTTTCAACCTCCCCTTAAAAATAAAATAAGAAAATAATAAATTCAATTATGAATATCAAATACTTACTCTTGTTGCACCAATTCAATGACAAATATGTTGTGAACACTATTATCACTATCACTCTTTAGTCACCTTTTGTTGGCGATATTCTCTCCCTACAGAATTTGTTTTGAGAGTCGTCACAAAAACCGACAACGCCGTGCATATAAAACTTGCTTAGATCCTACCTTATGGTGTCTTCTTGCTTCCAACGTTGGATGTCATGGGACCTACCTTGCACACGATGTCTTCATCCCTGTAAGCTGCCTTTACATCGGGGTCCTCCTCCACGTCACTGTCCTCCATCCTCGCACATTTATGGCTTCTATTGATCACTGCACTCGTTAGTTTAAGCACGCACAACTTAATGTACAAGCCCAAAAGGTCATTTCACTGCACTACACTCACACTTCACGAGAACATCACAGTCGTGGTCCATCTACAACAACAATAAGACCAAGCAACGCCATTGCAAAATGACAGCAGATTCAGATGCATATTACATACAAACAACATGTTTATTAAGGTTTATGTACTACTACTTGGATATTGCTCACCAAAAGCTAATTATCAACGATAAAACAAGTATAGAATATGGTTTCTTGATAAACACGGGATACTGACTATTGTAGATTTCGTCGTGTGCAAAACGTACCCTGCATTCTATACAAACACCCTTAAAACACTTGAAACACCGCACGAAACAGCACAAATCACCTACTGAACCTTTTGACAGGCATTTCTTGACATAACACACCGCTTTCCTGTAAAATTCGGTCAACAGTTGCGAAGAAACACGTTCGACAGCAAAACACATACATTTTCAGCAATATGGCGACAAAAGGCAAAAAAACAACCTCGCGCGGATTTTACAAGTCACGTGGAGCCGTTGCCTAGTTACGCGCAGGTAGAAATACCTCACACGTGTGGACGTTTGCATTCTGCAATACGAGATGTGTAGATTTTAGAAACCAGTAATATTAAAATTATGTACAAGTTAAAGGGTTTTGTAATACATTTTTCTTAGTGTCTTCTAAGTCTGGCTGAAATTTGATATACGCATTTAGAATTACCAGGGGACGAACTGGATTCTTTTTTGTGATAATCTAACAACCGGAAGTGGCAAATGTTACATGCGTCATCCGATTTTGGCCAAACTGATACCGTCTCATCCTCCGGTGACGTTAATATGTATACAAATTTGCAGATCAGTGACAGGAGCGGTTTACATATGTAGTTTTAGTTACATAGTTTTATGTCGCCCACTCGCCCATCCAACTTTTGCGCTGCTAACTTCCTGCACTTGGAGAATCCTGCTCCAACACCTCCACGTACGTCTTTCTTTAAAATAATAACGATTTTGAGGATGAGGAAGTGCAAATATGATAAAAATATAGGTTTATATCGTGGTGTATTCTTGATCCATACCTCCACCATATATATCGAACGGTGGCGGCTATGTTGTATACGCCGAGGGGTGGATCGCGGCGTGCATGGGGGTGGTTGGGTGGTATTTGATTGATGAGAACATTGTTTGGACAAGTTCCAGGGGGCACTGCGGGCCGGCTGGTGTAGTGTTTGCTTAGGGCGTCAGGGGGAACGCGGTGCTCGTCTGTCGGCGCTGATAGAACCTCGGCTGCACTTCTGGTCTCCTGCGATAGCCGGCCCAATTTAGACTTGCTGACACGTCGGTTGGTCCGCGCGCCGCTTATGCCATGAATATTTTAATAGTTGCACGGGCCCCGGACCGCCGACGCTCCCGTCGCGCGGGAAAAAAGAAATACCGTTCACGAAAAACGCAAACGCAACCGAAATCCGGAATATCCGGTGTCTTCTTTGGCGGTTTTGCAACCATTGTGTACACACTGTACACTGTAGTGTAGTTTTGAACTAAGAAGAACACCATGACATATGCAACCAATTATACCCAGTGTATGGTTTATAATTGACCCGCGTATATTTGGTTGCATACACAACTGTGCTCTTCTTAGTATACAGTGCACAGTGTGCACAGTACTGGGGTTTAATCATACAAATTAGTCTGTTAGTAAGATATACATACATTATTTGTAATTATTCCTGAAAATGGTGAATCGTTTTATTTTATTAACCACATGTGCACCTTTTTGATTATTAAATATCTAATCTCTCAAAATATCCATATTGTGGTCTTATAGAATCCACAAAACTCCTCATAAATATAACCACTGCGAATACGTATACCATAACTTGCGTATATGAAACATATCACATATGTACATATATAATAGTGTGTACCTACACACCAATGCAAATATTCCAAGAGAAATTCATTACCTTGTGTTTTTCATGTGGGAGACTAAGCGATCTTTTTGCTGGAGCTTAGATCCCGACACAGGCGTTATAGCGGGAAGCTTTACGCAATCCATTTGAGCCCGGCAATTTGTCATGGCTTATTGTCATGTGTGCGCCTTGTTTGCCGGCCGGCCCATGTACTGCTACGGCGGAGGTGGACGAATGGCCGGACGGCCGGCCGTAATATATGCCCTAATTATGTCACCCATATATTTATTACCGATGAAGACCAACGACCAGGAAGATATATGGCCCGACAATGGCTGTGATTTATAATTAAATTGTTTAATGGCCTATTAAACGCAATGCCATTACAAATAATGGGCGCACTTTCATTATACACCTGACGTAACGGCAAATACCGGTTAACAATTAAGGTTACGGGCCTTAATGCAGTTTTTCACGCCGATTTCAATGGTGCTATTGGATTTTCTCTATCTTAAACGGTTCTAAGGTTATTGACGTTCCAAAAAATGGTCAAAATAGCTACAGTGGTACAAGAAGCCTCCGTACGATAGCAGTTTTAAACAAATTTTATAAAATTAAAAAAGAAATTCTAATTGGATTTTGAGTAATTGCCCTTAATCACATAGAAGATGTCATTTTTACTTTATCGTAAGTAGTATGACAAAGTATTGTAATCGTGTCGAGAAAAAAAAATTGAGATTTTAGCGGAAATAGGTCTTTTTGGGCCCCCTGAACATTTTTGACCAAGGTACAAAAAAATGTCTGTGTGTGTGTACCCGTTTTTTGTGGCGACGATTCCGGAGAAACTACTGAAGGTATCGAGACGAAACTTCATATTTAGAAGTTTCGTGACTAAACTTAGAGCTGAAAGAAGTTTTGTCCAAAAGGGCCCAAAGGAACTCGAGGTTTACTCTTATCATTTTTCAACGATTTTGCAAATTAGCCGCCATTTCTGTAATTTCGTCAAAATAGTTAAATAATAAATTATAGTAGAGAAAATTTTGTATAATTTATGTCCATTCCATTTTTTGAAAAAAAAAATTAAATCATAGTAAGGGGATGCCCCTTGAACTTCCAAATTGCCCCCCTGAACACGGCTGTATCGTATGATAAAGTCATGTGCCTGGCCACATCAGATTTTTTATGAATATGCTAGTAAGTAACGTACACAATCGTCTAGAACCCCAATATAAATGCATCGATTCCTTTATTGATAAAAGAGTGGTATAGTATAACAAATGTATACATCAAAATTTTTATAAAAAAGAAAGCATTTAAAACGAAATGCTAAACTGTCGGTCAAATAGATATTACCAAGCCCATTTGACCGGTCTGCGACCAGAAGCCCTCTTGCCCCTCTTGTCGCTGGGTTCTTCCATACCCTCGCCAGTCAGCGGGTTCCTAACCGACAAACCCTTGTGCTGGTACGAAGGTGGCATCATTTGAGTCATCATTGGAGTCGATTCTGGAATGTACTCCTGTTCAACAGACTCCACAGATTCTACGCTATCAACGCGAGTGACAGGATCCTCGTATTCAACGGGTTCGACTTGTGGGACCTGTTGCTGGTACTGCTGGTAGTTCATCGGTTCCTCTTGTCTTCTCCCTTTCATCGGCTGATGGACGTCTTCCACAACCGGTGGTGCTTTATCCCTCAGCATTTCCTCCCCGATTTCCTTCTCCGGGATGTGCACATTGCTGCGAGTGTTTCCCATGCATCCCGACGGAAAAACACTCGTGTTCGCCTCACGTTGTCTCCTGATGCGGAAGGACGGTGAGCCAGCAATGGAAAATAT
Source organism: Aphodius granarius (assembly GCA_963971325.1). Lineage (NCBI taxonomy): Eukaryota > Metazoa > Arthropoda > Insecta > Coleoptera > Scarabaeidae > Aphodius > Aphodius granarius. The sequence goes on along the minus strand of OZ020222.1, from coordinate 4,948,000 downwards.
CTGATTTCCATCGGAACTGGCGTTCTCTAAGCAGAAGATGTCACTTGCAGAATTCCTTTGCATTTTGATATTTGTTTACAACGTCACTGACACAGAACACTCTAGATTTTCGGTGCATAGCGTTTTTGATCACGTATCAAAGGCTATCACAGTTCAATCCGATGGCGGAGTGTAGTCATAGATGAATACCAACTGTAATAGTACGCTATCTATGGGCAAAATTTTAAATAGGAAGTAAGCGCCATCTCTGGAGAGTTCCACTAAACACAGCAGGATTTCAGCCGTATTAAGACTATCAAGACGCATCTCTACATTCATGCTAAAAAATTCAATTCGCCTGAACGGGCGAATGTAGAGGGCGCTAACATCGACGCATGAGCACACATGAGTCGGGATACAAGCATTTTTGGAATCCTTATAGAAAAATATGTATACATATTATCAGGGACTACCCCTTGAAGAAGGAGAAAAGGTATTTGCAGCAGGAAAATGTGACTGTATGTAGATTTGTTAATAAAAACGTTTCATTTTGAGGTTAGATCCGCAATATGTCAAACTTAAAAACAATATGATTCCTTTTCTGTACACTCAATATGATTTATTCGTGTACAAATCTTCTTTTGGAAAATGCTTTGAACACTCTAGCAAATGTATTTAGATATTTTTGCCAATTTTTAGTACACGTCGCCACTCACTGTGTAACCTTTTAGAGTAGTTTCAAACTAAGAAGAGCACAGTTGTATATGCAACCAATCATACCCAGTGTATGGTTTATAAATTGCCTGTGTATATTTGGTTGCATATACAACTGTGCTCTTCTTAGTTTGAAACATCTATACCTTTAGGAAACTTGTGAAATGACAAGCCCTCGCTGTGATATGAATTGCATTGTGGAACGCAACAATAGGTCTTACTTCTGCTGCTTCTTTTTGTCGTTTTTTCATCTTTTAGATTTAAATATCGGCGAAATTATACTCAAAGTCCTATAATACTACACCATATAAATTATGAAAATTATCCCGAAGACGCTAGTTAATACTTTCACCACCAGAGCGGCGACTCTTTCGCTTGTTGAGGCGAATTCATTTTAAGTGAGAATAAAATGAAGATCTGTATACGTTCATGATATGCCCAAACCATATATCCGTTCTATTCCTAGCAAATAAATCACCACTCGTATAATAAAAGCCCTATACACACCTATATCTCGAAACCGTTCATATTTTTTACTATTCGATACGGATACGCAAAGGTCTTTCTTAACAACATTGTAATCCTAATAGATATAACTTCCGCGAGTTGATATTGTTGCGCTACACTAATCCTTAGGGGCGGTAGCGAAATTTAACGGGTGCTTTGTGGGGTGACACCTGGCCTTCCCATGCCCGTCCACCCCACAAAGGACACCTATTTTATTGCGAGTTAGCGCGTTTGACTTTCGGCCTGATTTCAATAGCAATTTATCTCCCATTTCGCTGGCATGTTCCCGATCCGGTCTCCGGATGAACTATAGATGTATGTTTCCACATTCGGAATAGCGGGATTTCTATTATCCCACCCCACATTTACAAATGTACGTCTTTGATTGACCAGTCCCTTTATACGTTTAGTATACGGTGTTTTGCCGGTCATCCGGTCGGACAATGCAAGGTAAATATTTGAACGCATGTTGCATACGTTATACACTGATTTTGGTATAATGAAAAACTGCACGCTTGTAATGCATTATGTTTGTGTTAAGTGGACTAAACTATTTAGTATTTAAAAGTAGAGATACTTATTTATTATTAAAAAGTAGACATTCATGAATAGTCAAGTGAAATTATGTATTCAATTAAAGTGAACAATAGGGCCGTTATGCGAATTAACAGATACCACGATAAGACACACACAAAGGAAAAAGTTTTATCATTTCATGGAAAATGGCGGCGGCGAACGTTGTCGCTGGGGCGCAATGCCAGCCTGAAATTAATTATTTCTTTCATTAGCAGAAGTTTATTAATTAAGGAAGCGTCTTCTTGTTTGCGTTGCGTCATCTTCTCTCGCAACCCTTTGGAGTTTTGCGATGGGAGTTTTAAATGGAAACTTAAGAACGGCTTTCCCAACAAAATTAATTATGTATTTATTAATTAAATATTCATTTCGTTTTGCAAATACCGTACCTAGTCATATTATTAATAATTTCCGAGTAGTATTATTGTGCCGTTTACACACTTGCGATATCCTAAAGACAACAATATTGCTTAATGTGGACGTCAACCCTCCTACATACTTCTGCTGCTTCTTTTTTGTCGTTTTTTCAACTTTTAGATTTAAATACTGACGAAATTATACTCAAAGTCGTATACCACACCATACAAATTATGAAAATTATCCCAAAGATACTAGTTAATACTTTCACCACCAGAGCGGCGACTCTTTCGCTCGTTGAGGCGAATTAAACAGCCAAACAGCAAAACAATAATCCAAAACTGTACATTACGTTATTTCGTACTAATCTATCTTATTTTTCACATGTTACAGTATGATTTAAGAAACAAAATTATGTGTTATATCCTTTATTAACATGAAAGGAGTTAGTATAGTTTTGCATGTTAACTTGTCATATATTTACTAAAACAAGCTTAGATTAGCATGCATAGTTTGACGTAATAATAACAGATCTAGCCGATTTGGACGAGGATATTTACATTCGAGACGGATTTGCAAATATTTGAGCCTGTTGACTGTTACCTGTAGTAGTACTAAACATACCCTGCCCATCGTTGTCATGGCAGCTCGTCGTGCTCAAGGGTCGAAGGCACAAGCGTGATCCACGCACACCAATTTGCCTGCTCTAATCGTCACGTAAACGAAGTAGGTACCTACCATGACGAGGTAGGTACTTATGTTTCAAGTTTATTATAACACGACTTTTATTAACTCAAAACAGTCACAAATCTAAGCACAAGTTCAACTAAATCAAACACAGACATAAGTACGTAAATGTACTCATTTTGTGTGACATTTTTTCAGTTTTGTAAAGTTTAATATAGTTTACATCAGCATCTCAGAGGTAAGGTGTGTTAAGTCACATTTACAAGCATTGGACTTAACATACCCTACCTCTGAGGTGCTGATATGGTTTACTTATAATTCGATCTTAAAAAAAGAAACACACATAATTGTGCAATATGTCTACACAAACAGCAACTAGCTGATTTTTTTAACATTGAGAAACGTGGCAGAATCTTGCAAAGAGATAGAAAACGCATATAGTATACTTTTCAATTCATTCGTTATAAACTTTTTTTTCGTTTTTTTTTTTGGTAATTACAACAGCGTCTTTCGTACAAATATAAACATAGTTCAAAACTGACCCTTACCCCTATGTATTTTTCGACCGGTCTCTTAAGTAAAAATACAACAGAAATCGGTTATTCATGTGCAGCATCGCTGAAAATTGTACAGATACAGTTATGACGGTGTGAAAAAAGGAGAATATTGTAAACATGCAAAACATAATGTAAAACAGCAAGACTTTATGTAACAGTAAAAACTTTATACGTATTATGTATGATTCAGTCACTAGTTGTGAATGTAGTTTTATCGCTTTATAAACTGTGTTTACATTATCACTATGTATTTGCTCTGATTGATAAAGCACACTTTTCAACAGTCATTTTAGGAAATAATCATTTCAATTTAATATAAAGATCGCATACTATGTTCATATGACTAAATTATGTGCAAAAATCGTTTTTACTTTCTGTCTAGTACCCTAGAAAGAATGTACATTGTACATATTGTAATCGACGGAAAAAAAATCGAGATTTTACTGAAAATTAGCGTTCTGGGGTCCCTTGAACCGATTGCAATGATTTCTGTAAAATGTATGTGTGTGTATGTGTGTATGTATGTCTATGAACACGATAGCCGCCAAATGGTGCAAGGGATCGGGCTGAAATTTGCTACACGTATTTTGAATTACCAGAGGACGACCTGGATTGTTTTTGGCCACAATCTGACAACCGAGACTGGCAAGTGTAACATACATTTTCTTAGGGATTTATCCGATTTTGACCACTCTGATACCAGCTTATCCTCCAGTTACTTTGATTATGTATACAAATTTGCAGCTCAGTGGGATGAACGGTTTAGGTGGTATAAGAGTTTATAGAAACAGTTTAACAGAATCAACAGCCTTCGTCCCTGTGTTGCAAATTGTCAGATTTTGACAAACGTCAGTGCCACCCATAGCGATAAAGGCTGTGGATTCTGTCAGACTGCTTTTATGCCGCCTAAACCGTTCATCTCATTAATTTGTAAATATGTAGGTATAAATATTTAAAATTTAAAGTCACATTTGAAACTTCCTGGTTCAGATTGTGACCAAAAACAAATCACATCGTCCCCACAGACATTTTCCACATCATTCCAATGGATTCAGAAGGCCTGAAAACGCGTATTTCCTCTTAAATTGCAAATATCTTTTCCGTCGATTACAATACTTCCCTTCTAGGGTACTAGTCGAAAAGTAAAAATTATTTATTGTATAATAAATGGATCAAAATTAGTAAATGAAAGCCAGCGTCTATTTCACAAATTTCCCCCTAAGTGGTGCCCTCTACATGCCTAAAGCTTAAGTGCGTGTGTCGGTTTGTATGGAAAGACTGGTTAGGCAACCAAATAAACATGACCTTTTAACATAACCTAACCTTTCAATGTTAAATTTTAAAATATTGGTGTATTTTTAAACTCAAAATCAAACCCGAACTGCCGCTTTGATGTACGTCACAGGTTAGTCAAATCTTCTCCTACAATACACTCCTATAACATCTTTACAGACCAATGAACCAAATCATGAATAGATTACTGAAAATTAGACAAATATCTAGGTACTTCTCTACATCAAGTTCTCCAAGCGTAATAGAGCAACTTAAGAAGCGCACATTACTAAAAGTGATAGGAAATGAAGCACCCGACTACATACAAGGGTTGATAACAAACGACATAAACCACATAGCTCATGGAGGATGCATGTACACATTATTCTTGAATACAAAAGGTCGAGTTTTATACGACGCTATCATTTATAAAGCAATAGAAGACAATACATTCTTAATAGAATGTGATTTAAGTGCTTCAGATCAATTATTACGTCATCTTAAAATATACAAACTCCGAAGGAAAATTGATCTTATAAAAATGTCTGATGAACTTAATATATTTTCTGTGTATAACCCGGATAATTTGGCAATCAAAAAGGAGAGCAATATAAGTCGATTAGATGGAGTGATAGTACCTTGTGACACATTAGCAGAAACATTTCCAAAAGACGCAAAAACTGTAAAAATATTTAAAGATTTACTGGTTTATCGTGATCCTAGAATGTTTTTATTAGGATCACGTGTTATCTGTCCACATGGAACAAACATCAAAGATCAAATATCAGAAATTTACGAGATTCGAGAAGCTGGAAAACAAGAAAATTACAGGTGGTTTAGGTATAACTTAGGCATTGGAGAAGGCGTTGATGACCTACCGCCTGGCAATTGTTTTCCACTTGAAGCAAACTGCGATTATTTACATGGTGTCAGTTTTCATAAAGGTTGCTATATTGGGCAAGAATTAACAGCTAGAACCTACCATACGGGTGTTATAAGAAAACGATTAATGCCATTGATTTTTACAAAAATTCCCACTGATAATCCAAAAAGCATTATACATAATGATGTAAATTTGGGGAAACTACGAGGTGTCGAAGAAAACGCCGGACTTGGATTATTAAGAATATCCCAAAGCTTAGAATTAAACGAATTTTCTGTAGGAGATGGTATAGCTCGTACCATTAAACCCATTTGGTGGCCAGTTGAAGCCCCCAAAGAGAAAGTCAGCGTGCAGCATGGAGAATAAACTTTGTGAAAAAAAATTGTGCTAGTCATTTGTTGTCTAAATAATTTTTTTTAATAAAAATGTTACAAACAAATTCCTATTTTTTGTTTCTTTATCATTTTCAGAACACCATGGCGGATCCTGATGTTAAAATTAAAGAGGAGACAGTCGACAAGGAAACTCCTCCTGAGCCAAAAGAAGAAAAGAAAGAGATTAATTACTTTACGTGTAGTTTGTGTGATTTGAAAGAAGCTTATGATTATTTTGGTATGAACCCTTCGTATACTAATAAGTATATGTTGTTGGAGGATTCATTTCTGATAGAAGATCCATTCTTGCCACCAAAAACAGGACAGTTTATAATTTTAGGGTCTATTTGTAAAGTTTGCAAAAAGTCGGTGTGTAAAGACCCTGAGTGTTCTATTTATTTTGATGGGACTTTTTGTATGAGGTGCGCAAAAGAGAATTTGAATAATTTTCCTAAACCCTTACAAGATAAAGTTAATAAAACAGTATTAAAATAGATAATTGCCTTTTTTATGAAGATATTTTTTGTAGGCAAAAAAAGTTTAGACAAATATTGATTTAATATTCAAGAACATTTCAGTTTAATTCCACATACTTCAAAAAATTAAAAAAGGTTTCAATCAAAAACTGGCTACATATGTATATACATCTAACAAAAAGTAGATGTATTATCAAAAATGATTCTTTAAACGAATTATTTAACACTTGACAAATTATCTAATTTAATTGGTAACAGTAGATGAAACAGTAACTTATTTTCAATGAAATATTTATTAATATAGGTTAAATTAACTTGTTTATTAGTTAATACATCCTACTATCTTATTGACTATCAACTATGTATTAAAATTACGTTTTCTGCAACAAACTAAAATTATCTATCTTATCAGTTCTCGCCCACCCACGTGGTTTTCACTTCGTTTTTTATTCAATACAAAGTATGTTTTACAAACACGTTGCTCTTGCTGTTTTTTACTGCCTAAAATTAGCATGCAGACCACGCTGTGTTCTAAACTTATTCTTTACTGTTTACTGGCAAACTCACCAAAATATACCGACTTGTTTACATGCTAACATTCTCGAGATATAATTTAAATGAGCAATAAGTAGAGAAATTCAGTAGATAATCTTATCTCCTCATGGTCGCAGTAATATTCACAATAAATTCATAAATTTAAAAAATACGTACACAATATATAGTGATAAATCCTTCATACTACAAGCAAGACATGGAGAAGTTTCATCTCCCAGAAAAATACGCCCGTTTTGATACAAGTGTCTGGGAGGAGTACAACCATTTGGACCTGCAATACAAACCACTGAATTTGGGACAGGGATTCCCGAATTTTGATCCACCGCAAGATCTCGTAAAAGCTTTAGAAGACATCGCCGGAGGAGATAATTATTTGGTCCATCAGTATACTCGAGGTTTCGGACACCCAAGATTAGTTTCAGTGTTGCAGAAATTGTACTCCAAAGTGTTAAATCGTGATGTGAATGGTCAAACTGAAATATTGGTGACATACGGGGCTCAACAAGCTTTATTTTCTGCCATAAGTGGTCATATTGATCAAGGAGATGAAGTTATTATTATTGAGCCATATTTTGATCTGTATGGACCTATGGTTCAGCTAGCAGGAGGAATACCAAAATTTGTACCACTGAGATTGAAGAATCAAACATCACCAACATCTGCAAATGACTGGTATTTAGATCCTGAAGAGTTAAGTGCATTGTTTAATGAAAGTAGCAAGATTATCATAATCAACACCCCAAATAATCCACTTGGGAAAGTGTTCACACTTCCTGAATTGGAGACCATAGCAAACCTCTGCAAGAAATGGAACGTCCTATGTATTTCAGATGAGGTTTATGAATGGTTAGTCTTCGAACCTGAGAAACATATTAGAATATCCACATTACCAGGAATGTGGGATCGAACCATCACCATCGGTTCAGCAGGAAAAACTTTCAGCGTAACCGGATGGAGAGTAGGCTGGATCTACGGAGGTTCCAAAGTTGTCAGGAATGCTCAAGTTGTCCATCAGAACTGCGTATATACATGCACAACACCCATCCAAGAAGCACTAGCCATTGTCTTAGAAAATGAATTATCCAGGTTTGGGCAAAATGATTGTTATTTCACAACTTTTCCGAAAGAGATGAAAAAGAAACGAGATTTTATGGTAAAGATTCTTCGTGATGCGGGCATGGTGCCGGTTATTCCGGATGGTGGTTACTTCATTTTGGCCGATTGGTCACCTCTCGGTAAAAAAGTTGATTTGGGATTAGAGAAAGATCAGTATAGGGATTATCAATTTACTAAGTGGATGACCAGGACGGTTGGCATTCTGGGTATACCACCGTCTGCGTTTTATAGTGAGCCGCACAAGCATCTCGGAGAATCTTTTGTGAGATTTTGTTTCATTAAAAATGAAGACGACTTGGAACGTGCTGCTAGTATTTTAAAGAATTGGTCTAACCAAATGTAACTTTTTATTTAATCTATTATATTTCATAATTGTATTATAAGAGCTGGCTTTACTTTGTATTTTATCTTAATCTTGCTCAAGTAAATAATTAATAATACATATTCACTATTTAATACATTTTGTAATGTAACATTTGTAATAGAATACAAGATCGCGTTTTTTATTAATGTTTATTTTCTTTTAGAATTAGAAATTATTTCTTATCTTTTACGTTATAGATGACCCTTATATTTTTATTTAAAGGATAATATGAAGATAACTGAAGAACAAAATGTTATCGACTAAAACTAAAGTCTTATGATAAGAATTAAAATAGTGTAAGATATATTAATCTATTTGGCTCCCACGAAATTTAGAGAACATCCAGTCCACTGAAATCGAGATCCATGGCAAAATATTCTTATCAAAAATATATCAAACCCCTTAATTATTATAAACATACAAAAATTACATTATGAAAGTGCTAATTTATTGAAACAATCATACAAATCAAAGAAAAGAACTACACTAATTCAAATAAACATCACCAGTTCCTAATCCATTATTACTCTCCGCAAAATTATCAGGTTGGCACGCATTAGCGATGGCACCGTCTTCTGATTTAATATGTCTAGGAGCTTCTTCTTTAACGTCGGCATTCATATCGGACGAATCGTCTCGAAGCGATTGCTCGTCGATTACCATATGCGTAGTGCTGGTATCGCTATTGTTTTCGTAGCAGTCTAGAGAAAGCTCTTCCTGTTTAAGACGAAGTATATTAGAGGTAAGTAGGACATTAGAGGCACTATTAGACTTTGCATAGTCTCGGCCAATGTCCACCTTAAACCGTGTATCGTTATAATTAGATGTGTTCGTGTGATACGCAAGCATAGTGTTTTGGTCTAGTGTCTCATCGTAATCTGAATCGGAATCTTTCTGCAAGTAAAAACGGTCACAAATCAGATTCAACAAAGATACATCCAAAATAAAAAAATTTCCAATAAAATTTATTTGACGATACCTTACATATATTAGTATTGTCCCTATTTTTAAACTATGAGGACATTTTCAGAAGTCAGCCGGTTTTACACACTAAAAAAACAGATTTTTTTTACACATATTTGATATACATACTTAGGTAATACATAACAATCTAAAATGTGGAAGAACTAACATTAATTTTAACCACAAAACAGTTCTTGAAAATTTATCTGTCAAAATATTGGTGCCAATTTCTACTAATTTCTTTTTAGTGTAAACCTGGCTTCTTGGTTTTGTCCGCATAGTTTAAAAATAGATTACAGTAAGCATGAACTTTTGGTTTCAAATTTTACCAACCTCTTATAAAAACATGATCAATTCCTAGTAATGTATCGTCAAAATCAAACACAAAACACATGAATGAAATGGAATAGCCAAAAAACAAAATTAACAACCAAAGAAATTCATACAATCAATGATGCCTACAGCCATACATCGGTGTCTCCAAAATTCAATTAGAAACCAACATTAATTGTCAAAGCCAGCTCTAGAAGCTAATCACAAACATACAGAGACACCTGGTGGCCACCGATGTACAACTTTGTGAAATGTTAAAACCGTATTGTGGAGTACTTACTCAACAAAATCAGTGTTGCAATTTCCAGAGTAACTGGAAAAATTGTTTCAGTAGCTGATAGAATTTCAAATTGCGATAAATATGGAAATAGCCAAAAGTGTTAGTCACTGACATATAATAATCAGGAATGAGCAACTTACCCTCAGTTGACTATACGAACGCAAAGGGGGAACGTCCATATGCAGACGACAGGTTGCGTCATCGAATATCGCCTCAATCGGAGTTTTACATTCCACGTCTGCTCTCATTTTACCGCACGGACGGAATAGGACTTGATTCGGATCCTACAATTACAGATTTTTTTTTATATTGTGCGCATTAATTGAGTGAATAGTTATAGTTACTTCTAATATGTGCTTGCGACAATGCCTTGTTACTGGAAGAGCCCTTTCACCACATTTCACACCGCCTTCCATGTAGCAGCACTTTGTGACTGAATGTGGTTTTGGTGCAACCCCATCAGTAACCTAGGAAATTGTACAAACAAAACTAAATTATATATGTATGCAATAGTTACAGTATTTTTTTTTTTTGTTCGGGATATCATTTTAGAATTATCCTTACTAGCATATTTATAAAAAATGTCATCCTTCTATGTGATTAAGAGCAATTTCTCTAAATTAGAATTTCTTTTTTAATTTTACAAAATCTAGAATTGCTATCATACGGAGACTTTTTTGTACCAGAGTATATACATGTTAGAATTGTCTAAAGAGAACCAAAGTCATTCGTTTATTCAATCTCAAGACTGCTCTCACAAAAAGAAAAAAAAAAAACAAAACAACAACAAAATCCTACCTTCATCCGAAGATCATGTAATTTCTTACTCAAAATGGCCTCAACACCACTCTTTCTGTGATACATATTGTACGCTTTCAGTTTCTTATAGAGGCGCTGTTCCTTCACACCATCCCTGAGCTGATTCTGTATACTACCTAAAACCATTTGCATAAACGTCGTCTGTTAAAAACTACGCAAACTCTTCAATACGTACAACACGTTTCTTTCTCCCTTTTCAACGCCTGCAAATATTTACGTCTCCGTTCTTTAAGCACATGCTGCAAATGCTTATATTGTTCAATGTACAATGACTGCAACCTTATAAGTTTCTCCTTTGTCACTAAAGTGATTTCCTCAGCGGTATAGACGTTTGCATGTCTGAAGAAATTTACAAGATATATCAAGTGTAATTTATAATATTATGATCAAAAATATTTGATTGTTTAACAACTGTATTAATTTAAACAGTTATATCTGCACTAATATTTCGAATTTTGATTTAAAACTATTGGATAACCTTTTGTTGACGTTTTATTAATATCATATCAAAAAAGTAGTTATAGATGTTTCAAAGCAAGGAGAGCACAGTTGTGTATGCACCCAAATATACGCGGGTCAATTATAAACCATACACTGGGTATAATTGGTTGCATAGGTCACTGTGCTCTACTTAGTTTAAAACTACTCTAAATTTTAGTCTGTCTTACTTCAGAAGATCTTCTTGTTCAGAATCGATGCTCTCATTATCCGAACTGTCGCCGTGAGCATCGTGCCAAACAGTCGAGAAAGTTGCCGGTTCTACATCACTTTCTGACTCACTACACATATCCAGAATATCACTGCAAGATGCATTCACGCTCACAGCATCAATATCAGCTATAATTATTAGAATAAAGCCATATTATATAATATAAAATAAAGCCATATTATATAATATAGAATAAAGTTATATTATCAATAACATATAATTAAAATTTAGCCAAATAATGCTTACTGATAGGATCCAAGCTTTTAGTGGCTTTAACTTCACCTTCCTCGGTAATTGATCTATCATTATCATCGGATAATTGAGTACTGGACGATACAGTCCTTGTTCGTGGTTTTCGGACGTAATGGGATAGTGAATGAAGCAGGACTTCCGCTGTTTGAGGCGGAGGATGTCTAGCTCCGTGTCGTACACGAGTTAAGTGCGTTTTTAAACCATGTTCGTTGCAGTAGCTAAAAATATTTTACAACAATTTTAGCCTAATTTCCATACAATAATAAATAATGCTTTTATCGACTACTCTTCCCTATGAAAAACTGCGCCTATTTTCTTTTGTACTGAATAGGCCTTTGTATATAATAGGCCTGTCATAAATATTTGCACCAAAATCCCTTGCTTTTGTTTCTTAAAAGCAAACAGATTTGACAAATTCAATTACTAAAAGTATTACTATTATAACTTTCCAAAATGTTTGTCCCTTTTATTATGTGTTGATATTTGTGTTCTCCTTTTCTACTAACAAGACAATACAACCTGTGTACCCTAAAATACCCTCTACCTGTAAAGTGATTACAATGCACAAAGAAATTCTCAGAAATACACTGTATTACAACAATATATGTAATAATAAAAGAACTTAAATGAAGATGTAAAATAATTGGGGGTTACCTTAAATAACCTGTTTTCTTGAGAAAATAGCATTAGTTTAACAAATAAAACTTAATTTTAATGAAAAAAATTATTAATGAACCCAAAAAAATTTAGGGCAAATGTTTTAAATCGTTTTTATACCAATCTTAGGCCACCTTACATAATATCTTGCACATTTCCTAATCCTAAAACTTACTTGCCATTCCCGTATTCCTTTTTATCAGATTTCGGAGCGGGCATGTAACACCTTTTTCCGTTAGCAGTATAAACGTACGAACATTGCTTGAATGGTGCGGTCTTGTCCTCCAAAATGTGCCGCAGGCAGTAATTATAATTATCCAATGTCAATTGCGTACATTCGTACGGCTTATAAGCGCACTGCTTCTTATTCTGCAATTCAAGCTTAACCTGCATTCTCAGAGCTGCCTGTGCTTTGGCAGCAGCAGTGGAAGAACTCGGTGACGAAGAATGTATTTTGCTTGATCTTTGCGTGTGCATCCTAAAATGAGATATGATTTTATATGAAAACCAACTTTCACCACATATTCTGATTGGAAAGATTGTTTTGATGATTTTATCTGGATACCTACGATACGTACGATTTGCGGATGTTTTTTATTTATTTTGACAGCATTTTCTAGTATTTGGTTATTTTTTAGGGTATTTTTCCCTTAAACGTGCAACACTGCAAAGGATTAGTGGAAATTTCCATTAATTACGGCTCCCGCCAATCCAGTGGCGTGCGCTTTTTGTTTTGTGTGGAGATATATAAATCGAAAAAGTGCCATGACAGAAGATTATAGAATACTACTGGCTAATCTCCCTTTACAAGAAACAATCCATGTTTGGCTCTTTTATTATGTGTTGATATTCATTTTGGTATACGTGTATTATTCTAAAGAAGCATTAAGTACAATAGAGTGCCCCTTTCATAGTACTTAGATAATACAACCTGTGTACTACCCTAAGATAAAATGTAATAGAATATGTGTCCCTTTGTTGATATCTGGTATTTCCTTCTACGTGTATACATGAAGGTTTATAACGGTAATTATCTGAGCAGCCAATAAAATTGCTTATAGATGCCAATACTGACCAACACCCGCAAATTCTGGGACGACACTGCATTACCTGCGCGCGCCCTATTTCAAACACGTGTGGATGGTGTAGCGGAAATCACCGCATTCATCCGGTCAGTGCAATACCTGTTATTTTAAACAATCCGCAGTGTATGTTTACAATGTTTATCAGAACTACTGTGTTTGCATTATTAATTAGTGTTATTAATTTAGAGTAGTAAGTGGAATTAAAATAAAGTGTATTAATATTAATCGAAGCTGCTGCGGTGCGTGTATTGTTCAACGTGGTTTATCGGCCATCGAACAGTGAATAACATCAATTTGCAGGACACAGTGAATTTATATTATATTTAACGCACAAACTGCTTCAAACTGAAAGAACGATACGATAAAACGTTAATCAAGTGCAACCCGACAAACTCACGCAAAAATAATTGTAAAGGAATCAAGTTTACCCACGGAAAAACGCATTTATCCGAGGCTACTGATGTTTCTTGGAACTCTGAATCAGTTGTGACGCAAGATTAAGGAAAACGTACTACCCTACCGAGCCCGTGTGCGCGGGATATAGGTATCAAAACACAACCGATTAACGTTAATTAATGTTCTAACGCAAAATTAAAATTGGGACTATGCGATCGGGCTACTAAAGTAATCAGATGCACAGTAGTAATATTTTTGTGACGCGTAGCGACATCTATATTATTCTTTTTTGGTTTTGTGACGTGCATAAATGGCTAACAACGATGAGAAGTGGTACTTTTCAAAAGAAAGGCTGGATAATTCACCGTCACGGCAATGTGGCATCGACGAATCCAAGGAATTGTTCTACAGGCAACAAGCGGCAAATTTTATCCAGGATATGGGCCAGAAACTTAAAGTGTAGGTTCCGCATACCAAACTATTTCTTAATTGTAGCACTTGTGGGCACATTGTTTGGGTAACCGATGCTATGATCCAGTAGTATTTATATATTTGCCGATTCCTTAGTAGCGAGACTCATTCCATTTTTTAGGTCAGCAGAGGTTATGTCGTAGGTTTCTCGTTCGGGATGATCGGTCCAATTTTTACTTTACGCTTTCCTTTCTTAAAGCAGGTCAATTCATCATTGCGCTGTTCAAACTAATCTGAACTATTTACCGTTGCATTTTGATCTTTTTCTTTATTATTACAGGATTTGCTAATCATCTTTACGAGATGTGTAACAAAAATTATATATATGATCTCATTGTAAAACAAAATAATGAAAAAAAAATAAATATTATATGCGAAAATACTAGTTTATATTTATTAATTTTTTTGTTTTTATCAAACTCAACAATTTACTCGCTTTGCGAGACTTATACAAGTAGGGTCTGCCCCGTATTTTTGTCTCAGTGCAAGACTATGGCTTTGTCAAATAATAGCGTTGTTCTTTGATTTGACGATTGTGCTTATGATACAACCCAATTATCTTTGCACATACGGATAATCAAATTAAATAGATAGTTTAGGTAACATCTATTTATTTAAATATATGCATTTATGTGTATATTTTGGAAAATGTACTTAGAAGTGACTCACAATAATTGAGACAAATATCCTGATAAAAGTGACAATGTTTATCAGATGTAAACATATTACCGATTATATTATTGAGATAAAATCTGATATAATTTTGTACATGTTTTTTGGAGGTATGGGACTTCCAGAACACCAGAAATGTATAAACTAATACTGTGAACAGAAGGATTTGTATTGAAAATGAATACAGCAAGTGTGCACTAAAATCTGGATTTGTTATAGTTATAATATAATATTAACGACACTGATTATTTACAAAAAAAGAGAGAAATATTCTATAATCAATCCACACTTAAATTACATAGCTAAGAAAAAATGTATAGTAAAAAAATGCAGTATTCATAAAACAAACATTTGACTCATTTGTTTTTTGTAAAAATATTCAACTTCAACAATACATCTAAATTATTGAACGTGGAGTTTATGATTTCTTTGAATGAATAAAAATAAAAGTTTATTTAAAAGTCTACTGACCAACAAATTCTTGATTTTTGCAAGAAATCAAAAACAATTAGGGCAAACAATGGACATGCAAGGTGTTTTCATTTTTGAGACTTTCCTTAACATTATTTTTAAAGTGAGCAAAATACTTTACTTATTTTTTTGTTACAGTATCACAAAAAGATAAACTAAAAGTATCTTCAGTAATACCTATATTTCTTTAGATATTTTATATATCATTTCATCTGATAGAAAAATAATACAAAAGTAATGACCTTCTGTTATATAAAAACAAAGAGTTAGAAATACCATAGTATTTCAAAAAAAATCTGATCTGTTATATACTAGATGTTTTGGATATTTTGTCCCAATTATTGTGCTGTATATTCTTAAAAATCAGTGAAAAGCGCAACTAAAGAATGCAATTTTTTGGAATCCAGATCTCAACTATGCATCAACACAGCCATCGTGTACATGCACAGGTTTTACGTGTTCCACTCTTTCACACATTTCCACTGGTCGTCGATAGCAGCCGCTTCGATATTCTTAGCGGCAAAAGTTGAAGAGCAGCCTAGAAAGTTGGAACACGTAATCAAATACGCAAACCTATGCAAAAATCCGCAAGACACAAAATGCGACATAACATCGGAGAGGTAATGACATAAAATCCCCGTTGTATTCTGAGTTATACGTGGGTTCTCTGCTTTGTTCACAGATACCAGGCGCAATCGCAAGATCTGGTCTTCAATGAAAACATTCTCCTGCAGACTTTAGGCTTTGACGTTGCGATTGACCATCCTCACACTCACGTGGTCCGTTGCTGTCACCTGGTTAGGGCCAGCAAGGATCTCGCACAGACTTCGTACTTCATGGCCAGCAATAGGTAACGGAATTATAAAATACCGACGGTTTTATAATTCTAATTTCCGAATGAACATTTTCAGTTTGCATCTGACGACAATGTGTCTAAAGTACAAACCGACAGTTGTTGCATGCTTCTGCATTCATTTGGTGTGCAAGTGGTCGAATTGGGAAATACCACTGTCGAACGAGAGAAGGGAATGGTTCACGTATGTTGACCCATCCGTCACCCTCTCCTTGCTGAAGCAGCTCACCGAGGAATTCCTTACAATTTTCGAAAAATGTCCGTCAAAATTGAAAGAGAAGGTTTTATCGCTCAGTGGCTGCAATGTACTGGTAAGTTACTTACTATGAGCACTGTTAACAGGTTTACCATTCAGTTGAATGCAGACTACCAAAAGTACAGTGCTGCATTTTGCTGCATTGACTTTGAGATGCATGTTGTGCTGTACACCATGCTAAACGTTTCCCCCTCTCCAGAATCACTGTTCTATCAAATGTTTGTCTAATAGCAGCTCAAACTTTGGCAAAATATATTAATTGTCTACAAAAGTTTGCCATTCATTGCAGTAGCTGCCTTTATACGATTGCAAATATTGTGAGTTTTGGTCTAATTACGGTCGAAATGAAATGTTACAGTGCTTAGGCTATATATTTTCCATTAATTTTGCCCAGTTTGGGAGCGGAAGCGGGGAAAAATTTTTGGATTTTTTACTTTTTATGGAGACTGTACCGCTTCCGCGAGAAACGTCAGAAATGTGCACTCTTCTTGTTTTTTTCAAACTTAAAATTTTTTTAACCGCTCAGCGCCATCTATAATTTTATTGAGTATTGCGTAAATGACACAAAAGATACATAAGATTCAAAAAAGACAACAAGCAGATTATAAAATCAAAGTTATTTTTCATGCAAATTTCTCACTATGTATTAATTTTTCTAACAGGATGGCGAAAGAAAACTGGCTATGGGTCCCGACTCAGAACAGGTGCGTAGAGCGGGTCCTGGTGAAGACCCACACAGGCACCGTCCCAGGCCCCCCCATGCCGATGGGAGCTCTTCGAGCCAGCAGTCTTCGGATCGCGAAAGAGAAAAGCGAGAGTTGGAGCGTATGCAGAGGCATTCTGGAGTCGCAAAACCATCGGCGGCTCCAACCGGTAGCTCCATGAGTAAACCCCTAATGCCTCCTAGCCATCATCGTATGCACGGCGATCCAAATAAAATGAAACATAGGCCGTCGTCGTCGAGTCACGGGTCTTCTTCGGCCCAACCTTATACGGGGACTAGTGGTAGACCGGATCCCCATAGGGATATTCTGAAAGAAGCGGCTAGGGATATTGGTATCGGTATGAAGGATTATCACCATCCGAAGGATTCCATCGATGCCGCGAAAATTAGTAATATTAGTAGGGATAAACGTGACGTTATGTTGAAGCCGAACGTTAGTGAAACCGGGAATTATATGGAACGGAATCCGAATAAGCAATTACCGCCTCAGAAGTACGATAACGGTCGCCACGATTCATCTAGGTATACAAAGAACGAAAGTGATATTAAAAAACATTTGAGTGCCAGTTTCGAGAAGAACGCGTACGCCAGTAAACCTCCTCCGGCTTCAAAACCGGAATTGCCGTTTGACCCCGCGAAATCCGTCCAAAATAAGCATCCGTTGAGCGTTTCGTCAAAATCAGTTTCCAACGGATCGCTCAGCGCGAATGCCTATGTCGCACAG
Source organism: Aphodius granarius (assembly GCA_963971325.1). NCBI lineage: Eukaryota > Metazoa > Arthropoda > Insecta > Coleoptera > Scarabaeidae > Aphodius > Aphodius granarius. The sequence continues at coordinate 4,929,921 of OZ020222.1, read as the reverse complement.
GCGTTGGTAAAACACGAGATCAAGGAAGAGCTACCGGCTCCGCCAAAGAGGCCTAGTCTCTTCTCCCCGGAAAAATCTCCCCCGAAGAAACAGTCTCCTCTCGAGTCAAAATCGTTAAATTTGGATATTCCCCTACCCCTTTCTCCGTTTATCTCGCCCGGTGAGGGAAGAACTAGGAGTTTAAGTAGCAGTTCCGAGCCAGAATTGAGACCGGTTATGAAGAAAATCGACCAGGTCGAAGGTTACGAAAATATACTACGGGATTCGGCCATCAAAGTCCCCAAAGTACCTGATCTAATAACACCAATAACTCCGGATATCATCACAAAACCGAAGATGGCGCCACCTCTGTCCCAACCTCTGGTGAACGGAATCGAAACTAACCCAACTCTAATCAGCAACTTATTAAAAGAGACCACCATACCGTCTATATTACCTACTATATCCGCACCGGAGAAAGCCGAAAGTAAAGACAACAAAGACAAAGACCACCACAAAGAGCGCAAGAAGAAAAACAAAGAGAAACACAAACACAAAGATAAGGATCGCAGCAAAGAAGATAAAGAGAAGAAGAAGAAGCACAAGGATAAAGAACGCGAGAAGCACAAGAGCAAGGAATCGAAAGATCCTCCGGTCGCTCAACCAATTAAAATCACAATATCGAAAGACAAGATTCAATCAACCCCGCCGGAGGGCCCCACGGGGGGGAGCGGTCTCAAGATCAAAATCCCGAAGGACCGCATCAAACCTGACACGATCATGGATCAGGCTGCGCCGCCTCCGGTCACCGGCGGCCTAAAAATCAAGATCTCCAAGGAGGCGATCAATTTCAACGGCGACAGCAGAAAACGCGATCGTGATCGAGATCACGCGGACATGCCCGCGAGCAAGGCCCCGAGGACGAGTTACCATCGAACGAGTGACTCGAAAATGAACGGCAGGCATTCTTACGGCAAGGTAAGCAATGACAGTAGCATTCCACCTCTTTTTAATAGTGTACAGAGTAATTTGGCTTGCATGCAGCAGCAGGCTATGCAGCAACAACAACAACATTTTTACATGTACCCACACACAAATATAAATATGCCACCGCCACCTATGCACTATATGAACGTCCCACCCCCGTCAATGTACCCCAATCAGCAGATGTATCTTTATAATCCCGGATATCATATGTACCCGTCTCAGGGTATGTATCCGCAGCATGCAATGCAACCTTCCGCGGGGGGCGCCCCGCCACCTTTGCCTTCCGATGCGCCCCCCGACAATCCACCCCCACCACCACCAGAATAAACAAAATTTGTTTGAATATATTGTTTTGTAAAGGAAAAGGCTACAACAAAAGATAAGTGACTTCTAAAGTTTCACAAATCATACATAATTAAACAAAAACAACAATACATTGTTGGATGGTGTATAGCGTATAAAAAGGATTTTTTTGTAAATAATATAAATATCTAGTAGTAAAACAGCATTTAAGAGGGAAAATATGCACTGTACAACATCCAACCTTTGTTGTTTATATTTTTCATTCATCCCTCGTATTATTGAGGAAAAAAATAAATTGGCTCAAAAATATTTTTTATTTATATTGATGATAATGCTTACAAATATAGTTTAATCCTAATCCATATTACAAACTTTGTTTTATGTCTACACAAATTGATTCCTGAAATATCAGCTTTTTAAAATTTTATTTTACTCTTTTAGTATAGATGTTTCAGACTAAGAAGAGCACAATTGTATACGCAACCAAATATACACAGGTCATTTATAAACCCTGCACGGGGTATAATTGGTTGCATATGTCACGATGCTCTTCTTAGTTCAGAACCACTCTACTAGCTAATTTTGCAATTATTTTTCTTATTTATAGGACTGCTGTAGAATTTTAAAAAGTTGGTATATTTAGGTTATCAATAAATTGTTTCTTGAACGATCAATTATCCTGAAACCTATCCTGTAGAGATGTAATTTAAATGACTGATTTTTTATATGTAACTCATAGCTGCTAGTGTATTTCTTATGTATTTTTACGTATTGTCGTTACACTAACTACTGTAACATAGAATGAAATTAAAATAGTGCCTGTTATTCAAGTTTCATTTTAAAGTGTGACTCACTAAAATTGTATATACTTGTTATTTATGTATAATAGAACAAATTATTTTATTTTGTAGTGGTAGATAGTATTTTCTCTCTTTCTCTCTATTCTCAGTAAGTTTAGTTAATTTATTTTTGTCTCCACTTTACACGCAACAGACTGTCTACAAAAACTAGACTTGTATACTAAAGAAAAAAAAAATGATTTTTTTGTTTAATCCTCTTTTATTAATTTCTAATAAGGCCGTATTGTGGAGTTTACAACATTAGCATAATCTATTTCTACTATTTCGTACCGCCTGAACTATATTTATTTCTCTATATAGTGTAGTATATTAATTTTGTTTCTGTTTGTTTATACAATAAAAATATTTGTAATTGAACACTTCTTTTTCTTCTAAAAATTTCCCTGTTACAAAACAGTCTGTCTAGTATAAGTGAGGAAGTATCTAAACCACGCTAAAATCTAAGTCTCGGGTGCATGAAATTTTATCGTCTTGCTTGAGGTGAAATGGTTATAGAACAATTATGTAGTATGTTACGATTAGGTAGTAGTTTCTGGTTTTGTTTAGTTTGATTGTGTTCTCCCCTTCAATACACTGTAATTTAATTTGCATGGCATGCTTTAGCAATCTATTAATTAATAAATAAAAAAGTATCACTTTAAGTTAAGCTTAGACACTTTTTATTTAAATAACAGTATATACAGAAGAAAATTCTCCAATGACACCATTTCTTTTTTTTTATATATATAATTATTGTTTGCTTATTTTTTTTTGTCATTTCCTGGTGTCATTACGGTATTTGGTGCTTTGCAGGTGGCGCAAGTCGGTGATGGCGAAACATCTGTGCACAGGTTGGCGGAATCTAAATATATCAGCAAGGGTGCATCTACGTAAAATACAAAACCCGACTAGATTGCTAGAAAAACATGCTGCCGAGTGTTTAAACTTTAGTGAAAGTGTGCGTGCGAAGATGGAGGATATTTTTTTATTGTAACGATTACTGAATATTTTGTGTATAGCGAACTAATGTACGTATGTATAGTGATACTTATGTGTAAAGAGATTCTTTATATAGATATACATATAAAAAGAATAATAATAGATCTTAGCAGAACATATATATATATATATATATTTCTGTTCTTGCAGTCATTTCCGGCCTATAGATATGCTAGATTATGCCAACTTGGGGAGTGTTGTGTCTTTAATATTTTTTATTTTTATTAATTGTTTTTTTTTTTTACTTAACGTTATATTAATTTTCATTTACGTGTGGCCCTGCTTATGTTTTGTTTTGAGAGTCATCGTCCCCATTTATTGGTCAAGATCGTTACCGTGCTAGTATTGCAAATATCCGTGTAACATATAATAAGAACAGTGCAAGTGCTTATCCATGGACTTAAGTCATTTTGATGTTTTGGATAATTACTACTAGAAAAATTAACAAGCATACAAACTTTTAGACCTTGTACATAAAATAACTGTAAATATGTTAGGAACAATAATGTTTATGTTACTTGAACATATTTCTTTTGTGATTTGTTTTAATGGTAGTTAGGTAGTTTAGATATGAAATCAAATATACAGCAGTTCTGTATACTCGTGTAAAATAAATTACAATAACAAACTCTTAGATAAAACTTACTAAAAAATAAACAATAACAAAAAAAAATTTGTTCCTCTCAACTACAATGCCTTGCACATGCAGTACCAAAATCGTGTAAGTCTTGGTCCTTTCAAATACATATGTTAAGAATTGTAGGAGGGAGGAAAATAATTTATACTAATAAAATTATATATACTTATTTGTTCCTGCAATGATGGTACACCACATGGGTACTAGCGTTTTTCAACTAGTTAAAACACCTTTGGGATTAAAATAATTATTTGAATTTTTTTTTAAATTGTTTTCATTTTAATCGTGAAGGTGTACATACACAGTAATAATAAACTGTTTTAAGACTTGTACAGCAGCAGTTGGTAAGATGTAATAATCACTTCTGCCAGCTACTATTTTATTCAACTCAGGTTTTTAAATCTTATGGTTCTAATAACACTGCTGCAATTTATTTATGCAACTGTACATATTTATAAGAGTTGTGTCAGGATCTGTCTGACAAGAGGTTTTTTTTATCTTTTCCCGATTCATAGAAATCGTCACCTGAACTGTTTAATGTCCTATCACTAATAATTAATTGATAAACGATTTCCTAGGATTTGATACTATCAAGTAAAGCGTTATGTTGCAGTTTGAGGTGCGATCTTTTGTTAGGCATGAATCGGTGTTAGAATCCTTTATAGGTTAATATTAAGTTTCTTAATACTAAAGACATGTACAGAACATTTTTTACTTGTTATATATTTTGTTGTAAATGATATTAATTTGTAAAATATATATTTATAAAAAATTCACTTTAGTTTTTAACTTAGGGAAGCCAATCTGAGAATCTCCCAAACTTTGTAAAATAATATGATCAAATTATACCTTTGAAAGCATTTACTTATTTTATTTTGACCCTTTCATGCTTATTTTTGATGTGAATAGGAGAGACCCACCACAGTATGTGTGAATGATATGGTAAGTAATAATTATAATCATAAAATACATAATATTTTATTTATGGATCGCAAGTTTTACTCTCTGGTAAGTAATGAAACTTTACATATCAAATCATTTACCGAATTCGGTTTACCGATGTTCCAGATTATGGAAGGTTTACTGAATAATATCATTAATATCTTGTCGGCAAACTAGGTACCCACTACCCTTAAAAACCAAAATTAAAATGTAAGAAGATTATATACTATGATAATTATGCAATAAATAATCATTCTATACACTTTTAATATCAAAATGTCATTGTTCGATTTGTTTTATTGACATTTTAGGAATTTTGGGCTCGCTGATTTTTTTTGCCATTTCCAACATTACCGACCGTTTATTTATGCTTCTGTCAAATGACGTGTACAGGTTATGTGGGTATGTTTATCAGGGCATTTGCCGAAAATAAAACGTTTTAGGCATTTTATATAAAAGTTTTAGGTAATGCGAAGCTGAAATGCAGAATCCAAACGATAGTAATAATATGTTTTCAGCATGGGTGTCTCAATAAGCAAAAATGTAGACCTAACCACGAATGAATATTTATTAAAGTTTGTTAATAAAGAGAGCATTTCGCCGAATGACCCGTTTTGGAATCGGTTTTTAGCGTTTAATATAAAACCACCAACTTCAAGGTAACCAGAAGAGTCCATAACTATTATTCAAAATTGTAAAATTGGTCTTTTTTAGTACCGATCAACTAACTTTGGATACGAAAATTGAACCACTATGCCAGAAATTATTAACTAATAACCTGCATTCAGGAAATTTTGGCTCCTTAATTCATATCTTCTTAACGAGATCCAGTGAGCTTTTGGCAGCAACAAACACCAACGAGTATGTAACGTAATAAATAATTACTATACATAATACCTTGTATATTTTTTCAGCAATGTATTCTGTTGGCAAATATTTAATTCTCTATTCATGATACGTTGTATATTGAAATATTTAACTGAAACAGTCGCTGAAGAACAATTAATAGAACATATTGAAATTGGAACTGATGGAAGTGCTTCTAGATTAGAATTATTACTTGGTGCTCTTTATGGCATAATAGTGGATATACCATTAAAGGAATTTACATACGCAGTCCATTTGGAAGCCGTAACATGCTTACTAGTCTTTCTCTCTGTTCAGTTGCATACAAACCGCAAGGCTGACCAATTGACAACCTTTCGGTTGATAATGAAGGGTCGACATGCAATTCATGCACCGGTTTTTATCAGAAGTCTTTTGCAGAATTTTATTGACCAGAAAAAGGCTCCACCAGGGTTTAGTACAAATGAAGGAAATAGTTTAGTTTTAGGTAATGTATACTTTATTTATCTCATTGCTACTGGTACAAAAAAAAAATACAAAAATAAAACATTACATCAAAATATGCGCTATATTTAACTGAAAAAATTTTATTGACTTCAGTGATAATTAAAAAAAGTTATAGTTTAATTTGGTTGCACTCTGCTTGCTCTTTGTTTTTTTTTTTTATTTAGTAGTTAGATATCCTTTCTTTCTTTTCATAACACATAAACCAAAGTATTGTATATTCAATCCGCCTCAATGAGCGAAAGAGACCCACTCTGGTGGTAGAAATTTGAATTAAACAATTCAGGATACATAGCGCCATCTACGGTCTAACCATTTTAAAGACGACCAATTCTCCCATAAGAAAACCGGTTATTTACACGTGCGAGTAGGTGTCCTTTACAGTGGTTTAGCTACACTAATAGAAGAAGTTCTACTCTGAAATTTGATAGTTTAACTTTAAACCCCTTTTTGATTTAATCATTATTATATGAAGTTTTAGTGGTTAGAGTTGAGCAGTTTTGTTGTTATTCTTTTTTACTTAACTTTTTTGTTGCTTCTAATGTTTTATATGTCAATTCAATGGGATTGAATTATGACACACTATTCTACGATCCACTGTTCTAAATTTCAGGATTAGCATCAGAATTGTGGTCGATTTTAACATTAAGCAGAAAAGACACTGAAAATGCAGACAGCTCTTTAAAGGGTGATTCAGTTGAAGCGCCGCTAGCAACACAAAGTCTTCTATTGATTCTAGTCTTAACCAACCATTGTACAACGCAAAATAATCCATATCGGCAAAGTTTATTTACTTGTCTAAATAGTGAAGGTACTTATCTTTTATTATTATTCTATCATTTAATCGCACATTTTCAATACTTATCACTAGGGCAACCAAAAATATGCTCTAAAAAAACTCTTTTAAGCGCTTATAATATGCTGTATAACTAAGAAAATATGCTCTAAAAAAATGAATTTTTTATTTGATGAGTATATTTTATTCCAAACACAATAGAGGTACAAAATGTATTTAACTACATTAATGATGCATTAATATTTCATACCAAATATTTAAAAAATATACACTAAAACTATGCAAATATGTAAAAAATGATCAAAATATGCATTAAAAATATGCAAAATCATTAAATGTATATTAAATTTTGGAAAAATATGCCGCAAATGTCTTAAAATATTAATCTTTCTCTGAAACAGATTTATATCTAAGCAATTTCATGCTAGGACTATAAAAAATACGCCATTGCATACTTTTGGTTGCCCTACTTATCACTTTTATCATTAATTCTTTTATTCTATAATAATAGTATAATAATATGTAATCAATTATGCTTAGACAACACTCCAGTACCTCCGACAAAAGCGCCAAGCGTTTTCAAAATAGACTTTGGGGCTCTGTTTACGTCACTCTGTCGAAGAGCCAATGGCGACGGTCCCACCTTGCTACTCTACCTGCTCCTGCATCGAAATCCTTCGTTTAAATCATATCTTCTTAACCGTCTAGATTTGGATCAACTTGTAAGTGAATTTTACACAAACTTTGTTTTTTGCGGTCTTGAGATATTTTTGTTTTTAAGGTGATTCCGGTATTGAAGACTTTATACCATGCCCCTAACAGTAATTCACATCACATATATATGTCGTTAATTATTCTATTGATATTGAGTGAGGATGATGCATTTAATAGAGCTGTACATGAAACGGTAAGATGTAAATTTATTACAATTCCAAAGATAAAAAATTTAAAACAATTCAAAAAAATCTCTTGTACCACTCAACTGATTTTGATGATTCTGATTTTCTTGTTCAGTATACAAGGTTTTAATAGATGATGTCAATAAAGGTGTCGCTAGTAGTCAGATGGGCGGGGACATTGGTATTGTATCATATCAGGATTTTTTTTGAATCTTATAATTCAGGAATCATAAAAAATGGTTGAGTGTTTTTAATGAAGATTTATTTTTGTTCAAATTTGAAATTAACACATTAATCTTATAGAGGTTGAAAGCTATATCATGGTACAACGAACGAAACCTGAACGAAGTCTCGCTCGGTGGACTTCTAGTGCTGGTAGTCATAAGAACAATACAATACAACATGTTAAAAATGCGTGACAAATACCTGCATACGAATTGTTTAGCTGCTCTGGCCAATATGTCGGCGCAGTTTCGTGACCTTCACCCATATGTCAGCCAGAGGTTGGTGTCACTGTTCGAAACGCTTGCCAAGAAATACCAGAAGCTCTTGCAAAGAGTCAAGATGAACAACGAGATAAAAGAGACTACTATAAACATTTCAACCGCTGAAGAATCCGTCAACGTTGAACAGGATTTATCAGTGTTGGAGGAGGTTATTCGAATGGTGTTGGAAATTTTCAATTCTTGCTTGTCGAATCAACTGACCAACAATCCAAATTTGGTTTATACATTGTTGTACAAAAAAGAGATTTTTGAGCCGTTTAAGGGGAACGCTGCGTTTCAAGATATCGTCCAGAATATTGATATTGTCATCGATTATTTCTCGCAATTGTTGCAAACAAAAGCACAACATAATGAGGTCGATGCCACGCAAGTTCTGATGATTATACAACAGGGTACAAGGCAGTGGCCTAGAGAGAAATTAACGGTAATTTGTTTTGGTTGATTTTTGAGTTTATGTTACCGTTTATGTGTTTTTCAGAAATTCCCCGAACTCAAATTTAAATATGTCGAGGAGGATCAGCCGGAAGAATTTTTTATTCCGTATGTATGGGCGTTAGTTAACCAACAATCCATGTTGAACTGGAGTACTGAAGGGTCATCGATTTTAACAGTGTCGTGTTAGATTTTCCAGACAATATCAATAATATTATAACAAATTGTGATAATGTAAACAGTTTTTATAATATAGATAGTCGGTAAAGTTAAGCAGAAAGGTTTATGACTACATTATCTCAATTTCAAGGTCATTATTATTTTTTTTATAATTTATTATTTTGTTATTTGTGTGTTATAGTTTCTATTTATCTGTGGCACGATTGCTACCTATTACAAGTTGTTTTTATGAGTTGCAATTCCATTAATTTTTAACTCTATGTTATATACAAATATATAAACAGAAATGTATAGTTTTATGTCATATTTCAAATAAATTATAAAAGAAAATATTTGTTGATAAATCTACCTCTGTTTCTAAACAAGCTTTTTCGAGATGTTCTGTGTGTTTCTTTTACTTGCTGGGCTGTTTTGATAACCAGTTGCAGAAAATTTTCCCTCGTTTAAAACACAGTGAGATGAGCAAGATCAATTGATGGCTGACAAGCTAACCTACCTAACAATATTAGTACATATTTGTGTATATTCAATAAAAGAAAGCCTCTTAGAGCAATGTTTCCCAACCTGTGGTCCGCGGACCCTGGGGGGTCCGTGGGTCTATCCCAGGGAGTCCGCGGATAAAACGCAACATATAATAGACCTATGGAGTAGCAATACTACTCCACCAACTACTTGGACAAATTTAGCACCTACGAATGTTCAAACTCATCTAAGTCGTTAAAAAATTCTTCAAGAGGCTGAAGGAAGCTTTTGGAGAAACACCAATCAATCTTATCAGGCAAACTCAACCTCTTGAATAAAATATTGCACCAATGAATGTTCAAAAGGTTGTACACCAGAAGAAATTTCCTCAACAGGCTGAAGCAACCTTTTGGTCAACTTCCTCAGGAAATTTAGCACCTACGAGTGTCCAAACTCGTTTATATCATTAAATCAGCCTTTCCCAACTTTTTTCAAGGGCGGAAATAAAAGTTTTTTGGTGGTCTGCGGACCATGGTAGGGTGGCTAGGGGTCCGCCCTGGAAAAAGGTTGGGAAACGCTGCTCTAGAGTCTTGGATTGTAAGTTGCAACTCAACACAAACTTTGCAAATAAAATTTAACCCTCTTTTGTTTTGTCATTCACCAAGTTATAGAGGTTAATAATGTATTATCTAGTGAAGGTTTTGTAGATTTTGAAGAAAAAAAAAACCAGATGAAATTCATATATTTTATTATTATAGTTGTTCTACACATTATTTAACAAAACTTTGAAAGATGGTTCATTTTCATTCAAGGTATAAAAGGAATTCAAAAATCATAACATGTCGGAACTTTTTACACTTATTGAAACACTGAACTTGTAAACTTATAAAAAAAACTATAAAATCCAGATCAATCGTTAGAACATATTAGTCATTGACAATCAATGAAATACACCCTGCTTGAGGTAGAAGAACGCAAACAACATTAATAATTACAAAATAAAAAAAGAAAAAAAATAATAAAAAAAATACTGTACTACTTCGCACTACTTATGCTCTTAAGTATAAAGAAACCTCATAACAAAAAGCCGAGCAAAGATTATGCAGCACCGAAAATAAAAACTCATTAATAAAATGCCGTCTTTATGTGTGTACTCAGAGAGCAAGCGTTTATCTACTTCAGATTGACATTTAAACAAATCATTATCAATCTACCGCGGTTAAGTAAGTAAATCCAAGAAAACACATAATTTTTAAGCCTTCAGTTATTAACCTTCAAACATACTCTTAAGGTCGTGTTCGTATAGCGCAATAACCGCCATTATTCCAAAGCCGGACAGCAATCCTCCCAGATGTAACAAACTATGGAGGAGAGTACTTTCCCCACTATGCGCCTGCGTCAATTCCGGCAACATATCAACCAGGGCGATGTACAGGAACATACCAGCTGCAGCCGCGAAAACCCAAGTACTAGCGTAATCCGTATTCCCCAACCACAACCCAACCCAATTTCCGAATATACACAAAATGCTAGATAATAAATTATAGAGTATCGCTTGTTTAACGCTCATCCCAGCTTTAAGTAACATCGCAAAGTCGCCTAATTCGTGCGGCAATTCGTGACAAAACACTGCAACCGCTGTTGAAATACCTCCAGCAACATTATTCGAAAATGCTGCCCCAATCGCCATACCGTCGGTAAAGTTATGCAACCCGTCGCCCATAATCACCATCCAAACGACAGATGATAGATTTTTGGGGGCCGAATGAACGTGACCGTGGGCGTGGGAGTGACCGTGATGGTCGTTCTCGTGTTCGGTCAGAATTACGGTGTATTCTAGGCTCTCGGCGTCTTCTTTGGTATCGTGTTTCATGAGCATCTTGTTGACTTCCGTGCATGTGCCGTTCGATGAGTCGTTTGGGCATTCGGTCATGTTTTGGTTCGTCTCCAGCTCATTTTTTCGCGCGTAGTTGGCGCTCTTGCACGATCGGATGTCCGAACCGCTTTCTACCTCATCAAGAGCCGTCGTTTGCGTATTATGCGGATCCAAAACGCTTTCTTCACCGCCGGCCAGTCGAAAACCATCTTCTACGCCTGTAAAGAAGGTACAAGATCTACAACTTTTGTAATGATAGACCTAAACAATGTAAAATAAACAAATATAAAATATGTGCCAAATAAATTAGTCCACTGATTTTGTCTCAAATTTGGAACTACAAAAAGAATTACAAGAAAATTGTGGTAATTTTATTTCTTTTGTAATTACTTTTCCAAAACACTTAGTAAAACAATTTTCACATAATGTAATAAATGTAATCTCAAAATTCAGAGTAAGCTTGAGGATCTTAATTATATTGTAAGAAAGAATTATAGATGATATCAACCCAGGTGTCGCTAGTAGTCAAATGGGCGGCGACATTGGTATTGTAACATAACCTCACTATTTTTAAAGCGCAGTTATGTAAACAAGATTTTCCGGGATTTTTTGCGCATTTAATTGAATCATCCTTGTTTACCGCAAGATTAGACGCAGAATTTCTTTTTCAAATCGTCTTTATTCATTATTTATAATTAATGCCTAAATTACAAATAAGGGTGATCAAAAATCCACTAGAAAATCAGACTAGGTTTAACGATAAGCTGTTGTCTGTGCTCAAGTGACGCAAAATGCCGTCTGCACTATAATATCATTAGAGTAGTTTTAAACTAAGTAGAGCACAGTGACATATGCAACCATTTATACCCAGTGTATGGTTTATAATTGACCCGCGTATATTTGGTTGCATACACAACTGTACTCTCCTTGGTTTGAAACATCTATACTAAGAAACATGTTTCAATCAAAAAGAGAAAACATATGGACACCGCGGAGACAAATTACCAATTTAAACTTTTAATTTCTTCATAAAAGACACCATAATCTACCATTTTAAATTTTAATGTATGCGATAATTTAACATTTGTAACTAAATATTCCTAATTTACTGAAAAATAAATTTTTTTGCACAAAACTTACGTGGCATATCGAATACTGCTATTTCATCGTAGCAATACGGAAAGGAACTGTACTTGTGCTTGCACTGCTTATCAGCCGCGTTGGTCAATTGTGTGCTTCCCTCGTTCTTCATAACTTTCAGTCTTTTTGGCAACTAAAATCACAAACAAAACAAGTTACAAATACATTAAATAACAAAATAACTCCTTCTCCTTTTCATACCTTATCTTTGAGTTGTCTTTGTTTCCGCCATGTGGCGAGTATAGTGATCAACCTCTCCATGCAAAAGAAGAGGACCAGGCCTAGCATGGCGACGAACCCTTTGTACATATTCTCGTCGTGGCCACCATGGCCGTGTTCGTCGTGGCCCCCGTGACTAGAGCTCATCGCGTGCGGCAATAAATGTAATAGAGCGTCCCCGGCCAGCGTGCCAACCGCGAGTGCGACGAGGAACTGTAATATCTTATGATAATAAGTTGTCTGCATTATCGGTACAACAATTAGACCTAGGACGCCGCACAGACTGATCACTATGACCGCAACGCTCGAGTACACGTATATCAGGACCGTCGACATCTTCCCTGTTTCAGTCAGGAGCTGCTCGTCGTGATCGTGCGCGCAGTTGCTCTTCAGTATGCTGTACAGTACTGCGGGGCATGTCTCCTTAAACTTATCACTGTCTATTTCAGAGTTTGAACTAAACGGCACTTTTAAATAGTCTACTACTTCTTCTTTTGGTATGCACTGAAATTTGTAAAATAAAATAATCAATTTTTTTTAATAAACAGTTTTGAGTATGATCATAAAATTTATAAAGAAAACAATAATAAATAATTTCTATTTTATTCTTAAGACTGAAGTGATGTTTACTACTTTAAATAACTGATCCAAGATTCCATATAGAGAAAAATAATGATTCAGCAATTTCTAGCTGCCTTAAAGAAAAACAAAGTTTGTTTGTAATATGAAGGCAGGAAATAACAAAACTATTTAAAGACTTGGCTGTAACAACTGTCATTGTAAACTACACACTTCTGTTTTAGTTCATAAGAGCATATAAACATGACTACAAGGCTTGTAAAGTTCGTTTTATAATCAGAGGTTTATATTATATTATTGTACTAATGTATTCTGTATGTTCAAATTACAAATATTGCCACTTTTTGCATATTTATTCTTAAAATCGATTCCGAAAACCGATTCTGAGAATCAATTCTTAGAATCGATTCTGAGAATTGATTCATAGAATATATTCTTAGAATCATTCGAATACCAACAATTCGATATTTCAGATCATTTGATTATGCCCATCACTAGCTTGTAGTATAAGCTTACTGTATTATAATTCAATACACAATATGTTGTAACAACATCGTTCTATGCAATAGTTGGAATGCTTGTTCAAATATGACACAACACAATTGAGAAATGATAACACTTATTCTAGAGTAAAACAATAAGTGGAGAAGCAAGGTAGAAAGTGCTATGTTTTTGTTTACCTTAAGGTAGAAGTGTACCCCTTAATGTAAGGCACAAAAACATGGCACTTTATTATTTCAATTCATGAGAAAAGTAAGTCATTTTTTAGCCCGGTGTTTTCGTTAATGTATTTCAGAGATGTGTGGGAAGGGCGAAACGTTGTTTCCAAGTCTTGGAATCGATTCCCAGAATCTTGGAATTGATTTTCTATATATATTATTAGAATCGATTAAAGTATTATTTTATGTTTATATTTACTTCTAAGTAATGAATGTTAATTTATTTTTATAGCAAATCGTTTTTGGTTGTTCAGCAAAAAAAAAAAATTATTGTCAAAGTTCCTTTTATAATCAGAGGTTTATATTATATTATTGTACTAATGTATTCTGTATGTTCAAATTGCAAATATTGCCACTTTTTGCATATTTATTCTTAAAATCGATTCCGAAAACCGATTCTGAGAATTGATTCATAGAATATATTCTTAGAATCATTCGAATACCAACAATTCGATATTTCAGATCATTTGATTATGCCCATCACTAGCTTGTAGTACAAGCTTACTGTATTATAATTCAATACACAATATGTTGTAACAACATCGTTCTATGCAATAGTTGGAATGCTTGTTCAAATATGACACAACACAATTGAGAAGTGATAACACTTATTCTAGAGTAAAACAATAAGTGGAGAAGCAAGGTAGAAAGTGCTATGTTTTTGTTTACCTTAAGGTAGAAGTGTACCCCTTAATGTAAGGCACAAAAACATGGCACTTTATTATTTCAATTCATGAGAAAAGTAAGTCATTTTTTAGCCCGGTGTTTTCGTTAATGTATTTCAGAGATGTGTGGGAAGGGCGAAACGTTGTTTCCAAGTCTTGGAATCGATTCCCAGAATCTTGGAATTGATTTTCTATGTATATTATTAGAATCGATTAAAGTATTATTTTATGTTTATATTTACTTCTAAGTAATGAATGTTAATTTATTTTTATAGCAAATCGTTTTTGGTTGTTCAGCAAAAAAAAAAAATTATTGTCAAAGTTCCTTTTATAATCAGAGGTTTATATTATATTATTGTACTAATGTATTCTGTATGTTCAAATTGCAAATATTGCCACTTTTTGCATATTTATTCTTAAAATCGATTCCGAGAACCGATTCTGAGAATCGATTCTGAGAATTGATTCATAGAATATATTCTTAGAATCATTCGAATACCAATAATTCGATACCTCAGATCATTTGATTATGCCCATCCCTAGTTTTTAGCGTTAATAATAATGTTACATCATTAATGAATTAGTTTGTACACAGTATTAGTAAATGCTCATTTCAAAATCAAAACTTAACATGCACAATGCATCCTTTACTAATTATGTGTAAATAACAACAATAAACTTATTTAAATACGTATTATTTATTCAAAGGCTTGCACAGGTATTGATGGAGCATGCATTGAATATATGATTTACTTACTAGAATTTATTACCATAAGAAAATGGTTTCACCACTTTTCAAGGTATATTTATAATTATGTAACCGAACATGCAATAAATAATCTTATAAAACATACATTTAAAAATATGTAAGTAGGTATGTACTGTTAAATACTTCAGTTAAATAAAATCACAAAAATCCAATTTAATCCAATTTAATCTAATAAAAATAAGCCATTAAAAACAAATGGATACCCAACCATTATTATCAGCTAGCCAGAACCATCAACAGGTTTGAACCTGTTACAAATTTGAACCTGTTACAGGCTTGAACCTGTTCCAGGTTTTTTTTTCAACCCTGTACATAGATTTAAATAAGAGTGAAGTTATACTTACGGTATGATTAACAGCTGAATGATTATGTGGTATTGGATTACTATCGACAATATCGGGGCTAGTCAAATTATTTGTCGTGTGTGATAATTCGAATTTTGAACTTATATCCTGCGCGACGTTCAGGTGACGCATCAGTTTCTCGAAGCCTTCCATGGACATGGTCTTTCCGTCACCGTACATAACGAACAGCTTTTTTAAATACTTATCAATTTCTACAGCGATATTCTTAACGTTCACATCGTTGTTACTATTACTAATCGTCGCGGACCGCTTTGCCATTATCCTATCGTTATTGTACCGCTCTTGCGTGTGAATCTTTTTCGCCGAGTACGGTGAAAGATTTTCATCGTCCTTGTACGGTGAGTTGAACTGGTGGCCAGATGTTGCGCTATGCGCCGACACCGCCACATGAGACGCACACGGGGTGTGTGTTGCACATATAAAACAGAATATGCACACCGATATGACGTGTTTAACCATTGCGATCTGAAATTAAAAATTTCACAATTTATTGGATTGGCAATTTTTATTTATTGCCTAATAAATTTCTTTAGTGTATTACTTAATTCAACAAATTGTTGACAAGGCAAATACTAATTTGTTGTTAGTTTCTGTTGACATGGCATAATTCCTGTGAAATGGATGAACTATAATCAAGGATTAGAGATAATGGACCAGGTTAATCATCAAGAAAACTTTTTTAAATCGAATCAGCAATTTTCTTGGGTCTTTATTTTCATCTCAATTAAATTGCCTCTAACAATCAATGACTTTTTCATTGGTAACTAATTGGATCAACAGTTACTACGCAAAACAAAAGTTCATTCATAAAAATCATAAAAGGCAAGATTCTGATGTGTTACCAAAAAAGCAACCTACATACCATAAAAGATTATACTAACTACATACTTGTATTTATCACTTATATCGTATTACATACGCACATACAACATGACACAGATATAAAAGTAGAACGCATACGCGTTAGGAAACACTGTTTACTAACATTTCGATTGAATTTACTTAATTAACCGCGAATACGTACCACATATACATATAAATCTTGACAACCAGTACCCTCTAAGGTAGAAATACAGCGTGCCTCAATAACACTCAATAAAGTGAAGTTGTTCTTCGCAATGAGCTGAACAAACTGAAGTGAGATCTAAGGTTCTTTCACACATAAACAGTCGGTCCGGTACCGGAACAGTTTTTGCCTAGCGTACGGACAAATGGCATTGCCAGTTTCACGCATGCGCAATGATACCTCACGTGCTTAGCAAGGCAATAATCATGGCCATAGATAAATTTATCATACATATAAACCGAAATATAAACTTATGATCCCAGCAAAGCTTTCATACGAACTGTACCAACGTAAATTATTCTACCTGTCTGAACTATTCTTTTCTATTAGTACTTTATATTTGTCTAACAAATTAATATAATTAAAGAACAAACTTACAGTAAAATGAAATTGAAAAATTTAGCTCAAATCTAACTGAACTTAGCCACAAGATTTGAAACAACTATAGCAATAGTAGGGTATTTTGGTGTCAAAAGGGTGAAGGACCCTGGCCACCCTGGTTTATTGTTGAGGTTATAAAACAACAACTCCAAAACATCACATCGCCAAACTTTTACCAATAAAATACCTGAGTATCTGACTATTTTAACCGGACAAATAATACCACATTTGAAAAAGTGGGTCTCTGTGCATTTCCCTTATCGGTTGTTAAACAGTTTGCAGAATGGCAGTGAGTGGTGTTGGCAGAGGTAGAGGATGGTTAAATTTGAACAAACCAAATGTGCACAGACCAGGACAATCACTGAGTCCTCAAATATCTCAAGCGAATACAAACGAGCAACAGCATTATCAACAATCATCAAGCTCTATAAAATGTTCATCCCCATGTCCGCAGTATGAGAAAATCATATCCTTCATAAGTAAATTAAACAGCGCGGACGATGGTATTTTAATGAACCAAAAATTTCGGATGATTCTGGAGACGTGGAGACAAGATTGTCCGACCAGTAACGAGGTTGAGTAAGTTAAAATTTGATATTCTTAATAAGTGTTGCTTAATTAATCATTCTATAGAGAGAGCTTCAATTATATTTATCAGAAGTGCTTGGAAGATGAGGTTTTAGCCTCAAAAGTTGTGTATATGGTATCCTCGTATTCCTTTATAACAGCAGAAGTATCAGATCAGAAAATTCGACGTTTATTTATAGCGCAAGTGCAGGCAACTTACGAGGGTATGTATGGGACTTCATTGTCTTGCTGTTGGCATTGTAGTGATAACTTTTGTTGATTTTAGGCTGCAAGCAACTCCAGCAAACAAATCCTAGGAGTTTCCGTATCGCCGTGCAAATATTAAGCGAGTATTACAACAAGGCAAAGTTTAGCGATGGTAGACCGATCTCATTTTTGGCAACTCCATTGCTCTCTTATTTTGACATGCTTCTCGATACAGCACAACCAGCAGATCTAGAATTATTCACAACTCAGGTATGTACTGCTTATTTATAACATTGTCAAGATTTATTTTTGTGGCTCAACTTGGTTTAACTTACTAGTTCTTAAGGGGTTGGTTAATTGTAGTTGGTTGAAATTGTCATTGTCAATTTAATGTTCCACTTGACTGATAAAGGTTTCCTAATTAATAATTTCTCTTTATGGTTTACTGAAATATAATCTTTGTATGAAATGAAGATGATATGAAAATAAAGCCCCTGTATTTAATTAATACATGGATGTATTTGTTTTTTATAATTAGAGTGGTTTTAAACTAAGTAGAGCACAGTGACATATGCAACCAATTATACCCAGTGTATGATTTATAATTGACCCGCGTATATTCGGTTGCATACACAATTGTGCTCTCCTTGGTTTGAAACATCTATACTGCTGTTTGGAGCACATATTCTTCAATGTTGTTCTCTTATTGTTTTATTACTCAGTATCTGTACCTGATTTCCCTAATTTCCTTAAATGCACAATAAAATGATGTATTATTTTATCTTTGTACCTATATGTTTTTTTTTCTAGTTACAATTAAATGGTTCTGGAGTAAAAGCTGATTATCCACAACAATTAGCCGACCTAATCAACAGAGTCCGAAAAATGTTAGTCACACGAACAGACCTTTGTCATAGATCAAAAGTCTATTTACTACTGACCATTGACATCGCCAACAACAGATTCAGTCTATTGTCAGCTGACATTATAAAGTTTTACCAGGAAGAATTAGGAGACCAAGTTATATCACAATTTCAGGTAAATATTCTTTAAATTTGAATATAACATGAGAACATTTCTTATTAAAGTATTTAGTCATAAAAAAATTGACCTACCTTTTTTATAAGTATTCCTGGAGTGGAAAAAACACGTTTCTCTTAATTTATAATAATCTTAGTTTATAATAAACAACACAATCATAATACGTAGTACCCGGTTACTGTCTGAATCAAAGTGGAATTTGAAATGTTACGATTACTAATACACCACACATTTGGTAGCGTACGCCCACTTGTAGCTGTAACAGATATACAGAGAATGCGGTCTTATTTGAAGACTAAACTTAAACTAATATCTGCTTCAACTGTTGCTTGCTTTTGCATAATGATAGGAAATCTGCTGATAATACGGCCGTGAATATGTATTTTGGTATGTAATCTGAAGCATGTTTAAAACATGATTTATTTATGAATGGTGTTAACAATTTTATTTCTCATAAATTACACAAGTCAAAAATATTATATTTAGTACTTACAATAGTTTAGTTTAGGTCAAGTTTTTTTTTTTAATTTGCAGGACTTGGAAAAAAAATCATAGAAATTGTATCTTAATAGTGTTAAAGTTTATAGTAAAATGTAATAATAAAATGATTGGTTTTAATTTGTTGCAGGCAATCTTGGGTGCCTTAAGTATCCAAACACATCAAACGAACAAAACATTTGATAGTTATCAAAGCCCTGTAAATGTTTTGCAAGTAACCCCACCAGAGTCAACATCTCCGATCAATGATCAGAAACAACAGCAACAAACAACAGTACAACAGAATAAATACAATAGCTCGCAAAGTTACAATAATGCGCAATGTTATTCAAACGATATGAATGTCGGTACTTGGGACGGGCAGCAGGAGAAAGTGAGCAACAGTAATGTTGGAAGAGAAAAGACTGGCAGACCTATATTGGGCGCAGGTGCTAGGATGCAAAAAGATAAAAATGATGGGACTTCTCATTGGAAAGATTCCAATAAGGATTCCTCGGTGAATTGGTCAGATAAGTCCAGTTGGAGGGATAAAAAGCAACCGAAAAATTATAGTAAAGGGTGGGAACACGATGATAGATTTGACAATGAGTATAATTAGTAAAACTGAGAGAGTGTTAGCAACGTAATTTATACTATCTACTATCTATTTATACTATCTACTAGCTATATGTCAGTAATCATATAGAATTTCATAGTTTTAAGCTTGATTTTAATTGAATGAAGATATTTTACTTCTTTATAACGTATGGCTTGGATTTGCCATAGTTTTATTATCATGACATCCTCATTGTTTTTGTTTCTTTGTATTTCTGTCTACTGTACAGCTAGGTGTATTGCATGTAATTTCATGATATTTTAGAGTTCTTATAGGAAGTAGATGTGTTATACTTTTAAATCTATATTGAAAGGTCTTTTGGACGTGTATATCTATATAGGTACATTCTAATTTGTAAATAGTTTTTTCTAATTTATAATTTTAGTGCGTACTTAGATTTAAGGTGGAACATGGGTACATGTTAGCAGTGTTTTAGCTTAGAGATTTTTCGGTCACGTTTTTCTTTCCGTCGATGGCCTCTACTGCAATTATTTTGATCTCCAAGTCTAGTTTAGCAACTTTATCTTTTCGAATAAAAGTTATTGCACCTTCATTTGAAATATTATTCCTAATTTCAAACACCTACTTAAAAATTACATAACAATCTAGGTAAGTAGAAATGATATAAAACTGCAGTAACATTTACCAGAAGACTGACACAAATAATTTATTATCCCGTTACGGTTTATACATAAATAAATGGCATCACAGACGAAATACTTTATCAATTGACAAGGCATAGTTAACAAACCTAAAACAGAAATAATCAAGATTTTTGTTATCATAATAAAAATGGAGAAAAAGTAATACTTAGTGCTGTCTGAAACTGGTTGTCCATAATGATAGTCTGGAAGCCACCAGTTCTCACCTTCCAAGGCAGGGTCATTTGTCCACCAACCCATGTTCATGGAACTACAGCCTGGATAATTATACATATCCAGTGGACCTATATAGTTAAAAATAATGATACATTATTTTGTTAATCAGGATACTTTATGTTATTTATTAATATTTAAATACATATGGACTACCAGTAATTTGCCTCAACAAGGCTCTGGTGGTGGAAATTTGAATTAAAACAGTTGGAATAAGTTTGCTTGTATAGCGCCATCTATATCCGCCCGTTCAGGCGAATTAAACACTAAGAATGAGCGTGAAAAAGAAATCATACCCACTGGTTTGAAAGTGCCTTTCTTTCGCATTCTGATCAGTCTATCATTGGATTTGTATGCATATCCATCGATTCTGCCAACGTAACAATCTAATTCTGACAGAAGTTCATAAAACGGTTTTCGTAATGCTCCTGTAGGAAAAAAAATTAATAGACTGTCAATAATATTGTACAATTAATATTGAACAATAAATATCAAACCTCTACTCTTTACAATATGAAATATTGCGGAATATTATTGATATTGCGTTTATTATTTTTTCTTTTTTGTAGTTATAAGCCCTACACCTAATGGGTTTGTGTGAGTAGTAGTCACCAATTCTTCCACATTTTATCAAATGGTGTACAAGAATTCAAGTCAATAATCTACTGACTACAACATAAATCCAATAAATTATTCGAATCGCAACGGTTTTACCTTTTTTCTCCAAGTCAATCAAATCCTCAGGCGCTTCTGGTTCATGGTAATCATCGCGAACCATGTCTTTAATGGGATCTGTAAACCCATAGTAAGTTACTCCAAACCACTCCATATTCAATTATATTTTCTGAAGTGAGTTTTAAATTTAATGCTGTTTATAAACCGCTGTTTTGACAATGACAATGTGATGACAATGTTGATGAAATATGCCAGACAATGCCACCCATTATTCAATTTTGTAAAGCCTGACAACTCGCAACGATTCTGTCAAATAAGTTCCATGTTTTTGTGCTTTAACACGAAATACCTGTATATTTGTTAACTTAATTGATAATACATATCGGCTGTTATACCATTTATTCAGTTTTTGTATAAACAAAACTCGTGATGAGTTAATAAACTATTTGTGACAGTCTTCCGTACGTTTGCCTTCTTTAGTTTTGTCTTCTTTAATCTTGTCTCCTTTATCTTTCTTTTTTGTCTTCTCTTTCTTCGGTTTGCTTTTGCCAGAGAATGGATTGTGGAAAAATTTTCTCATAAATCCCGGCCCGTTAAACTGTCCGGTCACCAAATAACGCCAATAAATATCAGGGAATACATTCGTCTTTAGAAAATACGCAAAACTGCTTTCCGCGTCCTGACTGAACGGGAATGTTTCCATTGGATTCAGACCATAATCAAATTCGGCTAACATACACGTTCCATAACTTGTAACTATTGGGCATGCGGTATAACCATTGTAGCTTAATGGTGGATTCTTTCCGTCGAGTGCTGCAATAAGATTTGAGTAGAGTACGTGAGATTGTAAACCTGAAACATGATAACGTTTAGTTTTGTATCCGTTGTTTTAATTCCTCTTGCATACTTATAGCGCTGGCTGTTCTCGAAGTGGGTAGAGATGAACAGTCCCCTAGAGCGTATATATTTGGATATTTCTTGTGCTGTAATGTGTTCTTGTCGACGTCCACAAAGGAATCTTCATTTAGAAGCTGTTTAGATTTTCGAATTTGTTCGGGAATCGTCATTGGCGGTGTTACATGTAGAAATGAATACTGAAACACGGTAGGTATTGAAAAATTATGGTCAATTGTTGAGTGCGGATATTCACACCTTCATGCAATGTTTTTCTTCTGGATTCTCGACACATTCAAACACAATCTTCTGCGAATCAGGAATCACCTCCACCAAATTAGTGTTTTTCATTACTTGTATATTTCTTTTCTGCGCTATTTTATCCAAAGCATCAGCATATTTTTTAACGTGAAAAATAGCTGGCAGACCGGTGGCGTATACAATTTGTGCATCGCACCTTTTATCTTGCTATTAACAAATAAATCTGTTACATTACAATGTTTCCCAACCTTTTTCAAGGGCGGACCCCTAGCGCCACCTTAGCATGGTCCGCGGACCCCAAAAAACATTTATTTCCGCCCTTGAAAAAACTTGGGAAAGGCTGATTTAATGATATAAACGAGTTTGGACATTTGTAGGTGTTAAATTTGTCGAAGAAGTTGATTGGTGTTTGTCCAAAAGATTGCTTCAGCTTGTTGAGGAAATTTCTTCCGGTGTATAACCCTTTGGACATTCATTGGTGCAGTATTTGCTTTAAAAATTGAGTTTGCCCGATAAGTTTGATTGATGTTTGTCCAAAAGCTTCCTTCAGCCTCTTGAGGATTTTTTAATGCCTTAGATCAGTTTGAACACTCGTAGGTGCAAAATTTGCTGAGGAAGTTGATTGGTGTTTGTCTAAAAGGTTGCTTCAGCCTCTTGAAGAAATTTCTTCTGATGTACAACCCTTTGGACATTCATTGGTGCACTATTTGCTTTAAAAAAATTGAGGTTGCCCGATAAGTTTGATTGGTGTTTGTCCAAAAGGTTGCTTCAGCCTGTTGAGGAAATTTCTTCTGGTGTACAACCCTTTGGACATTCATTAGTGCAATATTTCATTCAAGAAGTTGAGGTTGCCCGATAAGTTTGATTGGTGTTTGTCCAAAAGCTTCCTTCAGCCTCTTGAGGATTTTTTTAATGACTTAGATGAGTTTGGACACTCGTAGGTGCTAAATTTGCTGAGGAAGTTGATTGGTGTTTGTCCAAAAGGTTGCTTCAGCCTGTTGAGGAAATTTCTTCTGGTGTACAACCCTTTGGACATTCATTGGTGCACTATTTGCTTTAAAAAAATTGAGGTTGCCCGATAAGTTTGATTGGTGTTTGTCCAAAAGCTTCCTTCAGCCTCTTGAGGATTTTTTTAATGACTTAGATGAGTTTGGACACTCGTAGGTGCTAAATTTGCTGAGGAAGTTGATTGGTGTTTGTCCAAAAGGTTGCTTCAGCCTGTTGAGGAAATTTCTTCTGGTGTACAACCCTTTGGACATTCATTGGTGCACTATTTGCTTTAAAAAAATTGAGGTTGCCCGATAAGTTTGATTGGTGTTTGTCCAAAAGCTTCCTTCAGCCTCTTGAGGATTTTTTAATGACTTAGATGAGTTTGAACACTCGTAGGTGCAAAATTTGCTGAGGAAGTTGATTGGTGTTTGTCCAAAAGGTTGCTTCAGCCTGTTGAGGAAATTTCTTCTGGTGTACAACCCTTTGGACATTCATTGGTGCACTATTTGCTTTAAAAAAATTGAGGTTGCCCGATAAGTTTGATTGGTGTTTGTCCAAAAGCTTCCTTCAGCCTCTTGAGGATTTTTTTAATGACTTAGATGAGTTTGGACACTCGTAGGTGCTAAATTTGCTGAGGAAGTTGATTGGTGTTTGTCCAAAAGTTTGCTTCAGCCTCTTGAGGAATTTTTTAATGACTTAGATGAGTTTGGACACTCGTAGGTGCTAAATTTGCTGAGGAAGTTGATTGGTGTTTGTCCAAAAGGTTGCTTCAGCCTGTTGAGGAAATTTCTTCTGGTGTACAACCCTTTGGACATTCATTGGTGCAATATTTCATTCAAGAAGTTGAGTTTGCCTGATTAGTTTGATTGGTGTTTGTCCAAAATCTTTCTTCAACCTCTTGAGTAAATTTTTAATGACGTAGATGAGTTTGGACATTCGTAGGTGCTAAATTTGTCCAAGTAGTTGTAGTGTAGTAGTTTGTGGAGTAGTAGATATTGCTATTCCATAGGTCTATTATCTGTTGCGACCACTGGTTAGTAAACACTGTGTTATAAGTTATTTTCTTCTAGTAATCAGTATATAATAACATTAGTACCTTACGAAAGTAATGTTCTGCCAGGTAGCAAATCTTCTGGGAAGCCCCCGCGCATTTTATTGGCGTTTTCGGATGTGTAAAAACGGCGTTACCGGAGTTAAATTGTTTAAAGCATCTGAACGTCTTTTCGGCGTATTTCGGTGAGTATATCGTTGAAACATTATCATATTCTTGCAACGCTTCCTTTAATCCTTTTATCTTGAAAAGGAGAAAAATATGAAGACTAATAAAATACGCTAATTAGCAGAAAGCAATACCCTGTCAAGATCTAGAACCATTCCCGCTGATATGACCATAAATTCGTATTCTATAGTCTGACTGCCTGAAGTTACAACACTACTCGAATCCGGACTAAACTCAACAACTGATTCTTTCATCAAAGTAACGTTCTGCGGGACAACTTGCACTGTGGGTTTCATAGATTCTCGTAATTGTCTTATGCCAGCACCAACAAGAGTAAACATTGGTTGGTAATAATGTAATTCGTTTGGTTCGGCCAATATAATATCGCATTTTGTCAATTTTTTTGTTAATCTGGAAGCTACGGCACACCCTCCGGTTCCTCCGCCAATAATAAGGACTTTACAGCTGAAAATAATCGGAATACATTACGTGATTATTGTGGCTTGTGGAAATGCTTGCCAGTGATGTTTAAATGAAACCTTCGATGTGGAAAAACTTCTTAAAGGGGGTTTAAACATTTTGTAGACACGCCAAATAACTTTCATAATTTGACAAAACTGTCCCGAAAGATAATTATCTCCTTGGTTATTTTTCTTGACATTTTAGAAACAACACCCACTGGGTAAGAGAAAGTAGGGCTAAATACGAATTTCACATCTTATATCTCATTAATTGCTTTTTAGGAGAGTAATGGCAAATAACATACATTTCCAAAAATTTATTTCATAAAATATTACTGTTGCTTATGCAACTAAAATATCTTGCACTTTAGGTTGCATCAACAAAACATTTTGTGGTTTGAATGTCATCTAAAAAAAGGTCAGAAATGTTGTATTTTGTGACTAGAATGAATTTCATTCACAAAAACCAGATGCAATAAAACAACAGGCAGTCCCAATAATCAATATAAACTGCTTTTTGTTCTTATTTCGGCAGGAAGACCGTGCAATTAAAGTTTCAAAATATTCGAAATTTTGAATCATCTAATACACGCAAGTGTGATTCAGGCTAAAAACGTCATGGTCCAACGCAAACAGCACTGAAAAGTTGATGTTCTCAAATAACAAGTACCTACGTTTATTTTGGAACATTTTCTATTTATTGGAGTGTTGATTTTGCTTTGATATATTTTTTTAATAAAAACTTTGATTGACTTATAGAGACGTGTTCCTAGAGGAATAATGAAACCAAAAGTGTCTTTAGTTGGAAGAAAAAAGTTAAAAAAAATGATTTTAGGGTGGGTTTATTCACCTACCCATAAAGTTCTGTAATGCGATCTGTCAAATACGTCAAATTTTCTCGTACAAATGATATATTTCAGATTGAAATGTACAAAACGTGTATTGTACTCTTCCTTTCAGGTTCTGTACACTGCCATCACTACATCTTATCTATTAACTCTACAAATGGGGCAACAAAATCTTAAACTTATCTGAGAGATAACTATTCACGACTTTATGGGTAGGTGAATAAACCCGGCAATTATCATCTTATAATATTTGATTGATACATTTGTCAAATTAGACGTTTAGTATTTCCCTCAACAAAATACCGACAAGATGATCAAACATATCTTGCTTGTGGTTTCGGTCTGTAGTATTTGAATCCCGATTTTCTGGGGGCAATCATCATCAAATCTGGACAACTCAAAATTGCTGGAAATTCCATAAGAAATTCGACAATAATGTATTATGTAGTGTATAAGCTATTATAAAAAATATGTCGACCCCGTCAATATTTGTAAAGGGCATCAAATCGATCACATACCGCCATTATTTTAATCTTGGGCTTCCCAGCTTATCAATTGGGTGGGGGCCTCGTAATGCATAGCGTCGATGATGCTCGATAAAAATTCGGTGCGTATATCTACTATTGCCATTGCACTCTCTAATATTTAACCTTGAGAGTTGAGAATGTTGAGATATTAACCTTACTTGTTGCTCTACGTAGCTTCTAGCTGGTTCATTGTAGCTGTTTCTGTTGGTTTAAACACTTTAAAATGTTTAAACCATTATTGCATAGAAGTTTAGTGTATTGGTCTTCGAATCGATATTTATCTGTTAGCCATAAGTTATGTGATAAACACAGGTACGTTACCAATAAAAATATCATTTAAACATCATTATTTTCATATGATTTTAGCTGTAAACTTCTTGTGGTTGGTGGTGGTTCTGGAGGAATCACCATGGGCTCGAAATTTGCAAGAACAATGCAGAAAAATGAGGTGATAATACTCGAACCGGCCGACGTGCATTATTACCAGCCAATGTTTACATTAGCTGGAGGCGGTATAAAAAAAGTATCCCAGTCTGCCCGTTGTATGTCATCTGTTATGCCAAAGAATGCCACACACCTTAAAGACAAAGTGTCACAATTTGATCCGGAAAATAATAGAATCTTCACAAAAAAAGGCGATACAATAAATTACGAAGCCATGATAATCGCTGTTGGATTAGAATTGCACTATGAAAAAGTAAATTTGCTACAATTATATTATTTCTTGCTGGACAATTTTGTAATAATGTGTAATTTTAGATTCCAGGTGTTCTTGATGCTTTGGAAAATCGTGATAACGTAGGTTCGATATATTCGCCTAAATATGCGGATAAAACTTATGAGGCACTGCAGAAATTTGAATGTGGAAATGCTATATTTACGTACCCACAGTCTTATGTGAAGTGCCCAGGGGCCCCGCAGAAGATCTGTTATATTGGAGAGGAATATCTAAGAAAGGTTCAAATTTTATTTATTTCTTAATGCTATTAAAAAAGATTGAGAAATTGAGAAAGAAGAGAAATCACAATTACTTTTTTGTGTCATGTTTATTTTTGGTAGTTTATTTTTTTTTATAACATACTTTGTGTTTTGTTTCTTAGTATTTTTATTTTGTAACATTCCAAAGTATTAGAATATTTGTTGAGGGAATTGTTTTTCTTATCAATTATGACATTTCTGTTATAAAACTTATCAACATTCCAGTTACAACTTATTAATAACTGAACTGCTAAAAATATGTTTTTAATGTTAAAATTAATTTAATAAAAAATGAGTAATTTTACAAGTATTTGGTTAAAATATCTATATTAAAGCGTCACAATATAGAGTGACTTCTTTTAATAATCTTTTACTGTGCAAATGCATGTTTTTTTTTTTGTTAGACCATATTTTAAGTTAATTGAGTTAAATTTGCATATAAAATGTCAGACAGAAAATTTAATTAACAAAAACAACAAAACTGGTCAACTCAAACCTCTAAAACTTGGATAATAACATAAAGCAAAAAAAAATTAACATATAAAGTCTTCATTATGATTGGTTAAGAAAGAATAAGTGAGAGTTCTTCTTTTTCTATAGGCTGGCAAACGTGATAAAGCCACCGTAATTTACAATACATCTTTGCCGGTGTTATTTGGTGTGAAGCACTACTGCAACGCCCTCTGGAAGGTTGTCAAGAAACGAGACATACAGGTCAACACAAGCATGAATTTGGTCGAAGTAAAACCGGACAAGAATCAAGCGATCTTTCAAAATCTCGAAACGCACGAACTGAAGACATTCGATGTATCTCTGATCGATAATTTATTTATGCTTTGTTAATCTAAATTTGGATTTTTTTCAGTATGGATTTCTCCATGTGGTGCCACCTATGTGTCCACCGGGCGTTATACGAAACTCTCAGAAGTTGGTCAATGAAGCGGGTTATGTTGAGGTGGACCCAAGCACTCTCCAACATGTTCGTTATCCGAACATTTTTGCCATTGGAGATTGTTCCAGTTCTCCGAATTCCAAGACAACAGCGGCTATAGGTAATAACTACTATACTGTTAAAAAATTTATTTAATTTTTTTTTCTATTTGCAGCTTCTCAAGCGCCGGTGGTTTATAATAATTTAAAATCTGTGCTTGAGGGTCGTAAGTTGACAGCAAAATATGATGGATACGCATCCTGTCCTTTGGTGACCGGTGTTGGGAAGTGTATATTGGCTGAATTCGATTATAGTTTAACACCGAAAGAGACCTTCCCGATATCGCAAGATAAGGAACGATGGCTGATGTACATCATGAAGAAAGATTTTATGCCAATCTTATACTGGTACCTAATGTTGCCTGGGTACTGGAACGGGCCTGCTATGATGCGCAAAATTTTAAGCCTAGGTTTTCGATAAATTGTCTGATGTTGATAATAAAAGTGTGAAGAATATTTTTCTATGATTGGCTACAAAAATAGTATTATCTAAGCTATTCCTTTTGTGGGGATACAAAAAATACTATTATTTTTGTAATTTTTGTTTACTACTGACTGGCAATATGTGTTTTGTTGGTATTCTGTTAACCTGTTTATGATTGTTAGCATCTTTTAACAAAACTCATTTTTGTAACAGTTACAGGTGAGCAAAAAAAAATACGTGATAATTAGTGTGGGCATTAAGAAGTTAGAAATTAAGTTAGAATCACATACATAATTAATATGACATGTTATTTTATAGTACTTTTTAATGGTCAATTTTTATGTTTTTTTTTAACATAGTTTAAATTATTGTTAATGTTTTAACAATGTATATCTATTTACACTTATATATCTTATTATATTGTATCTACATGCATCTCGTTTTCTTATTTTTATCTCCTCCCATGTTGTTTATTTTTTGGCAACGGTATCCTTTAATTTCAACAAATTCTACTTCAAATATTTTTCTACCAAATGGAGTTGAAGGAACAATTTACTTCACTTTTCTTTTACCAGCTTTTAAAAGATTTTATTTTACATTTGTGCTGTCATATACCAACATTTTAAAATATCAAAATATCTAAAAAATTATTGCAATCAATTCAGGGAGTCGAAAAGTTTCCACTGAAATCTCAAAATTTTGTTTCCTTCAATTACAATACTTTTCTTCTAGGGTACTAGTTGGAATCAAAATTACAAATCCAGTAGAAAATCTGACTAAGTTTCACAATCAGTTCTTTGTTTGACTACCTCAACATAATACGAATACCAACTTGCCCTCTGGCGGCAGTCGGACAAACTTGACTAGTGTACAAATTCTACAATAACACAATATTATAAAAAAACATTTAAAAAATATTAAAAATATGATTTATTACTGTTACACTGACAAACTAAAATAACTTAAAAAAAAAAAAAACAATAAACTTCACTTAACAAGCAACAAAATATTTGCAATAGTTTCTTCCAACGCTGGCATTGCATATTCCTTGGCTAAATGCAGAAACGTCCCCAACAAAACAATCAAATCATCTCTCCCAATTATCCCTCTGAAGTCGCCAGCACACTGGCAATGTTTGATCAAGTTTTCCAATTTAATCTACCAACAAAAAATTGATAGTATTGATAAAAAAAAAATCTCATTGCGCTTACCTGTGTGCATTTCTTGCATTGCAGGTCTTGCAGGTTATAGGCAATCAATTTCTTTGTGACAATATCCAGCAGTAAACTCTCTATTTCCATGTTGTCATATGCCGTGTTACAAAGCGGACATAACCATGAAGTTTCCGAACGATGCGGGTCCCTTCCTAAGTCGACGTCACGACAATGATTACAAGCTTTGCATATTAATTGTGGGATTACATAGGACACTGTCGGGTCACTCCATTCAGCTTTTTCAGAAAATTCACCAACACCTATTTAACAAAGACGATGTTTCAAACTAAGAAGATCACAATTGTATATGCAATCAAATATACACGGGTCAATTTATAAACCATACAATGGGTATAATTGGTTGCATATGTCACGGTGCTCTTCTTAGACGGTGATGTAAAAAGAAATCTTTTGTTATTTCTCTTAAGCTTGCTTACCTACTAAACGAAGTAAATTTCTCCGTAATGCATAAACAGTCTCTTGAATAGCAGGATCTAGCGAAAGTACGTGACATATGGACTTTACAAAGTCTAAAGCGGGATTTGTACCATTTTGTGTTCTACTCAATCGTTCGTTGATTTTTTCTGTAATTCTAAATTAAACAGGATTCATTAAAAATGATTAATTAATAAAATTGCTACAGTCTACAGTCAAGTTAACATCAATTTTTTAGTTTATGTCGTATGTCATTCTGCAAGTTTTAGAGGTTAGAGTTTCAACATATTCTCACTTAAAGGTTTTTCTTTGTTGAATAAGCTATAAATCATCTTTTTTTACTACTATAACAGTGGTACAGTCTCACATAGTCTTACCTGAATAAGTTTTGACTAATTTCACCGCTGATGATTTCCTTTGCAAATTCTACGACGGATTCATATGCACTCAACCCTAAGGTTGGTTGACTTAAAGCGAGTGTGGTGTGTGTACTCTCAATCTGGCTTAATTTCATGTGGATTGCGTTGATATAACCTGCGATTACGGTGTTGAAACTGTTACGACAACCGGCAGCTTCCGGCAACTGTTCTGCTATGTTCCAGTTCATAACAACAACAGGCTAAAAATAATTTGTTTATTAAACAATTAAATCATTTAAAAAAAATGATTTAATTTTTTTTATTGAACAATTCTTTCAAATTTTTATAGTTTTTCAACATACACCATCTTTTTCACGATCTTCATCGTCTTCATTTTCTTCATCTTGCGTCTCCAAATTTTCTTCGTCCGGTAGTTTTCCTTGAATTCCTGCATAATTGGCGGCGTCTAACCAAATTAATTGTTCCCAGCATTGCCTAAATATCGAATAGATATGATGGTTTAAATTCCGATAATTAATTAATTAATTAAGAACGTTTGTATACCTGTATGAAATTTCTAAGGAGTGGAACAATTCTTTATTCCTAATCGAGTTTACTATGAACTCGATATTTGCGACGGCATCCTCGACGGTTCTCTTCCTTGTGGACAAGATGATATTATTAAAGTTTGCGTAGATTATCGTGCATCCGAGTCGTTTAAATTCAGCTACAAGTTGCATGAATAATTTTTTCATCAAGTTTTGTAGTGTTCTCAGCAGCGCAGGGTCGTATAAAAGTGATTTTGACGATCTTAACCATCTTAAAAAAGAAAAATAACAAATTCAGTGCTTAACAGATATAAAATAACAAATTAAATGATGGCATTGTATAAACATAGCATTTTATTACGTCAATTCATGAGAAAAGTAGAAAATGCTCAGCATAGTGTTTTTGTTAATGGACTTTAGTAATTTTGTTGTTTTCAAGTAATCAATTTGTTCTCTTTTGCTATAAATAAATAAACTAAACATTAGCAATATTTGGAACTTCTATTATTTTATACACAATTACACACCCTGTATTGTAACTGCTTATCCAATTTTGACAAATAGGCTACAATCTATTCCCTCAATAAAACAACTCAATAATAACTTAATAAAACAATAAACAAAACAACAACGAGGACAATAATTACCTGTAAAAGTGTATAACTTGGAAATCGGCAAAAACATTCCTGTGCAAAGAAATATCCCGCATCCACGTGCTTGCCATGGTTCTCAAAATTTTAAAAGCCTCAGCACACCGCGCAGTCTCGTCATAAATGGTTGCCTGATTACCCGAGATCATGTCATCCAGAGAGGTCGTAGTTCCCGTGTCAAAAGCGGTCGCCGTGCTTGTACCTTCAATATCGGTGACGTGATGCGCTTGGAGCAGGGTACAAATCGCCAAACTGTCAATATCCAGTTCAACACTCGAACTTGAGTACCATCCGGAGCTATTGCAAATCTCGCTGGAACCTTCCTGGTTCTCGGCTAACAATCTCGCGTCACATTCTTGCGAGCCGCCTAAATCGGGTCGATCGGTAGGGGAACACCACATGACGTGGTTCTGTTTCATCAAGTGCCTCCCAAAGAAGAGATCTGCACCAAAGATGGCGGGATCGGATGGCATGTTGCCGACGGGTAGGTGGAAATATCGGCATTGCTCGGTCATAAGTTCTAGGACTCTTTCGCTGTTAAGATAGTGGCGTATTAACGCTTTGGCGCCAACTGTTTGCCAGTTTAAGGTGTTGTAGAGGTCTTCTACGTCTTTAACGTGGATTTGGGTGATCGGGAAGTCGTTGAATACGGGCATTGCGACGGTTAAATTGTGGACTTCGTCGTATGACTGGATTGCTAATAAACTGGGGCCCATTTTGGCGTCTTTATATGCTTGTAGTGCCTTTTGAATTTGTTTATGTACCTGAAATAATTATGTACCAGATAAGTGAATGATTATTTATGCTGGGTGTAATAAATATAAGGAATATTGATTATAACTTATCAATATTACATGTTTTCTGTGTTTCTTCATGTTCTGTTATTTAACTTTGTTTAACGAGCAATAGTTATTAAAAATCTACTAGAAAAGCAAACAAATACCAATTTGCCCTCTGGTGGCAGTCAACAAATAAATTAATATTTATGTTTTACATAGCAAAAATATACATTTTTTTTCAGACAAATTATTAAGAATAATATTATCATTATTACCTGACCCAAATCTACTTCGACACGAACTTCAAAGGTTAAATCCGACGGAGGTAGCAGTTCTTCATCAGCGTTCTTCTCAACTTTAACGTTCCTCTCGGACTGATACATGTTATTCATGTTTGGCATCAAATTTGTGCGAACGGTATCCATAACAACTATTAAAACTTTCTTTAACGGCGTTAGAAATAAAGCAAACATTTGTTTGGCTCCTACACTTGCACGATGTTGATATAAATAAATATGTTTCATGGAGTTCTTGGGCAGGTACGGTTGTCTGGCTATGCTAATAAGTTCCAAATCATTCAGGTTGAAAACTGTCGTGTCGGAGTTTTGTTTTCCCGACACTACTCGGCACACGCAGCCCAATTCTAGTAGAGTGCGGAATAACGGGGGTACTTGCGTTTCGTATACGCCTTCAACGTTAGAGTCTGTTAGATCGACATACATTTTTCTAGAGAAATAGAAATTAATAAAATAGAATTTAATTAATTTAACAATTAAATTAATTGGGGAAGCATTTATTTTTGAAAATAATAATTGGAAGATGCATTTAACTAACTAGAGACATCAAGATAACTGGTCAATTCCAACCTGCAAAATTTGCGGGATGGCATAAAGCAAAAATGGTGCTTAAAGTTTAATTGTTGAATTTCTGAGTTCTAATCTACAATATCACACAATCAAATACTTACTTGCCATATTCCTGGAACACCTCTTCCGGAACTGAATACATATACAGATTAAAGACTGGTCGCGATCTTGGCAAAGTCCTGTTACATTTTTTGAACAAAGCACCCTCGTCAGCGCATTTGGGGGTTCGCAAATTTGCGTAGAATATCCTAGGCACCAGCAATTTTAAGGAATGCAGTTCATTTTGTACCTAAAAATAACAGTTTATGAGATATAACAATGTTTTTTTTTTTTTGTTTAGAAAATCCTACAAGAGCCCATAACCTATATTCCCCAGGAGTTGATGTGGGAGCAATCTGTATAATTTGCCAAGCGCAAGAGATGAGCGTTCTCTGCGCTTTCTGAAGAAATCCACCCAGGACTCCGGCTGATGTGCGAACGACTGCACTCTTTTGGCGTTTGTTTCTTTGATGGCCGTTATTTTTCTGGTATATCTGGTACCTCCATTTCTTCTTTTGGAAGAGTAACCATTCCAGACGTTGCTCCTAAATTAAAGAAAATAAAAAAATAGAAAGCCATTGTTTAAAAAAAAATCAATAAAAATTACCTTGGTGTCACCATATGGAGGTGGAGGTCCTAACACTTCCTTCCAACTTTTGGTTAGGTCGATATCTTCAAATTCAGTTTCTATCCTCCTCTTTCTTTTCGTTACGGTAGCAACAGGTCTTTTAAAGGAAGAGGTGCTTGCTATATCTTCAATGTCTCGATCTGTTGGGGTAGGTCTCTTCTGCATAATTGGTTTCGGGGCAACGGAAAACATATCATCGATTCGTCTTTGTTTAAATGTGTCGTTTTTCTCCAGAATTTGCTTGTGCAACCAGTCGGGATGGCGTACTCGTGGTACTGGGTTTGCAACCTGAAAATATAAACCTCCTTTCTAAAGTATATGTACTTAAATTTCAGTTGTTAAAGGAGAGAAGTTTTGGTCTTTCTGTAAAATTACTAGATTTAGATAAAAAGTAGATTTAAGTAAAAAATACTATTCAAAAGTATAATGTAAAATCAGGGCTTTGAATCGAACTGAACAAAAAACCGAAAAAAAAAATAAATAAATGTTATTTTAGTCAGAACAAAAACCAGAACTGAATAAAAAAAAAATTATCGGTATATTGCAGTTTGCAACAATCACGCTGCATTGGGCGCTTAAGACATGTCAAGACAAAAAAATACGAAAGAACGTAAGGGCAAAAAAGCACAAAAAACAATAATAATAGTACCTAATAATAATCCAAGCCTTAACATCCAGACAAGAACTTACTGAGACTTAACAAGAGAAGAACAACAAAACTCACCCCTTGCATTGCTGCCGGAATGGTAATAATCTTCTGAATTGCTCCACCTAACCGTTCAATATAATAATTCCAGTCCAGAATATCCCTTATATCGACATCCGTCAGAGACGAGTCCTTCAACCATTTCCTTAAGAAATGCTTCTGAACAGCAGGTTCCGTTTGGAATATTGCAAGCGGTACAGCCCTTTCCGTGACCGGTGCACCATCCGGTTTACGTGAAATTACGTATTTACAAGCCAGGCCTGCATCTTTTACCATCTGATCACCGAGAAATTCCGCTAATCTTTTGGCAGTACTGATGGAAGTACTTTTCTGGCTTCCGTACTCATCAAGCTTTTTTGACATTGATCTATTCTCAGATATTAAATCGAATAACTCCGAATCGGGCATGTTGCGCCCGTGCGAGTATAAAACGTCCAGCCAGTAATTTGCTATCTGAGCTACAGATGCGTAACAAGTCTCTAACGAGTCACCTTTTAGGAACGCTTCGAATACTGACGATTGGAAGTTTTTTATGAGTTGGAGTTCACCTCTTCGTTTTACTTCAAAACTAAAATAAACAAGATATATGCCTGGAATGATTTAGCAATTCCTTGTTTATCACTTGCATTTTAATAAGTTTTTAATATTTTATAATTAATTCCTTTGATCAGTCACCACAATAAACAGTGAGTTATTCATATCTGAGAGATATTATTATTTCACAATAGAAGTTTGTTTAGATTTATTATTGATATTATCCATATAATCTTAATTTTTTAATTAACTAAGATTTTTACATTAGTTTACATACGTTGGTGATATGATACTGAAACAATAATATTTGTACGCAAAAGTGCTCTAAAAACATTACTGCTACTGTTTTGTTTATTAACTGATTTAATTAATAAATCCAAAAAAAAAAAACTCACCCTTTTAACTCTGCTAAAGACCCATCAAAATTAAAGACAGCGTAACGTTTCTTCAACTTTTTTCCTTCTTCCTTAGAAGCAGGTAGAACCATAGCTTTGTATGGCCCATCGACTTCAAAAAATACGGAATTCTCGTTCCTCTGGATGTACTCGCGAGTATTCGGGTCGACTAACTCATGATACTGATCGTTCGTAAAATAATCTTTAACCATGGAATTTAAGATAGCGTTTGGATAAGAAATATTAAACTTTTTCTTTTTCTCGTGAGTCGTGTGCACGGTAAAGTTTTCGGGAAACGACGCCGGTAGGATACACCATATACCGTCCGTATCTAATTCTAATGGCCTGCCAACTTGTTCAATAATTTCTCTGGCTCTCATTATAATATTTGCGCCAGTGTAACAAACGATGCCAGCCATTTCCATGCTGAACCATCTTGCACTAAATAAATATAAAAAAATCAGAATTAAAAATTAAAAAGTACAAAAAAACCCACCCTTTTCTCATTACATATCCGTAAAATGAATTTAGGATACATTTGTGTGCTAACTGAAGGGAGTCATACAAAACTTCTCGATTTTTTGCAGATTTTATCTCAGTGGCATTACCACCTTTCATAGCTTTTGAAACTTCTTGCTTTGCCTTTTTAGACATTCCCTTATATTCATATCTGAAATAAATCATTCATATCTTATTCAAGAGACTCTGATATTGTTAGAAATCACCTTCGATCTCGAAAAGCTCTAACAGTATCGACATAGAAAGAATTCTCTTTTTGACAGATGGTGGTCACTTTTTCTTCCACTCTAGTAACTTTCATCTTTTTGTAGGCTTTTCTGCAATACAGTTGTAATCTCTTCTTCTCGTGTTCAGCTTGGTCCTTCTTAGGTAATTGATGGAATGCCCTGTTTGGGCCACCGGGAAACAGCGGAGGAAATTTTTCCGTTTCCAATTGTTGCTGTATCCGGTAATACTCGTTACGGGTTGCAGGCACTAAATTTTCAAATGTTAATCAATTGGGGACTTCAATTTCAAAATAATCTGTTTAATTATATAATAAATTGTAAAGTATGCACCAATATTATTACACACACCCTCCATAATGCATTTTGTTTGCAAGATATAAGATGTACACAAGTTTAGTTTGTCCAATTGGCGCCAGAGGGCAAATTGGTATTTGTATTCACGTTGAGGCAATTAGAAAAAATGTTCAGATAATACATTCTTAAATACTATTCTATTCATTCCTTTGTAGTAATTTATCAGAATTAACTCTCACAAAAAAGTTAAATAAAAAACTCTTACTATATTCCCCACGCCACATCCATGCCATATTTCGCTGACACGTCGCATTCGGACGATTAAAATCACAGGCTGCGCAAATAGTTTCGTTGACCATTGCGCAAGGCTGCAATCGATTTGTCAAGATAATATTTGGGTACATGGCTCCAACATCCAAGTGATAAATAAGCGGTCTCTCCAATCTCATTGGCTGTTCCTATAAAAAATAATAATAATAATAATAATAATAATAATAATAATAATAAAATTAATTATATAAAAATAAAACTTACTTTTAAAGAAGTTAACTTATCAATAATCTCTTTTTTGATATCTTCAAGATTTGACACCTGATCCAAAGGGACACCTTCTTCAACCTCAATTGTGTGTTGAAGGGCCTTTGGTAGTTGAGAAATAAGGGTGTCGATGGCCTCGGGAACCATCCGAAATCTGCAGGGTATATCTGCCCGGAAAACACCGGATTCTAGGGCTTCAACGTGACCGCCGACATACGTTTCTTGATAGAGAACGTGACCGTCATCTGTCAATTTGTTGAAAACTTGTTCTTCTTTATTTGGAAAGACTATATTGCCTTGGAATGCTTGTACCATAAGTAGTGACTCACATAGCGTGCCTAAAAATTAGTTTTTCAATACATTTCTGTATTACAAACTTAAATTCTTGACTTACCTGAACCTTTTCTCAAGACTTCATCTGGTTCGCAAGGGATAATCGTACAGAGAGCAAAGATAAATGGGTGAACGTATTGCATATAGAGATAATAAGTGGCCACAGCGTCTGATACTGAATAACTGGATAATACCTGTGGGTTTGAGGCTGCAAGTGGACACATCTCTTCTGGGTCTAATTCTACAGGATCATATCTGTGAAAAAGTTGGAATAATAAGCGCTGGAAGTCTAAATTTAGTGTTTTTAGAGAAACAATATCACGGTCAGTTGTCCAAATGTTGCCAAACACCCAATAAACATCTCAAGATGCTGCAGGTAACAAATTTGATTTCATGGTCGCGTTTTTAAAGAAACCATGACGGGGTCAGTTGTTCAAATGTTGTCAAACACTTAATGAACATCTCAAGATGCTGCACATAACAAATTTGACTTCATAGTATAAATATAACTCAAACCATCAATTTTATCGAAATCAGGCACCACAGTTTTTCCAAAAGAAAAAGCAATGATAGCCAGAATCAGTAATGAATAAAGAAATTTGGAAGAAATACAAGCAAAATCTGTTATTGAAAGAGAAAAAAAAAAACAAAAATACCTTAATTTAGCTTTTGCGACAGCTTTTAAACCATGTGAACCCACAGGTAGGTAGGAATCTCTTTTGACCCAGCAAAAGCAATCCATATGCATCGCCGGTCTGCTAGTATAAATACCATCTTTATTCTTATAAAACCCAATCTCTTGCTTCATGTCCATATCGTAAACGGCAGCTCTATTCTCCACGAACGGCCAATCGAAGAAGTCACCGTTGTAAGTGACAAAAATGTGAGGTCGTACGTCCATTATATGATTAAAGAACCTCTCCAATAGAAACTTTTCATTCTCCTCATTGAAAATAGTAAAGTTTCCTTCGAATTCCGGCTTGGGGGTGAATTCAAAATCCTCTATATCGCGAGACACGATTTCTCTGTTCGTTATTAGATAGCCTTGTCCGTCGATCATGTAAGATATCATCATAATTTGATCAGTGGCGGAGTCGGGGAATTTTAAGGGGAGCTTTGTTGTTTCAATATCAAACGCCAATACGATCGGTTCAGGACGTTCGATTAGGTCTGGCCTTGGTACCACAATTGGGTTGAAATTCTTTCCTCTCACTTTTACAGTGTACCAAGAACCGCAGAATATTTGTAGATCGATTGAAACTCTGACGTGGTATGGTACATCATATTCCCTACAAGTTATGAAGTCAAGAAGTTTAACAAACATTGAAAATATCAGCCAGTAAAGCAAAATTAGATTTAAAAAAATCAGAATCGTAAAACTCTTCTCCAGGGACACCTGTAGCTGATAGTTTCTTATAATAAAATTATAGCCTACTTTGACACATGTGTTGTCTTTTCTTTTGACAATTTTGTAAAACTGTCATTACATGTCAAATATTGATTTTTATATACTATACTTTATTATTATTATTGTATAAACAACATGCAACTTTGAGAACTACAGAGATATTTTATAGGAAAAGCTATTTTAAATGCAACCTGATACAGACCAAAATGATATTTATGTGAGTATTATTATTATTATAGCAAAAGAAAATATTTACCCTGGAAATTATAATGCCTAATTAAAAGAATAAGAATATAAGAGTGATTTTCTCCTTTACCTGACATCTAAAATGCTTTCCAAATGATCAGTGTTACTTCTACTGTGAACATTTTCATCTTGTGCCCCTAAAGCACTGGATAACATTTCCGTATAATACGCGTTTGCAACTTCTTTTTTCTTATTCTTTCTGTACACAGATAATATGTCCCTGCGCACTTTGATTAAGTCTGTTTGGTTTGCAAAGGACAACTTCAAATATTTCTGCTTCAAACCAATCAAATGATTTGGCTAAAATGATATATTGCACTAAATTCTGGACAATAACTATATATGTACTTTATTAGCATACCAAATCCAGATCTTCCTTCACTGACAATTCAATTTTAGCAATAGTTCCTGAATATTTCTTTTGTAAGAATTGTGTAACTTCCTCAATAAGTTCCTTTGGTGTTAATATGTAGAAATATGGTTGAAAAGGATACGATATTTTAAATCTTGCACCATCTTCCTCCATGAAATAATAATCTACGGTTGCTATTAAATGTTTATCTTCATCCAAAATTTCAGACTATAACAAAACAGTAGATAACTATAGATGAAAACCAGTACTTTTCCCTTTTATATTACCGCATGCATGTTAAGTAAGAACCCAGTCCTTTCGCACGGATCTCGTATTCTTTTAAATCCATATTTGCTGTCGATCAAATCATTTTCAATTACTTGTTTCATTCGATACTCCGAAGACTCTTCCCTACTAAAAGATTTAAATTTCTTTCATTAAAAGATCTATATTACGTCCAGATTATATTTACCTAGCTGCTGAAGGATTTGCCTTTTGTGGTTCACGCCTTTCCGGTTTCTCCGGTCTATATTTTCCAGTATTTGTAGAACTCATCTTGAATTTTATCAAAACAACACTCCTCAACCAACAAAACCATACCACATAACCTAGTTTAACTTTTGCGTTCGCGCGCTTTCAATCCGTCATGGGGAATTTTCATTCTTCTTGGCCAACCTGAAGACCGTTCAGCGATATTCACTAGTAATCACTCTGGCGAATCGTTCTCTCTCTGACTTCAAACACCGTCATAGTGTTAAACAATGATGGGCTTCTCACATTCCCCCAAGTGTGGATTACGAACGGACTGTTGCTGCAAAATTAACCACCATTTCATATTTAACGTCCGTTTGAAATTCAAACGTCGCATAACGGTTGTGGTACTTGTTGCTGAGGGAAAAGTTTCGTCCAGCAGTTGATGAATAGTTTTAAGATTTTCATTTTTTGTGTATTATTAAGGTAAGTTTTCTTTGTGTAAAATGAGTGGTGTGAAGTTCTGAATGTGTTAGTTAAAGAAATAAATCAGATAAACCGGCAGTAGCTTGAGTAAATTAGTTATTGTGTCTCTAGAGCTTTTATGAAAGCGTGATTTAATTGTAATCTATTGTTGTCAGTACCCGGTTATTTATATGCCTACTTTTACTGCTTTCTAGTGGTTGTTGCTCTCATGATTGTTTCTACATAATGTAACGTATTGAACACCATTCCCTCATTACTTTTTTTTGCTTGGAAGTTGTTCTTTGTTGTCCACTGCAAAAACAATTACTTATAAGAGCAGACCAAAATGCACATGTGCTTTTCGAATATGAACGCAAACTTTATTATCTACAGATGGCAGATACAACATCAGTGCAGGTAGCTCTGAGAATACGACCGCTAGTTCCTAACGAATTAACAAAAGGATGCCAGGACATCCTAGAGGTGTACCCGGAACAACATCAAATCCGGATAAAAAACTCGGACAAGGCATTTAGTTACAACCACGTTTTCGACCACAAGACAAACCAGACTGATTTCTACGATAAATGCGTAAAACCTTTGATCGAAAATCTTTTCAAAGGTTATAACGTCACAATCCTTGCTTATGGTCAAACTGGCTCTGGGAAAACCCACTCCATGGGGACGGCATACGATGGGGTGGGTGAGATGGGTGTTATCCCCCGAGCCGTTTCAGATATCTTCAGTTTTGTGAATGACAACTTTGCATATGACTTTAGTGTCAATGTGTCATTCATGGAACTATATCAAGAAACTTTGTTTGACTTGTTGGCAAAAAAAGCGCGGGATCAATGTGTGGTTGAAATTCGGGAGGACAATAAGGGAATCGTAATTCCGGGATTAACTGAACAAACTGTAACATCAGCCAGAGAAGCTTTAGACTGTTTGTGTAGGGGATCGCAGGGGAGAGCAACTGCATGCACAAACATGAATTCCCAGAGTTCAAGATCCCATGCAATATTTACCATCAATATTAATATGCAGAAGAAAGATGACAGGTAAGAAGTTTTATTACTAGAGACTGCAGATTTTGGACTCTTATAATATTAAAGATAAGATCTATTTAATATGTAATGAGAAATCAATTTTGTTGCATTTATTTATGTCATTATATTCTTTATTCAAAAACTATTCTAATATAAATCCTTGGTAACACATATATCATATTATTAAACAGGCCTACTACTATAAACTATCACAATAATTTTATTATTATGTCTGTCATAGTAACTGTAGTAAGACGGCAAAGTTTCATTTGGTCGACCTGGCTGGTTCCGAACGATCGAAAAAAACTGGGGCTACTGGACAGACTTTTAAAGAAGGGGTTAACATAAACAAGGGTCTCCTTGCCTTGGGGAACGTTATATCAGCCCTTGGTGATGAAAAACAACAAAACAATTTCATAAGCTATAGAGATAGTAACCTGACTAGGCTCTTGAAAGGTATATTGTTGGACAAAGTCATGCAATCTCAAACTTATTCCATATTTTTTTTTTTTTTTTTTCAATAAATTTACTAGATTCCTTAGGAGGAAATAGCATAACTTTGATGATAGCTTGTGTGTCTCCGGCCGATTACAACGTTGAAGAAACAGTATCAACATTGAGATACGCGGATAGAGCTAGAAAAATAAAAAATAAACCTATAGTCAACCAAGATCCCAAGACAGCGGAAATAAATAAGCTACAAAAAATCATACAGCAATTACGGCTAGAGCTGGTCGGTCAAGGGGGCCCCATCATCTGCCCGGCGGAATTAGAACTTCTCCGAAAAGAAATCAACGAGTTAAAAACAAAAAATCGTATTCTAAACATCAAGTTGGCCTCGTCGCTAAACGACAACGCGACCCTCTTCGAACGTGTCCACATCATCGAAACCGCAAACGAAGAACTGTCCGCAAAAGTAAACCTGCTCAAAGACGAATATAACATAACTTTAACAAACCTTAACAGCAGTATTGAGAGGAGCGACGTCACCGCAATCAAGGAGAATGTCGTTAAGTTAGAGAGTCTCCAAGCTTCCTTGAAAGATATAAACACTCAACAGGAGAAAGCTTTGAAGAACATACGAAAGCATGAGAGCGACGCTTACAGGATGGTTAACGCCGACGATTCAACTTCAGAACATGAGATTAATGAAAAGCAGGAGAGTCACACGGCCCAGCAGATTGCGTTGAGTACGGAATTGCAAGAGGTCACCAGACAGCTGGCGATGAAGGAGAGACTGGCCGAGCATATTGTCGCCAATAATCTGTACGCCATCGATCAGACTTTGATTGTCGAGTGCGAGAGCAAGATAGCTTCGTTGGAAACTGAGAAGGATGAACTACTGCAGCAACTGAAGAACGTTCAGAGCAATGGACCTGCCTCAAAGATTGCTGAGCAACGTCGAAAGAGGGTACAAGATTTGGAGTCCCAAATACAGGATCTGAAGAAAAAGGTAAAGTTTAACATTTTATTGTAACATTTTTTGCCATAAAATAAAATTTTACCTCTCTGACACATAGGTGATAAACCAGCCCTTACAATAATTTTATTCTAAATTTTTTCCTCTATTTTCTTATGATATTACAAAATCTTTAGTCCCAAATACAAGATCTGAAGAAAAAAGTACAGTTTAACATTTTATTGTAACATTTTTTGTCATAAAACAAAATTTTACCTCTCTGACACATAGGTGATAAACCAGCCCTTACAATAATTTTATTCTAAATTTTTTCCTCTATTTTCTTATGATATTACAAAATCTTTAGTCCCAAATACAAGATCTGAAGAAAAAAGTACAGTTTAACATTTTATTGTAACATTTTTTGTCATAAAACAAAATTTTACCTCTCTGACACATAGGTGATAAACCAGCCCTTACAATAATTTTATTCTAAATT
This sequence comes from Aphodius granarius, assembly GCA_963971325.1. Classification (NCBI taxonomy): domain Eukaryota; kingdom Metazoa; phylum Arthropoda; class Insecta; order Coleoptera; family Scarabaeidae; genus Aphodius; species Aphodius granarius. Next base: position 4,885,832 of record OZ020222.1, on the reverse strand, counting down.
TTTTCCACTATTTTCTTATGATATTACAAAATCTTTAGTCCCAAATACAAGATCTGAAGAAAAAAGTACAGTTTAACATTTTATTGTAACATTTTTTGTCATAAAACAAAATTTTACCTCTCTGACACATAGGTGATAAACCAGCCCTTACAATAATTTTATTCTAAATTTTTTCCTCTATTTTCTTATGATATTACAAAATCTTTAGTCCCAAATACAAGATCTGAAGAAAAAAGTACAGTTTAACATTTTATTGTAACATTTTTTGTCATAAAACAAAATTTTACCTCTCTGACACATAGGTGATAAACCAGCCCTTACAATAATTTTATTCTAAATTTTTTCCTCTATTTTCTTATGATATTACAAAATCTTTAGTCCCAAATACAAGATCTGAAGAAAAAAGTACAGTTTAACATTTTATTGTAACATTTTTTGTCATAAAACAAAATTTTACCTCTCTGACACATAGGTGATAAACCAGCCCTTACAATAATTTTATTCTAAATTTTTTCCTCTATTTTCTTATGATATTACAAAATCTTTAGTCCCAAATACAAGATCTGAAGAAAAAAGTACAGTTTAACATTTTATTGTAACATTTTTTGTCATAAAACAAAATTTTTACACATAGGACTTTACATGTAGGTGAATAAACCAGCCTTTATAATAATTTTATTCTAAATATCTTCTCTTCACACGATATTTGTATGCGTTCACAGGTAGTTGAGCAAGCAAGAATGATCAAATTAAAAGAGAAAGACGAACTAAAGATCAAACAGTTGCACAAAGAAATCCAATCGATGAAACACATGAAGGTCGATCTCATGAAAAAGATGCGCGCCGAATCAGACAAGTTTAGGACGTGGAAGCTGCAGAGGGAACGGGAAGTACAGAAGTTGAAAGATCAAGATAGGAAGCGACAAAATCAGATCGTCAAAATGGAGATTATGCACAGCCGTCAGCAGAACGTTCTCAAGAGGAAGGTGGAAGAGGCGGCGGGCATAAACAAACGGCTGAAGGATGCCCTCGCAAAACGGAAAGCTGCCAATAATATGAAGAACGGGAAATTAGAACATATCGCCGATTGGGTAAGTGTAAATGATTTTAAAGGAAAAATTATGTTTTGTCAATTGAATAAATTATTATTATTATTATTTAAAGATTCAACAAGAATTGGAAATCCATAGTAACACCCTGGATGCACAGATTACCTTAAAAAGTTTATTGGAAGATCGAGGGACTCTTCACAAGCAGTTAGATGAATGGAAAAATGATGAAGAAATGGTAAATAGCGAAGAGTATCGCCGATTAGAAGACGATATTCAACTGAGATCCGTCCAAATTCAAGATCTTCAGCAGAAAGTCCTCGACTCTCAAGAAGGTAATTAAACTAAATAAAGTAAGAAACTGACAGATTTTATTTAATTATTGTTATTTTCCATAGAGAGTAGAGCACAAACACGATGGGAGAACATCCAAACTATGGCGGAAGCGAAACTAGCGTTGAAAACATTATTCGAGTCGGTGTCTGATATCAAAAAATGCACGTTCTCCGCTGAAAATAAGGTGTCTGAATTAGAACACACCATCGAAACGGTATGTAATTCGACAATTTTGAGTTTAGCATACAAATTTTTTAATTAAAAATTGTTACAGTTGACCAAGAAAAATTTAGAACAACTTAGCAGTATTAAAGAAATGGAGATTGAATATTCGAATAATCAACGGGAATATGAGGAGAAAATTTCAGTGCTCCTAAGGCGGGTTGAAGTGGAAGGTAAGTAATTCAACCTTTTATCGTTTTTAAACTTGTATCTTAATAATTAATTCTGTAATATACAGGAGGTGCTGCAGCTCAATTATTGATTAAGTTATGAGTTTGATATTTTGCAGGCCTACCCTGCATATTAGAGTACATTACAGGACATTATTTTTTATCACACGGGATGTCCCAAAAACGTGCAATGCCATTATGACGTTTTTTTTTTTTTTTTTTTTTTTTTTTTTTTTTTTTTTTTTCAAATTGCATGATATATCTTTTTTTCCACATTTAGTTAAGTGCTTTTTATGGATACTTAAACACCCCTAAAATTTTATTGAAATCGGTTAAGTGATTTGAACTAGTTTAACAAAGTTCTTCACAGAGCAAAAAAAAATTTGAATGAAACGAATTTGCTTCAAGTCAAAGAAAGATCGATGTTAAATAGTGGCAGACAAAGCAAGGTCAATCTTTATTTAAAATAAAACCAGATTTATTTCATTCAAACGTATTTCTGCAATTAAACCCAAACAATTTCTACATTACGAAAATCATGGAAAACCATTTGGTGTAAAAGAATCGTTTTATTGATCCAATTTATACTGGGCGATCAATATCTAGTGTCAAAGTTGTCAAACTTTAAAGCAAGTTATCTTGCTTATTTTAAATTGGAACCCGTACATAATTTTATGTCAATCGCTGCAGAATTAAAAAATAATTAAAATACAATTGTTGTCTTTTAGCTCACGATGATAGACTGAAGCAAATACTTGAAATACAACAGCAGAAAATTGAGAATCTTCAGAATGAGAATGAAAATCTTCTTAAAGAAAAGGACAATCTTGCTTCGGCAAAGATTCAGCTTAAAACCGAAAACGATGAATTGTCAGAAAAACTTAAAACGATAAATGTAAGTCTGAACAAATATTATAAAAGAGCCAAATTAGGTATACATGTATGCTTATCGGCTTGGTTTCTACTTTGATCGTTGCTTATGTTTTAAGGATACGGCAAAGTTGGCAGTGCCAGTCGCGAGAAAAAAATCTAAGAAGAACGGTCATCTGAGTACACCTCCCAGGGTCACATTAGCGGTAAGGGATTTATTTAGTTTATAATCTATAAAATAATTTGTTACAACATTCTATGTTATAACATTTTTTTTTTTTAATTTTTTTTTAGGAAATTCTGGATGAGAACGATAGTAGCTTTGAGGATCCTATTGAACAAGATCCAGATTGGAGAAAGACACCAATTGGAAAGAAACTTCAGAAAATGAGACAAACAGGGCAAGGTAAGAAACTTAACTAAAAGATAATTATAGCAGCTAACGATAAACTTATTTTTAGCTAATGACACATTAAAAAGGAATTCGGAGGGTGGTTGTAATTGCAAGGGCAATTGTGGTACCCGCAACTGCGGTTGCAGAAAAACCACACGTAACTGCGGTTCCACTTGTAAATGCAAGGATGAGACTTGCACAAATCGTAATAACAGTTTAAATGTATGTATTATTAGATATTTTGCTAAAATTATTTATCCAAAATAATTGCTATTAATATTTTGGAAAAATGTAATGCTCTGAACTGTTATTAATCTCTTGTTTTAGGACTCTGAAGGGAAAAGTACAGTATTTAGCGATAGTGAGGATTCCTTTAAGCTGCCACTGTAAGCATATAAATAAAATGCATCGGTATCCCCGTAATAATTGTGTATTTTCTTTTTCAGGCCTAAGATACCTATATTGCAAGAGATAAACGCAGAACAACCGAGACGTACGATAAAACGAAGACTCCTAACAGTACCCAAGTAATTTCTAGCAACCGTATTTTTTTGTGATAAGATTTAACTTATTTTAATGTGTAGTGTTGTTGTCAGATGTATTTTAAATAGCCTAACTAAAATTTATTTTTAATGTGTATATTATGACTTTATAAAATATATACCTATTTTCTTATTAGATTATTATATTTTTATTTCCCTATTAGATAATTATAATTCTGCGGTTTTTATTAATTTATGTTTGATTTATTGTATTGGTATAGATGTTTCAAACCAAGGAGAGCACAGTTGTGTATGCAACCAACTATACGCGGGTCAATTATAAACCATACACTGGGTATAATTGGTTGCATATGTCACTGTACTCTACTTAGTTTAAAACTACTCTAAATGTGTTTTACAGTTCTAAAGGTAATATGTTGCCATTTAAACAACAGAAACAAAAGGCAAATAGAAAGTTTCCCAACATTACTTTATGTACTATTTATTTTTATTACGATAACTTGGTACACAGAGCCGAAAGAATCTCTAACAATATAAAAACAAGGAAAATTACTTCTTAACTTCATTGATAGGGTCGATCACTGGATCGGTGAACTTGAAGGTAGGGAATTTGGTCATATCGACGCCTGGGCCACCTCCATATTGTTTCGCTGCCTTCTCCAATTCAGATTTCAATTCTTTTTCTATGAGGGGACTAGGCTCTACTAATTTGGAACCACTAAAATATATCAATTTTATTAGATAGAATTTGACACCTATACAAATTAATAAAAACATACCCTGCACTTTTTTGACTGTACTCCTTAAGTTTATCGACAAACAACTGTTGGATGGGGTCTGTCGCTTTTTGCATGCAAGGAGCGAGGATGCCGATATTTCTTGTGCATAGGGCCCCTTTAATGTGCTGCTTAACACCGCTTAAGACTTGGTTGTACAGCATCTAGTCAAAATAAGAGGTTATGTTATGTAATGATTAATTTATTACAAAATCATAGCGGTATAATGATTTAGTATTAATTAGGGCATGAAAAGTATCGGAGTTTTCAAAATTTAGAGTGTGAATGCAGAGGAACTTTATCATTAATAATTACCTTGTTCGATATTTCTGCAAATTCCGTGCACCTAGAAATCGGACTGAACAGTAACTTTTGGTAACTTTTTCACTGTAGTTGACAGCCCTGTGTATTACATAACGTCATTTTAAAGCGCCAATTCAAATATGATGGTAGAATATTTTACATATATACGTTAAATTTGATTGTTCTTACAGATTAATTTTTCATTCAGTTTTCTGATCTGCATTAGAGCTTTTCGAATTCTAATTAATTTTTATCTTTTGCAGACTACTGTGAATATGTATGTGATTCTCTATTATGATTTTTTTGCAAATTTTCCCATTCATAACTATATCGTACAACTAACGATTTTAATGTCTTTTTGATACTTCTCACTGTAAATAATAAATACATATTATACATGATGATGCGGGGCAAACATAAATATGGCAACAATTTTGGTTAAAAAGCTTCTCGAACTAAGTTAAAAGCAAGTTTTTCATGGCAAATTAAGAAATTAACTAAAGAACTTTTTTTTTGCTTGATGTTGTAATTTCAGATTTGTGTGTAAAGTTTATTTGTAGGCATAATTTCTAAATACAATTTTGCGAAAAGATAAATTTAAAATTAGTTGATTTTTATGGAAACTTTATGAGCCACCCAGTATATTATGATACAATATTTTTATCTACCAATTTTTACTTTCTAGAAGGAGTATTATGTTATTCTATGACTGACGTTAGGTTGGGTCTAGAGTGACTGTGGCCTCACGAAATTAAATAATAGTAAAAGTGTTTAGACACTTGTGTCAACAATTTAGTCGGAAAATAGGATGGGGGCCATCCAGGATTTTTAATACCTTGTGATTCATTGTAAACATTAAAATTTTCTTCAAATTATAGTGGCATATTTCTTGAAAACAGTATTTTTTGCGTTTCATTAAAGAAGAAGCTGAATACACCAATATTTCCTATGTATTTGTCAGTTGGGTCACATATGATATATTTATTTTCCTGTATTTTGTTCTACCATCCTGTCCTAGACCTGAGATGGGCCTCAATGGTCACATGTCTGTTAACCTTACCGATAAAGATATTTCTACAATAACCCTATCATAAAAAACCTATACAAATTCAAAGATGAAATAGGAATAATATAACTTTATTATTCAATACAAGAAAAAATGATATCAACACAACAAATACACAAAGAGAGCCTTATACATAAATTCTTTATCAAAAGAAACTACTGTCCCATAGTATTTAGTAATCCTAAGATATAACTCCCCAAATCTTCATCCTGATTTGTCCAGGACACATATACACTTTTTTGTTCATCATCATCTCCTTCCACCTTAACCAACACAGACTCAACAGAAATAGATCCTTCATTTATAGACACCGTCCACTGAGGCAACTTTTCCTTCATCAGCGAATATAACTTTTGCGTAGTCGTTAGCGATGGACCAGGATCGTGAAGATGTACCGTCGATGTAAAACGAATTATATGCCTATTTATACCAGCTTCCTTACAGGCGTCTTCCACATCCATAAGACAAACACTATTCTCCTTCATCACGAGAACACCATGCAATAATCTCCTCCGTTTTGGATCAGGAGGAAGGGAACAGTATCGTTTAGCTTCAGCTTTTAGTAAAGATAAAGAAACATCAACTGGAATTTTTACCGGTGTTGTTATAACACATAATTCCCCATTTGCTGGGTTGAAGCAATCAATACTAAATTCTTGTTTGATTTTTTCTTTGAGGAACTCCATTTTTTCGGCCTCCCCATGTACAAGAAGTACATTCCTTGGCTCACAATACTGTATAAGTTGCATAATGCCTTTTGCATCAGCATGAGCCGAAAAAGACATATATTCAACAGACATTTTAACATCAACGATTTGTCGGTTTTCAAACTCAACTTGTTTGGCTCCATTTAATATTTTGTGCCCCACGGTGCCTTGCACGCAATACCCAGGCATTATAATCATGTTTTTTTCGTTGGGGGCCCACTTTTTGAATATCTGCAGGCTTAAACCTGCGTGGAGCATCCCAGGCGTCGCGAAGACAACCATCGGGCCTGGATTATCTATATACTGTCTATCGAATGGTTTGATGTGTTTAAAATCAAACATATTACGTTGGACAAAAGTTTTACGAATTTTTTGGTTTGTCCATGTAATAAACATTTTGTAATAATTATTCGCTTTTTCCGTAAGACCCAAAGCGAAATAAACCGGGACTTTTAAGTTCATACGTTCCCAATATGTTTCTAATAAGATACATAATTCTTGAGCACGGCCTAAGGCAAAAACTGGAATTAATACTTTACCACCTTTATCGATGCATTCGTGGACTTTTTTTAAGAAATCTCGTTCTCGACACCTTTTCGAATCTCGAATTGTTGTTGCGTATGTTGATTCTGATATTAACACATCCGGTCTGCATTTATCAATCCACGCAGCGCCTAAATGTCGGTCAGGAGTCATATTATAATCCCCGGTATAAACAATGGATTGTGATCCAACCCGTACCCAAAACATTGCAGCTCCTAATACATGACCAGCATAATATGCTTTAATTTCAATCTCGTTATCGACCATCACAGATTGGTGTAGCGTTACAGCGATTACCTTTTTCATGCAATCTTTGATCATTTGTGATGTGAAAAAGTTTTGTTCCCCTTTTTTTTCAACTGATACTTTTCGCATGTCTTCTAGGAGGATTGGAGCGATAGCTTTTGTTGGGTGGGTCATGTAGATTGGGCCTGAGTATCCCACCATCTCTGACATGTATGGTAAAGCCCCGCAATGATCCAGATGGAAATGGGATATTATGACGCAGTCGATGTATGGGGTTATAGGGCCCTCGGGGGATATGTAAGAGAAATCGGGGAATCTTCTCTCATCGTTGTAGCCCATATGCATACCACAGTCCAACATAATGTTCTTGCCACCCATTGATAGAAGAATGCAACTCCTTCCAACATCTTGACCTGCACCCAACGGGGTTATTTTTATATCAGGCATTGTTAACGGAGTGTTTATATCACTAATGTTCGGTAATTTTCACTTTGTTGTACGAAATGGTATACCAAACATTTGTGGAGATGAAAATCTTTTATTTGAAGAGGTTAGGAATGTTTGCAACTAATAAAAACAAAATATTGTGCCGAGATATTTTTCTATATCTTATAAATTTTAATAAAGTAAATTATCAAATATCGATTATTAGAGTGTATTGATTTCTTTAATTTGTTATTTTAACTGATATAATAAATTAGAAAGAATTAAAATACAATAAACTACAAAACGCGCTATGTTGGTAGCAGTCGGAACTTGTCAAAATCAAGGTCATCTGTTAACCTTACTTTTTTTATACCGCAAACGTAAACAGTAAGCAATTTTGTGATAAACAAACGGGAATGTAATTTGCTCTCTGAAATGAAACCTACCAGTGGTGCGGTAAGCAAGAATTCGTCCGGGAACTCTATTAGTTCTAAATCGAAGAAAACGACGAAAGATCGTGAGAAACGAAAATCGTCTAGTGTTTCTGAAAAAACGGATACGAACAGTGACAAAGGCTCTCCGAATAAGGTATCCTGAAAATTTAATTGACTTTGTGCTCACGTTTCAGTTTTAATAATCATTAATCTCTTTAAACAGGATGGTAGTTCGAGGAAATATGCGGGCATCGGCCCCGAATCAGTGATGATCTATTGCGAACAGGCGGGGGGCCAGTCTGATGTGTCGGATGAAGTCCATGCTGGACTTGCTGAAGACTTGAGCTATAAATTAAGATATGTAATACATGTAAGTAAATATGAATTATTTATTGTTCAACTGTTCATAATAATATGTTTTCAGGATGCTTTAATCAAGGCTAGGTTATGTGGTCGAAATCATATACTCTCTACAGATTTAGACTTAACATTTGAGAATTTAAACATCGATAAGGTATTAGGTGCACCGTCGTCACCCAATTGGATCGGATTTGGAGACCAGAATTTATACTACCTTGACGTAAGTGTTAATTATTTACTCCCTTACAATAATTCCAGACAGCAAGTATGCAAATTTATGCAAAAAATCTTTATGGAAAATATTGTAGGTTGGCATCTTTTGCTTCATGTCATTATCCAAGTTTTAGAAGTTAGCACAGAAGTTAGACTTACCTAGTTTTTCTGTTGTTTTGATTCAAGCTTTTTAAACTAAGTAGAGCACAGTGGCATATGCAACCAATTATACCCAGTGTATGGTTTATAAATTGCCTGTGTATATTTGGTTGCATACACAACTGTGCTTTCCTTGGTTTGAAACATCTATAAATCTATATATTTTTTTTTTGCCCAAAACTAATTCATAGGTAATGAGAACAGAATGTATCAAGATAAATTTAAGATAAAATTGGCACACTAAATAAACCTTGTTTTTTTTAAACATATATTTCAGTATATATTTCTTGCCGGTCATATATCTTTTCTCAATTTATTTTTTTATATTATATGAATATGTTATATATTATTATATAATATATGAAATAAACAAACTATATTTTTCTTGATACTGAAAACCGGAATATGCATTTAGGATCCAGTGGTAAATTTGGTGGAAATAGCAGAACAACCATGTTCTTATACCCAACCGGGTAACGTAGGTGTGACAAAGAAATGGTTACCAGACACAAAAGACACAGAGCCCATGAAAAATTACTTCGAAGCAATGTGTACAGCCGTCGTCTCAAACAACGCCGAGATCCGCCAGTTTGCGTTGAACGACATCAAAAGGAACACATTCATCGGTCCGATAGTTCAATGGTTTTACCGTTTTGGTAGCTTTCTGTTGAGCAAGGATATCACTTACGACTGCTTGACACTCAGCGCTTTAAGCCTTATTAAGTCTTTGGAACAAAATCCCATGGCTGTGCTGTCAGTATCGGAGAAACAAGTAAATTTGCCATTCTTTTCCTTTTTTCTTTTAGAAATAAAGCAAAAAATATATTTGTTTTAGTTAAAGCTCCTTGTAAGGTTACTCCTACAGAGATTATTGCGTACAATTAATACAGAAGACGTGTTAAAATCAATGTGTTCCGTATTGGCATTGTTATGTGAAAGATTACCGCTTCGAGAATTTGTCACGGCAAAGCTTAACAGCCAGTTTCACCCAAACCGCAAATACGAATTGTGTATGTTAGATAATTCGTATGTTTGAGAAAAAAAGGTTTAATGTGCCATGGATAAAATACTTTAGGTTGGTGAAATTTGACAATTAAACTTTAAGTCCCATTTTGCTTTATGTCATTATCCAAGTTTTATAGGTTAGAGTTGATCAGTTTTTCGTTATTTCCTGATTTTTCTGTCTGGCGTTTTATATGTACCTAAAGCCAACTTAATCATGGCATATTAGACCTTTTTTTATTGAATATGTTTTAAAAATTATTTATATTTTGAAAAGAGATATTTGCTTTACTAATAACGTGAGAATTAGTTTTCAGACACGTGGAACTTAATCAGAAGGTTCCCGAGATTAACGAAGCTTGTCTGTTCCCTATTATATGCATAGTAAATGCTTTGGGAATTGATGTAATCTTGGAAGTTTTTTTGCCTTACATGGAGTATATTTTGTTTACAAGTCAGCATATGTATGATCCAGGTTTGGCGACCGCACTTCTTGTAAGTAAAATCTGAACTTGTGGGCACTCTTTATTTTAATATTTTAATTTTAGCAAACATACTCAATTTTAACGAGGAACTGTACAGATACAGAAACAGTGGATAGGGCGTTTTATGAGGTTTTTGGTGATTCTATATGTCCTTTGTGGGAGCCAACATTGTATATTGGTAAATTTATTATTTCTTTAAATTATTTTTGCCTCATTACAAATTATTTTTTAGGTCCGGAGAAGGTGGAAACCAACTGGTTACAAATTAAAATAAATCTATTTCAAACACGAAGAAAGATTTATTTTGACACTAGGCAGCCAGGGCATCTGTTAGCTGATGTTTTCCCAGATTATGTTGACCGTGAGTTGAGAAAATAAAGTCTTTAAAAGTATCTAATCATTTTTTTTTGTAGTTGATGAACAGGATAGTTCAAAAGTAGACTTAATAATAGGACCAGGAATACGTTTCCAAATCAAGCGTCCAAATGCAAGAAAATTACTCCTTCCAGCAATCTCAGATTCCGAATTGAGAAATAGTCTCAGTATATACAGTGCGGACGATTACAATCCAGACATAAGTTTTCTGTCGGAACTGATAAACCCGCAGCCAACTTACGTTTTAATCGGAAAACGGTCCCTCCTTTTGCCGTCGATGCAGAAGAACAAGAAATGGTTAAATAACAATAACAGGTGTTGTGATCATAGCTTAACGTATTATAATTTATAATTATCATTAAAATAAATAAGCCAAGGTATCTTTTCGTTTTAATATTGTAATTGAGAAAACAGTAGAAGCTATGTATAAAATCTATTTAACAGAATTCTGCCGAGATTACAGATAACGTATTAAATCGTGGTTACCATTTTACAAATTTACATATCAAACACTGTACATCGAATAAATCAACAAAAAAAAGAAAAAGGAAAAAGGCACACAGTTGTCTATCTAATTGGTTCAACTTAAATAATACTGAGATTCATAAATTACAAAAAATAAAACACAATGGTATGTACAAATGCTCTAAACATAGTACAAAAATTCATCCTTCCCTTTCTAAGTATGTGTTTGGTATGTCCCAGCTGACCAATTTGTTGTTCTTTGTTCCCACTATAACCTAGAATTAAAAAGAAAACATTAATTCAATAGTTCAATACATCATAAATTTTGAAAGAAGAGTGATTTCCTTACCTTATTTTTAACAATTAGCATGGATATTAGCAACTCCCCTCGTCGAATCATTTGCCCTAAGTACCGATGTGTACTTTTGTGAAACACACAAACGGTGCCATTAAAACAACCCACATATATTAAGTTACCGACAATCTGCATACAGACGACACGTCGACTGCCAAGTGACTCGTATCTAGTTACTAAGTCACCATTCTACAACACAAATTGCAAGTTAAGTACATAAAAAAAAGAACAGTTAATCAAATCAAATTATTTCAAGATATGGTTATTTTCTTCAATGAGAAGTTCTAGTAAAAAGTAATACTAACTTGGAATGAATAAACCAAGACATCATTCTGACTAGAAGCACAGTACACCAAATTCTGATCCTGCAGTACGGTGTACACTGTTGGGGCTGCGGTCAGGTTGGAGTTCATGGTTCTTAGGAGAAGGCCGGTCATGGCGTCACGAACGCTCACCTCCGCGTCTTTCGTGCTCGTTAATAACACTCGTCTGGCCCCCTCCTGTGTCGCTTTGATAGCGTATATTCGATTTTCATATATCTTAATAGGCTTCTCCAATTTTGACTTCTAAAAAAATTATTTACAAAAAAATCATAACACTGAATGCATCATAACACATAATCAGCATCATAATCATAATCATCATAATCAGAGTAGTTTTAAACTAAGTAGAGCACAGTGACATATGCAACCAATTATACCCAGTGTATGGTTTATAATTGACCCGCGTATATTTGGTTGCATACACAACTGTGCTCTCCTTGGTTTGAAACATCTATAACATTGAAAATCATAACAAGGTTAAAATCTAACCTTAATATCATAAATTAAAATTTCTCCGGTGATCGATCCCATGAAAACGTAACCCCAACAAATATCTAAGCACTGAATGCCGGATTCTACGTTGATCGTTCTTTCTACTTTCTTGGTGTTGAAGTCGATAATTCTTAGGTGTTCATCTAAAGATCCTACATAGACAAGGCACTCTTCATTACTTCTTGATACGTAAATGGACGTCAATGGTTTTGACGATACGGTCAACGTGTGTAGTAGTTCTTTGGAAAGTACGTTGAAAAAGTATAAAATCCCGTTGTCACCAGCGGCTAGCAAAACATCATCTGCAGACTGTGGAAAAACACAGTATGAGATTATTCGGAAACATTCTATAAATGTTATTTAGTACATTTCTTATTATTTCACAAAATAATTAGTTTTATTTGAACTTTTTTTGTGACACCACTTCTCTTAAACATACTTTAATTTTGATGCAAATTATTGCACAAATGATGTTTGTTTATCAATTTCTCATAGTACATAATAAGTATCATGAAATTCTTTTAAATATAAAATGATGCAATAATAACTTATCGACCAATGTACCTTTAGTTATTTTGAAGACAATTATCAATTCTAAGCACCGAGAAAATTGTGTATTTGCGACAGTTTTGAACAAAGCTTTGCAATCATATCAAAATGACAGAAAACATACAAAACGGTTAGCTAACAACTTGCTGCTGCTTTTTTATTGGGTCAGCAAAATAGATACACTAAATATCCCTGTTTTCTTTGTCTGCGGGACAGTCATGCAAAAAATGAACATTGGTATAGGAAAAACTGGCCGTTGAGAATAAATATGACTGTAGGAAAAGCTAACATTGTTCATGAACCATTGATAAGTCGAGAACAAATAATTCTTCCATCACTAGGTACACATTAAATTAGGCCTAATTAAACAATTTGTGAAAGCTTTATATAAGAATGATGTTTGTTCCAAATGTATTTGTTAATCATTTCCTGGCCTCAATACAGGAAAATTAGAAGCCGGTATCTTTGATGGACCACAAATTACATGACTTAGGTTGAACTGGAAGCAGGGACACGCTTTGCATCAGGTATCGAAAAATGTTTGGGAAATCACCAAGCCGAACAATATTAACAATTCATATTGTTAACAAAACGCTTCAAAATTTTGAAAAACTAATATGAGTACCAAGTTACATTATTTTCATAGTCATTTAGATAAATTTCCTGACAATCTGAATGATTACAATGAAGAACAAGAGCAACGGTTTCAGTAGTATATCAAGATAACGGAGTAAAGATATGAAGGCCGATGGTATTGCCATATAATATCAATTACAATATAAAAATACAATAGAAAACAACACACAAAATGTTTTCTTAAATTTGTGCTTTCAAATTACGTTGAATTTGGACTTATATTGGGCACTTTTAGTTAATGTTAGGTAAAATATGAATGTATTGCCTTTAACTGAAAAACTGGAGTCAATTTAACAAATATTTTGTTATTTTCAGATCGAGTAGACCAGAATTACCTAAAATTGACTAATAAACCTCATGCAGCAAAATCAATGTTCCCCTGTGTAATTTTCCTTCATTACCCATAACTTCCAACCCATAATTTCTGCTAATTCTTTCTTTGAAAATAAATGATAACAGATCTACTGCTGATTCAACGACTATCAATGACTATTCTAAAACAAATCTACAAACCTCCAATGCAAAAATTGTACCGCCAATCCCCTTATATTCCGTCTTATCGATCACTTTGGAACTGGTTTTCTTTCTACTGCCGTCACAACTGCTCCCCACACTAGGCGTTGCCGGAATCGTCGTAATGATATCGCTTGGAATATTCGAGCAATCGCCATCTTTGGCACTCACCACACTGCACTCTAACAGATCCTCCCCTTTACTAGACCCAAGATCAGTCGAATTTTTCTTCATTTTTCTCTTGATCTCCTCCAGTACGGAAACCGGATAACCCGACAATTCCACGCAAAGCTTCTTTTTAAATAGTTTATCATCTTTTACGAGGAACGGTTGGCACTCCTTACTGATTCGAATACGACGCTCTTTATCAAAGTATTTCACCGTATCATCCGGTGGTGTAGCTACGACGGGTTTAGTCTCGGTTCGAATCATTTCTCGGAATAATTTTTTCGGTTTGGTTTCGACACCAGGCGGCTTAATAAGTTGTTTTTCTACAGAATTTTCAACGTCTAGAGGCTTCTTGAACGGTTCAACAGTGCTCGTGGAGCTGTTTTGGGCTATTTGGATTGGAGTTGAGTTTGAAACAGGGACTTTATGTTTTTTTTTATTCTGCTCGATCTCGTCATCGTCGTGTTTACGTTTTTTCTTTTTTGGGGCGCTGTCCGGCTTGTGTTTACTGGTTTCCGGTCGTTCCTCTCTTTTCTTGTCTGATTTTTTCTGATTTGATTTCGACGAGTCTTCTTTTGAGCTAGATTTTGACGAGTCGTCTTTTGAGCTGGATTTTGATGATTCTTCTTTCAATCTTGATGATTCTCCCTCTGATTTTGACCACTCCCCCCACCTGGATACTCGAGCTTCACTCCTCTTTGATACTTTGGCGGTTGTGAATTTTATTGACTCATAGATTTTATTCTTTTGTTCGATGACGTCTCGGATTTGGTCGTCGAGTTCTCTTAATTTCTTCAATGCATCAGAATAAGATTTACATTTTGTTTTGCATTCGTCGATTTCTACGCCGGTTATATCCGTTTGCGAGAGTTTTGTTTGAAGGTTTTGAACCGTTTGGACTTCGGCGTTGTGGTAATGTTTCTGAGTGGTTTGCAGTCCGATATTTTTATGTTTTACTTTATTGAACACTATAGGTGTTTGTGTTTCTATGGTTACAGTATTCACAACATTTCTTTTCTTTGTAGAGGGGGAATTTTCTATATTTTCAGTCATTGTACCCATTTCTTTTGAATCTACGATAAAATCTTTATTTCTAACATCCTTTTTTCGTTTCTTTGACGAAATAGGAATCTGTATATCATCGGTCATCGTAGATATTTCTCTCGAGTTTACCATTACAGTTTCTGTTACTTTTTCCGGACTAAAGTCCATTTTTATGCTTTCATTTAATAAATCCGGAGAACTAAATTGTTCAATATTCTCGGTCGCTATATCTGCTCCTAAGTTAGTTACCGTGGTAATTTCTTCAATCTGAGATTCTTGCGATAGTTTTATTTCAGGAATTTCTTCGGGGATCGTTTGTTCTACGTCTTTTTCGAGTGGATTGTTAAAATCGACTGATTCGTCGTTTGTTTTATTCGATTGTTCCGAGCTATTCTCTGTAGGTTGTGGATGTGTGTTTTGTTTGTCTGGAACGATCGACATACACCTATTAAATTCTTCCATTTGTTGGAAAATAGTCGAGATAACATTGGGGTTGTCGTCCGACGATGTCGGTAAGTGCTGTTCGTAATTTATCATTTTCTTCTCGCCGGGGGACTTCCAACGTTTCGGTGTTTCCGAAAGCGCACTACTCGTCGGGGACACTTCTGATGACGTCTGTTCGTGAGACTGATTAGGAAGTTTCCGTAACATCGGCGAATTACGCATATACCTGTAATAATTGGGATTTCAGCTGTATTATTCATATTTTATTTAATTTAATCTGAAATACATTTGCTATTTTCTGAATTACAATTGCTACATTCTGAATTAGAATTTCCGAATTGCAATTGCTACTTTCTGAAAATCAATTGTAATATCTGAATTACAATTGCTACCTTCCGAATATCAACTAGAATAGTTGAATTATAATTGCTACTTTGTGAATTACAATTGCTACTTTCCAAATTACAATTGTTACTTTCCGAATTACAATAGCTACTTTCTGAAAATCAATTGAAATAGCTGAATTACAATTACTACTTTCTGAATATCAACTGGAATAGCTGAATTACAATTGCTACATTGTGATTTACAATTGCTACTTTCTGAATTACAATTGCTACTTTCCGAATTACAATAGCTACGTTCTGAAAATCAATTGAAATAGCTGAATTACAATTACTACTATCTGAATATCAACTGGAATAGTTGAATTACAATTGCTACTTTCTGAATTACAATTGCTACTTTCCGAATTACAATAGCTACTTTCTGAAAATCAATTGAAATAGCTGAATTACAATTATTACTTTCTGAATATCAACTGGAATAGCTGAATTACAATTGCTACATTGTGATTTACAATTGCTACTTTCTGAATTACAATTGCTACTTTCTGAAAATCAATTGAAATAGCTGAATTACAACTGCTATTTTCTGAATATAAACTGGAATAGTTGAATTACAATTGCTACTTTCTGAATTACAATTGCTACTTTCCGAATTACAATTGCTACTTTCTGAAAATTAATTGCAATAGCTACATTACAATTGCTACTTTCTGAATATCAACTGGAATAGTTGAATTACAATTGCTACTTTCTGAATTACAATTGCTACTTTCCGAATTACAATAGCTACTTTCTTAAAATCTATTGAAATAGCTGAATTACAATTGCTACTTTCTGAAAATCAATTGAAATAGCTGAATTACAACTGCTATTTTCTGAATATAAACTGGAATAGTTGAATTACAATTGCTACTTTCCGAATTACAATTGCTACTTTCTGAAAATTAATTGAAATAGCTAAATTACAATTGCTACTTTCTGAATATCAACTGGAACAGTTGAATTACAATTGCTACTTTCTGAATATCAACTGGAATAGTTGAATTACAATTGCTACTTTCTGAATTACAATTGCTACTTTCCGAATTACAATAGCTACTTTCTTAAAATCTATTGAAATAGCTGAATTACAATTGCTACTTTCTGAAAATCAATTGAAATAGCTGAATTACAACTGCTATTTTCTGAATATAAACTGGAATAGTTGAATTACAATTGCTACTTTCTGAATTACAATTGCTACTTTCTGAATTACAATTGCTACTTTCCGAATTACAATTGCTACTTTCTGAAAATTAATTGAAATAGCTAAATTACAATTGTTACTTTCTGAATATCAACTGGAATAGTTGAATTACAATTGGTACTTTCTGAATTACAATTGCTACTTTCTGAAAATCAATTGAAATAGCTGAATTACAATTGGTACTTTCTGAATATCAACTGGAATAGATGAATTACAATTGCTACATTGTGATTTACAATTGCTACTTTCCGAATTACAATTGCTCTGTCTGAAAATCAATTAAAATAGCTTAATTACAATTATTACTACTTTCTGATTAGCAACTAGAATAGTTAAATTACAACAAATTGGTTCTTTTATATTTTTATTCATTCATTTATTTGTTTTTTGTTAATAAATTCGTTATTTTTGTGAAGGGTGTTTTCATTTGAGTTTAAAATTATTATCGGTGTTTATTTTATGAGTAATTAAAGCAAATCAATATCAATAGTTTAATCAGTTTTATCTGCTAAAATGCTGCAGTGCTCCCATTGCAAGAACCCATATGCAGAACAAGTATAAGAACAATAATAAACATCCAAACTATTCATCAATTACATACCTTACATCGTCGAGCGGCGAAATAAACGATTTCTTCCTACTCTCAAAGATCTTATTGAACACATTATTCGCATCCCCACCAGTACTTGACTCCGGGGTTGTAATATTTTTCTGTAATTGACTCGAGAAAATATTGCTCATTTCTTGTCCAGTACTTTCTGTTTCCTTATGTTCCGTTTCCAAACATTTCTCCCCCGTTTCCGATGTACGAGATTCAAATAAATCCCGCTTTACGCGGATCACGGGATAGCTGTCAGTACTTCTCGAGTCGTTAACACTTGAATTTCTTGGTGCTAAATACGATTTTGAGACATCTATATCATCCAAATTGAAATCGGAATTATTTCCAAAATCGTGGACCACACTTTCACCAAAGTTGTCATCGTTAACCTCAAATGTTAAGTTTGGGTCATCCTGCGCTTTATTTAAGTATTCGAAGTCGAATATGTTTTCTATTGGGTCGTCATCATCAATTAAATTTATACCATTATCTTCAAATTTAACTTGCAAAGTCTTGGATAGTTCTTCGATGACACTGTTTGGTAGATCCTCCAATTTTATCCCAATATCAGGAATAATCGCGTTTATAACATCACCATCTTTTTCCTCTTGCGTAGGTCTTTTACTCATATCTCTTAAGGCTCTTGATAATTCGAGTTGTTTCTGTTTTTGAATCTGCAGCAAGGCTATATCATAACCTACGTTTCCTTGTTGTATCAAATTAACCTTTTTCGAATGGCTTAAACTGCAAATGTGTTTGATGATTTTGTCATAAAGATCTTGAACGTTAATTTCTTCATCCGGTACGTCCTCAACTCTTTTTTTCCGTGTCTTTTTCTTGGGTTCGGTGGTTGAGGAAGATGGTTGTGGTGGGTCTGGTTCGATGGGTTCAGAGGTTAAATTTAAATTTGGAATTGTGAGGGAACCGTTGTCGCAAGTGTCACCACCATTGTCAATGTTTAATTGTTTCTTTATTAATTCACTTGTTTGTTGGATGTGTCTCTGCCTGTATTCTTCAGTCCCGGGTAAGGGAGATGGTGGTTTCTGCGGAGGCATTGAATATTGATTGTGGTTGTGTGATTTTGATTGTTTCCATGTGTAATGTTGATAGTAATGTCCTCGCCTAAAAAAGAATTTTTATTAGTACAACTGGAAATTTGTTGAGATTTTTTAAGTACCTACCCCCTTTTATAAGGCCCTCTCCCGCTATATCTACCCCGTCCTCTGTTATTTCGTCGTCCATCCCTATCACTGTTCATTGTAATATCTAAATAATTACATAGACTGTAGTCAGTGTTTCATGCTGGTCTGCACTGTTGTCAAATTAACAATTAATTTTTCGCGGTAATCTTGTTTATGTAGAAACTAACATAAATAACCGGATACGCACATCGCATATTTATACGTATTTTATCAAATAACCTGAAATAAGCGGTGATGGGCGCACTAGGTCTGTCCGTCTGTCCTAGATTCTTTCCGTTCCTTCGGATTGACAACAGCTCCTGGACAAACTTCATCCGCATGGAAAACCCGCAAAACTTAAAATTCTCGGTTTTTATTGGTCGACAATATTTAGTTCATCAAAATACCGCATGTCTTGAATCCATGCTCTGAGTTTTGAGGTTATAACAATAATCAAATACAATGTTATTAACAAAAGAAGTTGTATGCCACGTGGTATAACAATTTTTTTTTGAAAATTATTTAAATGGAATCACAAATTGTAATTTAAAATTGTGTTTGTACAAAATAATGGCAAATGCTTAGATACTAAGTATAATTTTCTATTTATAAAAAAATATATTATTTACAATAACTTGTATCATATTTGCCGTAAAAAAACTAACCAAAATATACCAAACGTGATCAAACGTCATCAGAATTGGTTACCATGATAACAATCACGTAAACTCCTATTTAATTTTTTTTTACGTTTTTAATCATGGATTAGTTAATTCAGATTATTAAATCTCTGATTTTGCAGACAAAACATTGTTGCACCGACCATATTTTGCACTAATTACAAATTACTACATTGGTAAAGGTCATTTAAACATATGCAAATTAACGCATTTGTCATCAGGGGCGGACTGGCCAGATGGGCTACCGGGGCCGATGGGCATGGGCCACTGTGATTAAATTAATAATTATGGGGCCGGTGTACATTCACTTCGTTCTATGATTTTACAGGTTGCTCATGGTATAGGATGTTAGAGTAGTTTTAAACTAAGAAGAGCACAGTTGTATATGCAACCAATCATACCCAGTGTATGGTTTATAAATTGCCTATGTATATTTGGTTGCATATACAACTGTGCTCTTCTTAGTTTGAAACATCTATACTAGGTTTTATAAGATGTTATTTACCTTCATTACATGCCACTCTGTAAAATTTCAAAGTAAGTAACACGAAGTGGAAGCAAGTGACACAAAGAATTATGATATGATTTCACATGTCGCTCATGGTGTAGGATGTTAAGAATAAGAGTAGTTTGAACTGAGAAAAGCACTGTGACATATGCGACCAGTTATACCCGCGTATATTTAGTTGCATATACAATTGTGCTCTTTTTAGTTTGAAACATCTATAATAGGTTTCATAAGATATTACTTACCTTCATTACTAGCCACTCTGCAAACTTTCAAAGCAACTAACAAAAAAGTATGATATGATATCAGCCGGTGCTCATGATATACGATGTTACTAGGCTTCCTGTTCTACTGTTCTGCATTTGACTTATTTTTTAAGACTGAAAGGAATGAAAGGAAGTAGAGGTGATAAACGTATAAACATCAGTTGTAATTTTATTTACTTCTTTATTTCTTCTTAAATTCACAAGCTCTAGATTATGTTCGTTAATTACAAAGCTGATTTAATTCGTACGTTAAATGCAATTTATTTTTATACAAAATATACATAAATTATTACAAACTATTTAATACTTTCTCATAAAACTATGTGTCTTGTATGAGTGAAAACCAAAGTCAAACAAAACACTATCGTTCACAGTATTAGGCACAAGAAAGGCACTATTGTCCTATCGTTCTTAAATAAGTACTGTTTACGGCTAACCAAAATTATAAATCTATTGACAGTGCGGTGCAGTTGTAAAGTTCTACAGTTTATTCGGCAAATTAAACATTTACATTTTAGAAAATACTGCGTTCACTTAAAAAATATTTACATATTTACAACAATATGTATTACATTTATAAAGCATCTTAGGAAAAAAAATGGAATGATTTGTATGCGAAAAACATAAAAAGAAAACGTCAGTTTTATATCTGGAAGAACATTTTTTCACCCAAAATGTGCTCCCAGATATTTACAAAAAGATAAGGTAAAATAAAGGAATAAATAAAGCAAACATATAAAAAAAAACATTTTAAATAGTCGATTTTCACTTATATAATTTTGTGATCTCAGTTTATACGTTTATACTCTAATATAATAAAAAAAAATCAGGAACAATACAATAAATACAAAAGATAAAACAAAAACCTATTTACAAAATTACCATTCCACAGTAATCATTTATATAATAGTTATCTGCTATAATTAAATAAAAGAAATATTTTATATATATAATCTAACAAAACCTGTTTAAAATTAATATAAAAACAAAAAAAATTATAGTATTAAATAATATCACACGAATAACAAACAATTGTTTGTTTGTGTTTGTTTAAAAAAAGTTTGTCATCACGAGATCAGAACGATCGTAGCCTAAGAGCTATCGCATTAGTTATATTGTCGACATGAAAATGGCATTTCTTTAAAAGCAATTCACTCTGGCAACAGTTATACGGTATACACAAAAATGTGGAAAGTGTCAAGACTCTATCTTCAATATTACAGAGAGAAATAAATGTATAATAATAAAAAATAAAAAAAAACATATAATAAAAACATTCAATGATTTTGATGTTTCAATCTAAAAAGAGCACAATTGTACATGCAACCAAATATACGCGACCAATTTATAAACCACACACCGGGTATAATTGGTTGCATATGTCACTGTGCTCTTCTCAGTTCAAAACAACTCTAATGATCAGAACAACGTAAACTAATAAAGAAACGCCATTTTCCTTGTAAATTATACATATTATATATATTACACTGGCCCCGAAACTGTCATTAAACATGCACCGTAAGCACGTCGACACTCGCACTGGTATTCTGTAGTGAAGTCCTCTGTTTATTAATATTAATAACACTTTTGCTAAAGTCTTTGTGCCCCGAGGAATCATCAAAGGCGGCAGTATTTTTCCGAACGTCCGGATTCTGCGCCTTATACAGCATTATCTGGCTGTTCCTGTGTGTCGGCTTCAAGCCATCATTTAAGTCATTCAGCCGGAGAGCATCCGCGCTCGTCCCCGCCGACAACAAAGTCTTCCTTGTGTTTGTACAGTCCGCCTCAGAGATCATCTCCAGCATTTCACTCGAAGAATTTTCGTGAGGATGTATTGAAGACAAAGGTCGAATCACGCTCACCTTTGGGATGTCCAGAGCGCACGCGCTTGCGCTGTTTATCGACGCCAAACTTCCTTCTTCTTTTAGGGGATTGGCGTATCTTCTTAAGTTCTCTTCGTTCTGTAGGTTGTTCTTCTCGTCTTCGTGGTTTCTGTTGCACGAGTCCATGGAGGGGGATAAGTTCATTCCGCTCATTCCTAGATTCCTGCGCTTCTGGCGTAAGTATAAGAAGATGCCGATGATCACGACCAAGAGGATTATCGAAATGAAGATTACGAGTACTATAAGTAGGGTGTTGCTGGTCGATTCCTCGGATACCAGTGCTGTTTCGACTTTTACCTCCACGGTGGAGGTCAGAGCCATAACACGGGTTTGCTTCCGGGAGATTACTTCTCCAAGGTATTTGATACCTTCCGGAACACCATCTTTGCCAGACTGTAAAAAAAGAATGATTTATTTTCTTAGTTTTTTTTTTATTTAAAACAAAAACAACAGTTTTTTTTCTGTTAAAATGTGTTTTAAAACATAAAACAATGTTTTAAAACACCTCAAAAAAAAACATGTTTTAAATCATGTTTTTTTGTTTTTTTTTCTTTTCAAGGTAAAGTGTCAAAAAAAAATTATTGTTTTCGAATATAAAGGGATGCTCATGGAGATTTAAGAGTAATATAAAATCTATCCTTTTACAAATGTTAGCTCTCTTGAGTTGTTAGTAGGTTCTCTGTTCCATTTGGCGTTGTAATGGGATTCCCTGACGGTTAGGGGAATACCTCACGGGTAGTTAGTTGGATTTAATACAAAACAATTATTTACTATTATTTATTTGAAAAGGTTTTTAACACTGTTATTTTTAAACAACCCTGGTAGTCTCTAAACGATTCTATTGAATGTAGTTCGGAAATAAACAGTAACAGTAGAAAAAAACATGTTTTAAAAACTTTGATTTAAAAAAATTTTTAAAACAATGTTTTAAAACATAACAACCTTGCCTGTACACCATGCACATATTTATAGTAGTTTTAAACTAAGTAGAGCACAGTGACATATGCAACCAATTATACCCAGTTTATGGTTTATAAATGACCCGTGTATATTTGGTTGCATACACAACTACGCTCTTCTGAGTTGAAAATCACTCTACAATTAACAATATTATTTTTTCTTTCCAAAAAATGAGGTGTTTGGTTTACCCTAGAGTTTAGAAAATCCAGTTCAAAGAACTGTTTTGAATACTTTACATGTTAAAAACAGAATATTTAATATTTAAAAAAACAACTCAAGAAATAAACTTCTTTAGAAAACGACATAATACATACCAGGGTGACTTCGATCGAATCATTATACTCCGTCTTCAGATCGCAGAGAAGAACCAACTCGTGCTGGAAACTATTGGCCGCCTCGTAGTTCCCCAAGACCTTCCTCAACTCTCCGCACAAAGCTTCCACAAAAATTCCGTGCGGCAATTTACTCCTGTCCAGCAGTAGGGTAACTCTTGCGCAGGTATTGCTGAGCACGGCTTGGTTGGGCCAACAGGAGCTGGGGCTGGGTACGGACGGCGGTTTTATACTCCTTCCGCTCTCTAGATCCCTGCACTCTCCGTACGGCTGGCAGGGCGGGGTCAGGCAGGATTCTATTGTCGTCGGAACGCACACCTGGTTTATGCTGCAGACGTTGTTCGGGGAATTCGGATTTCGGCAGTTCTCGAAACCGCACCAGATCTTCGTGCATCTGACCATGCTATCGGTGCAGATGCACCTGTTACAGTCGTGTTGCCACGTTGAGTTGTTTTCCAAGTTGTGGCCTTCCCAGGTGCAACTGCCCGCTTGAGGAATGTAGCTCATATCATCTACTGCAAAAAAGAAAAAAAAATGTTAAAATAACTTATTTTGCAAGTTTTAAAAGTTAAAATTGACTAGTTCTCAACAAGTTTTTCTTAATCATGGTTCAAAATAATGTAAACAATATGTGAATATTGTAAAATACCATTTCCGAAAAAGTGTTGGTTCTAATTTTATTTAGTGGCATCAGCGCCCCGTTCATGAACATACTATATAAGGACTTATCCACCCGTGACCATGCTGCGCGCTCGTTGAAAATAAAAAAACTTAAAAACAAAATAAATACTTACAATTGCAAGTTTTTCCGCTTCTTCCCGGCGGGCAAATACATTGGAAATCTCCAATACCATCCACGCAAGTTCCTCCATATCCGCAAGGATTTGACGCGCATTCGTTGACGTTTATCCTACAGTCGGGGCCGGTGAATCCTTTGGCGCATTCGCATAAGAACCAGTTAACGCCGTCGATGCATTTTCCGCCGTTATAGCAAGGTTGGGGCATGCAATCGTTAACGTCGTCCTGGCAATGGTTTCCTTCGAAACCGTCGCGACAGATGCACTGGTAATACTCGCCGCGGTTCACGCAAGTGCCGCCGTTCAAACACGGATTTGATCGACACGCGGTGCGGGTTGGTATATGGCATGTGGTGCCCTCCCAACCCGACGGACAATTGCAGACGAACGTCGTGCCCAGATCTCTACAAGTGCCGCCGTTCTTGCACGTGGAATGATCGCAATGGCCGTCTTTCAATTGGCAGGTTTTGCCCTTCCAGCCGTTGCGGCAATCGCACTGGAAGTCAGCGATCTTGTCCGTGCAGCTTCCGTTGTTCTGGCACGGGTTTGGCGAACAATCGTCTGTGTCTACGTTTGGGAGGAAGATTGTTTAGATCGCAGATTTGGATTGGGTGATCAGTTGTACTTACTTGTGTTGCAGCGGGCGCCTTCCCAACCATCTCTACAGATGCACTGGAACGCGTTGACTTTGTCCACGCATGTACCACCGTTCTCGCAAGGGTTTGTCTTACAATCGTTTATATCTGTGGATAAAATTTAAATGGTTGAACAAGTCATGCGTCGGCTTAGCGTGCTGTGGTTGTGAATACATCTTTATGGACTGTTCACTATCACGTTACGTTTGAGCTACGCCGAAGTTGAACTTTCTTTAAATTAATTATGGTCAGCTATATGACTAATTACTCCGACGAGTATTTACAAGTATTTGTGCAACCCTTATTGAAAAAATATGTATACGTATTATCAGGGACAACCCCTTGAGAAACTTAAAAATAATATGATTCCTTTACTGTACACTCAACTTGATTTATTCGTGTATAAATTTTCTTTTAGAAAATGCTTTGAACACACTAGCATATGTCTGTAGACATTTTTGGCAGTTTTTACTACTCGTCGTCACTGACTGTGGAATCTTTTTCCTTTAGGAAACATGTGAAATGGCAAGCCCTCGCTGTGATATGAATTGCATTGTGGAACGCAACAATAGGTCTTACTTCTCCTGCTTCTTTTTTGTCGTTTTCCATCCTTTAGATTTAAATACCAGCGAAATTATACTCAAAGTCCTATACCACACCATATAAATTATGAAAATTATCCCAAAGACACTAGTTAATACTTTTACCACAAACACGAACGTACCATGTTTGGAATGTTACAAATCTCTAATTAATCGCGTAACTTTTCCTTAACTTTGTGAATAATCAGTTAAAATTGGGTACTTACTCTCATGACAATATTGTCCTGTGTATCCAGGTTGACAGGAACAACGATAACCAAGACCTGGAGTGCTGACGCAATGTCCGTGTTCGCCGCATACGCTTGGTGTCGCTAGTCGTCCTCCTCCGGTAGCGACAATTTTGCAAGATCCCATGTCTGCGAAGAAAGAAACAAATGAACAATTACATTTCGGCCAGAGTTCGGCCCGGTTTGGTCCCAAGAGTGAGGCAAGAGCCGTTTCCTGTGCGCCCGTCGTATAGTTGTTAACGAACAATGTGCGCCATTAAAAGTCAATTAAAAAGAGAAAAGAGGCATTTACAAGAAGACACCCGGTAAAGTAACGGTTAGCGGACCGGTCCCGGGCTCCATTTCAGACGCAGCGGGGTTCCAGAGCCCCCCATGACGAACATCCCCCCACTATCGTCCCGCGCCACGAAATTGCCTGTCAACTATCGCGTCACACAAGATTCATGCACAATATTAACAGCGTTCGGCCTCACTAAACATCAATATGACTCATAGATACAATATTTTTCTTTTAGCGGTCCCGATTGGTATTTAATTATACAGGTCCGTAGTGCCAATTGCATGTAAGAAACGAATCAAATACTCGTCGTGATTTCACAATCAGCTAATATAATTTAGATGATACTTTGGAGATATCGGCGCCGTGAAGTCAAACATCAACAATGATGATGAAAACATTCGGGGATTGGACAAAAGACGTGAATATCTAGTAACGAGAGACGCCCACACGTACCGCGACCACAAAAGTAATACGTCCCAAATGAAGATCAGATAATAAGATAAGGCGAGTTGATATCTATCATCAGCCGTATTGTGTTGGGCTAAATACATGGTCGTGTCAAGATCTCAACAGTGACTTGCACTTACCAAGCGCAATCGAAGACCACGAAAAAATGTATGTATGTATGTACACGGGAACTGACTTGTCATCTTAACAGCAGTGACGCAATGACGAATTTTGGGGAGCTTGAACGTTGAAGTTAGCTTATAACGATAAGATTCCATAAATGCACAAGAAAATGGTTCATTATTTTGTGTCTGAATGTGTTAAATACTAATATGAAACTCAGTGGTCATTATTTTGTCGTAAGTAAACTAGGAGCAATAAATTATAGTAAAATCTGACAATTAGATTGTACTGTCTTTGGTGGCGCCATCTAGCGTAAGTAGATACTTGAAATCTTATCTAGTGACATCAGCGGCGAACTAGCGGCACCAAAAGGTATTAATCGAGGGTAACCTTCGACGTTTAGATGGCGTTACTTACCGTCATTGCAGGGTGGGTTGTCACAAGATCTTGGGATGCTGCAATTCTTTCCTTCCCATTTCTCAGGGCAGTGGCAGTAGTAGTCATTTTGAACTTTGAAGCAGGAGGCTCCGTTCTCGCAAGGGTTCAGCGAGCAGTGGTCGTGGTTGTTCTATAAGAAACAAAATACAAGAAAAAAATGATTAATCGATTTACACGTGTAAAGTGGTGGGATATAAGACGGAGCGGTTTCCTTAACGAGTGATAACAATCTCCCGAACGCGGTAAGATACATACTACTACTACTACACGGACACAAACTTCTGCCGTAACATATTTTATTCAATTTAAAATATAAATTATTCATATACACGCCCACAACGGGTTGTCGGAGGCCACTTGATTATTCACCCGTACCTTCCGAATCGACCACTTTGTGTCAGAACGGGCCGCCGGAGAAAAATGCACTTTTTACAGTCGTCGGTGTTGTTATGCAGTGCGAGAGAGTGTTTTCGGTAACGCCCACGAACTTGGCAGCTGTCATCCGGACGGCTCAATTCAGGACGCTAAATGTCGCCACGGGCGGGCACGTCTTTGATTACTACCTACCATTAACGAGCAAACGATTTGTTACATGCCGCGAGAAAACCACCTCGCAACCGTCATTATCTCTAATTTATCGTGTAATTGACAGATTTTAAGCTTTTGCCAACAAAAACAACATTAAGTACTTGTTTTCGGACGAAAGATATCATGTAATATACCAATTGTGCTAAAAATGAATTAGTTTTAACAGTTTTGTTTCAAAATACTGAAGCTGACGATCGCTTAATAGGAAAGCCGGAACATTTAGTAACAACAGACCGAAAGGAGAGCTTGCGCCAGCATTGCGAAAACAAACCTTCATTGTGAACGCTACTTTCTACGCAACTTGAAATTAGCAACAACTCTTTGACAAAACATCAGCATTTAATAGTATATTATTATACAAGTTTTATAAGACGTCAAATTGGCGCATGAGTTGTTGAACGAATGCGCCAATATGTCTTATAAAACGAGTGTAATATACTATTTTTTCTACCTTGCGTCATTAATTTTATAAAAATTTAGAAGTATTAGGTAAAATTCCAATCTAGAGTATTTATGGGTGCAACCGTTGGTAACACTGTCATCTGTCACTTAAATTCAAATATCTGTGAAAAAGTAATTATTGATAATTATTATATACCATCGTATACTAGTAGTACGAAACCTAGGATGCAACACGCATGTTTAAATATGTATAAAAATATACATACTTCGCAGTTTGTGCGATTCTAAAAAATCAGTTTGTGCTTACTTTTGTGGTTATGTGTATTTTCGTTTGACATGCATTTGATATCAATGTCACCAATCGTAGAAAAAAGTTACTAAAAACGGTGTTACAATTTGCTAATTGTAACACCGAAAACAGTGTTACAATGTGTGCATTGTGAATGCAAAGTAGAAAATAGTATATTATTATACAAGTTTTATAAGACGTCAAATTGGCGCATGAGTTGTTTGGGGCACGAGGAGCGCTAGCGACGAGTGCCCCAAATGAACGAATGCGCCAATATGTCTTACAAAACGAGTGTAATATACTATTTTTTCTACTTTGCGTCATTAATTTTATAAAAATTTAGAAGTATATTAGGTAACATTCCAATCTAGAGTATTTATGGGTGCAACCGTTGGTAACACTGTCATCTGTCACTTAAATTCAAATATCTGTGAAAAAGTAATTATTGATAATTATTATATACCATCATATACTAGTAGTACGAAACCTAGGATGCAACACGCATGTTTAAATATGTTTAAAAATATACATACTTCGCAGTTTGTGCGATTCTAAAAAATCAGTTTGTGCTTACTGTTGTGGTTATGTGTATTTTCGTTTGACATGCATTTGATATCAATGTCACCAATCTTAGAAAAAAGTTACTAAAAACGGTGTTACAATTTGCTAATCGTAACACCGAAAACAGTGTTACAATGTGTGCATTGTGAATGCAAAGTAGGAAATAGTATATTATTATACAAGTTTTATAAGACGTCAAATTGGCGCATGAGTTGTTTGGGGCACGAGGAGCGCTAGCGACGAATGCCCCAAATGAACGAATGCGCCAATATGTCTTATAAAACGAGTGTAATATACTATTTTTTCTACTTTGCGTCATTAATTTTATAAAAATTTAGACGTATATTAGGTAAAATTCCAATCTAGAGTATTTATGGGTGCAACCGTTGGTAACACTGTCATCTGTCACTTAAATTCAAATATCTGTGAAAAAGTAATTATTGATAATTGTTATATACCATCATATACTAGTAGTACGAAACCTAGGATGCAACACGCATGTTTAAATATGTTTAAAAATATACATACTTCGCAGTTTGTGCGATTCTAAAAAATCAGTTTGTGCTTACTTTTGTGGTTATGTGTATTTTCGTTTGACATGCATTTGATATCAATGTCACAATCTTAGAAAAAAGTTACTAAAAACGGTGTTACAATTTGCTAATTGTAACACCGAAAACAGTGTTACAATGTGTGCATTGTGAATGCAAAGTAGAAAAAATAATTTAAACGGTTTTAAAGGTTGCTTCACACAATAGAATTTCGTTCTTACCTCACATTCATTGCCTGTGTAACCAACTGGGCAGATACATTTGAATCCACTGACTTGATCTACGCATTCTCCGCCGTTCTTGCAAGGATTGTTCGCGCAGTCGTCTATATCCGTTGAGCAGTACCGGTCTGAAAGAAATAACTTTTGTTACATATCGTTTTGACATGGAGTAGGTAGTCATGCAATTAGGGGGTCATCAAGTGAGTTATATTAAACTGTCCTTAGTGTGGTAGGGTATGCATGTCCATTCTTGGACGTTTTTAAGTGATTAATAAACGTGGTGCCATTATTGCGCATCACGGTACCATAACGTTGGGCGCGACCGGCGGTAGAACAATGAAAGAAGTGAATTATGGAAGTTTGAGGAGGCAATTTTTCATCTAGACAAATGGAGGGCCACGCTGGTCAAGCGTCAGCAAACCGCGACGTCGTCGGAGAGACAATGGAGGGCCCCTGCACACGAAGACGTGAACGTATCGGACCGCGTCTGGACGAAGGACGGTGCCTGTAACGAACCATGCACTTCCATCCACCAGGTTTTCGGATCATTCTTTTGTTTCCGCGTGTGGCTTGGCTTCTCCTCCGCTTCCAATTTAGTATACACTTCCAGGAGCCTAATCGCGCTTTAGGGTTAACCAAGCGTGGCGAAATCGCTGTGACACACTTTATGTTAACATTCACACGTCAATGGCGGCTTTAATGACACATTCTTATTCCACGTTTCGCACGGAGAGAGAGAGAATTCCAGGGCGATTTCAGAGAGCACCAGCCAGCGCAGCGCTCACTGTTGGTAACCGTATTTTATGCCCGCCGCTCTCCTCTTTGATGATCAGATCGCAATCTAAACTCGTAAAGTTGAGATCGCTGCGCCTCGCCAACGGCCCTATCTTTTGGGATCATTTTAATCACGATATATCCACAACTCTTTACGATAATTACACCCATACCATACCTACCACTTCCATCAACAATGATATATTTATAAATTACCAAAAGATAATATTATCCCTATAACTTACATGTCTTCATATTCTCGAGCAATATTCATTCTGTAACTTACGTTGTCTCTTTGTTGGTAAGCATAATGTTTCACTGTTGTTAAGCAACATTTCTTAAATGTCTAGCTTAGCTAAGCAGCCCTAACAAGGCACAGGGCAACGTGGCAACGATTATTTTTCTGGTGATTTTATCACCAACATTCGTGGGGCGAGTGGCTCTAGCGGTAGAGTGCTGCTCTCCTGCTAGGAAGTCTTGGGTTCAAATCCAGGCATCAGCTGAAGATCCTCGTCCCACCGCCTTTCGCAAGAGGCGTAAAACCGTGGGTGCCGGCAACCAGTTGAACACCTCTGGTTGTCGTTATCAAACAGTATGTAAAAATGGGTAAGCACAAAGGGCCAAGAATTGGCCTAGGTGCAGCGGAATAAACAGCACCCAAAACAACTACATCACCAACATTCATCCGTTCAAAAAGATACACAAATGACAGAAACAAACCTTTTCAGTAAAACTTTCTTTGTCATGGCGAAAAGATTATGAAAAACTGACCTGTATATCCAGGTTGACAGGCGCAGTGGAAATCGTTGACGAGATCAATGCAGGTGGCGCCATGTTGACACTGTCCGGTGCAATCGTTGATGTTGAGATTGCAATTCTTGCCGTTCCATCCAACCCGGCATTTGCAATGATAATCACCCACTAAATTCGTGCATGATTCGGCGTTGATGCATGGCTTCGTCAAGCATTCATCGGCATCTATAAAAAATAACGAAATTTGAAACGAGCGTACAAGAAAACTCTTGGTAATACTCAACTTACCAAATTGACATAAGTTTCCTTCCCAAGCCGGTGGACATTCGCATTGGAATTCGTCGTCGAGGTCGATGCAGGTGCCACCATTCTGACAGGGAGATGAGGCGCATTCGTCAATGTCTGGAACAAGTGGAAGGCAAGTTCAACAATAAGAATTGGTCTGAGTTGTTTCTATCGCCGGTCAAGATCGGGTATTTCGAATGCCGGGCAACATTGTGATGTCGCAAATAGGCCGTGTACAGATCAGTCATTTCCGTTGTAATTGTCATACGGGATGACCGAATGCAATTAATAACGTGACGATGTGACGGCTCACTCTCCGTTCAAACTCATTAACGTGTCCGAACTGTTTGTCACGACGATTTATCTCAAATCAGAAAACTCGTTCTGCCGTTGGTTGGTTTCTGCCATCGTTCAGTTTTCTTGCGCTTAGAGAAGTGGGATGGATAGTTTGATGATATGCAGTGGCATACTAGTACGGAGTTTAGACCCCCAGATTTAGTAATTACTGGTTTCCCAGTAAATTCCCAGAAGGTATACGTACACCAAAAGGTCCATAACCGATAATAGTAGAAATTCACACGAATCACTCGGGCGTAGTGCACGCACTACGGCCGATATAAATAAGTAACAGTTACACAAGTGGGATTTTGATTCTCAGGCGTAACCACTTGAAGAACGCAGATTGCTGCCGCTAGACGAGAAAGTGCCGCAAAAGTTACGGCCGACCTAGGATCCTTGTTTACGTACACGCCCCCCAAGGAGCTGCCGTCAAAACTACAACAGACCTGTTATTTTCCGAGAAGTTAAATTAATTGAGTTTTTTTTTTCGTTTCTTTTAACCGACCCGCACCCATAAGCGATTTTAAGCGGGTTCAACATAATGAATTTGAGAGACGAACTACTTCAGTAAGTGGTGGTTATCTACCGGTGGTCGAGATAAAAAAATCTTTCAAAACAGAAGACCTGGCAGAGGGTTAAGGATCTCTCGCATGACGGGAGATAATTTGCAGAAGCTGACTTCCATATGATAACGGAGGGCTTTGGAAGTTATAAAGATTGGTAGATCGAGATCGGCAGAAATTAAGATATGAAGCGAAGTAGAGTTGTTTTAAACTAAGAAGACCCGGATGAAGCATAATGGAGTACAGTGCTGACACCTTATGTAGTATTACGCAATCTTTATATTTTATTGTAAAAATACGCTCTATCGTACGGATGCAGTGGTAAGATGCACGAAGATGGAGCAAAGAAGAAAGAAGAAGAGTGGTCGAGGAGTCGTTCGTGTGGTGGCAACGGTGGAATGTGAGGTCAGAGGTGAGGAGCTCAGCACCGGAGCCCGTCCATAATTAAGTCTCCCCGCGGATCGCAGCACTCCTAGCGGGTAATAGATATAATAACGGGGCGGGGAGGCAAAGTAATTGCTAGGTAACCGCTGATTTATACTGCCCGGTCGAGCTTCTATTTTTATACCGGGCCACTCTATTAATTCCTTCGATGGCCGAGAGACGGCGGTAGTACGAACGCCCAAAAATCCATCCCGACGTTTTTAGTGGCGTTTCTTGCGCGCCTTCTACTCCCCTGCTCCGTCCGCGAGAGGTTTCTTCATTTCGGTTGCGTTTACACCACTCGATTATTAGATTTTCTGATTGGTTTCCGTTTTGTAGGTGGAACCCAATTATAAATACCCGAGATTGTATCGGCTTCCCATCCGTTTCTTCTACTTTCTTTGCGTTCCTTTACCACCCATTTCCTTAACCAATATCGCAGATATTATGTAGACTTTTTTTCGTTCCAATAGTATAATAGTATATTATTATACAAGTTTTATAAGACGTCAAATTGGCGCATGAGTTGCTCGTCGCTGGTGCTCCTCGTGCCCCAAATGAACGAATGCGCCAATATGTCTTATAAAACGAGTGTAATATACTATTTTTTCTACTTTGCGTCATTAATTTTATAAAAATTTAGAAGTATATTAGGTAAAATTCCAATCTAGAGTATTTATGGGTGCAACCGTTGGCAACACTGTCATCTGTCACTTAAATCAAATATCTGTGAAAAAGTAATTATTGATAATTATTATATACCATCATATACTAGTAGTACGAAACCTAGGATGCAACACGCATGTTTAAATATGTATAAAAATATACATACTTCGCAGTTTGTGCGATTCTAAAAAATCAGTTTGTGCTTACTTTTGTGGTTATGTGTATTTTCGTTTGACATGCATTTGATATCAATGTCACCAATCTTAGAAAAAAGTTACCCAAATGAACGAATGCGCCAATATGTCTTATAAAACGAGTGTAATATACTATTTTTTCTACTTTGCGTCATTAATTTTATAAAAATTTAGAAGTATATTAGGTAAAATTCCAATCTAGAGTATTTATGGGTGCAACCGTTGGCAACACTGTCATCTGTCACTTAAATCAAATATCTGTGAAAAAGTAATTATTGATAATTATTATATACCATCATATACTAGTAGTACGAAACCTAGAATGCAACACCCATGTTTAAATATGTATAAAAGTATACATACTTCGCAGTTTGTGCGATTCTAAAAAATCAGTTTGTGCTTACTTTTGTGGTTATGTGTATTTTCGTTTGACATGCATTTGATATCAATGTCACCAATCTTAGAAAAAAGTTACCCAAATGAACGAATGCGCCAATATGTCTTATAAAACGAGTGTAATATACTATTTTTTCTACTTTGCGTCATTAATTTTATAAAAATTTAAAAGTATATTAGGTAAAATTCTAATCTAGAGTATTTATGGGTGCAACCATTGGTAACACTGTCATCTGTCACTTAAATTCAAATATCTGTGAAAAAGTAATTATTGATAATTATTATATACCATCATATACTAGTAGTACGAAACCTAGGATGCAACACGCATGTTTAAATATGTATAAAAATATACATACTTCGCAGTTTGTGCGATTCTAAAAAATCAGTTTGTGCTTACTTTTGTGGTTATGTGTATTTTCGTTTGACATGCATTTGATATCAATGTCACCAATCTTAGAAAAAAGTTACTAAAAACGGTGTTACAATTTGCTAATTGTAACACCGATAACAGTGTTACAATGTGTGCATTGTGAATGCAAAGTAGAAAAAATATATTGGACGTGCACTCGTATAATATTAATTAAGACAAATTCCTCTTTTTCTTTTGTTGGGAGAGAATGCTGGATCGGACGTATCTCCCTTTGAGTTGTCCGTGCGGGCCATAGATGGCGCGCAAGGGTATCGTAACTCAATCCACAGGTTTTACCTACCTGCCGGCCGCTTGTGGCTCTTTCCCTGTTACGACATAGCATCACCATTCAGGTGGCGATCACAGTTTGCACAATTTACGTCCAACTCTGGCCGATCTGTTTCACCCAGTGAGGATTTATGACCAACTTGATCCCGGATTGATACTGAACGTTCGCGAAAGCGAATAGAGAATTAAGACATTACAGAATTCAACTGTACCCCGCCTATATGATTAACATAAACTTACTATTAGTTCGCGTATCCGAGAGCGGCTCAATCAGAATGTCAATGGTTCGGAATTGAATGTTAATCCAGATTAACTAAATATGGTGCTCGCGCTTTATGAGCGAATGAAAATAAACCGAAATTCTCACTTTGTTTTGAATTGTCGTGGATAATATAGTTCCTGACGGTCTCAGAAATAATTCTCTGTGACAGGTTGATGTATGGTTGGCGGTGAAGTCGAATTCTAGTCAATTATAATTGATTTGTACGTTAACAGTGTTGTCGGGCGGTGTGTAAACGACCGCATAAAATCGTTCGAAACGCGTAAATCCATCTGGAAGCTGGACGCGTCTGTTGTACAAGTCGCACTTTAAAAAACTATTAAGATAATTTACAGCACCCTCTCGGGCACTTTTACGACACGGTGGGTCGTGTGATTTTTTGAGACCACTTCAGAAGCCCCGCGATAGACCGCATTTACGCCTCGCAACACTGATTGATGACGACCATGTGGTTTCCACCACAATTGTCTTTCGACGCGTAAAAATCCTTTGATGCAAACGCTAATTAGTTCTAAAATAACCGATTTTGTTTCGACGTCGACGATTATTACGAATCGTTAAATTTTATAGGGATAATTAACTTTTTTTTTTTTGGGTTAGGATCGTTACTTACTTATGTTGCAATTGTGGCCCGTCCAGCCTGGAGGACACTGGCATGTGTAGGAAGAACCCCCGTCAACAAGACAAGTGCCCCCGTGTTGGCACGGCGCGGGGGCACATGGGTTGTCCACCACTTCGCAGTTGACTCCCGAAAACCCATCAGGGCAGGTACAATTATACCTGTCGGGAGCTGTATTCTCGCAGGTGCCCCCGTTCCGACATGGTTCGTGAGTCCCACAATAGTTCAGATCTAAAACAAAACAAAAAACATTTTATTAAGTATTCTTTTGCCATTATTTTCGCTAGAATTCGCGTACAGCAACTGATTGTTGTGGACAAAAGAGTTTGAATATAAAAACCTCGAAAATTACGCATTATTTTGTGACGTGGTAATTTCCTTATTCAATATTCACGATACAATATCAATAATTCATAACCCTGACAGTGTCACCGAAAAAATAAAGACGTCAATGAATAGGCCACTCACTAATGGTAACAATGACACAATGACCATCGACCAAATGGCGTCTGGTAAAAAACACACTGCGTCTATTGCCCTGGATGTCCCTGGAGTCACACCCCATGTCAACGCAGTTTAAAGGACTGATCCGACAGGGGACAAACATTGGCACAAAGGGATTATAATGAGAGCGGGCCGGAGGGTTACCGTACGCTAAAAAAACGTTTTCGGAGACGGTATCGAAAGGTATAATTGATCCCCTATAGCGCTACACCACAATGCTATTAAAATTCGACGATAAATATCGGATAAAAAATAGGATGGAAAAAATATGGGGTGAGCTAGTGATGAAGTTATCATATTAAGGGAGATTAAGGTCTTTCAGCGAGTTGGTCAACATGTCAACGTGGATTATAATGATTTTTACTGTAGTATACTTTTTTGATTTGTTTGGACAAGATCTTTCTACTTTATGTATATACAGGGTGTAACAGATTTGAGCGCACAAACATTGAGGGATAATAGACTTTGAGCTACTGAAAATTATATTCTTATAAAACATTATTCAATTCTTTATAATAACTGATAAATCAAAGGACAAAGTTACGGACTATTGTAGGAGGTCAGAATGGCGGGAACCACCACGACTCCTTAACATGGTAGCATTTTGGCCGAGCGCGG
This sequence comes from Aphodius granarius, assembly GCA_963971325.1. Lineage (NCBI taxonomy): Eukaryota > Metazoa > Arthropoda > Insecta > Coleoptera > Scarabaeidae > Aphodius > Aphodius granarius. The sequence goes on along the minus strand of OZ020222.1, from coordinate 4,848,925 downwards.
TCTAAGGCTTTAATTACTGGTCAAAATTCTAATTCATCAAATCTCTTCCAATTTATTCGAAGGCAAAACTAACTGGGTTCTTTTTCTTGAACCTTGTGAACACATTTTCTGACTATTAACTGACGCGTTTAAGTATTTAACATTTGATAAGGGCTGATAAAGCAAGACTACTCAAATGAAACGAAACACTTATCAAAACAATAACATCTATTAACAATAATAATCAACAATCCCGTTTGATAGGTTACATAGAAAAATGAATGAAGCTTTGAACATATTGACGTTTAAATTAAACCTAGGAGTTGATTTAGACAGACACACTTTTAGCAGAAATATGAATAATTTAATTTACAATGAAATGCGAGACGAGTTGAAAAGACTTACCAGGAATAAACTTAAGCGCCTAAGAACGCTCCACAAAAACGTGTACTTTACATGACGGTGGTTGAAATGAGAAGACAAAGATCTGTTCGTTTGCATCCCTTGACCCCAAAGGAAGCATTTCTTCTTAGCCAATGGCAACACTTCAAATTTAAACTTATAAACACGCGGTCAAATCCTAAACCAGATGTTCAACTCAACACCAAAATCTTCGATATTCTCGAACATTCTACCCCGTCTACATCGCGCTCAATTTGATCACATCCTAACAAATAAATAATGGGTTTCCGACCCATTACACTATAATGGTCAACTAAAGATTTTACAGCTTTTTTTATCAACATGGGTAACCATGTTGACCTTATGGAATACAAGCGGTGTTTTCCTCCTACTGCTGGCTGTGGGATTGGTTCAGAGGCATGCAGGTTATCAATAACTGTTCCAAAATGCGATACTCAAACAATATTGCCCTTAACTTAACTTAACTAACATATTTCTGTGTTAATGCAAAAAAATGAGGCAACAAACTCATCTGACACATATTTAATCAGAACCTTATAGACAGGTGAATAAACTAGCCCAAAAAGTGGTGCAAACAAGAGACATATTCTTCTGCCTGTAAAGACAGACCTCATGCGAAACCTGGTAGGTTGTATGGACGGTATGGACATTGTACAAAGAAAGCAACAAGTTGCCATCACTATGTATAGTACAATGCCCTATTATGTCTCTTATAGCAGGTGAAGTAGCAAAAACTTCCTTTCAAAAGGGTTTTATGGTATAAACAACCCAGGTAGTTGCTTATATTTTAAATGGGTCATCAGAACAGATGTCGCACGATCCAAAATTTTGGCAAATCGCAAACATCTGCTGTCGAAAGATGCGAGTCTTTTTCGGTACAGTTCTAAAGACTGGAGTCCTAAAGAAAGCGTCACCATATTTTATTTACGTAACTGAAAACATCAAGGCTCCCAAATATGAATTTCGGCATATGTCATCAACGAAGCATCAAGATACACGCGCGGCACGCGTAGCAAGCTGACGGAATGTCTTTTTTAAAGCATTTTTTACGAGTGTCAACATATGGTGATGCCTATTTTGAGGTAGAGTAGTTTCAAACTAAGAAGAGCACAGTTGTATATGCAACCAATCATACCCAGTGTATGGTTTATAAATTGCCTGTGTATATTTGGTTGCATATACAAATGTGCTCTTCTTAGTTTGAAACATCTATATTGCCGAATATGAGATGATTTGTTGAAATTATGAGGACAAAACATCCGTTTCAGAGTAGCGGTGCGCGAAAATTCGACAAACGATGGACGCTTCTGTCGTCCAGCTTTTTTTGGTCGGCGCAGCACTTAGTTGACGCGTTAATTGTGGTTCTTAACCGCTTGGTTGATATATGGCGCCGAAAATGGCACGCTAAACTTTAATGATTGCCGCCGAGGCACTGACAGTGGTGGCTGGATTGTATACGATAGCGGACACCTGTAGCGCGGTGCAGAAGTGTTACGTTTATTATTTACATTATTTTAAAGATCTCGTGCATGCCCGCAATTACTATAAAACTTTCTCGCGGTAAACAACCCGCTATGTAACCACTGGAGCCCCGGTAAATATATCGACAGATGTTGACGTGTTCCTTAATATCGATCACGTCGTTAATTCTCCACATATTTCATGTCGATGCTTAATCAGACTCTGTGCCGCACATTTACATTTAGAAAGCTACAATGGGTATATTGGGTATACATATAGCCTTTTTCGGAATTTACCGCATGTGTAGGGTCTTGTTTATTATTCAATCAAAGTGTGGATATGAAGACATATAAGGAGCACAGATTTTATATTAACAATACATTGTGCACAGTTTTTTTTTTGCCTCACAACGAGATTTCAGCGCAAATACGGGTTCACGTAGGTATGTCTGTGAACACGATAGTGCCTAAACGGAACAACGGATCGGGCTGAAATTTGGTATACTTATTGAGAATTACCAGGGGACGAACTGGATTGCTTTTGGTCACAATTTGACAACCGGAAGTGGCACATTTTACATTTTTTAGGCATTCATACGATTTTGACCAAATTACTACCTGCACATCCTCCAGTGACTTTAAACATGTATACTAATGTACAGATCAGTGGAATGAACAGTTTATAAGCGTTTATAGAAGCAGTTTGACAGAATCCACAACCTTCGTCGCCGTGTTGCTAATTGTCAGATTTTGACAAACTTCAATGCCACTGACATGTCATGAGATTGTGCTATTCCATGGCTGACGTTAGGTTGGAGTCCAGAGTGGCTGTGGTTTCACGAAATTGAAATTGTGCTCTATGTTGGAATACTTATTCTCTTAAAAACAAGCAAACATAACTATGGTGAGATTAAGTATAATAGTCAAGTGTCCACATTTTGCAAAATCAGTAGTAATTTTTTACAATGATCAACTCGATATATCTCCCCGAGTTGGGAAAAAGAGACAATCGGCCATATCTCGGGATAATCTCACCGTAGATGCCACAACACGTACGTGAAAAATAATTACAATAAATAACTCGTGATATATTTTAGTTGTGGAAGGTTATGTTATACAAATTAATGTTCGGGAATTAAGGTTTTAAATAGGGGACGGGACTTATTATAAGTTATAGGTCTCATCTCAACAAAAACCAAATAAAATACGAGGGATTTATAGGTTAGGATAAGACGCAGTTCTGAAGCTGTGTTCACATTTGAGCATATAAGGGAATGATCATTGATTTGTTAACCAAACTGGGTAACAATACCTACAGGTTCAACAAGGATTATTAATTAAATAAGGTTAGAGATGATAAAATAACGAAAAGCAAAACAATAATGAAAGAAAAGATTGAAGAAATGTGTGTTTCTGTATGTGTGTACACAGCTTGAGCAAATTTTTTAACGGGACAGCCAGCAGTTCCAGCCACACATCGTCGAGTCTTCTTATGAATCTTATAATTTTAATAACTCGTGGAATTTACATCTGGAGAATTTAACATGCGACGACCGGCCAGGCTCGCAGGGTGGTGATTTACCGGCCGAGTAGCCTTTCGATAATTTATTGTTTTCCCGGTCGATGTCCTGCGCCGCTGGATTCAACCATAAAATACATCGGCATAGATGAAAACATCCACCCATAGAATGCCGAAATTGCCCATTCAAACAATTTTAATCGTACCTATATTCACGCATTCTACTCAATGGCAATCATTTTTAGGTTAGGGTTTGCACAAAAAATGACGTTTCTTTGACATTTCTAAAAAATGACGTTTCTTTGACATTTCTAAACTATGACATTTTAAAGTTTATTTAACTCATCTCAAATTTGCATAATAATGATTCCGATAGCTTCATTCGCATGTAATTAATCCCCACAACCCTCGAAAAGTACGTAATGAGTCGCTTTGAGCTTACAACCAATTCGCTTTGGTCAGTCGAGAGGAAACGCCAAAAAAACAAATGAGAATCTAGCAGATGCAACGGACGTTGCCTCAAAAACACTCGACAGAGGGTGTGCGTATCCGATACACTTGTGCAACTGCTGCAATCCGCAAAAAAACTGACTACAAGTGTCACCAAGGGGCTGGAACCCCCACAGGTCGTTCATCAAAATCCCAGAAAAAAAAAAAAAGAATATAAAAAAGTGGGGTATTCGTTGATGAGCGTGTTCCGGACGGTGAACAGCAATAATGACGCACTTGATCGCTCCCCTATCTATAAAATGGTCACCCCTAATGCGTATTGAATGTGGTGGACATTAAAGGGATTACCCTAACCCTTTAACAGCGTATAATTCATCTAGTATGTTTCTGATTGTTAGCGGTTAAGTTGCGAACATGTGCGGCTATCAATATCTAGTCAGTGGATAGGGGTGGGCGGTTTTAAAATAGCAAAGTTGATTAATAGACGGTCCACACATGGGCGAAAATCTACTAAAGAAATTAATGCTTGCATATGTGTGATATATATCGGTGACAAGGGGTTGCCCGAAGTCGGTATTGTTTCGTGTGTATAGCGCTTAACAAGGGGGTGGATGTTTGTTTTTTTATTTTATCGGTTGGGTGACTTTTCTAGGGGCGAGAAGATGTAAGCTTACCTTGATCGCATAAGATTCCACCCCAGTTCGTATTGCATATGCACTGCCATGATGTTCCGTTGCAGTAGCCGTTTTTGCAACCTGGGTAAGGCTCACATTGGTCGCAGAATTCTCCGATCCAACCTGGTCGGCAACTGAAAATAAAAATGAAATATGTAGAAACGAAATTTTACAATTCGTTAATAACTGGAAAGAAAGACATTTTGGTCTAGTTCAGTTTGACGGCACAGACAAAGCAATAACGATGGATTCGGATCCTGAAGTAATAACATAGCTTAACGTACACAGAGAGAACTCTATTCTTGGATATCAAGAAAAATTATTCTTGCGTATATAGTGTAGCATGAAGAGAATTCTTGTCTGTCTAAATAATATTTTGTTCTAATAAGAATTTCAATATAGTTGTTTCAACGGTTAGTTATTCTTACGATTTAGAATTTAGTATGTTTATGTTAAGTATATTTTTCTCTGACGAAGAAAAAGTTATTCTTCAATAAAAAAGTAGACGTTCGTCTTACAACAACAAAAATATTTCGTTGGACAAAAAATATATATACTTCAACAAAAAAAAAAACAGTTTCATGACCCAAGATTCTTACTCTGAGAGGTACATAGAAAGTTGTGCAATTACTTTAGAGATGGCGCTAACGTTTCTCGTGTCTTTTACCACCTATCACCGCTATATAACTTCGACGATATTGAGTGTTCGTATATTGTTTGTTTACATCTATGCATAAGTGCTTTATTTTATGGGTGACTTTCACGGATTATGAGGAAAACCAGGATTGTAGTGGAATAGCCTACACAGAAAGAACTCTATTCTTGGATATCAAGAAAAAATGTTCTTGCGTATATAGTGTAGCATGAAGAGGACATTTTTGCTATCGAAATAATACTTTATTGTAATAAGAATTTCAATATATATGTAGTTATTTCAACGGCTAGTTGTAATGGGTCGGAAACCCATTATTTATTTATTAAGATATGATCAAATTAAACGAGATATTTGTAAGAACATTCGGGAATGTCAAAGGTTTTTGCTAGGGTTGAACATCTGGTTTAGGATTTGACCGCGTGTTATAAGTTTAAAATTGAAGAGTTGTCATTGGCTAAGAAGAAATGCTTCCGGCTTCCTTTGGGGTCGAGGGATGCAAACGAACAGATCTCGCTCTTCTCATTTCAACCACCGTCATGTAAAGTACACGTTTTTGTGGAGCGTTCTTAGGTGCTTAAGTTTATCCCTGGTAAGTCTTTTCAACTCGTCTCGCATTTCATTGTAAATTAAATTATTCATATTTCTGCTAAAAGTGTGTCTGTCTAAATCAACTCCTAGGTTTAATTTAAACGTCAATATGTTCAAAGCTTCATTCCTTTTTCTATGTAACCTATCAAACGGGATTGTTGATTATTATTGTTAATAGATGTTATTGTTTTGATAAGTGTTTCGTTTCATTTGAGTAGTCTTGCTTTATCAGCCCTTATTAAATGTTAAATACTTAAACGCGTCAGTTAGTAGTCAGAAAATGTGTTCACAAGGTTCAAGAAAAAGAACCCAGTTAGTTTTGCCTTCGAATAAATTGGAAGAGATTTGATCAATTAGAATTTTGACCAGTAATTAAAGCCCTTAAACCGCGCTTGGCCAAAATGCTACCATGTTAGGGAGTCGTGGTGGTTCCCGCCATTCTGACTTCCTACATAGTTATTCTTTCGGTTTAAGAGTTTAGTATGTTTATGTTGAGTACATTTTGCTCTGACGAAGAAAATGTTATTCTTCTACATATAAAAAGAGTAAGACGTTCGTTTTACATCAACAACAATATTTTGTTGGGTGAAAAATATACATGCTTCAACGAACAAACAGTTTCTTGACCCAAAAGTATACGTACGTATCGTTTAAAACAGACGTAATTCCTAAAACCAAGTATGTACTTACTAAATTCACACTTTTTCTTGTTCTTTCATAACAATGAATAAATCGTTTATGCATACATGAGAAACTTTGTTTGTATTACACAATAGAAGACAAATTAATAAGCGAGTTTTTAAATAAATTGATGGTTTCGAATAGTTGAAACACGTCCAACCGTCGCCTAAAGAAAAACTCCAGTTATCCAAAGATTATAGTGTTCTGTCACACTGCAAATTATGCCCCACATGAATAAATACATAATTGGCCGAAAAGTATCTATTTATCTGGCTATTGCGTGCCGTAAGACGGTAATAAGTGAACGGTGCGTTCCTTTCGTCGACGTTTTTCCTCCATCGGTTTCTTTGGTTGAGTCAACAATGCACATGTCGCGACAATGGGCCACCGCGACACCAAGGCGGTTTTCAGTTCCCAGTCCTCGCGGCTGAAACTTTTTATTCCGAGTACCGTAACAAATTCACACCTACGACCGTTCCCAGTAGCGTTATTACCGGGATAATGGAGCAGGATGTGTAACAAAACGCGCCGATCTCGTCTTACACGAAAAAACCTCGCTTTATTGGTTTGCTCTGGCTGGCTCTCGCGGGGCCCCCAGATGAAATGACACAGTCCAAGAAACCCAACAATTACAGCTCGGAAACACGATCTTTACAACTCTCGCGCTGTGACTTATTCATCAACGGTTTTACGAACTTGATAACCAACACAATTATATTCTCTCTACTTAATTATTTCGTGCTTGTGTTCTTATCGACACCTGATTAAGGTACCCCTAAGGAAAGATAATTGATTTTGGATTCATTGGAAGTAATTGACAAATATTAAAAATAAACATATATTTTTACTTTATCATACGTAATATGACAAAGTATTGTAATCGTGTCGAAAAAAAAATTGAGATTTTAGTGGAAATAGGTCTTTTTGGGCCCCCTGAACATTTTTGACCAAGGTACAAAAAAATGTCTGTGTGTGTGTGTGTGTGTGTGTATCCGTTTTTTGTGGCGACGATTCCGGAGAAACTACTGAAGGTATCGAGACGAAACTTCATATTTAGAAGTTTCGTGACTAAACTTAGAGCTGAAAGAAGTTTTGTCCAAAAGGGCCCAAAGGAACTCGAGGTTTACTCTTATCATTTTTCAACGATTTTGCAAATTAGCCGCCATTTCTGTAATTTCATCAAAATAGTTAAATAATAAACTATAGTAGAGAAAATTTTGTATAATTTATGTCCATTCCATTTTTTGGGAAAAAAAAATTAAATCATAGTAAGCGGATGCCCCTTGAACTTCCAAATTGAGTTCCAAAGTCATGTGCCTGGCCACATTTAAATATTACGGAGATTACGCAGGGGAACATTGATTTTCCGGTATGACAGTTATTAGTGTTTGTCAATTTTACGTAATTCTGGTCTTCATTTTTTGAGATAAAGGCAATCCTGCTTAATATATTTAAAAGTTTTTATTCAAAGATTTCAAATTAAAATAATGCTATAAATTATCGTCGACATAAAGTGTTAACCTGCTAAGTCCATATTCAACGTAATTTGATTCTTTTACCATTCGAAAGCATGAGGCGTATTACACAATACTGAAATAAACCAAAGAATTAAAAAAATCACAAATTTACATTAAGAAAACGTTTTGTGTGTGCTTTCCTATTGTATTTTTGTTCAGGACAGTCCCTTTCTAAGGTCCAGCAGTAGTCTGCCATTATATGGCAATACCTTTCATATCTTTCCTCCGTTGTCTTGATATACTGCTGAAACCGTTGCTCTTGTTCTTCATTGTAATCACTCGGATTATCAGGAAATTTATCTAAATGACTATGAAAATTATGTAACTTGGTACTCTTATTAGTTTTTCAAAACTTTGAAGCATTTTGTCAACGATTTGTACTGTTAATATTGTTCAGCTTTGTGATTTCCCAAAAAAAAATCGATAACTGATACAAAGCTTGTCCATGCTTCTAGTTCGACATAAGTCATATGATTTGTGGTCCATCAAAGATATCGGCTTCTAATTTTCCTGTATTGAGGCCAGGAAATGATTAACAAATACATTTGGAACAAACACCATTCTTATATAAAGCTTTCACAAACTGTTTAATAAGCCCAAATTTAATATATAGTGGTGGAAGAATTATTTTATCTCGACTTATCAATGGTTCATGAATGATGTTAGCTTTTCCTACGATCATATTTATTCTCGGCGGCCAGTTTTACCTATCCCAATGTTCATTTTTTGCACGACTGTCCCACAGACAAAGAAGGATATTTAGTGTATCCATTTTGCTAACCTAATAAAAAAGCAGCAGCAAGTTGTAGAGTAACGTGTTATATTTCAAAAAGTTAGTTCAAAGATTGGTTTTGATACATAAAGACTTGCTAGCCGCACGAAAAGCAAAAATATTTTTTTATTGAGGTTTAAATTGAAATAATTTAACTTTACTATACTTTTGATTGCATCGTTTATCACAAAAACTGGTGTCAATTCAAACAAACTAATTATACAACGATTACTTTATAATCATAGCCTATCAAAATTGATTAGGTACACAAACTGATGCCGCAGAAAAAAAAATGGCTGCCCTGTGTTATTACTTCACAACTAGATCTCTCGAAGAAAAGTACTTCTTTTAGTACAGAGTTCTTTCTTGTATTGTATGTAATAGTTGGGTGCGGTTTATTCCGCTGCACCTATGCCAGTCTTGGCCCTTTGTGCTTACTAGAGGTGGGTAGTTCGTGAACGAACTAGTCCGAGAGAATGGCTCCCGGCTGAGAACAAAAGAACTAGTTCTTTAAAATAAAAAGAACTAGTTCGCAAAAGACCTGCTTTGCTAAAACATATCTCTATGCTTATCTCATTCAGTGAACGACTTGTAGTGACATGAAATCTAGTTCGAAAGTCCTGCTTTGGTGAAACATATCCCATTCAGTGAACGAGTTGTGGCGACATTAAACGAGCGACATAGAACCCTGCCCGCCAGTTGTTTCTTTACCTAACGGCGGATGTCAAAAATATAATTAGAGTATAGATTTTTTTCCTATTGGATAATGGATTACACTGTTAACAGTAGTTTCGCCAGTATATGTTATACTATAATTTATAAATAATACCCCAATTCCATCTAAATTGCAGTATGAATAAGGCTAAAATACGTGCAGCAATATGTCTTTTATGCCTTATTAAATAAATATTTAAGAAATATACCTAAATAAAATAAGACAACGATTCTTCGATCAATATAATTATAAATAATTATTTATTTTCAAAACAAAATAACGATTCTTCAAGAAAAAGACAAAGTGGGAAGGCAGACATCGATTCTGTCCAAACTAGATCCTAGTTTCGTTTGAAACGAGATATAAACGTGCTAGAACACACAAAGACACGTTTATCGAAGTAGTATGTCTCAGGATCAAAGTAGTTCTTCAGAACTAGTTCTTTGAACTAGTTCCTTTTTGTGAACTAATCCGGAAGAACTAGTTCATTAAAAAGAACTAATAAGCCCATCTCTAGTGCTTACCCATTTCATACTGTTTGATAACGACAACCAGAGGTGTTCAACTGGTTGCCGGCACCCACGGTTTAACGCCTCTTGCGAAAGGCGGTAGGACGAGGATCTTCAGCTGATGCATGGATTTGAACCCAAGACTTCCTAGCAGAAGAGCAGCGCTCTACCGCTAGAGCCACTCGCCCCACAAGAGTTCTTTCTTTTAACAAACAAATTTGTGAGTCATCAACAATAGAAAGCAAATAAAAACCAATTTCACGATAATCGTTCACTGTACACCATGATTAAAAACGTAATTATCGTCTTTTTGATCAAGTGATCAGTTGTTGGTGCCGTCGGTCTACCCAAAGAGCTCGCCTCGCCTCTTTTCTCCTCCGAGTGTACAAAACAAATCTAGATATTATCTCGAAAAAAAAAGTCTTAGCCATGCAGCCCAAGCAGCTCCGGGCCGCTCAGTTTAATTATAAAAGAAAGTAGTAGGCGTAGGCAATCGCCAATATAACGGAAGTTAATATCGAATCATCCCTGGAATCTCTTGCGCCAACAATGGTAGAAATGATCGGTTAATTTTAAAGTGGTTATTAACGTTGGTTATTAACGTTGGTTATTAACGTTGGTTGGCCAACCTGGGCCGAGAGTTGTTTGTATGGTTGGTAACTAAAACTGGCCGAGGAAGATATGGGATCGACGTAGTAGACCATGATATTGGTTATATTGGATCGTATCTAGATCAGGAGAGGTGGACACGAGGGCATTAAGCTAAGAACGGTCGCTCCCTGGGTGGTGGCGATTCGTGACCGCTTGATCCTCTGCCCGGAGTTGTTCTTGGTGATTCTTTTTATCGTTGAAGTCGAATTAGAAAACAAATCGCACAGCTGGATGTCGACGCTGCCTCTTTTAACTACCACGTTTTGTTTTCTCCCATTCGGACCAATCAAAGAGCAGAGAATGCCAACGTTCACGACTGATCGGATTGAGGTGTGTTTGGCCGTCTAAGACGATGATTTATAATAATCAATTTGGTCGTGGATTGTTTATAGATTTCTCTTACATATTTCGAATGACTATCGATCGTTCTGTGCGTTATGCAAATAAATTGTTTGCCAATGCTAATGAGCTATCAAGTTGATTTTTGTGGGCCACATCAAATTTATATGGGACATAAAACGTGACATTTGACAAAAAAGTTTCTTAGGTAAGTATGTATAATACTATTTATCAACTAGCTCTGTGTATATGTCAAAATTTTCGACTTTAGTTATTGGGCATTCTAGAAATATGTGGTTAATGCTTCCCACCTGTCCACATTCGCAATATGGACATTTTAGGATACATTTTAGGTTATCTGCTATCTGTTACTGTTGTTACGAATGTCCGGCAGGGGGCGTTTCGGGTTTGACGTTACTGTGGTAATAGCAGCAAAACACGGGTCGACAAAAATCGATTTTTTGGATCGAAAATTGTTTTTAAGGCCGTTTTTTTGCTCAAAACTCTTTGCGAAGGGTATTTAGAGGGATCTTATCGTAAGACATGAGAGCGAGCGGCTTTTATAAGGTCGGCAGGAACGGATAAAAAATGTAAATTTTTGACGTTCATCGATCCGCTTGTCGGAATTTCTAGACGTCACGTGACATTTTCTCGAGGTTCGCCTTCACCCGAAGAGGTGCAAAAACGTGATTTTTTTTTCAAAATTGACGCATTTAATTTACAAAATATCGCGCAGTCCACGCGGAATTGTGTCCTTTTTTCAATTCGAGTGTCAAAAGTAATATCGAAAAGCCCAATTTTGCAGCTACTAGATCGCAAATGTCGGCGAAAATGGGCGATTCCGCTGAACGCGCCCCACACTTGAAAGTTCGTAATTAGTATAGGTAGATATAAATGATTAATTGCTTATTAATTTCAACGGTTATTATTACCCGACCGCAGGCAGTTCGTTATAAAATTTAGGAACGACCACCTGCCCCCCCCCCCTCATATCACCAAAAACCTACAACATCCACCTGCCTTGCCCATTTCAAATCGACACATTTTCGTCCTTATCAACCCTTAGCAACACATCCGTACCATCCGTAGCATATCCTTTGTATACAAGTATATTATACATATTTCTAAAGAATTCTTTGCTTTATAACTTAATAATAACAAAAAAAATTAGCTTCAACTTACTTGCAAGCGCCAGGTCTGTCACATCTTCCATGCTGTGGGTGGCATCCATCTTTACAAACAGCTGAAATAACAAAAAAAAGCAATTTAAAAATAATCCTGCACTAAGCTATTAGAATCTATAAAAGATGATTCAGGTAATTCCAAGAAGCCATAATTAAGAAATCGCTCTCGCTTCCGTTCCGAAGGACACGTCTAAAAGTGGCAAAGTGGTATGGAACAAGCAAATCGGCAAATTGCGACCGCTTTGTAACGTTACAAGAAACAACAGCTCCGGATATGCTAGGCTATTAATCAAAAGGCGATTCGCCGTTTGGCGTTTACTAATACAGAACGATCCTTTCGATTCCGAGTTATATAACCTCGACGTGTTTAGAGATAGGTCGATTGTGTAGATTTGCTTTTTGATATAAGGCATGGCAATAACGACACGGCTCTGAGACAACGCCAGCAGAACAATCAGATCGTGGCACGAACCTGCATCTTTACGTAACTTCGACAACAAATTGTAATACTTACGAATAATTGTAATCGATTTTAAATAATATATAAGGCATAGTTATTGTGTACTGGAATGGAAGTAAATTAAATTCGTGTCGGTCGAGCATGGTGCATACCATAACAAAATGTTTAAAGGCTGTTTAGTGAACTGAATGAATTATTATAAGTATGTGTACTTATTATATAGTATGTGTAATTATTATAAGTATGTGTAGTAATGTTAATGTTATATTGATGTACATGTTACGGTCATAGTGATAAATAGGTTATTATTAATAATTACCGGTTATTATTAATAATAGCCAAGTGGCGAGGTTAAAGTGAAGAATTTATCACATGAACCGGCTATTATTAATAATTTCCAGCATGGTGTGGTCAATGTGATATATTTCAGTTCGATATTGCATTAAGGTGATGCTACAATATAATAGAGCCTCAGATTTGAAATTCTGTTAGTATCTACATAATCGCCACACAACGAATCTATTCACTGGGTTTTCAGTGTTGGGCCTTTAGTGACGTTAGTCCTGACTAACTTATTTAGTTACTACTCATGACTAAAATAAGGAAGATTATCAAAACGAGACTAAAAAATGCCAATCCACACTAATTGCATGCACGAGTGTGTAACTCTTTCGGTCATGTTTATTTGCGCAATTCTTAAAAGCAAAGTAAGTAATAAATTAGAAACTCGGTTTGTATTATTTTACCAGTGCAAACGTACGTAGTGCTTCTGCATTTTGCAACTCGTGGCGAAAAAAATTTATTTGTAACTTTATTATCTTTTTAATACAAAACTTTAAAAAATGTTTTATATTTAATTTTGAATACAAAAGTCCTTCTAGACCTTTATTTTTTGTGGTAGTACAACAATGACACCATTTATATTGTAAAAATAAAACGAAATAAAGTTTGTAACAATAGGACGTCATCTTCTTTTGTTTTTTTGTATTTTTTGTTGGTGATAAACACTTTTATAATGAATATATCTGTGAGATATTAGATATACTTAGGGTAGGTATAGGTAATGGACATACTAATGTAGGGAAGATTGGGGCAAGTTGTTACCATGTTTAATCTTTTATTTATAAAATTATTGTTAAACACCAAAAGTAAAAATACCGTGTTAGGAACAGTACCATACAAAAATGTTTGCATCATTTGTGCTGTGCAATTTATGTAAAAACATCTATGTGAACTAGTCTAGTTCTTGCATGTATATATTTGTATGAAAATACAATATTGAAAAAATTATTATTAAATGCGCAACATTTCAAGATAATTAGGATTTGAGAATTTACTTAATAAATTGTAATTGTACATTTACAACAAACTACCCACATGCATTAAATATAAAAATGGGTGTTATTGATAATAAAATGGTTAACTTTTTTGAACACTCTGTATAAACTGTTCTTTTTTCTGTTTTAGTCATTGAGCCGTCCTTGGGTGTATACCAAATATCAGTATCAATTATATCCAGTAGTTTCTAAAGTACAAGGGAGACAAAAAAAGCATTCTGTATTATCAATGTTTTGTATTATTCGTAATTTTGGTCATTGGGGTAGCCATACTGATGATTTGCGTCGAGTAAATAAATATAATAGCTTACATAGTAATCAAAATAACGTAGCTAACTTCTTTGAAGACTGTATACAAAAGATCTTTTGTAAAAAGTAACATTTTTATCACTTTTACCGTGCCCGTTAGGAAATTATTAATAATAGCCGGTCCATGTGATTATTTAAGTGTTTCTAATCACATTGACCAAATGATGCGGTTATTATTAATAATAGCCGGTAATTATTAATACAAACCACATTTATCACTTTAACCGTAACATACATATATCATTTTGACCATTTTGAATGCTGCTGCATGGAAACAAACAAACTCTTTTTGTTGTAATGCAAACAGTCCCCAAAGCTGTGAAAACTTACATTTTAGTACAATTTAATACAAAAGACTTTTTTGCACCACTGTATATTAGGTGTTCTATTCACTGTCCTTCTTATAGTAGAGATTTGCTTATACTTTCGTCATTTTGTCATAAAGTGATGGTGAGTAATGATAAATTACCTTATTGTTAAATCTACATAAAAACGTAAGATGGGAAAACCTTTTCACAAGTTTAGACAATCAGACTTTTACAAATGCAATTATTTCTTTCTCTTCCATCTAGACTAGAGACGATGTGAAACGATAAAAACAAGTCTACTATAACGGGCATTAATTTCGCGTTTTCTCGTAATTTCGTCGTTAACCTTAATTGTCATAGCAGCAGCCATAGACGACTTCCCATCATCTCATTTTCATAGTGCACTTCTTGGTCATCTCCTAGCTACGAGCTATGGGAACCAGCGAAGAGGTATATACAAGAGAGGTATATAGAAGAGAGGTATATACAAGAGAGGTATATACAAGAGAGGTATATAGAAGAGAGGTATACACGAGAGGAGTGAGTCTTATTAGTGACCGTGTAATGGGCATGGCGTCGAGTATACTTCCAGATCGAATCGTTCGTGTTTACTGCTAACTTAATAAGGGTTTGTTAGGCCGGTAGATCGACATGACTCCGATTGACTACCCGTTGCTCTCTGCACGGTCGTATAACAGAAAGAGCACCAAACAACTTGTAAATCATCTGCGCTTGCTAATTTCCCGTTCGTTCGCTAATCGAGCTACACAGCAGGACCTCGCCTCTATTTGAACTAACATGACCACGATACACATCCATTTTGATATCATACTCGCACGGTACACAGAGAGAACTCTATTTTTGGATATCAAGAAAAATTATTCTTGCGTATATAGTGTAGAATGAAGAGGATTTTTTTTCTATACAAATAATATTTTAATCTAATAAGAATTTCAATATAGTTGTTTCAATGGTTAGTTATTCTTACGATTTAAGAATTTAGTATGTTTATGTTAACTATATTTTTCTCTGACACAGAAAAACTTATTCTTCTATAAAAAAGTAGACGTTCGTCTTACAACAAAAGTATTTCGTTGGACGAAAAATATATATGCTTCAACAAAAAAAAACAGTTTCTTGATGCAAGATTCTTACTCTAAGAGATACAGAGAATGTTGTGTAATTACTTTACAGATGGCGCTAACACTTTATCGTGTCTTAATATGTTGAGTATATTTTGCTCTGACGAAGAAAATGTTATTCTTCTACATATAAAAAAAGTAAGACGTTGGTTTTACAACAACATTATTTTGTTGGGTGAAAAATATACATTCTTCAACGAACAAACAGTTTCTTGACCTAAAAGTATACGTACGTATCGCTTAAAACAGACGTAATTCCTTTCAAGCAGTTCCTTCATACTTAAAACAAGAAAACGTAATACTTGGAACATCAAGAAAATCATATTCTTACTTTGAGAATTTGAAAATTTGTTAGTTCTGTTTGTAAGCTCAGACAGCTACAAACTTAGTTGAAATTAAGGAGCTTTTCAAACTACGAATTACGAAGAGACTGAGTGTGAAGAGGTCCTGAAGGTGCATTGTTGTACAAATAAATGAAAATGAACCAGGAAAATGATACTAAAAGATTCAACTGGAATCAAGTCAAGTCGTCTAAACTCTAAGATGTTATCACGTGATTAACAACGAGGTCTTAATTGCGGCAATAAGGAAACACAAAAGGAATTCGAATATTTGCATTCACGGCTGTTCCATACAAAGCCGCACCACGCCATTAGAAAATGCAAAGCCAACAAACAATAAATTCATTAATCCGGAGTGGTTGATGTTGCAGTTTTTCCCATCACACCAGAACGCGCTCCACAAGGAAGGAAGCTACCATAAACGCCTTATACCTTACGCCTATATCAGGCAAATCGGACGGCGAAAACAGCGTAATATCCTAAGCTCACGATAAAATTATAACGGAAAGTCAACACGGAACGTCATATATATATATCTCTCCGAAAAGAAAAAACATGCGGAAATTTTAAGCGAAGCGCATGAGAAAGCGCGATGCTGCCGACATCTACCGTCATTTACCGGTCGTCGTGATTTATGTTAACCCGAGTAAAAATGCATTACGCCAGTCAGCGTGATATAAAGACGTATGGAAATGTTGCGGAGGGTACTTACGGTCCTCACAGGTGGCCCCTTTCCATCCTTCTATGCATTCTTTGTCGCCGTTCGCGTTACATCTGTAATGGCCGAATGTGTCGTTCCTCGCGCGGCAGAATTTCGTACAGGTTAAGTTATAGTAGCACTCGTCACATTGGACGCGTATCCTGTAGGTCAGTCGGGCTCTTGGTCCTGCGTGGTTCAGTGTGTGCCATTCGGCGCTAGGGTCTATCAGTCCTGAATAAGTAGCTTCGTCAATTATGTTTGTCACTGAAATGAAAACAAAAAATTTATTTGATAAAGAAACTTTAAGTATTTGTGAAAACTGCAACAAAATCAGTTAACAACTTATATAAATTCAAAGAATATGCAAAAGTACTGCTTTCAAGTTGTATTTTGATGAATCGATAAAAAGCCATCATTCAGAAGGATCGTGGGGAATATCAAACTCGTTTATAAGACCCTCAACATCGTGACATACACGTAAAGATCCTTCCATTTTAAAATATGCTTTAAAAGGCTCGCTACGCTGACACTGTCACACCTCGTGCGAAAAAATTCAATTCCTTCTGTAGGCTAGAACCCAACAACTCGTTTTTTTTATTAACCTAAGTCTTTAACCAAATCATTCAGTTCGCACTAGTTCATAAGGTGAGGTGTTCCTAAAACTTGGTGAATCTTTACGACTAGCCTGATTTGACAGAGTGATTTCAGACATTCTGTCCAATCAGGCAATTCTCTTCAAACAGGCGAAATTTCTTCTGTGTCAAAAATCGAAGATGATGTGGATGGCGTACTTGGGAGAGGATGGTTCTCTCCATGGGGCATAGGTCGCGATGCTGATGGCGAATTTAGATATTTTATTTTATGCTTATCGTTCTTCGAATATCCGGAGACGCTTATCGTGCAAAAATAGCAATCATCTACATGATTGGAAAATTTATTTGGTGAATTTTTCTTTGATCACTTCCCATATTTTAATGCACAGAAGGCCAATTCAAGCGAAATATATGACTTCAAATAAAATGGATCTTAGACCTGGCACAACATTTTGATGAGTTGATCTATGAAAAGTGATGTTAGGTCAACAAAAATATGTGATTCCTGTTCTGGTTGTAGGACCCTTGTTCCCTTGTGTAATGAATTACATCATTTTAAAAAAAGACGGCCTCATTACAATTACAAAGGCTACTTATGTGTGTCATTCTCATTGAAAGAGCTAACATTTGGCCATCATTCAAACAACATCTCCCGTTTTTTTCCCCAAACCATTGGTTTGGTCTTCCATTATCAAACTGAAAAAAAAAAAAAAAACAACTCCTTGAATTAATAATCGTAAATACTTTGGGAGAGTTGCTCAATAAAAGTCACCTTAAATAAGGGCATTAACAATTGTGCCATAACTCCTTCGGAATGGCTCTCTCGAATTGAGTGACAAATTACCGAATAACGCACAGTCAGTAGTCCATTCTCTCTCGCATCTCGTACGATACAAATATTTATATACGTCCGTTTACGACGCGATTAAAAACGCGGTCGTAATAATATTTTTTCTGATGTCCCTGGTCGTGTCTTCATTATGACGACGTGACAGTGTGAAATGGACGTGTATTCATCAGGGGATTAAGCCGCTCTTAAGATGGTGGGCGTATGTGTTTTGTTAACTAGTTGGTACACGCTCGGGCACACCACTTGAAGGACAACTCTTCCACCGTCGCGTCGCGTCGCGCCGTTGTTTGTTGGAAGTGGACATATTTGTACGCTCTTTTTCAACGCGACCCACGCCTTTCACACTTTTCACGATCAATTATGCCCACGGCTTGTGGACATTTTTTCAACACGAGCACCGTAATTGTGCAAATATTTATAGAT